>JABTTQ020002079.1:0-600000 GCA_016081115.2 Rehmannia glutinosa
GTCATTCTTCCTCTTTTCTATGGCAAACTATTTCTTCTATTAGCTTGGCATTTTCAGCCTTTAAACTTTTATTCTCATCACTATTTGACTTAGAGTACTCGGCTCGGCTCAATGTTTGTGAGTTTGCTCTTGAGGTTTGTTTTCCTCATTTAGTAGTGTGTGTGAGGATTTAATGTGTTCAAAATCTTTCATCATTTTGCCTAATGAATCATAAAGATCGAGTGGGTGATGAGTGTGTGTGTCAGCTCACTATCACTAGAATCGAGTTTGATGAGTTAGAGTGTACCTCATCTTCTTGGTCGTTGATCTTGTTCGCCATCAAACAGATCAGGGCTTCTTCTTGAGTCACTTGAGTAGTCACTTCACCGCTCTCTCAATTACCTGTCTCTCTTGACTTGGCTACATCTCGTGATCTCTGCACCAACATTGCCTTTTTCTTTTCTTGTCTTTCTCAAGACCTTTCTTTCTTCTTCATTCCTGTATTTGTTGACTACGAGGATATGGGCAATCAATGGCGTAGTGACCTGGTTGCCTACAGTTCGAGATAGATATTCAACCTTTTGATCGCTCTTTCCATTCTTGGATTGTCACCCTTTGATATTGACTTTTTGATGATTTGTTCTCTTGGTTGGCCTATCTTCCTTGATTTGGAGGGGAGTTGAGTGTCTTTGGAGGATTCGCCCTTGCCTCTCTTGTAGTTCTTATTGAAGAACTTGTTGAACCTTTTACTAGTAGGGCTATTTTCTTACGGGTCAATGATGACTTCTTTGACCTCGGCTCTCTTCCCATCTTTAACAATTAGAGCGTTTGTTTTGGGTACAAGCTGTCTCTTTCGGTCTTTTCTTCTCGACTCAAACTCGTAGGCTTTGAGGTCCGAGAATAGTTCATGGTTGGATGTCTTTGATAGGTCCATGGAATATCTTAGTGCCATGACCTTCATTTCACGTTCGGTGGGGAGACTTTTTAGGATCTTCATACACATTTCTTACGTGTATATTCCTTTCCAAGTGCAGATAGCTCGTTGGTGATTTACGTGAACCGAAGCATCCGGTTGATCCAGGTTTTCTCCTGCGATCATTTTGAAATTCTCAAATTTTTTGTGACCATTTTGATAATTTATTTTCTTTGATTTGCTCACGAGCCTTCACAAATCGATGTTAGTTTGTCCCGATTTCTTTAGCCGTTTTGCATGATTTGACTTTATTGAACATGGCTTTGTCAAGGTTTTGTAAAGGATGTCCTTGGCTACATTGTCGGTTGTATCTTTTTGTCATCATTTGTCCATTCGGTTCTTGGTTTTTCGATCATAGTTGGTGCTGGGAGCAACATCCCTTCTCTTCAACCTTTGCGGCTTCTCTTCTTACAAAATGTGTTCACCTTTAAGATTTGGTGGCCCATCCTCTATCACTATCCACATCTCATCATGTAATCTTTGATAGATGAGCACGCATACAATTTTCCAATCATCAAATTCTTCAATTGTGAACATAGGGATGCGTGTCAAATTTGCTTCCATGATAATAAATTTTAATGATAAAAAGAGTTTTGAAAGTTTAAGTACTAAAGCGGACTTTGAAAAATTTGAAGATGTAGTTGATAGACCCGGTCTGCGGAAGGCTCAATGAACCAACCGCTCACGATACCACTTGTAGGTCCGAAGGGGTGTAAGTGTAAGGTTTAGAAGGGGGGTTGAATAAACCTTACCAAATTTTTGATTTAGTCCTTTTAAAAGTTCGAGTTGATACTACACAATTTTTGTGTCCTTGGTGAATGACCAATTTAGTTAATCAATAGAGTTAGTCTCTCAATGGACTAACTGAAAGTTGATGGAATAACTCGAGTTGTTAAGTCTAAATTAACTCAAGTCGTGGTTTGTTTTTATTGGAAGACTTAACACCCTTAAGTTTGGTTAAGTAGAGATTTAGAGCTTGATTTAGTACTTAGAGATTATCTAATGGATAGCAAATATGTCAATTGAGAATTAAACAAATATGATGCAAGAATTAAAGTCTTTGAAATGTAAATGACACAATAAGATTTTTATAGAGGTTCGAAGATGGGGTAATTCTTCTACTCCTCTCTTCTCCAACTCTGGAGGAATCCACTAGGTATTGATCAAGATATACAAAGTGGTAACGATCCCGGATACTGTCTTGATCACACAGTGACTTGATCCTTTGGGACTCGATGCTGAGACGCCTTGATCACTCACTCGGCTTCCAGATGCGACTCGAAACCTTCTTCACCTGGGTAATTTTGCCTTGCTACTCTGACCCACTTGCTCAAGCTCTTTGGATTTGATCACGAAGCCCTCCAAAAGCTCAAGACTTGGTTCGACTTGAACCTTCCTACAATCCTTCGTGGAATGTAGACCCCTTTGATTCTTGAGTAATTTCCTCTTCAAGCGATTGAAGTTATCTTTCCTCTTCACGGGTGAGTGTTGGATTGATGTTCTTTCGTAGTGTAGGCTTGAGGATTGAGCATTTAATAACTTGAGAATATTTGAGGTTACAATTTTAATAATTGCTTGAATGTTTGTGGTTGGGTAACTGCGTAATCTGTCCCATTTTCTCGAGTTATTCCTCGGCGCTTTTATAGTGAGCTTTTCAAAAATGCCGTTGAAGAGATAGGCTTATTTTTGAAAGTCACTTGTGGTCATTGGCTTGTCTTATTTGCGATCCTTGGAATTGCCATTTCCTCGTATGAATTGTTCTCCACCTTTTCGGAGTTCGACACGGTGTAGTGCTTCCCATTGGTTTATTCCTTTTGCACGCTTCAGGGTCGAGCACTTCGAGAAAGGTAGCATGGAGATATTACTTGTTTAAGTAATTCTCTTGATTTGTGCAACGGATCTTTTTGATTATCTCGACTTGATTGCATTTCCTTGCTTTCCCCAGGTGACTTAGAGTCGACTTCCAATCATTGGATGACTCTTGTCACTTCAACTTGAGACTTGGCTTTAATTAAGTTGACTTGTGATACTCCACTCATTGCATCTCATCTTTGCTCCTTGATAGAGTTCCGTCTTCTCTTCTTTGCCATACTCGGTTGTCTTGCGGAGTTTTCCTTCTAGTCTTGATTGTCTTCTTGCATGTTTGGGCATAGGCGACTTAACTCGGCTTGACCCCCTATTTATTACAATGCAGTTTACAACAAAAATTGGGGTGCCAACTTCCTATTCTAAGTTTTACATGGCATTCATCAAAATCTAAACAATAAATTTCCCAACAGTAAGTACCACTTGCTATGTCATTAATCGAGTTTATATTCGTCCTAAAATGAATAAAACTCCATATGAGCTTTGGAAAGGAAGAAATCCAAATATTAGTTATTTCAAAATATTTGGATGTAAATGTTTTATTTTGAATACTAAGGATCAATTAGACAAACTTGATCCTAAGGCCGATGAAGGAATATTTATGGGGTATTCAACCAAGAGCAAAACATATCGGGTTTACAATAAGACTAGTGGGGTTGTTGAAGAATCCATCCATGTCAAATTCAATGAAGCTTTGGGTGTTGAAAGGATACCCAATGATTAAAGTGATGAAGAGGATATTGTTGAACCCATTGTTCAAGATGAAACTCAAAATGATCAACCTTCAAGCTCAAATGTTCCTCAAGAAGATAAAGGTGATACTTCGAATCTTCCCGTAGCATTGAAATTTAAGGGAGATCACCCAAAAGATCTTATTATTGGTGATCCCCTTGATAAAGTAATGACTCGAGGAAAATTTGCCGAGAAAGCTCTCATATCTCAAAAAGAGCCCAAAAATGCTAAGGAAGCCATTGAAGATGGGGATTGGTTTTTAGAAATACAAGAGGAGTTGAATCAATTTAAAAAAAATGATGTATGGGAATTGGTACCTTGTCCTCCATCTCAAACAATTATTGGTACAAAATGGGTATTCCGGAACAAACTTGATGATCAAGGCAACATTGTTCGAAACAAGGCAAGGTTAGTAGCTCAAGGTTATTGTCAAGAAGAAGGTATTGATTATGATGAAACATTTGCACCCGTAACACGTTTAGAAGCTATTCATATTTTACTTGTCTTTTCTTGCTTTAAAAATTTCAAACTTTACCAAATGGATGTAAAATCCGCATTTTTAAATGGTATTATTCAAGAAGAAGTCTATGTAAAACAACCTCCGGGGTTTGAAAATTTTTCTAGGCCTAATGATGTTTATAGACTTAAAAGGGCCTTGTATGGTTTGAAACAAGCACCCCGTGCATGGTATGATAGACTTAGCTCTTTTCTTTTGCAAAATGGTTTTACAAGAGGTAAAGTTGATACTACTCTCTTTGTTTTTGAAAAAGGGCAAGATTGCTTATTAGTGCAAATTTATGTTGATGATATTATTTTTGGTGCTACTAATGAATCATTGTGCAAGAAATTTTCTAAGTTAATGCAAGGTGAAATTGAAATGAGTATGATGGGGGAGCTCAACTTCTTCCTTGGACTTCAAATTAAGCAATGCCAAGAAGGAATTTATATTTCTCAATCAAAATATACAAAGGAGCTTTTGAAGAAATTTGGCATTGAAGAAGGAAGAACCGTCTCTACCCCAATGGCAACAAACGTCAAGATTGACAAAGATGGAAAAGGCAAGCCGGTTGATGAATCCAAGTATCGAGGTATGATTGGTAGTTTACTTTATTTAACCGCTAGTAGACCGGATATTCTTCATGCCATATGCCTATGTGCTCGTTTTCAAAGCAATCCCAAAGAATCTCATATGAGTGCCGTTAAAAGGATTTTTCGATATTTGAAAGGCACTATTCAATATGGTTTATTCTATCCAAAGAATGAAAATTTTTCTCTTAAAGGTTCTGATGATTCGGATTATGCGGGAAATATTGATGATCGGAAAAGTATGGATCATGTTAATTTCTAGGTGATTGCCTAGTTTCTTGGTTTTCAAAGAAACAAAATTGTGTTTCACTTTCAACGGCCGAAGCTTCGAATATATTTCCATGACATTTTGTTGTACACAACTTCTTTGGATGAAACAAACTTTAGCGGATTATAAATGTTCTTTTGAAAGTGTTCCTATCTTTTGTGATAATATATCCCCTATAAATATTGCTCAAAACCCGGTTCATCATAACCGTACTAAACATATTGAGATTCGACATCATTTTCTAAGGGATTGTGTTTCAAAACAAAAAATTGAGATATCTTTTGTACCATCTCAAGATCAATTAGCGGATATTTTTACAAAATCGCTATCTTCCGAGACTTTTGTGTCGATACGAGCTCGGTTAGGCATAATGCATATTGAATGAGGTTTACATTTGCATTTTGCACGTTTTTAAAACTTAGGGGCGAAAAATCGGATTTTTGGTTCAAAACTCGAATTTTTACAAAACAGAAAGAACCACTGGGCTAATTGGGGGAAGGCCGACCGGTCGCCCATGATGTCGACCGGTCGCCCACCCCCTCAACCGGTCGCCCATGCCCAAAATTTGGATAAAATCGTTTCTGTTCTCAGCATTTGTCATTTTGGTTTGTTTTGTGTTCATTTTTCGTCCCCTTCGCCAATTGCACACAAATTTCACTCAAAATTTATTTTCTTGCATACATTGCATATTTTGGACTTCATGAGGCTCGATTATCATCATTATTGCTCATCTTTACCGATTAAATGGTAAGAATTTCTCCTTTTAATCTCAATTGGGTTGAACCCTTGAGAATGTGCTTGTATCTTGATATCTTGTTGAAATTCTTGTATTAATATGTTGCTTATGATGATTGATGATGAGTGAATATTGTTGTATTGAAATTGGTGATGAAAATTTTGGCTTAAACGAATCACAAAGGCGCTATATTTCTCTTGTTTTATTCAATGCACGCTAAGTGTTCGACAAAATGTTTCAATGAAAAACTCATCACCTACATGATTCTCTTGATTTGAAAAGTCTTATAAGTTTATAGAGATCATGTTTTATCAATCAAATGAGCTTTTACAATTCAAATGAGCATTTTTTTCTTTTTATTCGGAATTTAAGCTTAAATGCTCAATATGCTCGATAAATCTATAAAATTGCGCACTTTGATATAATTGTATGATGTTTTTATCGTGCTAATATTGTTTTTGATGATTCCAAAGAAGGAGAAACAAGAAAAACGCTCATAAGCTCAAAGAAGCGTAAATAAGCTCGCAAGAAAATCTATAAGCTAAAGCTCTTAAAAGCCAAAAGCTATGGATAATACTTAGTCCATGTGATGTATTATGGACTTTTATACTTGACTAATGATGCTTTTGTGACAGGGGGAGCTTTTAAGCTCATGAAATTCAACCTTTTAGCTTGTAGTTGGTTGCTTCTACTTAATTGTGTTATGCATGTTGATAGGGGGAGCTTGTGCAAAAATGATTTTGAAAAATCTTTGCTCATATCCTTGTGTGTTTGTACTTATGATAAATCTTGCTTGTAATGGTTTGATGTTTTAGACCGGAAAATTGGTTTTGTTTTAAAATCGACTTCCTAAAATTGTTTTGGTTTGTAATCATCAAAAAGGGGAGTTTGTTAGATAAATATTTTTATCAATATTTTGATGATTATGTTTAAATGAGTTTTTATACCAAAACAATGTTTATGTATGTTGTCCAAAATACTCCTAAATGTTTTAAAAAAATTTTACTAATTTTTGGAGTATTTCTTAGAGTTTATTATTCCATAAAAAATTGGACAACATATTTGATGTTTTTGTGTTAATTGATTTTTACATTAAAACAATGTTTATAAATGTTGTCCAAATACTCCCAAGTGATTTAAAATGTTTTACTAATTTTTGGAGTATTTCTTGAAGTTTATTTTTAAAAAAAAATCGGACAACATTCCAATTTGGAGTCGGTCGCCCAAAACGTCGCCGACTGAAGAAAAGAAAACACGAAAGAACATCTTTGGACATGAAAATTGGAGCGGGGGGCCGGTCAAGTCGGGGGGCCGATCGGTCGCACCCTAGGGCGACGGTCGCACCCTCGTTGTTGGGTCGACCCCCTTCGACCCATACGGATCGTGACTATTTTTTCAAAACGTTCGAAATCTTATTACAGGGCAACCGGTCGCCCTATGGTATTTTTTGACAAAAATTCCAACCGTTGCAATCCTTATCAAAGAAGATTTACTTTTCATTTTTGTACAATATTTCTACATCTTGTGATCCTCTTTTTGTAGACAAAAGTGAAGAGGAAGGAGCCTATATTGGTGAAGACTTCCCTATAAATAGAGGATGAATTGAAGACACAAGACACAACACATACAAGCAAAATACACAACAAGAAATTTGCAACTTGTTCAAGCTTTCATTTTTACATTCTTGTTGTAATAGTCTAAGTACTTTCACTTGCACATCTTTGAGGTCTAGGCTTTTTTATTCTTGATTACACTTGCACTCAATCTTTGTATTGGTTTCATAGAGTTGTAATCTTGAATTTTGTCCATCATTCAACACAAGACATCCTTGTGAGTATTCTTGTGGTAAGAATACACTTGGGTGATCTAGGTGATAGGTGTTTGGAGAGTGTGGTACTCTTCAAAGGTGGTGAAGGAAGATTGTGGTAATCTTCTTGAAGGTGTTGTAAGAGAATTGTGGTAATCCTCAAGGTGTTGTATTAATTTGGAAATTAATAAAATCTTTTTTCTTTTTTGAAATCCATCCCGGAGATACTGGGGTGGTAGATGATTAGGCCCTAGGTGGGTTGAACCTCTTTAAATCGACGAGTGTTGTTTAATTTCCGCACTTACATTCTTGTCATTTATTTGTTCATTCAAAAAAGATGGCGATTTGCGAAAAAATCGGCATAATCAATTCACCCCCCCTCTAGATTATCGTAGCCACTTGGACTAACATCTAAGATATGGTCCAGGGCCGAAATGGACACAACGTGAGAACAACAAGTGTTAAAATTGCTATTGTATAAGTACTATTGTCTCAGTTTACACAAACGACTGAGTAGTTTAAAACATCACGTCACTAAGCAGCTAGTAAATCCGATAGTATTTTACTAAAGAAGGTTCAAAGTCACAAGCTACCTATCCAAATGCAATACTTGATTCACGAGACTTTCAAGCTTAATTTGCATACACGCATGCATTAATTTCATTCATATGGGGGATTGTTGGAATTTGGTTGCAGAAATTGGGTGTTGGCCCGATTTTGACCAAATATTTAAGTGGTTTTCACTAGTGAAAAATAGTTATATGTTAAAATTCTACTAAGTGAGTAGATGAGATTAGCATTTGGAATTTCTTAAAATCAATTCCGGGTGAATGAGAAATTGGTATGGAAAATGGAAAATGTGGGGAAGGAGAAAAACTCCATCCCACATAGGAGAAAAAGCCAAAGTATGCTCTATATATAAATCCCAAGTTGGACAATTGGGTTTGGGCCCTTGGGGCACCAAAGTTTTTAAAGGGGTGAGGACCTACATGCTTGTGGGTTTGGATCAAAATAGACGCGCCGCTGCCACCGCCTGCCCGCCGACTCGGCTTGGCCCGGCCTGGCCCAGGTCCGTGTCTGGGCCGTGGGCTTGGGCTTGGGTTTCAAGGCCCTTATATTTTTTGGACCAAATTTATTTCAAACCCTTTTAAATTAATTATTTATTTTTTAATTAATTAAATTCCAACTAGGCAAGTGGTGCGCAGCGCACAATGGAGTGTGCGAACATGCACCAGGACGACTACACGCGCGCACTCTGGGTAGTGCGATGCACGCACCTGAGCCGTGTGCGTGGGGCGCGCACTAGTGTGCTGCGCGCTTCGAGCAACCAGGTGCATTTTTTGGCTGTAGACATGTCTTTTCGATCCAAAAGACATATCATTTCCATCAGGCACCTTGATGCCTATAAATACAAGGCCTCTGCAGATGAAATCAGACACAAAAAATCAGATAATAAAATCGAGTTATTTTGTATCTGCATATTGAAATCATTCCTTTCAAAAGCTTGAAAGCCTTATACACTTTTAGTTCACCATAGTTACGACTTTTGCAAGTGATTCTAAGTCGAAATAGTAAAGTTGTCGTATCTTAGGGACGATCACTGGAACCGTAAGCACTTCGAATACGGGGTGATTTTGTCTTGCGGAGACATTATTAAATACTGGCCTCAACTTAAAATCTTGTCCAGATTTTCCAAACACTTTTAGACATTTTCTTGTAAACAGTAAACCACCCAATCAACAGGATCCCCACCCGTAAGACAGATACCATTATTCTGATCTGGATCCGCTCCCTCCATATTTCTTGTGCTTTTTTTTGCATTTGTTCTCTCTCTCTCTCCTCCATATTTTTCTTCTTTCTCATGTTCTCTCTCTCTCCCTCCCCCAATTTCTCTTTCTTTTCCTCTTTCCTCCATCCCCATCTCTTTCGCTCCCTCCTCCTCTTTTCCTCTTTCCTCATTCCCCAATTTTTCATATCGTTGTTGTAGAACAGATCTATGGCCTTTTCGATTCAGCCATGGAATTCTGGTTTTTTTCTTGAATTTAATTTAATTTATTTCTTCTTCTCCACCTCTTGTTTTTACAAACTGGAATACACAAGACTCCAACCCATATAAATAGACATTAATTTCATATTATTCTGATAATAATGTCACATAAACAAAATTTCGGCATGTGCATGGAAAAACCAATACTATTTAGAGTTCTAATAATACTTTTGAGAGAAAAATCTATAATTTTTAGGGGAACAACTAATATCAATTTTGTTATTTTGGAATCATATACTTTTTAAAATAAAAGTGGTGCCTTTTCTAATAAAAAAATGACATTGTTAAATAAGGTTGTATGTAAGTTTTCAAATAAATAAAAAAAAATTACTTTGAAAATGTATATTTTTCATAATAAAAAGTGATACTTTTTAATAAAAAATAATTCTTTTCGAGTCTAAAGTGATATTATATTAGGGGAATAACTAATGCAATTTGTTACTTTGAATTTAGAGTAAAAATGACACTTCTTTAAATTAAAGTGATACTTTTGAACGAGACTGTATATAACTTTGCAAATAAATAATCAGTTTTGTTACTTTGAAAACATATACTTTTCAAAGTAAAAGTTTTTTAAAGTAAAAGTGATATTTTGATTGATGGAGAGACGTATACTTTGAAATATAAAGAAGACATAGAGAGAAAATATAAACACTTGTGTTTTGATTGATGTTAATTTGTACAATACAATACAAGACTATATATACCCTAATAGCTTGGTGGTTAAGAAACCGTAAAGATGGTAAGAGAGTAATTACAACCTAATCTATGGTCAGTTATATCAATTACAACCTAATATAGCGTCAATCATATCAATCACATAATTACAGCCTAATATAGCTCAATCATATCAATTATCACTTAATACCCCTCCTCAAACTCAAGGTGGTGTGAAAGACACAAGCTTGAGATTGGAGATCAAATCTTGAAGACGATTAAGAGGATGAGCTTTGGTGAAGAGATCCGCAAGCTGAACAACATAATACGTGTAGTGAAGTTTGTAGTTCCCTAGACAACATGTTGGCAAATGAAATGACAATCACACTCAATATGACGGGTGAGCTCATGAAAAATATCATTATGGGCAATCTGAATTGCTCTTTCATTATCACGATGAAGGATAGTTCTTTGAGGTTGAGAAACACCCATATCAATGAGAAGTCAACGAAGCCAAATAACCTCTTGAGTAGCATCAACAAGAGCATGATAATTTGTTTCAGTACTCGAGTGAGCAATAATGGTCTGCTTCTTGCTTTGCCAAGAAAGGAGAGAGTCACTAAGTAGGAAACAGTACCCTGTGACATAGCAGCGATCTGTAGGATCACCTGCCCAATCTGCATCAGAATAGCCACTAAGGACCTACGAAGAATTAGTGGAGAAAAAGAGACCATGGAAGAGAGTGCATTTTACATAACGAATGATGCAAAGCACTGCAACACAGTGTGAAGTACGACGAATAGTCATAAATTGGCTAGCCAAGTGAACTGCATAAGCAATATCAGGTCGAGTCACTATGAGTGATGATACAAAGAGGCATCTTCGAGTGGTGTTCCATCCGTATGAGTGAAACAAATATTTGGATCTAGAGGAGTAGTTGCAGTTTTACTATCTGTGAGACCTGCACGAGCAAGAAGATCAGAAGAGTACTTGGCTTGAGAAAGATAATAACCATCAGAGGAAGATGAGACTTCAATGCCTAAAAGATAACTGAGCTTGCCAAGATCCTTCATCTCAAATTGTTGTTTGAGAAACATCTTTAGATCTAAGATGCCAGACAAATCATCCCCAATAATGATCATATCATCGACATATACGAGTAACATATGTACACCAGACCCAGATTGGCGAATAAAAAGAGCAGAGTCATAATCACTGGTTGCAAAACCAAAATCCTTTATTATAGAGCTAAACATAGAAAACCAAGCACATGGAGCATGTTTGAGACCATTGAGAGCACGGCGAAGCTGACACACCTTATGGGGTGGATGATGATACCCTAGAGGAGGCTTCATAAAAACTTCCTCTATGAGATCCCCATTAAGGAATGCATTTTTAACATCCATCTCAAATACTTTCCACTGTCGCACATCAGCTACAACAATAAGTGTTTGGACAGAAGTGAGGTGAGCTACTAGAGCAAACGTCTCCTCATAGTCAATACCATACTCTTGAGTAAACCCTTTGGCCACCAACCGATCTTTGTCCCATTCCACAGATCCATCAACACGAGTTTTGATCTTATATACCCATTTGCAACTCAAAACATCTTTCCCGGATGAAGATCAACCAAATCCCAAGTGTGTTTATCTTCTACGGCCTGCAATGCATCGGCCATAGCATGCTGCCATAATGGGTCAGTACTGGCCTCACGGTAGGTTTGAGGCTCATGCAATGAGAGTATATAAGAGAAACAATGATAATCAAGTAGGTGGGGAGGAACAAACATGACTCTAGTAGAACAACGAAGAGAAGGGTCAGTGTCAGTTTTGGGCATGGACACATCAGAATGAACAAGCACCTCAGGACGAACCACATCATACAGGGATTGTCCACTTGTACCAACGATTGTACCTGTGTCTGGACATATGCCACTATCATCATTAGGAAATAATGGAAGGGAAGAATCTGTGAAATATGGGATAAAAGTTGCATGAGGGAGAGAAAATGACGACATGGAGGCAAACATTTTATTTTCCCAAAAAATAACATGTCGAGAGATATGAAGACATTTAAAGATAGGATCCTAACAGCGAAAACCCTTATGTTCTATACCATAACCCAGAAAACAACACAAACGTGAGTGAGGCTCTAGTTTAGTATGCTCATGTGGGGAGAGTAAGACAAAACAACTACACTTAAAAACACGAATATAATCATAGGCTGGTGGATGACCATAGAGACATTCGTAAGGTGTATGGTTCTCTATAGTAGGCGATGGAATGTGATTGATGGTGTAGACAACAGTGAGAGCAACTTCTCCCCAAAAACGCTCAGGACAAAAAGCAAAGATAAGGAAAGTGCGTGTAATATCAAGCCTATGTCTATGTTTTCGCTCAACCCGCCCATTTTGTTGAGAGGTGTATGGACATGAACGGTGTAAGATAGTGCCATGTTTTCAAAAGAGAGCGAGAATGGTAGATTCTTTATATTATATTTCATGGCATTATCTACACGTAGAATCTTGATACGACATGAGAATTGAATATAAACCATAGCAGTAATTCAGAATACATACAAGGTAACGCAGACTTATGATGCATAAGATAGATCCAAGTGAACCGAGAGTAGTCATCCACAAAAATCACAAAATATCTAGGACCCCCCATAGTAGACGTATAAGAAGGCCCCCAAATATCATAATGGACTAAATCAAAACATGCAGAAGATAAGGAAACACTATTATTAAAAGAAGGTTGTTTGCCAAGTTGACAAAATAACCAACCAAAATTATCTAAAGAAATTTCTCATAAGAAGCCACTAGAGGCCAAATGTTTGAGTTTACCAATAGAGGCATGACTTAATCTAGAATGCCACAATCGAAGAGATGGAGAGAAGATGGTGAAGTAGTGGCGGTGTAACAAAGTGTGAATGTGGGGTGGAATAATTCTGACTTTATGGCCTATCCCAAGAACCTATCCCGTCTGAGGGTCCTACACACGACAACTAGACATAGAAAAAATGACGGTGAGACCAAGATCACATAATTGACCAATAGAAATAAGGTTAAGAGTGAGTTTAGGGACATGATAGGTAACAAGAATAGAAACATGAGACGTGGAGACAGATCCTATGTGACTCACATGCATGGAAGCACCATCAACAATATAAATAGAAGAATCAGCTATTTTGTTGGTGAGACAATGAGTATCGAAGGTCATATGATTAGAACAAGTGGAATCTAAGTACTATGAGGGCTTACCAGAAGCAGTTGAAAGAGAAATGGAAGATGAATGACCAACTAAAACCTATTTGAGTAGATCATGAAGGTCAGTGACTGATATAGATAATGAAGATGGATCGTGATGAGTGGAAGATTCATCTAGTGGAGTAGTAGTAGTAGCAGCAGCTGAATGAGATGAATGTGGAGCCTTGAAAGAACCACCCTTGGGCTGATTTCCTTGAGAAGTTCTGTTAGGGTTGCAGAAACACTCATTCGCGTAATGATTAGTGTCAACTTTCTTGCAAAAAGGACAAGGCCGAGTAAGGCAATTCAGAATCAAACAACCAAACTGATGACAATATCTGCATTCATACGTTGATGGATCTTTCTTTGGTGCATTAGTGGGGGTAACAAGAGCTATATCAGAAGATTGAGATCTACGAGAATGAAGCAGAGTTTCTTCTGAGATAAGCTCTTAAATAGCTTGGTCAAGTGTAGGGAATGGACATCAATGAAGCAAGGAAGCACAAACATGTTCAAAATCATCATGAAGTGTCATGAGAAACTAGACAAGGCAGCTACGACGTCTCCAATTTTCAAATTTTGCGGCATCTGCATTACACTCCCAAGTAAGTTCTGAGGCTGTTAGTTGGTCCCAAATAATATAGATTTGTGTCAGAAAGTTGTTAATAAGTTGTCCAGCTTCTTGGTGCATGTAGTGAAGAGTAATGGCTAGTTGGTATTGATGAGCCCCATTGGCAGCGGAATACCACTTTGCGAGAAAATTCTAAACTTTTTTTGTTGTATCAAAGCGTCCAAACTGAAGGCTGATAGAGGTAACTGAGGTGTTTCAGAACCAAGTAATAATCTAATGATTTATACAATCCCAATCTTCAAGTCGTTCAACAAACTTATCCTCTGATTCATCTTTTAGTTGCTTTGGCTCCATGAGGCTACCAATGACAATTATCCACAATTTTCGACCTTTCAGAAAGATAGTCATTGCTTGAGCCCATGGAACATAGTTTGATCCATCTAATAGAAAATAAATTGGTTGTGAAACATTCCATCGTTCCATTGTAGTTTCGAAACTTTAATCTAGAGTGTGAATTCCAAGACACAAACTGATTTGAAAGATATAGATGATGATTAATTCCATAGTTTGATTCATTTTTTTTTGTATTTTGGCCAATTTTTGCCGATTTTCGGCCGATTTATTCCGACTAGACCGCCTAGGCCGATTTTTCCCAATTTGTGCCGATGTTTTGGCCGCCTAGGCCGATTTTTGCCCAGACCGATTTTTTTCGCCGATTTTGGGAAAATCGAGAAAGCCTAAGGCGCTGGCGGCCGCCTAGGCCGATTTTTACAACACTGATATTTTTAGAGTAAAAGTGATACTTTTTATAATAAAAAGTGATGCTTTTGAATCTGTATATAACTTTGCAAGTAAATGACCATTAGTTTTGTTATTTGAAAACGTATACTTTTCAGAGTAAAAGTGATACTTTTGCCACCGCCCAGAGATACTATTCCCCCACCTTAATACTACAAAAATGCCACCGCGCCCTATTATTGTTGTTTCAGCTTCTAACATTACAAAAATGCCACCGGTATTGGTTGGGTCTATCTTGGGTATTCGGTTGGATCCGTCTTACATATTAAGACCCGTAAGACGGTCTTATATGAGTTTTTCCTAAGTCAAAATATTACCGTAGGAATTAATCTAGCCCATTATAGGATTGCAACCAAACATAACTTGTATATAAAAGCAAGGGCTGTTGGGAAATTTATGTAATAGATTTTTGATGATGCTATGTAAAACTTAGTTTACGAAGTTGGCACCCTAATTCTGCTGGTAAAATCAACTTGTAATAGATAGCGTTCTATTAGCTGAGCCGAAGCAGCCATGTTGAAGATTGTAGAAGTTGACTGGAGACCAAGATGAAGAATCAGCTGAGCTGCAGCTGAGTGGAGTGAAGACTAGTCTCAGTCAAGTACCAAAAGGTTGTTTCTGTCAGCTGATAGGCAGTCAAGTCATTCCTAAATGATTGTAGCTGACTCAAGATAGGGGTAAAACAGCTGTTAAAGTCAAAGTCGACGGCGATGGATCCGATGTACTCAAAACGAGGAAATTACTTATTTTAGTAATACCATACTACATCGCTTAAAGTGCCTTTTCCAGAAGCGTGCAATTAGAATAAACTAATGGGAAGCACTGAGCAAGTGTCAGAACCTGAAAAGTTGCCGAGTTTAATTAAACTAGGAAATGTCACCACCACCTATTGCAGATCAAGACAAGCCAACAACCAAGAAGTGTAGTTTGAAAAATGCATATATCTCTTTAACAGATACATTTTTTAAAACAGGCACTATAAAAGGCTGAAGAATTCAAGAGAGAGAATACATGCAACTTAAGACACACAAGAGCATTCAAGCAATTTGAGCAAAGTGAAAAACACTCTCAAGCATTCATCCAATCCTCAAGCCTAAAACTCAAAGGAAATCAATCCAACACATTCAGTGAAGGAAAGACAACTTTAATTTGTTGAAGAGGACATTGTTGAAAGACAAGGGGTCTACACATCCAAGGTTGAAGGAAGTGTAGTAAGGTTCCAGTTCAAACCAAAGCTTTGGACTTGTTGGAGGGCTACGTGATCAAATCCAAAAGTCTGAAGGAGCTGAAGTAGCAGGACAACCGTCTTGTGAAGAGTTGAGTCCCAGAAGCAAAACCAACTATGTGATCAAGGCCTAGCTTGGATTGTTATCCTTTGTAACGAAGTCACTATTACTTAGTGGATTACCTCCATGGGTTAGAGAAGAGTGCATTAGAGGAATTACCCCATCCTTGAACCACTATAAAAATTGTTGTGTGTCTTTTACATTCAGCACTTTCATTTCTTGCATATGTTATTTGTTGTTTGTTAAATTTGCTAAATCTACTGATAATAACTTAACCATAAAACAAGTGTTGAAAACATATTTAAATCAAAGGGTGTAAGACTTCTGCTAAAAAACCAAGTATGATGTATTTCTAAATAAATCGCCTCACTCAGTAGGGGTGTTCATTCGGTCAAACCGAACGGAACCGAACTGAAAATTCGTTTAACCAAAAATTCGGTTGATCAAAATACAAAACCGAAAACCGAACTGTATTATATAGTTCGGTTTGGTCAAAACCAAAATAATTTTGGTTATTTTGTTCGGTTTTTAGCCAAGCCGAAATTCAATTAAAAAAGAAATAGATATTTGCAGATTTTGATCTTGTAATACTTGAGTCTCTTACTACTCACATGGCCAATATAGTTTATGCACTACAAGTTGTTTATGTGCCACTTTCATTGATATCAGTATTTGCATAATTTATTTTATTTTAGATTGCATGATTAATTTTATAATTCGGAACTCTCATATAGTACTACTAGTTGAGTCACTAACTTGAGCAGTTGATCATATATATATAAAGGAGAACATCTAGATGTCAAACTGGTAGATGCCATTAGGTTACATGTGACTTTAGAAGTAGGAGAGTTACAAAGTTACATATGGTAAATTTATAAGTAGGAAATGACATCGGTGTATGTACACATGAATATAATATGTGAATATTAAAAATCATATAGGCATAATCTTTATATTCCTAATATATATAAATAATTATATACTAATTACATTTACATAAATAATTCATTATATATCTTATAATTAATCAAATAGGTTATGTTTTTATATGCATATTATATAATATAAGTAATTATATATGGGCCCGTACATATTTATGTATATATATACACATGCAAATGGTACCTTAACCTTATATATATAATGGATTTTGACAAATATAACTCATATATATAAAGTTTGATCATTGCCAAAGTTATTAATAAATATAAATTTATTACTTGCCTATCACTTCAGGATTAAACACGTGTGGGGCAACAAGGCCTAGCTAACTTGGAGGATGACTAGTGTATGTATATCTAGATAAACACCACCTATACATTATTAATTAATAGCATAAATATTATAAGTATAGATATGTCTGATATTATCCATGGCAAAGATGAGCCGCCTTTAATAAAACTAGATTAGAATTCGTATATGTCTCACCCCATCTCTAGAATATTGAGCTGTGAGCCCAAGAACAAGGCAAATACCCCACACACAAGAATAAAAGAAAAATAACAGAGAAGATGAGGACTAGCATATATGCGTGCAATGAGGGCATAAAGGTAAGAGTTATTCAAATCTCTCTTCTATTTTGTCTCATGAAAGATTTGTTTAAATATTTAGTATGTCTTTTATAGGAAGTGTTTTGAACCCAGTTATGAATTGATAAAAAGTGATAAAGAAACTCATAAGTATTTGTAGAAAATAAAAGTGTCTCTCGTAAAAAAAAAGATTAAGAAAAAAAAATAATAATAACGAAACATAGGCCTTAAGAGAATTATTTTATAAGGACTTCAACCTTGACAAAGTTCTTAATATATTTTAGTTTTTCTATAATTCAGATTAGTTAATTAATTAATTAAATGAAATATATGATATATAAACTTGTAACAATAGAAAAAATATATTAGAATCGATTAATGCTATTAATTAACTTTGACATTATACATGTAAAAGTTATTGGAACATAGTTGGAAATCACGTAATGATTATGCAGCAAGTATAATTATGTTATAACATGGTTTTCTCATTATGCTTTAAAATTGTAATAAATGCTTAAGGGTCTATAATTAATAGACTAATTGAGTGATGTAAGAATGAATTCAATATAAAACTAAAATATGAATAACAAGGTGCAGGTTATAGGATATAGGATTGATTAATATCTAATTAGATTCAGAATTCAAGATATTTTTAATATTAGGTGTAACAAGTTATAACAATTAGATATTGAGGATTTTAACACCATGATATTACTACATATCTTTCACACCCAAGATTACCTAAGGTTGGGAAGCTAAACAATGATTAACAAGCCAGTAAGTAAGAAACAGACGATGCAAGGTAAGTAAAAATTCATCTGCAACTGTAATGCATGAACATAGTATTATTTGAATTGATTGTATTATATGTGACTGTGGTATCTTGTGGAATATACGTGGATATTATATGTTGCATAATTGGCTTGTATGATGTTGCAATATGGTGCTTGGTGAGCCATTGAACATGCCATTCACATCATTTGCATGTGCATGCATATTACAAGAGGATGTTCGCATGCACGAAAATATTTTCGGGATGAAAATAGATATTTGCTGACCACTGCTAGTGCACCGAGGCACGCTGGGCGTGCTTATAATATATGTTTAGGTATAGCAAGTGGGATACTTCCTGGTGAACACAGAGCTAGATAGGAGATGGGCTCTTGGTGGGTCACAGGAGGGTGGTCCATTTGTGGGTACCTATGTATGGCCCTGCGGGGTGGGATACTTCTTGGCGGACACAAGGGACGCAAGTAGGGGACCCTTAGCTGGGCCGCGGGAGGATGGTCCACACGTAGATCCATACTGATATTATTGGCCATTTGATTATTGTTGTGTGCAGAGCTCTTTTCCGGTGCATAGTAGTTGGGTCAGGGGCCCAAATGAAAGAAAATGATTTGAGAAAAGTATTTTGATTCATGTATTTTACATGTTAGCATTACATGTTGGAAAAGCATCACTATTCATTTGGACATGCATGATTTTTACTTGCTGAGCTTTAGCTCATGTAGTTCATGCATTGCAGGTGAGCATAGGAATGCCTGAGCTTATGGCTTACTGGGCAGTGCTGGAGTTCCTTCAGGTTTTGAGGATCATGGATATGGATGACGACCTGTCGGGCTTATTTTAGGTTCATTTAGATTTTGCTTCTGTTGTGTTATATGGAGGAACTCGTACTGTTTATTTCATTTGAAACTGTATTGTAAAAATATGTAAATATTGTGCTGGTTTGAGTTCTGGGTTTGTATATATATAGTCATCGTGTTTACATACAAACAGGGTTGACTGGCCTTTTGCCTCTAAAAGATAAAATCTCTGTTGCAGTGTATAGAGTTTATTTTGTTGATCGTATGTTATTAAACTTACATAGGAAAAACAAAAAAAATTACACATTTTAAAAAGGATTTGTAGTCGAGTTGTGCTATTTAAATATTTTCCAGTAGTAGAAATATGGGTGGGCGTCACAGAGTGGTATCAGAGCCCGGCTACAGGTTCTGCAGACTATCCATGTACATGAACTCAAAACTTGTGGAGCTCGGCAATGCCAGTAAGTTTTACTTTATTGTCTGATGCATTGTATATTTCATGAAATTATATTGGCCATGTGTTATTAGGTTTCTTCTAAGACAGTGTTCCAATTATGGTGAGAACTAGGGGTGAGAGTAGTGGTGGGGATAGAAACCAAGGAGGGGAGACACCTATACCGACTGCTGACCGAGATGATGTCATAAATCGACTTACAGAGCTGATCAGGGTAAGGCACCTATAACACTACCTCTTTGCCCTAGGTGCGAGACTCAACATACAGGAAGTTGCACAGTAGATACGAGGAGATGTTTTACATGTGGGATGCCAGGATATTTTGCTAATACATGCCCAAATAGGCTAAAATCTACGGGACAAGAGAATGCGCCAGCTAGAGCATTTTCTATCACTAGAGTAGACGCAGAGGCTAACCCATCAGTGGTTACAGGTAAGCTTCTTATCTTTGACACCCCAACATTCGTATTATTTGATTCGGGAGCGACACATTCATTTGCATCCACTGTGTACGTGAGGAGACTGGGTAGGACCCTTGATGTAGCTGACGTAGGTTACAACGTAACAATCCCCTCGGGAAATTCCAAACAGAGTAATCAAATTTTGAAAGCTTGTGCTATTCCAATCAAGAATAGAGAGCTTTATGTCGATCTAATTATGTTAACCATGAATGACTACGATATCATTTTGGGCATGGATTGGTTGTCGAAGCATGGTGCTACAATCGATTGTCGGAAAAAGACAGTAACCTTTCGATCCCCGGGAGAAGATTAATTTACTTTCATTGGAGTCACGACTCGTTTTAGATTTCCAATGATATTAGCACTAAAGGCGCAACGTTTACTAGACGCTGGCTATGAAGGATACCTAGTGAGTTTCATGAGCATCGATGAACAACACCAACCAACCGTTGATGAAGTTCCAATAGTGAGAGAGTATCCCGATGTATTTCCGGATGATCTTCCCGGATTACCACCCGATCGTGAGATTGAGTTTGTTATTGACTTGCTTCCAGGAACGAATCTTATCTCTAAAGTGCCATACCGCATGGCTCCATTGGAACAGAAAGAACTAAAGACACAATTGCAGAAGTTGTTAGACAAAGGTTTTATTAGACCTAGCTTTTCGCCATGGGGTGCGACGGTCCTATTCGTGCGAAAGAAGAATGGTACGATGAGATTGTGTATTGACTACCGAGAATTGAACAAAGTCACAATTAAGAATAAATACCCGCTACCTCGAATCGATGATTTGTTTGATCAATTTCAAGGTGCAGCAGTATTTTCAAAGATCGACTTGCGATCTGGGTACCATCAACTGAGAATAAAAGAAGATGATATACCCAAGACTGCCTTCAGCACGAGGTATGGACACTATGAATTTTTGGTGATGCCATTTGGGTTAACGAATGCCCCGGCTACTTTCATGGACCTGATGAATCGGGTATTTAAAAACTTTCTAGATAAATTCGTTATTGTTTTCATCGATGATATCTTGGTCTACTCGAGAGCAAAAGAGGAGCATGCTGAACACTTGAGAAGTGTACTAGAGGTTCTAAAAGTGAAACAATTATATGCTAAATTCAAGAAATGTGAATTTTGGTTGGATCGAGTAGTATTCTTAGGACATGTTGTGTCCGGAGCAGGAATCTTAGTTGATCCAAGTAAAGTAGAAGCTATCAACAATTGGCCACAACCTACAAATCCTTCAGAAGTACGTAGTTTTCCGGGTTTAGCTGGCTATTATCCTCGGTTTGTGGAAGGATTTTCCAAGATTGCTTCGCCTTTAACACAGTTGACCAGAAAAAGTGTCGCATTCAAATGGAATGAGGCAAGCGAACGAAGTTTTCAAGAACTGAAAAAGAGATTGACTTCAGCACCTATT
This sequence comes from Rehmannia glutinosa, assembly GCA_016081115.2. Taxonomy (NCBI): domain Eukaryota; kingdom Viridiplantae; phylum Streptophyta; class Magnoliopsida; order Lamiales; family Orobanchaceae; genus Rehmannia; species Rehmannia glutinosa. Next base: position 21,507 of record JABTTQ020002079.1, read on the forward strand.
CTATCAATCCCATCAGGTACTGGAGGTTTCGTAGTTTATAGTGACGCGTCGAAGAATGGCCTAGGATGCGTATTGATGCAAAACGGTAAGGTGATTGCGTATGCGTCTAGACAATTGAAGGACTATGAAAAGAACTACCCAACGCATGATTTAGAGCTTGCGGCAGTGGTATTTGCGCTTAAAATATGGAGGCACTACCTATATGGGGAACGATGTGAGATCTATACAGATCACAAGAGTTTAAAATACTTCTTCACGCCAAAAAGAACTAAATATGAGACAACGTCGATGGTTGGAATTAGTGAAGGATTATGATTGTGTGATCAGCTATCATCCTGGTAAAGCCAATGTTGTAGCAGATGCGTTGAGCCGAAAATCAACACAAAACAATGCAATTGCGATTCGCATTCAGAAACCAGAGTTAATAGATCTTCAGAAAATAAACGTAGAGATTGTATCATTAGTGTCCGTTGAAGCTAAATTAGCATCATTAACACTCCGGCCTACGGTACTTGATCGAATTCAACAGGAACAACAATGTGATGATTACTATGCTAAAGTGAAGAATGATATTGCCTCGGGAGCGTCTTATGACTTCAAAATATCTGAGAATGGAGTACTTTGATTTAAAGAACGGTTATACGTACCCAACAGGGACAATCTCCGAGAGGATATTCTAGCAAAAGTGCATTTAACGCCATATTCTGTACATCCAGGAGCTACTAAAATGTACAGAGATTTGAAGATGCATTACTGGTGGCCAGGCATAAAAAGGGATATCGCGCAATGCGTGGAACAATGTTTAACCTGTCAACAAGTAAAAGCAGAACACAAAAGGCCAGCTGGAACATTGCAACCTCTACCTATTCCAGAATGGAAATGAGAAAGGATCACTATGGATTTTGTGACAGGTTTGCCTAAAACAGTCAAGGGATACGATGCTATTTGGGTGATCATTGATAGATTAACCAAATCCGCTCATTTTATTCCTATTTGTTCTACCTATTCCATGGATCGATATAATGACTTTATATACAAGAAGTGGTTAGACTTCACAGTGTGCCACTATCTATTGTTTCAGATAGGGATTCTAGGTTCTTATCTACTTTTTGGAGAAGTCCACAGAAGGCACTAGGAACACGATTGTCATTCAGTACTGCTTATCACCCTCAGACTGACGGACAATCAGAGCGAATGATACAAACTCTAGAAGATATGCTTAGAGCTTTTGTTTTAGATTTTCAAGGACAATGGAGTAAATATCTACCTTTGATAGAATTCTCCTATAACAATAGCTATCAAGCCACAATCGAGATGGCTCCCTATGAAGCACTGTACGGTAGAAAATGTAGATCGACGGTCCACTGGGATGAGGTTGGTGAAAGAAAGCTTCTAGGTCCAGACATGATTCGAGAAATGACAGAAGCCGCAATGCAAATTCGAAAAAGAATGGAAATTGCTCAGAGCCGACTGAAAAATTACTCAGATTAAAGAAGAAGAATGTTAGAATTTTCTGTAAGGGAACGAATATTTCTTAAGGTAGCACCAATGAAAGGGGTAATGTGATTTGGAAGGAAAAGAAAACTCAGTCCTAGATACATTGGTCAGTTCCATATCGCATAAAGAGTTGGTGATGTTGCTTACAGACTTGACCTACCAGCATCAATGTCTCAGATATATGACGTATTTCACGTTTCTATATTAAGAAGATACGTTTCAAACCCATCTCATATTTTAAAACACAAACCAGTAAAATTAAGAACCGACTTGAGCCAGGAAGAGATACCTATGAAGATATTGTTACAAGAAGTAAAGAAACTCAGGAATAAGGAGATCCCCTTAGTTTAAATACTTTGGAGGAATCATTTTATAGAAAAAACTATGTGGGAAAGATAAGACAAGATAAGGGCAAAGTATCTGGATTATTTTTCGTAAGCTAAATTTCGAGGACGAAATTTTCATAAGGAGGGGAGGATGTAATACCCGAGTCTCTCACTACTCACATGGCCAATATAGTTTATGCACTACAAGTTGTTTATGTGCCACTTTCATTGATATCAGTATTTGCATAATTTATTTTATTTTAGATTGCATGATTAATTTTATAATTCGGAACTCTCATATAGTACTACTAGTTGAGTCACTAACTTGAGTAGTTGATCATATATATATAAAGGAGAACATCTAGATGTCAAACTGGTAGATGCCATTAGGTTACATGTGACTTTAGAAGTAGAAGAGTTACAAAGTTACATATGGTAAATTTATAAGTTGGAAATGACATCGGTGTATGTACACATGAATATAATATGTGAATATTAAAAATCATATAGGCATAATCTTTATATTCCTAATATATATAAATAATTATATACTAATTACATTTACATAAATAATTCATTATATATCTTATAATTAATCAAATAGGTTATGTTTTTATATGCATATTATATAATATAAGTAATTATATATGGGCCCGTACACATTTATGTATATATATACACATGCAAATGGTACATTAACCTTATATATATAATGGATTTTGACAAATATAACTCATATATATAAAGTTTGATCATTGCCAAAGTTATTAATAAATATAAATTTATTACTTGCCTATCACTTCAGGATCAAACACGTGTGGGGCAACAAGGCCTAGCTAACTTGGAGGATGACTAGTGTATGTATATCTAGATAAACACCACCTATACATTATTAATTAATAGCATAAATATTATAAGTATAGATATGTCTGATATTATCCATGGCAAAGATGAGCCGCCTTTAATAAAACTAGATTAGAATTCGTATATGTCTCACCCCATCTCTAGAAAATTGAGTTGTGAGCCCAAGAACAAGGCAAATACCCCACACACAAGAATAAAAGAAAAATAACAGAGAAGATGAGGACTAGCATATATGCGTGCAATGAGGGCATAAAGGTAAGAGTTATTCAAATCTCTCTTCTATTTTGTCTCATGAAAGATTTGTTTAAATATTTAGTATGTCTTTTATAGGAAGTGTTTTGAACCCAGTTATGAATTGATAAAAAGTGATAAAGAAACCCATAAGTATTTGTAGAAAATAAAAGTGTCTCTCGTAAAAAAAAAGATTAAGAAAAAAAAAATAATAATAACGAAACATAGGCCTTAAGAGAATTATTTTATAAGGACTTCAACCTTGACAAAGTTCTTAATATATTTTAGTTTTTCTATAATTCAGATTAGTTAATTAATTAATTAAATGAAATATATGATATATAAACTTGTAACAATAGAAAAAATATATTAGAATCGATTAATGCTATTAATTAACTTTGACATTATACATGTAAAAGTTATTGGAACATAGTTGGAAATCACGTAATGATTATGCAGCAAGTATAATTATGTTATAACATGGTTTTCTCATTATGCTTTAAAATTGTAATAAATGCTTAAGGGTCTATAATTAATAGACTAATTGAGTGATGTAAGAATGAATTCAATATAAAACTAAAATATTAATAACAAGGTGCAGGTTATAGGATATAGGATTGATTAATATCTAATTAGATTCAGAATTCAAGATATTTTTAATATTAGGTGTAACAAGTTATAACAATTAGATATTGAGGATTTTAACACCCTGATATTACTACAGATCTTTCACACCCAAGATCACCTAAGGTTGGGAAGCTAAACAATGATTAACAAGCCAGTAAGTGGGATACTTCCTGGTGAACACAGAGCTAGATAGGAGATGGGCTCTTGGTGGGTCACAGGAGGATGGTCCATTTGTGAGTACCTATGTATGGCCCTGCGGGGTGGGATACTTCTTGGCGGACACAAGGGACACAAGTAGGGGACCCTTGGCTGGCCGCGGGAGGATGGTCCACACGTAGATCCATACTGATATTATTGGCCATTTGATTATTGATGTGTGCAGAGCTCTTTTCCGGTGCATAGTAGTTGGGTCAGGGGCCCAAATGAAAGAAAATGATTTGAGAAAAGTATTTTGATTCATGTATTTTACATGTTAGCATTACATGTTGGAAAAGCATCACTATTCATTTGGACATGCATGATTTTTACTTGCTGAGCTTTAGCTCATGTAGTTCATGCATTGCAGGTGAGCATAGGAATGCCTGAGCTTATGGCTTACTGGGCAGTGCTGGAGTTCCTTCAGGTTTTGAGGATCATGGATATGGATGACGACCTGTCGGGCTTATTTTAGGTTCATTTTGATTTTGCTTCTGTTGTGTTATATGGAGGAACTCGTACTGTTTATTTCATTTGAAATCGTATTGTAAAAATATGTAAATATTGTCTTTGGTTTGAGTTAAGGTTTGTATATATATAGTCATCGTGTTTACGCACAAACGGGGTTGATCGGCCTTTTGCCTCTAAAAGATAAAATCTCATTGCGATTGTACGAGTTTATTTTGTTGATCGTCTGTTATTAAACTTACACAGAAAAAGAAAAAAATTACACGTTTTAAAAAAGGTTTGTAGTCGAGTTGTGCTATTTAAATATTTTCAAAGAGTAGAAATATGGGTGGGCATCACGCATCTAGCCCAACAACCTTCATCATCTTTCATGGTGGTTCTTAACCCTACCGACATTACAATATTTCACAGGCACCAATTCTTCATCTTTTCTTAATTTTAGGGTTAACTCGAAATTAATTACTTTTCTTTAACTCCAACTTTCTGTAATCTTTAAAAAAACATATACACAGAACATATAATATAGGGTTTTATAATTTGGGAATGTTTCTGAAAACCTTAAGAATCATATACAATCGCACTCGCAGCGGCTATGGTGGCGGACGGTGATGGGAGCTTCACCGCTTTGGGACGGAGACGAGCAAGAAAAAGCGACTTTCGAGTGCTTGAGAAGATCAATACTCTTCCGCCCTTTGTGAGAAAGAAAAGCTTTGGAATTTGAGTTGTGAAGAAAGAGAACTCACACTTATATATGCTGAAATATGTAATTTAAAAAAATAATTTGGTTTTTGGTTCGGTTTGATCAACCAAACCACAAAACTAAAAATTTAAAATTCAACAAACCAAAAACTAAAACGAAATTTTCGGTTTGATTTTGGTCCAAATCGAATTTTCAGTTTTGGTTTGGTTCGGCCGGCTAATCGAATTGTGAACACCCCTATCACTCAGCTGAGTTATTTTATCAACAGCCCTCTTGAGTATGTTGAGTGGCTAACTCTATTGTGAAGGTTGAACTAAGTTGTCCCTCAAGGACCCAGTTGACTTGTGACTAAACTCTGATTTAAACTCTACTTAGTGGATCACCTTACGCATTGTCTCAGTTTCTTATAGACAATGGATTCACCAAAGGCAAGATTGATAGAACACTCTTCAGAATTAAAGATGGAGAGAGTATACTGCTTGTTCAAATATATGAGATGACATTATCTTTGGATCCCCAAAAAAAGAGCCGTGTGACAAATTCTCAAACCTTATGTAAGGGAAATTTGATATGAGCATGATGGGAGAGCTGACTTTCTTCCTAGGTCTTCAAGTCAAGCAAATGAAGGATGTAACCTTCATAAGTCAAACCAAATATACCAGAGATTTGATGAAGAAATTTGGTATGGAACAGAAGTCATCTGTGAAGATTCCCATGAATATATATGTAAAGATGGATATGGATGCAGGAGGAAAAATTGTTGATCAAACAAGGTATAGCGCACTCATTGGATCATTGCTCTATTTGACAGCTAGCAGACCAAACATCACCTTTGTTGTAGCTATGTGCAATATTTCAAACTGTTCCAAAGGAAAGTCATATGACTGCAACCAAGAGAATCCTAAGGTATTTGAAGGGAAGCCAAAAAGTTGGCTTATGGTATCCAGAGGAATAAGGATTCAAGCTGGTTGGTTACTCAGACTCAGACTATGCTGGATGTAGAGTTGACAGGAAGAGTACACCTGGTAATTGTCAAATGCTTAGAAATAGATTGGTTTCTTAGTTCAACAAGAAACAAAACTCAATAGCTACACTATAGCTGAAGCAGAGTACATTGATGCAGGCAACTCTTGTGCCCAAGTTCTATGGATGAGGCAACAACTGAGAGATAGTTAAAATTGAAGAAAAAGAGATTCTAGTTATGTGTGATAACACAAGTTCCATTGCAATTACTCAGAATCTAGTATTGCATTCAAGAACCAAGCACATTAATGTCAGATATCATTTTATAAGAGATCATGTTGAAAAGAAAGACATCACATTGGAATATATATCAACTGAAAAGCAGTTAGGTGATATATTCACAAAGCCATTATGTGAATCAAGGTTTGAAGAGCTTAAGAATGAGTTTGGATTGATTGAGTTGTGCTAAGAGACTCATTCAACAGGGTTAAAAGATGAGAGAGAAGCATTTCAGAAGAGCTTCACATTTCAGCCAAGTGAAACAACTTATATGGCTAGTCAGCTGTATCGAGTTAGCTGGACAACCAAGTGATTATTCAGTCAAATCAAGGAAGAGTGAAGCTGAATCAAGTCATAAATGAAAATAGCTGAAACATTTATAAGCTAAGTGATAAACGAGATTGTTTTCCTCGAGCGGGAATGTTTTTAGACATGATGTCACCATCATTAGTGGTGTTAGTCAAAAGCCTGCGACATTTTATCCGTGATTGGATATAAATGATGCTGCATTTAATGCAGGGAAATTAATGCAGTTTTGGTCTTTTAATCTCAACCCTTATCAGTTTTAAACTTTTCAAATTCAGAAACCGTCCTTTCAAATCCCATATAAAGAGAAATTTCACTTTCTCTCTCCTCACATTCACTCTCTTGCTCATAAAGTTTCCAAGTTTTCTCTCTACAAAGAAGTTCAAAACTCTATTTTTCATCTCTCGATTTCAAGGCTAAAAAAGGCACCAACATACAACTATGTCAAGCTCGCTGAGAAGATTCACACAGGAGCTACTGTTGATTTTGAAGGCCTTGTCCAACAGGGCATTGATAAGGAGTTGGCAAAGAAGATAGCTTAATCTTGAGAAAATTTGGTCTCAAGAAGTTTCGACTATGGAAATGTCTCATACCTACCTAGAGGAGGTGGCTATGTACTACGTAAATGTTGAGGTACACGATAGTGAGATTCGCTCATCTGTGAACAGCAAGGAATTCAAGATGGTTGCGGCTGACTTAGCTGAGTACTATTTTCTCCCTACCAGTGGTCTGAAAGAGTTGACTGGTAAGGATGTTGATTTAGTTGTTGCATGGAAGGAGATAGCCAAGCCTGAGGCTGCTGGAAAACCAAACTACTCAATTGTGAAGAAGTTGGTTAAGGAGGACTACCACAAGCTTATGGATGTGGTAGCTAAGTGTATTGAAATAAAGTTTGGCTCATTCAATCAGCTCTCTCAAACTAAGCTGATTGTTATGGCGGCCATTATGGAAGAAAATGAGGTTAACTGGGCAGAGTTCGTTTTCAGCAAGTTGTGCCAGAACGTTCTCAACATGAAGGTGGCTGAAGATGGGAAGTTTGTTATCTCGCCGGGATATGGCCTGATCCTAGGTCATCTAATGGATAAGAAGGGTGTTCCCCTACGCAATGGGAAACCCTTCCATGCGAATAAGAAGATGTTCAAAGCCAACCTCTCTAGCACCCAGAAGCAGACACATGCTAAGAAGGCTGCTACCTATGAGGGGGAATCAGTTGAGCATGTCCCCGTGGACACATCTATTTCTGCTAAAGCCCCCTCACCTAAGCCTGCTCTAGCTCGTTCCCCAGTTGTTCGGAGGAAGAGATCAGTTGTGCCCCACAAGCCAGCTGCAAAGAAACAAAAGGTGGCAGAGTCTGCTGCCATAGCTGAGGAATTAGAGGGAGAAACTGAAGTTCCTTTAGAAAGGAAGACTAGGCGAAGACTTGTAAAGAAGTCGACAAAAATTTCTTTGAGACGACGACCAAGTCTGCCACTTCTGAGAAAGAAGAGTCTATTGTCGATGAGCAGCAGAAATCAAAGGATGAAGATGGTGTGGAAAGCACCGAGCAAGAAACTCAGCAAAGAAGAAATACCACATACATCCGAACAAGATTCACATCGGGCCCACAAAGTGAGACATCCGAAAGAGACACACACCGGTGACAGAGAGAAGACTTAGATGTGATACCGCCTCAGATAGATGTTGTTGCTGCTGAGGTTGAGAAGGTTGCTATTGAACCTATACAGGAAGAAGACGATGATGACGACCTTCAAATCATATCCCCTACATACCCCGATATCGAAGACATGCTATGCATATGGAGAGCCTGGAAGCTGAGTGTCTCCCGACATCAATTTCAAAGTCCCGAGTACATTGAGGAGGAGGAATACCTCCTAAGCTTTTTGGGGAACATTGATATTCGCTCTTCTCTAGATGCAGATTTTTGCACGGCTATCCTTTATGAGAAGAATGATGAGGAGAAGACTAAGGTAATAGAGAAGGCCAAAGCAATTGAGGAATCCCAAAAACCTCATTATTGTCTTTTCACGGATGCTCCGAGAGTGCCTTACAACGTGCAAGCAACTTGATGATATGGAAGTGTTGGATCTTTGCCGACCTAGTCGAGAAAGGCCGAGTTGCGACAAGCGATTAATGAGTCATTGGTGATGCATGAGCAATCTATTCTCGAGAGGCCCGGAGAGTCATCTTCCATTCAAATCTCACATACCCTACTATTCTTGACATGGTGAGGCAAATCGCGAAACCACCTCACCAAAGACACACTCGAAGAACTCCCCGGGGGCGCGATGAAGCTAGGGATGAAGATGTAGTGGGCAACCTAGGCCGAGCCCCCTGTGAAAGTTGTTGAGACAAGCGCCCAAAAAGGGAACAACCGAGTCTCATGTGTCGATTAATCTTGCTGCCCATGATTTAGCTGGTGAGCCAGCTGAGGGAGAAAGTGAACACACCACAACGGGGTTGGAGGAGGCTATGGGAGACTTAACCAAACTGAAGTTAAGAGGTGATGGTAAAACAAAAAAAGAACAGTAGAGTGGGATTGACGATGCTCAGACGGTTAAAAGACATCTCGGCTAAAATCCTAACCGCACCGCTGCCGAGGATGATCTTCAAACTTGATTGAGGCAAAGGATGGACAATAGACCAAGTCAGTTGAGACTGAAGGTCGTGAAAGTGCAATCTAAGAGGTTGAGACCTCGAAGGATGCGACTGCTGAAGACCCTAATGTAGCTAAGTCTGCAGAAGGGATAGCTGAAGGCCTTGCAGCAGTTGAGGCTGCTGCTAAGGTTGTTGAAAGCCCCCAGGAGGTTGAGACTTCCAGGGGTGTTGTACTTGAAAAGGGTAAACTGCCAGTTCCTGCATCAGAGTTACCTGAAATGGAAAAAATCAACGCTTTACATGACTATGATGATAATGTGTCAGTAGAGTTCCTGGAAACTGACAATGAAGTTGAGTCCACCCCCAAGGACAAAGCTGTAGAGGACCCAACTATCGACGAACAAGTGGCAGAGTTGAAAAAAGCACGTGAGGAAGCTGCCTTGTCCTAATTTATCTTGGTTGATGGCCCACCCCCAATGATGCCATCACCATCCTTGATGCTGCTAAGGCAGCTGAGGCTTTGAATACTCAACTGGAAGCAACAACAGGAGCCAAAGAAGTTGTTGAGAGAGTTGAGGCCCAGTAAGCTCATCAGGCTAACACAGCTGTGACTGCCAGTGAAGCTCCCACAACTGAGGCACAAAAAGCTGAAGGAAGCCAGGGAAATAAAGAAAAGGCTCTCGAAGAAGGAGTGGGAGATGTTCCTTCAGTCCCTAGTGGCATATTTGAAGATTATTTTCCGTTCGTTGAAGAAGTCCCGCTGGAAATAGAGACTGCTGAAAAAAGTGTGAATTATAGAGTAAATATAGATCCAGAAGAATTTGTGGCTCTGGATGACTTAAGGGTTGTACCATTTGGTTTTGATTTTGACTCTGTGTTGCCATAGGATCAATCAGCTGAGGCAGCCGACTTCAGAAAATCCTTCAAGGCTATGTTCTCTGAAATGGAAGCTATGGAAAGAAGTTTTGATGCACTCAACCAATGGCTGGGCAACCATGATGCAATGATTTCAGGTGACATCCGAGGAGCAGTTCTTCGAATTCAAGAATGGACTATGCAGACAAATGCACTAAGAAGAGAGCAAGTGAACTATTTCAAATCACTCTTTGCCAAACTTGTGATTTGGTGTTGTGAGCAAGCTCAATTCTAGTAGATGCAGCGAGACAACATAAACCAGATAGAAGCCACACATAAGACTAACATGGAGTTGTTGAGGCTTCAACACAAGCAAGACCTTCAAAACACCGAAAGCACTCTGCGAACAGAGATGATGCTAATGAGTGTATAAATGAAGGTTCTTCGATCAGAACATAGAGCAGCTCAATCAGCCACCCATGATAAGTTTGATCGTATTCTCATAGTCATTCCTCACACTTCTCCAGTTGGTGATAATGCCAAAAAGGGGGAAATTGAAAGCATAAGAAAGGGGGAAGATAGTGGAAGTAAGGGAGAAAGATCCTCTAAGAAGACTCCCCTGAAGATCGTATTAGATAAGTCCCAACTTGGCTCATCAACCAGCTCTCTCCATTCCCAGCTGCCGCATGATATGTCAGCTGATGCAAAAGCTGACTTAGCCTTTCAGAAGACTAGAGCTGCAATTGAAGCTGAACTTGCAGAAGTCTATCGCAGGCAACATGGTCGCATTGAAGGACGAAAATCCAAGTGGTCCCCCAACAAGGTTGCTACTAGATTCTCCAGTAGTGAAGCTCCTACAAGAACCCGCTCCCAATGGAGTTTGATCTCTCAGTCGTTCATTCTTCAAGGCATAATCTTTCGTGACAAGCGGGAGCCAAAATCGCTTGAGGAGTTCCAAACTCTCAATTCGGAAGGATTTTCAAAGGAATGACTCTTAAACTGACATGGGATTTGTACTGGGAAAAGGGCTTAGAAATTTTTCAATCAGCCGAGAAGTAGCAGACTCAGTCGAGTAGTCAGCAGACTTCAAGGGCTCAGCCTGTATAGTACACTCCCAGAGGAAGAGCTGACTCTGGAAGAGGATTAAGAAGAACTGGTGGAAGAGGCAGAGATACTCCACCAAAAAAACTTAAAAATGTTCAATATATAAATCCCCTAAAGAAGGATCTCCTTTACTGGGTTGGACTCAACAAACTTGAGAATAGAGAAGTTGCCAGACGAAATGAAGATGCAACTAAGCACCAAAAAGAAGAGAATATAAGGCAAGTACAAGAATGGGAAGAGAGAAGGAGAAGATACCAGGCTCAAAAGAGAGCTTATGAAAAGAATAGAAAGGAAGAAGATGAAAAGAAAATGAGAAGAGAAGAAAAGGACAGGAGAAGAGATGATGAAGAGAGGAGAAAGAAGCAGCAGAGGCGTTGAAGGCTGCTGAAGAAAATTCATATTGTATTTTTATAATTGTAAATACGCAGAAAAATTTGTAAGTACCTTGTATTTTCTCATTATACTTTGTAAATACATTGTAAGATGCAAGAATGATATGTTCAATAAAATAACATAGTCATACTATCATTCTTTTTCTAAACACTATGTACTTTGTTATATTATTTAAGTTTGGCATCATCAAAAAAGGGAAAATTGTTAGGAAATTTATGTAATGGGTTTTGATGATGCTATGTAAAACTTAGATTAGGAAGTTGGCACTCCAATTCTACTGTAAAATCAACTTGTAATAGATAGGGTTCTATTAGCTGAGTCGAAGCATCCAAGTTGAAGATTGTAGAAGTCGACTGGAGATCCAAATGAAGAATCAGCTGAGCTGCAACTAAGTGGAGTTAAGACTATTCCCAGTCAAGTACCAAAAGGTTATTTCTGTCAGCTGATAGGCAATCAAATCATTCCAAAATGATTGGAGTTGACTCAAGATAGGGGTAAAGCTGTTATTGAAGTCAAAGTCGACTGTGATGGATCTATTGCACTCAAGACGAGAAAATTACTTATTTTAGTAATACATCCATACTGCAGTGCTTAAACTACTTTTTCCAGAAGCGTGCAAATAGAATAAACCAATGGGAAGCACTGAGCAAGTGTCAGAACCTAAAAAGCTGCAGAGTTAAATTAAAATAGGAAATGTCACCATCACCTGCTGCAGATCAAGCCAATGAACAAGAAGTGTAGTTTGAAAAATGCATCTATCTCTTCAACGGATACATTTTCTAAAACAAGCATTATAAAAGGCTGAGGAATTCAAGAGAGAGAATACTTATGCAACTTAAGACACACAAGAGCATTCAAGCAATATGAGTAAAGTGAAAACACTCTCAAGCATTCATTCAATCCTCAAGCCTAAAACTCAAAGGAAATCGATCCAATACATTCAGTGAAGGAAATACAACTTCAATTTGTTGAAGAGAAAACATTGTTGAAAGACAAGGGGTCTACACATCCAAGGTTGAAGGAAGTGTAGTAAGGTTCCAGTTCGAACCAAAGCTTTGGACTTATTGGAGGGCTGCGTGATCAAATCTAAAAGTCTGAAGGAGCTGAAGTAGCAGGACAACCGTCTTGTGAAGAGCTGAGTCCCAGAAGCAAAGCCAGCTGAGTGATCAAGGCCTAGCTTAGATTGTTATCCTTTGTAACAAAGTCACTGTTACTTAGTGGATTACCTCCAGGGGTTGGAGAAGAGTGGATTAGAAGAATTACCCCATCCTCGAACCACTATAAAATTGCTCTATGTCTGTGAAGGTTGAACTAAACTGTCTCTCAAGGACCCAACTGACTTGTGACTAAACTCTAATTTAAAGTTATCAAAAATTTGGTAAAATCTATTCATCCCTCCCCCCTCTAGACTTTACTTTATCACCCTTGGGACCTACAAGGAGAAAAAATCACTTTTGGTCCCGTTAGACTTACCGCCTGATGATTTTAGTCCAATTAGACTCACTTTTAGTCCCAAATCGATATTTTCCACCAAAATAGTCCCATAGGACTAAAGCGAATATCCGGTGAAGCTCGTTAAAAACTAACGAAACCATTGCGATGACAAAAATGGTCCCATAGGACACCAAAGTTAAATTTTTAACGACAAAAAATGGTCCCATAGGACACCAAAGTTAAATTTTTAACCAAAAATGGTTCAATTATTTTTTTGGTTAAATTTAATATTATTGACGATAAAAATTATTTTAAATTTATACTTTGAGTTATTTATTTAAATTAATATTGTGAATGTCCCACTTGAAAACTAAAAAAAGTCTCTGTCCTTCAAATATTTTTCTAAAAAATATTTTTTTCCAGTGCATTTTATTTCACTAAATAAAATTATATGTCTTAAAATATTTAGAAAATCAAATAATTTTCCTATTTTTTTTAGTTTAAATCACTTCTTGTTTTTGAAAATACAAATAATTACAAAAATCACATTTACGTATTTGAAAATATATGTAGTTCAACTATCAATAAAATAAAAAAGTTTACGATATTAAATAATTTCATAAATTTTAAATATAGGAATTATTTTTAAATTTCTTAGAAAAATACTATTAAAAATATTTTAGTATAGTTATATTATAAATACTATTAAAAATATATTAGTAATGTTAACCTAGCTCACATTTTTTTTTTATTTTTTCATTTTCAAATATTATATTTTTATTTTTTATGTTTTTAAATCAAACTTTACATTTCCTCAAAACAATAATTCAAATTTTACATATATACACATAAATACACTGGGTTATATGAGACCAGTATCATGGGGCAAGAACATAGGGACCAAAAAAAAACCCTTTACATATATACATATATGTACTGGGTTATATATGCATGTATTTGATCTTTTTTTTTCGCATTACACATTCACAAAAAAAAAATTAATTAACATCTACTTTTAAAAGTTATTTTTCAGAAAATTTAAATTTTATAACTTGAGTTATAAATTTTATCATTTAATTTACTTTGTTAATTTTCTAATTAAATAAATGATACATGTATTTCATCAATTTTTTTTTTGTATTACACATGCACCAAAAAAATTAATTAACATCTATGTTTAAAAATTATTTTCCAGAAAATTTATTTTATATAAGTTGAATTATAAATTTTATCATTTAATTTACTTGTCAATTTTTTAATTATAATAAATGAAAAAATAGTAACTTTATTGATAATATATCTTTTAAAATAGAAATTAGTTATATTTAGTTTTTAGAGAAAAATTCACTTTTGGTCCCATTAGAGTGAGCACCTGATGATTTTAGTCCCATTGTTCCCACTTTTGGCCCCACATCGCAGGTTTGACTTTCAATTTGACATGTTTGACCGTTAATTTTTTAACAGTGGGACCATTAGTGAGACAAGAAAAATCTTATGGGACTATTTGCAAGACATGTGACTAAAATCATTAGGGGGTAAGCCTAATGGGACCAAAAGTGAATTTTTCTCGACCTACAAGGGCTAAATTGCAAAATATGCCTTGCAATTATTGGGCGGTGGCAAAAAATAGCACTTACTTATTCACTTGTAATTTAAGACAATAATTTGAAAAAAGCCAGATTGAGGATTAAATTGGCTTGCGATTTCAAATTTTCCCGGAATCGATTCTCAATTTGGGGATTTCATTTATTTCAAGTATAATTGCTGACTGAACATATGACATGGCAAATTCACCATGACTTGGATAAAAAAAGAAGCAAAAATAAAACTATACATCCCCCTCAGTAAAATCGAGCCACAAATAAACTGGAGAAAACCCAAAAAATCGAAAAAACTCAAGGCAAAAATGAAAACTTCTCCAAATAAGGTTCCAAAGAGCTTCACATAATTTCTATCACACAATTTTCTAAGTTTTCCTTCCAGTTTATTTTGGGCTCGACTTTGCTGAGGGGATAGGTAGGTTAATTTCTGCTTCTTTTTTTTTTATATCCAAGTGGTGAATTTGTTATGTCATATGTCTAGTCATCAATTAGGAACAGAATAAATGAAATCCCCAAATTGAGAATCTATTTCGGGAAAAATTGAAATCATCGATCAATTTAGTCTTCAATTTGCCATTTTTTTAAAATTATTGTCTTATATTGCAAAGTTAGTGTCATTTTTTGGCACCAATCAATAGTTACGGGGCATATTTTGCAATTTAGTCTAAAAGCAAGAGACTAGAAGTTCGGACCTTATTTTCTGGAGCCCGGTCGACTACTCGACTTGCTGGAAAGTCTTCAACCGCCAAAATGGTGCAACTGTTCAATATCGCACCTCGCGACTTTCTCCCTCTTCTCTCTTAAGTCTTAATACCTACCCCCAACACACACACACACACAATGCGAACCAGAAGCCAATCCAAGCGCCGCCAAACAGTGGGTATGTCGCTGAATCGCATGTACACATTGACAGCGTCTTTTTTTTTTTTTTCTTGAGGATTTCTCTGTATTTTGAAATGTGAAATTAGTATTTTTCCTGCCGAATTATTCTTATGGAAACCTCAGAAATGGTGTTAAACTGTGAAAATTCAAATTTTTAGTCCTTTTCCTTGAGCCATTTACTTTTTATGCGTTTTCTTGAAATTCCAAGTAAAATATTGCAAATTTTTGTAAGGCTAAACACAAATTTTGGTTTTGAGTTGAACTGTAAAATCTGAACATTAATGCTTAAATTGGGATACACTTAGTCATCACTAACTTTATTTTGTGTATTTTCGTTATTTCTCTTTGTTTTTTAGGTGTAGGTGAACAAGAAGAATTGAGAGGCCTCCATATGTCAGAGAGCGTTGATGATAATGGTTTGTTTGTTGACTGTTGTGTTCATTTTAACTATTTGAATGTGATTATAGTGAAGCTCGTAGCATTGCCTTTGATGCATATTGATAGCTTTATTTTGGATAGCAGAAACTCTGTCGAATATTTCTCGACATGCCGTGGGAAAACTTTTGAAAAGAGTTAAGAAAGGGTTTAATAAAGAAGATGTTGGTTATTTGCGTCAATGTGAATCTTCTGCTGAGGTCAGGGCACTCCTCTTTTTTGTACAGTGATATGAATATTTACTAATGCTTGTTTTGTGGTGTAAATGAGATATATTGCTCTGATTTTGTTTCTTTGTTCATTTAATTTTGGAACACCTTTTAGATGGAGAGAGGATCAGAGGACATCAACAAAAAATCTATGGGTACAGCCAGAGGAGAGGATAAAGCAGACCCTGAATCATACCGTAGAGAAGCAATGGAGTATGCTTCTAATCCTGAGAAGGATGATGTTGATAATGGTTATGATGATTCTGAATGGCAAGATGGGTCTATTCCTACTTTATCTTCCATGAAAGATTTTCGAGAAGATTTAGTCGATGGAGTTTCTGTTGAGTTTGATGTTTCACATGGCTTGGGAAAGCGGAAGCCTGTCCGCGAGCTACTGCAGAAGAGAAGGTTAAAATACAATTTAAGCACGATACAATTGCTATTTTTTTTAATGCCAACTATTTTGCTTCGTATATTCCATTATAGATTTGGTTTTGTGACAGGAAGTTGCTGAGTTTGTGCACAAGGCCCATTTGCTTTGTTTACTGGGAAGGGGAAGGTTGATTGACAGTGCTTGTAATGATCCTCTCATTCAGGTCATTGGCTTGCTCCAACACAACAATTATTGTAGCATTCAGACTGAAGTGTCAAAAAGGTTATGTGGTTGTTATGTTAGGTATAAATATGATTTTGTGTGTGGGGTAGGGGAAGAGGGAGGGTTACTTTTTGTTAACCTTGATGCATGTTTTTGTCCATTTGACGGCTTGCATTGTGGTATGTTCATTGTTTTCGGCTTATATTCTTTTATCTAACCTTTTATCCTCTGAAGGATTCCTAAAGGACATAGTTATAAATATATAATTTTATGGACATAAAAGGCATGATGGAAATGTGCAACGAATGTGCAACACACATGAAAGGAAATACTGTTTTTCAGTGTGAAGCTCACGGTAGAAATTAAATCTGGTTATATAATTGATTCTGTTGGTATTGACCATATGCTTGAATATGCAACTTGTTTGTGGTGGTAAGCTCAATCTTAAAAAATAGAAGCATATCGAACGGGGCCTGCCTACAATTGCATTTTAACTGAATGACTCCTGCTTTCAGTGTACCATCATTATGTAATTGACCTGGTCAGTAGGATGGTAATATTTCCGGGTCACCTTTTACTAGGTTAGTGACCAAAAAGGGTAAGAAGAAATACTGTTTAGCTGAGGGTAATTAACTGCATGATACATTGGTAATGATAAGCTTAACAGATCAGTCAATATCTTTTTGATATACATTTTAGTTGAAAAGGGAGGTTGATTTGATATGAAAATTGAGCGCTAAAAATTGTCATGTTAGTCATCTCATCTGCATTCATAGTGCCACTGCAGTTCTCCAAAGTGATCAATGTACAACGTAGAGTTACACCCTGAATACATAATCATAGTCTAGGAATTTGTTCTTTGTGCATTGGTGATTTCTAATTTTTTCTTATCTATTATATCCAATTGATCTCTTTTTATGTTGCATTATAAAGCACCAATATGACAATGTTGCGTGTCCAAACGATGTTTACCAAATAGAGGTGGTTGGTTGTCCTTTATACGCCATACCGGCAGCCTGGATTTTGACAATTCAGAACATGCTATGACCACAGTCTAGTTGCTGTATGGAGTTGGATGTTGGTCTCTTTTCTCTGGATGCAGGGATTACTGGCTAGATGTACACGTATTGAGCTCCTTTCATTGTTCTTAAATGGCTGTATGCCTATATCTAAAGAAATAGTTGCTTGACGCTTAGAAGCAAATAACCTTCTGAATCCAGTAACCTATGAACTTTCTAATTAGAGTGCACAGTTTGTCTAGGATGATGGTAAATTTGGAATTTTTTTTAGAAAATGGCCTTGGCGCAATATATCGATTGGTATTTTCATTTGTTGACTAATTTAAAGTGGTAGAAAATCGATTACTTTGGTACAAGCTGAGGTCTCTATTGGACACTCTACTTCAGGGGGATGAGTTTTTGAGTAATCTAGTAGGTCTCTGAAGCTGGTTGACCATGTTTGCTGGAAGTGCCTGTATTGAAGATATCAACAATCTGTTCTTTGTCAATATCCCCTTCCTTTTGGGGAAGTTGTTATAATTCTTAATTTGGCTCTTTTGCATTCATTTGGTGCTGAAGTTATCTGCTAAAAGAGGATTCGGAAATCTTTATGAATTTTGTGAACATGTTCTATAGCATGCACTGTAGTCAGTTGTTCCATTGGCTACTTATTTTCACAATCTCTGTCTATTCTTCCTCTAATTTGTTACTTTGTTTATTTTTCTTTTCTTTTTTTCTTTTTGTGCTCATTCTTTTTTGATCTTTCTTTATGATTTCCCCTGCTTTTAGCCAATGAGATAGAGAGAAGCATAATTAAATTCTCCTTATCAAGAATACCTAAATCATGGCAGGCTTCTATACTTTCTCTCATTCCAACACACTTGCACAAGATAGCAGAGGCCCCAAACCTTACAGCTAGTCATTTGTCCCCTCTTGTCAGTTGGGTATGAGCTTGCAAATGTTAGTTTGTTCTTCATCTTGTTTGGTACCTGATCATGAAGTTTTGACTTTGTATTATATCATCATTTTCTGCTTATAATCAGTTCCACAACAACTTCCATGTTAGAAGTCCAAATGTAGCTGAGAAATCATGTCATTTTGCATTGGCATCTACTCTGGAAACTCGAGAGGGGTCACCAGAAGCGGTATGATTTTACCCTCAAATTTTGAAATGTTATGTAATATGTTGATTTTCATTAGCATTCTAATTGCAAGAACTGTACATTGGCATTCCAATGACTACAACAAGATGAATTGAAACTGGGAATGGGGTACTGTCAATATTAATTAGATTACCTGAAAATTTAAGAAGCGATACCTTTAAAGTGAAAAAAACTAGAAAATCCTACATTTCATAAAAGCAGAGACAACCTTTAAAGTAAAAAAAAGCTAGAAAATCCTACATTTTATAAAAGCAGAGACAAAAGGATTTCTTAAGGGCTGTGTTGCTCGGACTCTGGTACGGGTGTCCAACACGGGTGCATACCCAGAAGTCCGACTCTTCATTTCTCAAAAATTAGGATACGTGGACACGGCTAGAAATCCAAAATTAGGATACGGGTACGGGGATATGCTTATAGATACATGCAAAAAATATATATAAATATTCCAAATGGAATAATAAAACTTAAAGATTCGTCAAATTATAACATTTAAATTGCAAAATGTACATTAACAACTCGTGTTCGTTTTGCAATTTAAATGTTATGTTTGATGAATCTTTAATTTTTATTCTTCCATATGGAATATTTATATACATTTTCTGCATGTATCTATAGACGTACCCCGTACCTGTATCCTAACTTTGGATCCTTTTTTGCCGTGTCCACTTATCCTAACTTTTTAAAATGAAGAGTCAGACTTCTGGATATGCACCTGTGTCGGACACCCGTGCCCAAGTACGAGCAACATAGACTAAGGGTGTAGTATATTAGGGGGAATAGTGTACATGCTTCTTGGAACCAATTGTATGATAAAATATGACTAAGGGACCGATAAGTCAGTTATGAAGTTTGGAGTTAGATCAAGTGGTCTTCCAAATTAGAACTAGGGGAGATGTAGACATGTTCTAGCATTTCACATTTTTTTTTTTCATGTAAAAGATAAAATATTAAATCATTAAGTTCTAGATACTGATCACATAATGAACACTGCAATTTCGAGTCAATTCAATAGTACGTGTTTCTTTAAATCATGAAAGGACCGTTCGGTTGTCATCACTTTATTTTTGCTGCATTTATTTTGTTCAGGGTTAGTTTATGCAGCAAACATTTTTAAGAGTAACATCTAGTCAGACTGTCAGATAATGCATGCTTTAGGAGCTATATTCTGTATTAAAAGACGAGGTTCAACTGCTCATTTTCTGTAAGATACATATGTAGTTATCATTTCCATGCAAACATTTGTCAGGACGGAATGGTTTTTACTACATATTTAGTTAACTTACCTTTTCCGGTTCTAGTTCTTCAGTGGATTGGCATTCTGTTCCATGGAATGTGTGTGACTCCTTTGATCTGATTGGGGGGACAACTTGCATTGTTAAAGCACGAGTTATGTGTAACATGCATTAACCAGTAATTTTGCCAAAGGGTATTTGTGCTCTAACTGAAGATTCTCCTGGTAATTTTTCTTTCAGGTTGCAGCATTATCTGTGGCACTTTTTAGGGCTCTGAATCTGACAACTCGGTGTGGCATTTTACTAACACAGAAATTGCTCTGTTTTTTAATTCCTCACCATTCTTATCAATGTGATTGAATCTGTGTGTTATTTGTATGCAAGTGTTCCTGGTCATGCCTTCTTGCTTGTCGTTGTGCTTGCATTTGTGAACTTTTTCTTATGTAAGTGCCGTCCTGGGATGTGTATCCAGGATTTAAGGATTGTGTAATGCAAACAGCTATTGCTAATGGAAATTTTTGGGTAATTTTTACAAACAATAGAATTAATATATGTAATTTTGTCAGAAATAATGTTTTTAAGCTAGAAATTATGGACTTCAAAACGTTTAAGCAATTTTAAAAACATTTATTTGAAGAATTTATAGGAAATATGTACAAATAGGTGAAAAGTTGTGATTTTGTACAATATGAGTCAGAATGAAAAACTAAATTGTTATGTGAGAAGTATAGTAAATTTAAAACCATTAAAGGAACAGTTAGGCACTAAAATGGCCAAATCAGTGTTGATACTTTCACCTTTCTGTTTGATGCTCAAAAAAATACTTAGGCGTATGAGTTTTTCTGTGTTGTATTTCTTTGGGAACTCTGCAGTGATCTTTTTTTCTTGTTCATCCTTTTGTTGGGCTTATTCTTTATGGACTACTAAAGTGCACAATTAGTAGTTGTTATTTGTTTGGGGGGGGGGGGAGGGGAGAGGGGAAGGGAGGGGGCATTTAACTTGTGTGTATTATACATGCAGTTTATAATTCACTACTATCTGTAAATCTTGGCCCCCCTTTCCGATCCATGCAGCCTCACATTTTTCCGAGATGTAACAACAAAAATCCCATTTTCTTTACATGATATGACAAAAATTCAGTTACATGGGTTTTATGATAAAGTACTTCGGCTAGTTCGAGATTTGTCATTAACTCCTGTACTTACTGGGTTTTCTTTTTATCTATTTTGGATACATCTTTGGCTTTAACCTTTTCTGTCTAGAAGATTCACTTGATGGATTTATCATAAACACACTTCTGAGTGGTAATTAAGTTTGTTGTTCAGCTAAACATGCTTCTAGGTTGCTAGTCAATTGTTGATGTTAGGTGTCTAGTAAAAAGGTGCGTAAAAGAGTGGGAAAGGACGACCAGTATACCATGAACCACACTTTCCTTGGTGGGTAGGTGAAGCATCATGTGGCAGTTAGGGTTCTGGAGGGAGTTAATTTTTAACAATATATTGAAATTTGATTTTTTCCCCAAAATAACATTAAAGTTGAAATTAAGAAAGTAGCACAAAGCGGCAGTAGAAGTGGTGCTATTGTTTGGAGTCTTTTGGCTCCTCTTCAAATTTCTATTAAAAAAAATTAAAATAAACCAGGAGATGCACACATTTTATTTGTTCGAATGCTAAGACACAGAGTCACACCCATCTCCCTTTTTATTCTACTTTTCCTTGAAAACCACATGGTTTCTTTAATCAATAGCTGGTTTGATTGAATTTTTAAAAGCCGGTCAAACCGGCTGGTATTAGGCTGTCAGGTAACAGTCAGAAGCAACGGCTCGAAATTGATGTTTTCCAGGGGGTTGCCACTTGATTTAAATTTTTAGGGTTAATTACAAAACCTACCCTTGAGGTTTAGCCTAATTACAAAACACCCAGTCATCTTTTAAAATTACAAATACCCCCCTTACATTTGTTTTTATCTTACAAAATTGCACCCTCAAGAGGCCTCAAGAGGAGGTTATTTGTTTAGTAAATATAAACTTGATGGGGGTATTTTTAATTTTGAAAGATAACTGTTTTTTTTGTAATTAGGATAAACCTCAGGGTAGTTTTCTAATTATCCAAAATTTTTATTTTAAACTTCAAGATGTTTTAGTTTGTAAAAAAAAATTTAAAATTTATAATGGTTTTGGCAGCCTGTGTCTGGTTGTACAGGATGAAGCCTGCTTTATAAGACATTTGTCTTAATTGTTGGTGTATTTGAAATTTTTGATGATTGGACTTGTAGGTGCTCCCCCAGTGTATCATGCCACATTCCAGTTGCCACAAAGTCATAATATGTGTATCATTATTACCTGTCAGATTGTTGGGGTGGCTATTCCTAAATATTAAAACAATCTTGGTTGAGTATTAGCAAATAAAATTGCTCTTCTACCAGAAGGATCACATTCTAATTTCATCAGTTTGTGCTAGATCTTGTGGTCTCTTTAATACTCTCAAACATTTGGCGGTGTTCATTCTTTTTGTTGTGAATACTCCATGGGTCAAGACTTGTTTCTAGGTCAAAATGTGCGACATGTTTAGGTATATACTTTATAACATGGTTATGCTTATGAATTAGGAGTGGTTCCGTCAATTACTCTCAAACTCCCTGATTTTCAGGTTTGTTTCCATTTTGGATGTGATATCCTTGAAGCCTGATGCTGACAAATCAGAGTCCAGCGTGGCAGATGGATGCAAGAACGAAAGAGATATATTTAGCTCATCAACCCTAATGGTAGCTGGACCTAGCTGTTCTTCTGCGTACACTGTGAAACCATCACCATATGTTGAGCAGGATAGCAGTCAGACTGCTATAAGAGGTGCTGGCAGGCAGAAAGCTGATAAATCAAGAAAGCATGAGTTACAATCCCAAGATTCTCTTATTACTGATAAGCCAACAGATAAAATGTCAGAGGTGTCAGTGTCTGAGGTCCCAACTGATACTTCTGAACCATGCCTTGTAAAATCGGAGGGATTGAAGAGGAAAGGAGATCTTGAATTTCAGATGCAGTTGGAAATGGCTCTATCCGCCACAGCTGTTGTAAATTCTCACGTCAGTATGGCATCTGATGCTTCGGAATCACCCAGTACTTCAACTCTCACTCCACCTTCTAAAAGAATGAAAAAAATTAGAAAAGAAGAATCTCAAACATGCTCAAATGGAATATCTACAGCTATTGGATCAAAAAAGGTGGGAGCCCCTCTTTATTGGGCAGAGGTTTTTTGTGGTGGAGAGAACTTGACCGGAAAATGGGTGCACGTTGATGCTGTCAATGCAATTATAGATGGAGAACATAAAGTAGAAGCTGCAGCGGCTGCATGCAAAAAATCTTTGAGATATGTAGTTGCTTTTGCTGGACATGGAGCTAAGGACGTGACACGCAGGTTTGAAATCTTTCATCTTTTGTGGATTGATTGACTAATAGGTCATGTATGCAATTTGTACACATGTGAATTGCACATCAGAGTATGTATATGGGAAAAATTAGGGAATAAAGGTTATTTTATAGCTGAAAAAGAGTAGGAATATATGCATGGATACTCTATCCTCCAACTCCTATGTGGAATGCATGTGACCCAGTCGAGCACCTAACATTAGAAATTGACATTCTTATTTTGCTAACTAGGTCTTGATGTAGTCACTATATTATTTTACTCACCAAAACTGGTTTGCGGCATTTGCAATTGCTGCCTAATAAGTGGTGAGTTGTTGGCTAACTTCACTTATATGTTGTGTTAGTGAAGTATTCCTGTATCTTTTAAGTATATTTAAGTTTTGGTCCATTGTATTGTCCAACAAATTTTATCAAGTAGATGCTTATACATGCATATTGGCTTAATATTTGTGAAACCGACTTGTCCTGGTGGAATGTAAACGGTTTTGGTTAAGTTTACCCTGTTGACTATTTTCATTCTTTTTTGCTCTCTCTCTCTCTTAAGGAGGTAAGAGTGGCCAAGTTAGGTTCTCCTTGGATGTTATCTTGGTTCTCTGCTCCTGACTGGGGGAGCATTAATTCATATTTCATTGAAATTGTTGAGATTAGATCAAGAATGAATAGCAAAACACCAAGTATGAAGCTTTATAAATGTATCATATCTTATTTTCAGGAAATGCGGAGTTTGTGAAATCTTTTCCATTTATCCTTCAGGATTTATGTTTTTGTGGTGTG
Source organism: Rehmannia glutinosa (assembly GCA_016081115.2). Lineage (NCBI taxonomy): Eukaryota > Viridiplantae > Streptophyta > Magnoliopsida > Lamiales > Orobanchaceae > Rehmannia > Rehmannia glutinosa. The sequence goes on from JABTTQ020002079.1 coordinate 45,657, forward strand.
TCTGGCCATCAATCTCCTGTCAATTTACTTTATTAGTTTTGGTTATTGGCGAATGCGTTTATCGGCAAGTGCGCTGGCTTGTACCTATTCATCTTTTCCTAACTAGGCTTCAATTGATATACAAAATTACATTCAGGCAACTGCTTAATAGACTACGGCTATATGGATGAATCGGTAATCCCATAACCATGCCTAACCCAGCTCATCTTGGACCTAGGTCAGCCTCAAACCCAAACCCCAATGGTTAACACCTGTTTTTACCTTTCTGGATATTATAAATATTTTTTAAGGACAAGGAATAAATCTTAATCTTCACATGACATTAAATAATTATTTTATGTTTCTAAGCACGTAAATGCCGTCAAATTTTAATGGATATGAACGTGATGCAATGAATAACTGCCCCAGTTTGACTATTAGTGCATTAGATCGTCCAAATAACTAAGATTCTTTCTGAATACAATCTAAATTCAATTACATGTGATTTTTGTGAGCACAGTCCTCAATCGTATTTACTTTATTAATTGGTAATGCACTGGATTGGTTGATCAAAACCTGTTAACCAACCGAACCTTGCTATAATAAAACATATATATGGTTTCACACCCATAACCCATTAATTAACTCCGGCCTCCCCTGCATGGGGTGATTGATACACTTTGACCTTTTTCATCTCTTCACAAACAGGCATTGTGTAAGTATCAATCCGTGTTTGTTTTGAACCCTCTAGACCTGGATCTGTTGCCAACGGTCTGTGTTTTGAACCTGTACTTCCTTATTCCTCCCATATGGATTTTCTATTTTAGATTTTGAGATGAGGCATTCAGGTTTTTACATCTTGTAGTTGTATGCCTCTGAAGCTTCTACTTAGATACAACATTTTTGTTTAAGGAGCAAGTGAAGATATCATAAAACTGGTAAACTCTAGCTAAAGGACTTCTGCAGATTCTCGTTTGGAGGAAACAATAAGAATTAGGGTTAATTACAAAAACACTCCTGAGGTTTGGGCTAATTACAAAAAAACCAAGAGATTTTTTGAAATTACAAAAAAACCCTTTAGGTTTGATCTGTCTTACATTTTCCCCCTTCACATGCAAAAAACATTTCAACCCCTTGCGTTTATCGAAATATTACATTTATCCCCTTAATGGAAGACACAATCAAACCCAAGGTTTTTTTTCGTAATTTTCAAAAACCTCTTGTTTTTTTTTTTGTAATTAGCCCAAACCTTAGGGGGCTTTTCTTAATTATCCCTAAGAATTATGAAGGAAAATAACGTAGAAAAGAATTTTTATTGATAGATTATAGTCTCTGAAACTCTGCAGGTGTTTCTATTGAATATGCTTTGAGAGTGTGTGGATGCAACAATATTTTCTTATTACATTGTAAACACTACTTAGTTTGTGTATATTTGGGATGACTACAATAGTTGCAGCTGTTGCTATGCCGAGTCCCTCATCTGAGTTGTATTCAAGTTTTGGATTTGGCACATACTGATGAACTTCTTATGTTGTATTACTCTTCATAGATAAATAATACCTGTTACACTAACATTACTTAAGAATATCATTTCAGATATTGCACAAAATGGTACAAGGTAGCAGCACAACGAATCAATTCGACCTGGTGGGACGCAGTGTTGGAACCATTGAAGGAGTTGGAGTCAGGAGCAACTGGTGGTGTCGTTAGTGTGGAATGCGAAGCTTCGTGCCAAAAGAAGGTTGAGGTATCCCAAGTTGAGCCCTCTATGAGTAACTCATGTGGAGCATCCATGGACTCTTGCGAGAAAAAGGCTACGGAGTCTTTTATGAGGAACTCATTTGCTTCTACCAGGGGCTCTCTAGAAGATATGGAACTAGAAACTAGAGCACTGATTGAACCACTTCCTACCAATCAACAAGTATGATCGATTTTGATATCTACTAGTGTTCCAAGTGCTTTATCTACCATGATTAGAAATTGCAGTTTAACTTTTTATTTTCTGAAATATTAAAGGCGTACAGAAATCATCACTTATATGTGATTGAAAGATGGCTAAAGAAGTATGAAATTCTGTATCCCAAGGGGCCGGTATTGGGGTTTTGTAGTGGGCATTCCGTATATCCACGTACTTGTGTCCAAACACTTCATACTAAGGAAAGGTGGCTGCGTGAGGGGCTGCAAGTGAAAGCTGGTGAAGTTCCTGTTAAGGTCTGATTTTTGGTGGAATTTCAGGTTGGATAATTGTCTCAGTTTGATTAGCATTCAAATGCATTTGAATTTTAGTTCTGTTCCAATTAGGTGCTGAAGCGCTCCATGAAGTGTAGTAAAGAAGAAGCTGGGGATGATAATGACTATGCTGAGGTAGATCATCAAGGGATTACTTCCCTTTATGGAAAGTGGCAGACAGAACCACTGTGTCTTCCTCGAGCTGTTAATGGGATTGTACCTAAGGTAGATATCTGTTATATCTATTTTGAAATTATACTAAATGTGGATAATTAGATACCTAATCAATGTTGTTAGAGATGAAAATTCTGCTGATTTTATTTTGCTTACATGAAATGGAGTGACAGAGTGGTGTTAAAAATTTTCTTCAGTGGCTTACATGCGTTGCTCATGCAAGCCTGATACACTTAAATGGATTTATTTTACTGAAACAGCTTTACTGTTGGCTTCAATCGAAGATGCAATCCTATTAAAAGTAAAATGAAGATGGAAATGTGAAAGTTGAAATTTTGTTGACATAAATGCTGAAATTCAGTGGATGCTAGATTGCGTATGCGTCTATCATGTCCGAATAGCATATTATTTTCTACCTCCCTCATTATCCTGTTAGTCTGTGTGTGTGTATGTTCTGAGTGAATATCCTTTTAGTTTGTGATCAATATGGAAAAGATGATATCTAAGTTACCGATCAAAAAAAAAAAAAAAAGATGATATCTAAGTTGAAATTTGTTGTGACATGTCAGCTGAACCGTTGCGCTCTCTGGATTTTTAAAATTTTGAATTGCAAATAAGTCATCATCATCTATAGACATTATATGTGCTATCTGAAATTCTTGAATATTTTAACATTGTTGAGGAAAATATAAAACCTGTCCTAGCATACAGCATTTTGGTTTGGAAGCAAACATTGGTCTTGAACCTGTACTGATAATTTAAGCACAGCTTGTTTGGCATTGATTCTCTTATGATACATATCCCAAACGAACCAAGAGGCAATTTGACTCCGCCATTTCCGTACTTCAATGTTACTTTAGGATTGAATAACCAGCTGGAATTGGAAACAATTTTCTGTGGTATTCTCCAGATAGAGGCAGGTTTTGGATGAACTCTGCTTTTACATGTAGGTGGAAATGCATCCATGTATCTTGGATAAATATTTTGGATGTTCGACATTTGTGGAGCTGGAGGCATGTTTAGGGTAACTGGAAACCTTTGCTGCTTCAGGAAACATATAGTTAAGGCATAATTGCATCTACCTTTCCTGAGCATTACCCCAGAAACAGAAACCTTTCCATGTGCTTTTGAAATTTCATCTACCTCCGGTGTGGTGTTTCACCTTACAAATGTCCCCATGTGTGCAGTTGTTACAATAAAGGCTGGCATCAGCAGAGGAAAAAATCCTATTCGCCTATAGTTTGTGAAAATCCGAGAAAAGTAACAATTTTTATGCATACAAGTAACTAATTATAATGTATCAAAACCTAGAGGGATTAGTGTTATGTTTGTATTGCAGTCCAATATAGCCATTTTATTAGCTGTTACACCACATCATATTTTTTCTCTTACAAAAAGTAGGACATTATTTTCAGAAACATTTAGTCCTCAAAATAAAACCCAACATTTATTATCATTCTCCCTCGAAAACACATCTTCTCTTCTCCATAATATTCTAAAGTCTAAACATTCTAATCGTAACACTTCATAATAATTCGAAACAAAACCAAACCTACTCACATACCCAATGTATTTCCCCAAAATACTTTTCCAAAAACACTCCAAAATAAACTGTAGAAAAAACTAGCCTTGGTTGCAATATTACCTAAAAACAATTAAGTAATTGCTTCATAATCCTATCTACTTTGTATCCCTTTCGGTTTTGTAAAACATAGCATTTACATCCCTTGTAGTTTTAAGCTCCTATGCACCTCCCTAGTTATTCATAACATACTTTTTGAGTAATCAAAAACAGCAATTTACATGCATTACATACAATAAAACAACAGTCATCTGCTTTGCTAAATTTTATTTGGTCTATGCTAATCCATATACTGTGCAATAAATATGTACCTTTGATAATATGGTAACAAGCTGGTTTGATATCATTTAGACAAATAATATAAACATCCACAAACAACCCAAATGCCATCTGAAAGAAGAAAGATAATGTCATTATCAGCGGATACTGCAGTAGCTTGAGAAGGTTGATGTGAGGAGGTCCATCTTGCTTCCTAGAGTCGAGAGTGTTTGCTGGGCAATTGATTTTCTCTTGACAACATTACATAATTACCATTGCTTTTTTCAAAAACATCACATAATCTTTTGGCCTCTCAAGATATTGCATTCACCCACCTCTGCTTTTTTCTTATAGCAACCCATCCAGCTTTCTGTACCGTACATATAATTTCTCCGCGTTTGTGTATGTATGTTGCATATCCTATAAAATATATGAAATGAGAATGGCATGCTTGTGAGCACACTTTCGGGTTTTTCTGGAGGATTGACAAAAAGACACGCCCGCACGTAGACACTAAGGATCAGAAAAGTCAATAATTTTTTTATTTTTTTATTTTTTCATCCTTTTATTTGTTGTTTAACGTTAACCGAGGCAAAAAACGACGTTTTGCGCCAAGAGATAGCTTTTTTCTCATTTTAATGATATTATTTATTTTATTTTATTATTTATTTATTTGAAATTTGATGAAAAACAGGGATTGATCTCTATTCTCTGTGCCTCTGTTTCTATTTAACCCTCAGAAGCTGCATTACATATTTTGAGTATTCTCAATTCATTGTTGCATTACCTAATTGTGGGACACCGTTACCTACTATATGTTATTATTATATTATGTCGGTTAGTTGTTATCTCTTGTATTTGCATCCGTATTTTATAGCTGATCTCAAAAGTCCGATTTCTAGAATGAACGTGGTCAAGTGGATGTGTGGTCTGAGAAATGCCTTCCACCAGGCACAATCCATTTGCGCTTGCCAAGGGTGGCAACTGTTGCAAGAAGACTGGATATTGATTTTGCTCCTGCTATGGTTGGATTTGATTTCAGAAATGGTCGGTCTGTTCCTTTATTTGAGGGTATCGTAGTTTGTACTGAGTTTAAAGATGCTATTTTAGAGGTGAGTTCAAAATACATAATTTATTACCTAATTGTTATTGTTACTGTTATTGCTATTATTGAAGTTGATTCTCTCATATAAGGACCAAAAAGGTTTAGTTCCACTTTTTTTGATAAACATCGACCCTTGCGTGTGTAACTTGCAAAATCTTTTAAGACAAAAAAACCTCAGGGGTAGTTTCTGTAATTATCCAAATGAAAAATTACAAATAAAAAACCCGAGGTTTGATTCTGTCTTAATTGTAGGGAGGTAACTGTAATATTTTCACATATGTAAAGGGGGTTTTGAAATGTTTTTGCGTATGAGCAGGGTAAAGTGTAATACAGAATCAAACTTCAAGGGGATTTTTGTAATTTCCAAAAACCTCTTGTTTTTTTTGTTATTAGCTCAAACATCGGGGGTAGTTTTTGTAATTATCCCCTTTTCATTCGGTAGTCGTACTCTTTTTCTATCGGTTCTCATCTCCTACTGAAATATCTCATCTGTCCTCTGAACTCAAGCCACTGATTGCTTCGGTGCGTATCAAGGATTCTAACTTCTTATCTTTAATTATTATTTGCTAAAGTGACAAAACATTTGTTCGTCAGGCATATTTCGAAGAAGAAGAGAGAAGAGAGGCTGAAGAAAAAAGGAAAAACGAGGCGCAAGCGCTATCAAGGTGGTATCAGCTTCTTTCTTCCATCATTACTCGGAAAAGATTGAACGAATGCTATGGAGATGGAGCCTTACCGCAATCCTCCATTGAAATCCCAAAATCGGGTGATAAATGTTATAACTCATCTGCTACTGCTACTGCTACCCAAAAAACGGAGGCGTCTCCAGAATGCCAACAAGTGAACATACCCGAAAAACTTAACGCCCCATCCTCTATGCCCACAGAAAACCATGAACATGAATTTATCTTGGACGAGAAGAAGGTCGATGAAGGGGGTTTGACTCGAATAAAGCGATGTCACTGTGGATTCTCAATACAATTTGAGGAATTATAGTGCCTTTCTGATGTATTTATGCAGGTTGGAACATATTGCAGAAGGTGAAAATGCCATGTTTTGGTTCTGTTCACTAAGGCATATCACATATGCAGGTTTTGCTTAGGTGCTGATGTAACCTTATGAATAATATATATAATATGTAATTATGTAGAATGAAGGAATTTTTTCTTCAAAAATATTGCATCTTTTTCTGGAGAATGGTTGGTTCGGCTTGGTTTTGCATTGGTCACCTCGAACATGAAGGTACGCACGCTGCCGTTACAGTTTAATTAATTTTTTTTGAGTGCAAATGCAAATAATTACAAAGGGAATTGTAGGAGAGGGAGGTTTGAACCTTTGACCTCACCTCTAATAGGTGAACCTCAAATTAAGAGATCATTTAAAGGGTTAGATTTGGACCTCAAACATTGTTTTTATGAATATATATGTAAAAAAAAAAATGTTTCATAAAAAATGTTTTTATCATATAGTATAAGTATTCTGATAATCCATGATATCGGACTACGTTTGAAGAGATCGAGAGAGTTGTACGCGTTTTGACTCGAGAAATGGATTTAGATTATTCATGACTATATGTATCCCACACTTAAATCTATAGATAGATTGAAAAAGCATAGCATAAAAAGCAATTCTGGTGAAGATTTATCTACCTTTTATACTAAAAGAAAAAACAAAGATGACACATGTTATTACCTCATTAATCTTGGATATTTGTCAACTTCTCATCCTCTCAATTCCACTTGGATGCTTCACATTTATTTATGTGACAATTCTATGTACAAATTTAAAAGATAACAAATATTTCAGAAATCAAAGATTTTATCTACATTATCTTTTAAATTTGTTATCTTTTAAATTATTATATGTAAATCAATCATGAATTTATATTATATTTCTACCCTACATACTAAAAGAAAAAACAAAGTTGACGCAAGTCATCACCTCATTAATCTTGGATATTTGTCAACTTCTAATTCTCTTAATTCTACTTGGCGGCTTCACATTTATTTATGTGGCAGTCCTATGTACAAATTTAAAAGATAACAAATAATCCAAAAACCAAGGATTCTATCTACATTATCTTTTAAATTTGTTATCTTTTAAATTATTATATACAAAACAATAATGACTTTATATTATATTAATGTCGCGACAATTTGAATGTATCTGAATTTATCAAGTATTTTCAGTATTTCTAATTAGTATTCTATCTACTCGTATTTTTTAAATGTTGTTCTATTAATTCAAAATGTGTATTTGTTTGTAGAAGACATTCTCTAATATAAATCATGTATCAATCTTCAGGATTATGTAATGACACCAGATTGGTGATTACACAACCCAGTGATCATATTATGGAAGCAATAATTCTTTCCATTAAGCCCTTTAGATAGCAGATTGTCATTTAAATTTAAAAAGAAAAATGTAATTTTCACTATTGTTGCTTTACCATGACTATAAATAAGAGTCAAAGTAAAAATATTGTAACAAAAATAAGCAAGTTGTACCTTACAACAAATATACTCTTCAAACTTGATCTCCCAAACCATTAAAATCATTACTTATATATTTCTTATTATCAAAAATAAAAATTTTAGACTTTAAAATGCTTCTGATGTTTAAGAAAGAAGAGAGAGGCAAAAAGAAAGAGATAAAAATATATTCCTTTGTATCCATTGATTGTGGTGGTGGATTTTTCAACAGTCCATGCATGAGTGCCATATAGGGATGACAATGGGTCTGGGTAAGACCTATACTCGAACCAGACCCGCCTCATTTGGGTCCAGACGGACCCGGCCTATACCCAACCCCTTGACATCCCTAGTGTCATAGGTACCTGTTGGTTGTCTTTGATATAGTTAATTAATTGCCCTAATTTCTGCTTTTTGTCCCCTTAGCGAAACCTTAAAAATTATCAAGATAGGTTTTCTCGAGGTCCCTTTTATCTCACCTTACGTGAGTGTGGGCACTTTGCTATTGAATGGAGAGAAAATAATTTTTTTAATATAATAGATAGCATGGCCAGCCTAATTGAGTGGTGTTCATGGACATCACTTGGCCTATACTGGCTCCGCCCGTGGAGCATAAACAGTTTGAACTGTTTTTGCTATGACAATGATAGTACACTTAGAAATATAACAATAATATAGTTTACAAAGAAGTTTTTAAGAATTTGATGAGAACTATTTGTATGACTCTCTTCTAAACTTTGAATTTCTTTTTTTAATATTTCTGATTAGTAATTTGGATCTCCTATAACTATTATTACCCCATCCAACTATGAAGCTAATTTTGAACTTAGGTTTTAAGTCTACACTTAGAAATGAAAAAGTGCGCATCACTATAGTAATGCACTCGGATGAGATCTTTCATTAGAAAAGGTGTTTTTCATCTCCTTTTTATCAATGATTATCGCGTGTATAAAAGTCCATATTAAAAACTCACAAATTTAAGCTTCGATTTATCTTCAAAATTAATATGGTAACATTTATACACATGACAATTATCCATGTGATGGAATATGAGATGGACACTCTTTTGGAACAAAAAATCCCATCGGCAGTGCACCTCATAACTATCAACTTCTAATGTTTTAGGTCCAGTTACAATATTAGAAGCATTGAAACTTACTTGACAAATCAAGATTGAAGATTCCATGGTGGGCCTAAGTGGTTAGAGAAGGACATTGATTACATGCTATAATTTGAAGATGATTGAGTGCAACCAAAAGGGAATGTTCCTCATGTCCAAGAAAACAAGTACAACACAAGTGTCTTACCTACCACATTCTCCTCAACTAAGAGGATATTTGTCTAAGCTTATTTAAAAATCTATAAGCTCTTACATCTTATAAGATGATTTTAGAGCTTATAAAATGTTAGATTTTATTTTAAAAATAAGCGGGTTGAAATGTTTGGATAAAATAAAATAATGAATTTCGAAAATGTTAGTAATGATATTTTTGTAATTAAAATGACCAAACTAAAAAGAAATTGTTAAAATCAGATCTTATTTTGAAAATAAAGTGAGATTCCCATCTTTTTAAAAAAGAGCTTATAAGCTGCTAACATCTTATTTTGGGAGCTTAAAAGATTTTTTCGAAAAAAAATTTCCAACACTTTTAGAGAGCTTTATAAGCTTAGTCACACCCTCTAAGTCTATTTCGACATCCAAAATACTAAAACTTTCAGTATTAGCTTCAAAATATAGTGCTGGCTCATCATGCCAAATCATAACCCTTTTACAAAATTTACCAAAAAAAGTTGCATCACACAATACTAAAGTTATATAACCATCAACTCAGATTCTAATGATATTGTGATTGTAATCAACTTACACATTGATATGGTATAACCGAAATTCATATTCATTATTCATTAAGTTGCATTAATTGCATTGATTTCCCTGCAATGGACCACTTTTGCAAGAGAAAATAAATTACTACTTGGCCACACAGATTTGTAGATCCATATGCAATTCGCAACAGTAGTAAAAGACGGTATAATTACAAAGACTACTCCTGAGTTTGGAATAATTACATAAAAACGCAGAAAAGTTTTAAAATCACAAAAACTATCCCTGAGGGTTTTTATGTTTTAATTTTAAGGGGTTAATTGTAATATTTCTATACATGTGAGAGTCGCTTTTGAAATTATTTTTTGTACGAAGGGGTAAAATGACGTAATGTTCCATGATTACATGTTGATTTTACAATATCAATCCTGTAATGGGACATGACTAGAGCAACTATCACAACTCATCGCCGTCTCATGATATTTTCCATGCACGTAGAAAAACATATGATGATGATGGTTTTGGAATTTCATATGCGTCAGCAAGGGCATCAGGCGTAAAACTTTGCCACTTTGTTTTTTGTGTGAATTACAGTGTTAATTAATTTTAGACAATTAATTGACACTATAAATTTCATGCCACCGATCCCACATAGTGGGATAAGGTGCAACTGATGATGATGATGATATGAAGGGGCAAAATGTAAGACGAAATCAAACCTCAAAGGATTTTTTGTAATGAAACTTCTCTGGGTTATTTTGTAATTACCTCAAAATCTAAAGGGTAGTTTTTGTAATTATCCCCAAAAAAAGGCATGCAAAGTAAATATAACACCAGAAAACCAAGAATGAGACTAAGATGACTGTTTCGTTGAAAAAACATCAAGTAGCAGTAGACAAAGTACATAACTCCAAATTTACATCAAGCTGGCCAAACTACACACAACACACAAACACTACAAGTTAAAAACATTAATTCAATTAAAACACCTAATTTAACAACACAAACCTCTTAAAAGTTACAGGAGCCAGCACAAAGTCACCTCAGACCTCTGTTCCATTCATCAACGGCTGAGGATTAACCTTCCTCGGCCTTCCCCTAGGCCGTCCCGTCTTGGAGATGCTTGGTGGGCCCGACGGAGGCTTTGGCTTTTTCAGGGCCGGTGGTGCATTGGGATCCTTTCTCGGCCGGCCCCGAGGCTTAGCTGGCGCCGGGATGGCACCAGGTGGCAGAGATTCCTTTGGCTTCGGAGGACGGCCCCGGCCACGCTTCGGAGGTGCGTCCGGGCCGGGCTTCAGGTAGTTGTTCTTGATGAACAGAAGTTCCCCACTGTCTTTCATTCTGTTCAAGTGATGTGAAAGCAAATCTGCATGCCCGGGAGGCATTTCGCCGTACTTGGACTCCATGTATTTGGATATCGATGACTTGTTTGCGCCCTCGGCTTGTTTCAGCGCATCTAGTGCTTCCATAATCATCTGGGGAGCAATAAATAGTTAAAAGATGGGAAAGGTTGCATTTTTTTAACGTAGGGAGTGTCTGCAAAATCTTCTCCTTTTATAAGAAGTGATTTATCGTAGTAAAAGTAAAAGTAGTTGAGAACTAAAAGTGGGTAGCATCTGTAAATACAATCAGAAGTTGAGAGAAGTTGAGAGTGTTTGGTGAAAAAGTTGTAAAAATGTTTATTTGTTTGTAAAAGTCAAATCAGAAGGTTGCATTTTTAACATAATTTTAAGGGATAATTACAAAAAACTCCGTGGATGGTTCGGTCTAATTACAAAAAAATCCAGAGATTTTTGAAAATTGCAAGAAGCCCCTTAAGATTTGATTCGGTCATATATTTTCTCACTTCATAAGAAAAGAACATTTTCAAAAGTCCCCCAAACATCTATAGTAATATTACTGTTACCTCCTTAAATTTAAAACATAATCAAATCTGAGGGGTTATTTTGTAATTTTGAAACATCTCTGAATTTTATAATTAGCGCAAACCATAGGTTTTTTTTTGTTAATTATCCCTAATTTTAACTCCTCTGAAATGCAATTTTTGTCCAAGTGAAACTGAAGTATTCACTATTCAAGATGTGGATAGATCCAATTTTCCGGCATAACAAAGGTTACAAAAATGAATTTCTTTCTTTTTTTCCCCTATCAAAATGCTCGATATAATAAGAACCCCTTATTCCCTGGACCAAATTTCTAAAACCATTACCTTCTTTGAAAAAAGGGAAAAGAAAAGAAGTAAAAAAGCATTTGCCAAACACACATGTTAGCAACAAAATTATAATTACTTCCAAAATTGATAATTACAAGGGCAATTAAAAAATGAGGGTTTCATATAGACTGACGAAAAGGGTTTCTCAACAAATGCGAAGATTCTTATTATTTCTAAAATTAACTCAACAAAAATATGAAATTTTAAGCTCTAAATCACAAAGGAAAAGCGAAAAAAAAATAAAAATTATACCAGAAGAAACGAGCTGTTTGAACTTCGAAGCACGGAATATGCAAAATGGAAATCTGGATGTACCTTGTAATATACAAAAAAAATAAAAAAATAAAATGGCAGGAAAAATAAATTTTGATATTTTCACCTGTGGGTATGGAGGGAGTGAAGGTCTGTTGAACTCTTCGGTCGCCATTGAAGCTAGCTACCTGTAAGATTAGAGAGAGAAAAACCCGACAAGAGTAAAAAGCAAAAGATAGTACGATAGAGAGAAAAAGCCCCACACGAAGAGAGAGAGAAGCCTGGGGTCAGTTTCAGATCACAGTAAAAATTTAATAAAAAATTTGCAGAGAGAGAGTGAGGACAAACCTTATCGACAAAAGTATTTCGAGGGTTGAAGAGTAAATAGAGTTATGCATGGATTATTTCTCACTATTTCAAAATTTAGAATTGTATTTATTTGATCTATTTGTTTATTTGATCTATTTACTATCAATCAATATTTCTATTTTATTTGAATTCAAATTATTCCCAGTGAACTTATAAAAAAAAAAAAAACCATATTATTGTATTGCAATTTTTTTAGGGATCCACCATCTTTCAAATTTTCAGAATAATTCTTTGATATTGTTTTTCAGAGCAGATCACCCAAATCAATTGAGTTGACCAAAATCCTCTTCCCGAGAGAAAAATCTTCACGCTAGTTTTCTTTATGAGGGGGAAGTATTCTCGACGTCTACTCCTTGAGCTGGAAACTCATTCTATTGGAATCTTGTCTGCACACACGCGCAAACATTATAATCCCCGGGGGTTATCTCAAGGAGGCCCTTCCGATGCTCAAGTCAGCATGGTGAATGAGAGAATAAACAATAATTGAATAATGAAATGAATTAATTATGAGTTAATTACTTATAGATAATAGGATGGACATTTTAATACATGTGAGATGGGTCAAGTGGGTCACAGAGAGATTTGGCGCATGGACCAGGTCCATGTAGGAGAAAACGACCGCTTGGACCAAACCCGAACTCCTTTGGGCCAGATTAATTATTAAGAGTCCATTAGGATATTAATATTAAATAAACACATATAAAATGAATTATATTTAATTAATAAAATATCGTTTTTGTCCCCAACATAGGCCCCCTCCGGTCTTTGCAGAGAGGATGAAAAAGATATGAGAGCTAATCCGATATAAAAATATCTGGCTTGACTTGTAGTATATGTTGTCTTGTCTTTAGAAAATCTTTGACCACTTTGCATAAGGACACATTGGAGTGGAGGCTTATGACCATGTCTTCCAAAGGTAAATTCTCTCTCTCTCTCTCTCTCTCTCTCTCTCTCTCTCTCTCTCTCTCTCTCTCTCTCTCTCTCTACCTCTCAACTTTTGATTTTTTTTGCTTTGTAGAAGACTTAGAAAATTTCTTACGAGTGAGAGATGAGGAGAGACTTGAGGTGAGACTTGATGGAGAGGTGGAGTGCATCGCTCAGAGAGGGAGATGAGAGTCGTTGAGGGCGCTCCGGGGTGCCTCCCCGGAGTGGGCAAGGGAGCCCCCTTGGTGCCCTTCCCAGGCGGCCACAAGGGCACACCCGGATCCCATTTTTCTTCGTCTTCCCCCCGCGTTTTCGTATGTTTCGAGCCACGTCCTGGATCCCGGTACTTCTTCCATTCCACTTGGAGGCCGATGTGTTATCGGGAGATCTGTTTCTGGTTCATTTATTCCATGTCCACGCTTCTTCATAGAGTTTGATATTCCTCCCCATCCTCCAGACTTGTGTTTTGAAGGTGATGGGGAGGTAGAGCTTGAGCCGAATTCGAGCTCAAGTGATGAGTCTTCCGAGGTGGAGTCCGGAAGAGATAGTCTAGAAGAGGTTCGCCCCACCAAGTATCAAAGATAAGCCTCCTCCAGGAGTCGAGGACCTATATCCATCCCATTGGGACTACACCGATTTTGGCTTTGGCTACACCGAGGAGCTATATCGTCGATGACCGGCCCCGCTGGGTCTTTGTCCTTCAAGGACAATGAGACTCACCTTTGTGGGGACCTTGCTTGGGTAAGCTTCCATAGTTTCTTCGTATTTCCATTTTTATGCGTTGTCTCTTTACTTGGCTAAGACTTGTACAAATCATGTATTATGCCCTGAACCTTGCAGCGGCTTCGAACCATCTAGGCGAGGTGACTGAGGTGGAGAACCGTCAATTTCGACATAAGGTGAAGGCACTCAAGGCCGCAGCTAGCCATCACAAGTGCGAGATGTCAGATTTGTCGAAGCAGTGTGCCTACACGTAGAGTTAGCTTGCCCACGAAGCTGAGACATGTGAGTTGTTCTTCTAGTCTCCCACTGGAGTTGATTTGTTGGCCAAGGAGAGGTCCGATTCAGTTGAGGCATACAGAGATTCCTTGTCCTATCGCTCCGACATGATGAGAGAGTCTTGCTCTTATTATGATAAGGCGGTGAGCCACTGCCGGAAACTTCTACGGTAGAGTGGAAAGGCTTCTAGTGAGCTGATCGCCATCCTGGATTGCAGTGTTTCTAAGGAGGATGAGGATGAAGAGGTCGAGGCCTTGGTGGATCTTCCCGACGGTGTTGGTGGCGATGGAGATGCTACTGATGGAGATGAGGTGCCTTCCACTTGAGCAGTGATGGTCTCTTCTTTTGGCTTGATGGCCTTTGACTCCCGCCCACCTGTTAGGGCTTGCTTTACGCTTTTAGATGTTTCTTTTTATGCACTTGAATATTTCTCCCTTCTTCTTGACCTTGAAATACTTTTTGTTTTCCGGTGAGAGGCTGGATGATTCCCCCATTTTCCTTATGCATATGCTTTACTTGTGATATTTGCGTATGACTTCGTGTGGGAGATTAAATTTTACATTATATTTTAACATCACGGGGCGCCCTTCTGGAACTCGGAAGAGGGCGGCCCCTTGGGGTTCCGGGGGCACCCTTCCAAAACTCAAAGGAGGGCGCTCACTTTGGATTTTTCCCAAGTCATTGCTTTCTTCTTTGCATCTTTCTCCACATGTATTAACATTTTTTGCTTTCTTTTCCTTGTAAATTTTCAGCATGGACAAGAATTCACCGGGACTCTTGTGGGAAGGCCCCTCCCTACGGGGTCTTAGCCGGAGGAAAAATAATTTTTACTAGGACCCCCATCTGGGGTTTTAGCTGAAAGGGGTCATCCCACCCGGGGTCTTAGGGTGAGGCCATCTCCTCCGAGGTCTTATCCGGAGGAGGTTAATTACTAAGACCTTTTATGAGGAGGTCCATCGCATCCAAGGTCTTAGCCGGAAGGGTTCATCCTACCTGGGGTCTTAGCCAGGTGAGGCTATCCCCTCTGAGTCTTAGCCGGAGGAGGTTATTTACGAGGACCCCTGTGAGAAGGTCCCTCCCATCCGGGGTTGTCGCTGGAAATATGGAATTTGTTGAGGAGAGCGCCTAACTGGTCATTAACCCTGGCCATATGTGGCCATTAATTGCGCGCTGACCATGTATGGCCATTAATTGCATTTATCACATCAAAGTAGAAAATGTGAAATCACTTTTATTCATTATAATGAAAAACATTTTGCTGCGGGCGAAAAACACAACCGAAATGTAAATAAATGTTTAACGCCTCTGGCGGAAATAAACTAAAAATAATAAAAATACTAAAATTCCGGGAGTCTAGGGAGAGCTTGTTGTTTACGACTGTGAGGGGCTTTCATCATTTGGTCTCGGTAGCTTGCTCATCTTCAAGGTGGCCACGTAACACTCTCGAGCCATCTTAATGTCTCCGACAGTCTCTCGTACCCCCGATTCTGTAGGGAACTTTGCTTCAAGTGAACTGTAGAAGGGATGGCCCGGAATTGGTTCAAGCTTGGCCTTCCCAAAATCAAATTGTACGGAGATGGAACGTCTACTATGAGGAAGTGGACTATCTCCGTGACCTAGTGAGAGGCGTCCATGCCCAGTGTGAGTGGCAAGTTGATTTCGCCCGAGGACTTGATTACCTCTCGGTGAAGCCAATCGCGTCGAAACCGGGAACAACTTCAGGTCGACGATCCTTATTTTGTCAAAAGCTTCCCAGAATATGACGTCCACAGCGCTCCTAGTGTCGACCAGGACCCTTTTAACTACGAAATTGGCCAGCATAACTGATATGATGATGGCATCAGGATGAACTTGGGTCTCTGGGATGTAGTCTTAAGTGCCGAAAGTGATTGGCATGCTCCATGACTCTTTTCTTGGATGGGTTCTCCTCAGGGTGTCTTATTCTATCCTTGCTACACTCCGAAGAGCACTCTGGGCGTATTTTGTCTTTGGACCTCCGGTGATACATTGATGACTCCAGTAACATGATTTTCGCATTTCTCCTCCCTATGGCGATCTGAGCAGCACTGGTCTTGTGGAGATCCTTCTTCCTGTGGCCTAGGATCGCGGCGGAATTTTCTTTGATCCACGTAGTCCTTAAGATGACCTTTCTGGATCAGTCGTTCTATCTCATTCTTCAAAATGAAATAGTCTTCAGTGGTGTGTCCCCTGTCTCTGTAGTATTGACAATATAGATTGGAACGTGCCCAAGAAAGGTTGTTCCTCAGTGGTTGTGGAGGATCAATGATCCCCTTCTTATAAGCGGTTATTAGCACCTCCGCTATTGGAGCATTGAGAGAAGAGGTATATAGCTTGGCCCATTATCCTTCCTCGAGCCTTTCCGCGACTGGTTCTTCTCCTTTTCTCAGGACTTGCGCTTCATGCCATGCTCGAGTTTACTGGACTCCTCTACTCCAATATGCTTCTCCGCTCGGCTTAATAACTCTTCTATGTTGGATAGAGGCTTTCCGGCAAAAGACTCCTTCAGACGCACTTGGTGTAGAATATCCCAGTCAAGGTCTCATGTTGGACATTGGCCACCGTTGATAGTTTCACGAACCTTCATGAATTCCCGCATGTTTCTCATTCCTTCGCTTCACCGAAAGAGTAGAGCGATGGTCTTGGGACACACTCGTTGATGGAGAATTGCCGCATAAACGCCTCCATGAGCTTGTCTATCCCGGGAGATCGACCTCACCAGAGCCGATTGAACCATGTCGCGTGCCCACTTGGTCAAAGTAGTGCGGAACACCTTGCAAAAGAGGAGGCATCCGTCATGTCATAGAGATCTGCATTGGCGTAGAATTTGTCCAAGTGTTCCTGCGGGTTTCCAGTTCCATCATACTCCGGGAGGTTGGAGGTCTTGATTCCTGATGGCAATGGTTCAGATAAGATCACCGGAGCCAATGGAAGAGGGGGCGACACTCCTCCAAGAGGAGGAGGACTGGCTCCCCGTCTTCTAGGCGGTCATTCTTCTTGCTGCTCTCTGGCGCCTCGGCCTGCAGCTTGAGATCTGACATCACGTGCTTGCAATCGAGTCTGCATCTTCATGTACTTCGGTTGTTCCCACAAACGGCGCCAAAATGATGCTACTTTTTAAAGCAGATCACCCAAGTCAACTGAGTTAACCAAAATCCTCTTCCCGAGAGGGGAGTCTCCACGCTAGTCCTCTTCCCGAGGGAGAAGTCTTCTCGTCTTCTTTTCTTGAGTTGGAAACTCATTCGATTGGGAACTTGCCTGCACACATGCACAAACATTATAGGGCCCCCGGGGGTTGTCTCAGGGAGACCCTTCCGACGTTCAAGTCAGCACAGTGAACGAGAGAATAAATAGTAATTGAATACTTAATAATAAATTAATTATGAGTTAATTACTTACAAATAATAGGAGGGACCTTTTTATAACTGGGATATGGTTCCCGTGGGCCGTGTAGGAGAATTTGGCCTATGGGCCCATCTACGTAGGAGAAAACGACCGCTTGAGCCAAACCCAGACTCCTTTGGGCCGAATTAATTATTAAGAGCCCATTGGGCGATTAATATTAAATAAACAAATATAAAATGAATTATATTTAATTAATGAAATACCATTTTTGTCCCCAATATTCTTCATATACTGGATTTAATATTCAAAATTAGAGATGACAAAATTATCCTGGCCCGACCAACCGCCATATAGTGTTGAGTTGGATTTCAATTTAAGAGGCGCGAAAATGACTGGATCTACTTTGATCTGACCCAAACGGACGAAGCCCGACATGCCTGAACAACCTGACCAAAAAATACACGTGTTGGTTGGGTTGGGCACCAAAAATGTGACCTGACCTGGTCCAATTTTATGACTTGGCCTGCTAGGCTCAAGTCGAACCGACCCCACCCAACCTATTGCTAACTCTACTCAAAATGAACCCATCACTATCGTCCTTAGAAATTATTATTTAGATAAAATTTCAAATATGATACGAAAACAAACACACAATGGTAATTTTATTTTTATTATGTATTTTTATATTCAAAATCTCTTCAAAAATATTCAACAAAAAATATTCTCATTTCAAACTTATATGAAGTATCATAGTAATGTCTGGGAAATTTCATAAAATGCCCCCAACTTGGGGATTTTAAAAAAGTTTGCTCTCAAGTTATTAAATGGTGACTTTTTGCCCTTCCCATCTAAAAAGACCAAAATATCATGTACTTAGAAAAAAAGAAGAGAAGACATTGCAAAAACGCACCAAGAGCGGTTTAGGAAAGAGAGAACTTCCAAAAACTCTAGTAACAACATCTATTCACAAAGAGACAAGCTTTGGATCATAAATCGACCTACATGAAGGTTGAATCAAGGTATTTTGAGCAAGAATCGTTGGTTAGGGTTCTAGGTTTGGATTCAACATATTTGTTCTTGGTGGAAGACGCAAAACTAGCTTAGAAGCAATTGGGTTCGATCGAAGATATCTTCATTGTGGTCTGAAGCGATAGATAAATGTTAACTTTCATGGTGCTTTCATAATATATTGAATTTGACTTTTACATTTTATTTAAAAAATATCAAATTAGCCAAGTATTTAGGATTGTTAGAATGTGTATAACTTGAAATTTAAGATATGGTGTATAGAATGAATATGTGGCTGTAATTGTTGTTGAAATTAGCAAAAAATGTGGATTTGATTTTTTTCATCGAACAAAATTTGGTGGGCAGGAAAGTAGTCTGAAAATGGGCAGTAAGATGGACATTGTGTAGAATATGTAAATAATTCTATTATATCCTTACTTCATTTTTGCAGGGTTTATATCATGTCCTATATTGCTTGTATGAGATGATATTTGGGACTATGACACGACTATTTTTTGATAGAGGTTTACCAAGAAGAAATCAAAAATTGTTCTCTTCCCGTCGAATGTCACATATTCCGAATTATTTGAGAAGTCTTCTGCATTGTGTAAAATCAATATATTAAGAGAGTTGTATTATTGCATTGTACATCTTATTTAATTAAGTTGTGCTATTACTTAATGTAATGTATTCTTTCTTTGGATAAGATTTATGTATGGTATTATACTTGTATTGTTGTTCACAAATTCATATAGTGTGTACTATAATGGGTAGTGGATGGGCAGTAGGTGAGTAAGATAGTGGACATGTTGCTTTTTAAGAAGACAAAGAGATCACAGAGGGGTCAGATGAGCATTGAGATGAGCATAGAAGTGGGCATGTTGTTTTTCAAGGAGAGAGAGATCACATAGGGGTTAGGTGAGCATCGAGGGGGGCAGTAAGGTGGGTATGTTGCTTTTCAAGGAGGCAGAAAAATCACAAAAGGTCAGGTGGGCAATGAAGTGGGCAATAAAATGTTAAGGGAGATGAAGTCTTAGTATGAGGTGCAAAATACTAAAAATGTACAAACATGAAATTATATAAAACTAAAAAACTTATGTAAATAAGTACACATCTAAATTTCTAATACTTAACATGAAAAATATATACTACATATTATCTTTAACATTTATACTAGGGGTGTCAATTTGGGTTGGGTCTGGGTTCGTGGGTCAGAATCAGCCAACCCGGACCCCACATGTTTAATTTTTGTGTCAGAACCTTAAACCCGAATCTAACCTATTTGTTTCACATGTAACCCGAACCTGACCTGTTTAACCCATATAATTAAATTATTTTTATTTATATTTAAGAATTTAAATTTATTTATTTTTTAAAAATCAATCACTATAACACACTATTCAATCAATAAAAAATATCACAGTTCAAAATTCAAAAAGAAATACATAATTATATAAATAACATAACATACTTATCATATTTTCAGGGCAACATACACAAAAATAAAAACATACATAATTAAGGAGGTTTTAGAATTTAGGTTTTAATAACATGTCAGGTTTACGGTTGGGTCCGAAATAGATACCCTAATTTATACAAAACTAAGCTATTAAGCAATTTAATACTTAATATTGTCTTCTTTAAAAAATTCAACACAAATTCCGAGCCTATAATCACGGCCAAGGGTACTGTTGGATTTGTCTCCAGTGACCAAAGTCTCCATGTATTCAAATGACATGATACCACAATGCAACAACATATCCATTTACTGCAATGTCAAAACTTTTTAATTTTTTTCAACTCATCGCTCAAAGCGCAATGGACACTTAGTTAGGCTTGGAATTGATCCTTCTCATTAGGAACAAATATCATATTATCAACATGAACAAAAAAATAGAGGCATGTCAGTAAGTGGACAAACATGTGGGTAAATTAGTGGGTTTATCATAAAGTAGCATATGAAGTGGGTATATATGTGGAGACACATGTAGACACGAAATTTAACAATTGAGGTGGTTAGATAAGTGGGCACGTCTGTCGGGGGAACTACTAAAAATGATACGTTTTTAATAAAAGTGGTACTTTCGAGTCTAAACTGATACTATGTTAATAAAACTACTAATGTAAATTTGTTACATTGAAAAAATATACTTTTTAGAGTAAAGTGATACATTTTGTTTTAAAAAATAAAAAGTGATACTTTTAAACAAGGTTGTATATAACTTTGCCAAGTAAATAATCAATTTTTATTACCTTTTTCTTAAGTTCAAAGATGCAATTATATAAAAAATGTAACTCGCCTAAGTTCTCATTTTTTATTATTTTTTTATTACTTTGAAAACATATGCTTTGCAAACTAAAAGTGATACTCTTTTTGGATAAAAAATAAGCGGAACTATTAATGTAATTGTGTTATTTTAAAAACATATGCTTTTTAGAGTAAACGTAATATTTTTTTTAAATAAAAAGTGATACTTTTGAACAAGACTGTGTATATCTTTGCAAGTAAATGATCATTTTTGCTCCTTTAAAAACGTATATTTTTCAGAATAAAAATGATAATTCTTTAACAAAAAGTGATACTTTTTTCGAGTCTAAAGTGATACTTTGCCATCACATAATATTACAAATATACCATAGCCCCATAGAGACGCTATTCTACCGTCCTAATATTACAAAAATATCACCGTGCCCTAACGATGTTGTTTCATCTCCTAATATTACAAAAACATCACCGCCCCAAATAATTACAAAAATACCACCAGGTTTTGGCTTGAACTGTCTCACGGGTTTAAACGTGTAAGACCTATATGATTTTTTGTCGTTAACTATTTCTCCTTTATAAGTTGCGGTCTGAAGGTAAATTTTATCGTCTCAATTTCTTTGCCATGAGGTGAATTTAGATAAAGATTGACAAACTAGACAAACTAGTTGCCTTAAATAGTCGAACCGGGTAACGATAGGGTCAACACAAAATTTTGGGGTGGTATAGGTGGTGGTAGATCGCAGGAACGGAGCTAGGAGTTGACTGGTGGTGGTCGCCTCGGCTCTATAAGTTTTTCAAAATATTAATATGATTTTTTTATATATAACTATTAAACTTTAAAATCTCGCCCCATAAAAAATTAAAAGAAAATGATTTTTAATGTATTATTTTCAAGAAAAATAAATCTCCCCTCCCACAATATTCATTTTCTTGGGTTGAATACCTATATGATCTTTACATAGAAAGACATTCAAGAGAATGAACTTTTTACTTGAGAGCAAAATGGCGCAAGTAATAGCTATGCAACTGAACATTTTATACCAATGAAAGCAATATACTCAAGTCTAATATTCCAATAGAAGAGTTGCTCTGAGGTGGTTGATACCAACTTCATTATTTATTTTGTTCTTTGATTTAATATATAAGAGATGATGATACAAAAGTAGAACAAGCATCTTTCAGATTAGAAACTCCATTGATTAGATATTAACCTAAAAATGGTTACTGACTTGGCAATCTCTATCTACATAATGAATATGTGGTTCCTAGTCTGTTTCAGTATCGTCTTCTTCATCATCATCTACTTCAGACATTAAGGTTTGATTCATCATAAACCTCCAGCTGTCTCCTTCCTCTATTTCCCACTGTTTCTTCAATTCATAGATGGTTTTCGATGCCGCTGCCGCAATTGCAGGATTGCTATCTTCTGCCAGTCTCTGAGAGCCAAAAGAAAGAAAGTAAAAAAAGACTTTCAATATCGGACGTACTCAAAAACACGGTCTCAAGGGATTGAGACGATAAACTACCTGTAAAGCACCCATGCCAGCATTTCCGAGAGTCCACATTGATGGAGCAGCTGATAAGGCATTGGCTAGTGCTCTCCTGCTCGTTGACGATAAAGATATAACAAGAAACAGAAGTGGATCCATCATTTCATAAACTTGATAGAGTAAGATCAGGCACACAAATGGAAAATGGAGAGATGAGCAAGATTTTATGAAGTTCCCTAGCAAAGATGTTTTATCTCATTTTCAACCCCCTTGGGATTTCTGTTCTTCTTGAGAGTTATATAGGGAGTGTTCGCAAACATCATCATCAACTGCACCTTATCCCACTATGTGGGGTCGGTGGAGGGAGTGTTCGCAAACACTTAAAAAAAATTATTGTCAGCTTTTGGCTGGAAAAAAAGCTTGTGTTTTCAATTGTCAACTTCGGCTTCTATAATCTATTTAAAATTTAAAAGCAGAGTGATGATTAGATTTTTTATTCTAATTCTGGTTTTACATTGAAATATGTAAAAGTATTTTTACAACTTATTCACCAAACACTCTATTAACTTAATTAACTTTCAAACCCTGTATCTTTCAGTTTATGTCGACCAAGGTTCGAACCCTGTATCTTTCAAATTATTTGAAATTTATCCCCTACCCTCCAACCACTGCTCCCAACTTATTAAAAAAAAAAAATAACTTTCTATTTGCAAACACTATCGACTTCTGATTGTCAACTATTTCTCACTTTTACTACAATAAATCACTTCTCTTAAAAACAGAAGTTTTTGCAATACTCCCATAGTATACAAATTTAAAATAGTTGACGATCGATACACTAAGTTAGAGCTCGAAAAATTGAAAGTTAGGGGAGTAGCATGAAAATCTATGATATTGCTTTTGTATGATTTCATGAGTATTTTGTAGGTTTTATAATCATGCACAGAGCAAGATATAAGTGGGGATGCAGTTAGTCATCTATATGTTTGATGAGGGTGAATATAAAATGACTTATTGGGCCCAGCTGAGAAGCTCTTCCCATTGAACCGACCTGATGAGCTCTTGCAGTTGGACCGACCTAAGAGGTCCTATCGAGTGAATTTAGATAAATCTCAAGTGAAATTGGACTACGAACGAAGTGCTGAACTGTTGAATTCATGGGCTGGATAAGACGTACTTGATAAGGGCCAATAGGGAGACAGCTGTTGGGCCGAACTAGCTAAACTAGTGGGCTTTGTTAAAAGACAGGCTGACCTACTAAGCCTTTGTAAGTAAACAAGTACTAGAGGTCCAGTTAGTAAGAATGGGTTAAGTTTCCAAGTCAAATTTTCCTTAGTCTGACCTGATGGGCTGATGAAATGAGCAAGTGTAAGCCTGGTCTAGAAAGTAGGATGAGGTGGACGGGCAAGATTGGCCAAACCCTCCGAGCAAAGGTTCTACGTGAAAGTAGTTGAACTGCCAACCTGGAGTAGGTGAGCTCAGCTCGGTCTGACGAACTCAAAGGTGAATTAGGGTTTTGAAGATTCAATCTTATCTTAATCATGATTCTATTACCGAATCGTAACAGAATCCGAATTTTACGGAAACCCTAATCAGGGCTAAGCTATAAAAGCCCAAGTCCAGGTTCATTTCTACCTTAATCACACTTTTCTCATATTTTTTATTTTTTCACCTTTTTCTTGCAAAACACTCTTTGACTTAAGCATCGGAGAGGGCACGCTGGAGCTCCCCTCCGGCCCCTCTTTTTTGTGTAGGTCTACGGCGGAGTTCGGGTGGAAAGCGGTTTTGGGGAAGAGGAGCATTTTCAGGATCAACCAATGTTACAGATATTCCTTTTAACTCAAAATGATTACAATTTTTCCCCTACCATGGTAATATGAAAACGTAATTAACTCAAATCACATTGAAACAATCTAATAAGCCAGTAATTCGCCATAATTCATTCATTGGTATAGACAATTTAACAATAAGCCACGTCATGACTATGTTTGTCCTTAAGGTTTTGATTATGTCTTACATTATCCCAAAAAAATGTTTCAAAAAACTCATTCATATTTATAGAAACAGTACAGTTGCCTCCTTAAATTTAAGGCAAAATCAACCATCAAGGTTTTTTTCTTTTGTTATCTTCAAAAACCTCTGGAATTACCAAACCTCAGTTTTTTTTGTAATTATCCCTAAAAACATTTACATGCATTTTATATACTATCACAATAAAAATTGAGAGGTAAATATAAATCCATTGAATCAAGAGTAATAGCTACCTGGTGCTGACATCAGGGGAACTTGAGCACTCCGCCAACAGAGACACACTACTTTTACCATCCATTGCATCAAGATCAATAAGAGCTGCCACCAGCAACTCCAGCTGCTCCGAACAGAAAACAAGTAAATAAAGAAGCATGCAAATTAAGTTATATTAAAGGTAGTCACAATTTATATATATATATATATATATATATGCATTAATTTGATTCAGACCTCTTCAGGATCAGTATAGTCAATTCCATCAGCTTCAGAAAGTGCAGAAGCTATGCTCCAATAAGCTTCCTACATGTTTTTCAAACCAAAAAGAAAAGATTACAAAAAAAGTTAAAGATAAAGATTTCTCGCTTGATTACAATCTAAATAACGATATGCTCCAGACAAACCTGCATGGCATTAATACGATCGGTAGATACCTCTCCAGGAATAAAGTCGAGAGTTTTTCCGTTCTTTTCCAGTGTTATATGCCTTGTCAACTCACTAGTGTTTATAGAATCTCTGTTCCTGTGTAGATGAATCACTTCGGTCAAGAAAATAGTCAGAGATAATTGAGTGGCCAGGAAAATATACTCTTATACAAACTTACGATCTGTTCATTTTGCTCACCATCATGTCATGAATGTTTTTAACAAACTGCAACTCCAACAAACAGAAATCTGAATTCTCAAATCATTAATAAAAAAAAAAAACTATTATTCGTGAAGTAAGGGTGGGTGAAGTCAGGAAAATGACAAAATGATTTTCCTGGACATTATTACACAAGAAAAGGTTTGTTCCTATTTAGAGAAGCAAACAAAGCAGTCTGTATAACAACTATACCTCCAAAGCCATCAGAGAATCTTCCATTGCACGTCGCTTGGCAGCAAAGTCAGCTCGCTTCAAATCAGCCTGCAAGAAGAAGGAAACTTTTTTCTTTTAGGATCTCAAAGAATTAATGCAAAATGCTATAACATAGATAAGGAAAAATATCCAAATAACCACTGTCTACTTTTGTTAATCCACAACCATGATGAGAAGGGGTGTATCCTAACAGATATAAACAGTGATTGAGATAAGATCCTCATCCAGTATCCCAAACATGTTATATCGGAAAATGCAAGGGAACAACTCCATATACCAAGATCAAGTGTCTGCGTCTAAAAATCGACAAAGCAAGATAATTTGTTGTGGATATAAATGAGCATCTACCACTTGCAGATAATGGGAATACATAAAGAATGATGACCAAAAGCCAATAATTCCAAGGCAACCCCAAAGCATCATAACTCACCTCTAATGCACCATCACTCCAGTGTTTATCAGCAGCACTTTTCAAGCTTGATTGAGCTATGTTTTTCAGAATCTGCCAAGAAACCAAAGCTAATTAGAAAAGTAACAAGATAGGTTATTCCAGAAATTCTTCTCTTTCTAATAGCAACAGTTTGGAAAATGATATTCCTTACTGTGGCAACATGATGAAGCTTTTCAGCTTTTCTCTTTACATCATGATCGACTTTCTCAGTATCTTCCCTGGCACGTGCTACAAGACAAAAAAGATAGTATTATTAATGATGAATCATAATGAAGTACATCATGTATTCATGTTGCACATTTTTTGGCCTCTTTTCCCAAACACTAAAATACTCGCATCAGTAAATTGATATGGATAGACGCTTGCATGAAAGATTCATGCATGGACAAGAAACTAACTTGGCATAAATCGAAATGCTTCAACTACTCTGATTTTCGCTCATAAGCAGGGTTTAACAATAATGTTATGCTCCAAATGAAACGAAGTAGCATACCAATCTGCTAGATAGTATTGTTACAGCAGTTTCTAGAGTTCAGACACTTAAATTTACTAAAGCCCAAATATACCATGGCAAAGAAATTCTTACCATCAAGCTTAAGGAACTCTGAACCAAGAAATGCGACATCTTGCCGTGCACGGGCGTCCAACTTCATTATGCCTCTATTTGGAAATACAAATCATTAGCAGGTGTCACAGAGTACAGATATGGTTATTCATCTTGATTGCAATGTTTAAAATAGTGGAAGCTATACAAACGAACAGAGTAAAAATTCCTAGGTAGCATCCAATATCATTTCTAAGAGCAGAAATTAGAAAGACTAAGAGCATAGTGGGTGTGGGGAGTCCTGATTAACTGCTACTGCTAAACAAGTGGACATTCATTTTACCGTGAAAGAAGTACAATATCATTTCTAGCCCTTTCATTCACGAATTTTGCATCATTGGAAACAAATCTGCATGCTTCAGCTAATCCTTGACTGGAAGAGATGTTTTTCGCAGTCTCAATGGGATGCTCATCTCCACTTTGAGAGCTGACTCAAACACAGACAACACATTATCAAAAATCAATATAAGCTCAGCTGGTTCACAAGAAAATCTTGATAATAGAAAATATAACAGTGGCACAAATAATGCAATATTTGAGGTTTGATACTATCATCCAGAATCTATAATATAACAATAGAATAACAATGACATAACTGAATACTCAACTAGTTGGCGGAAAGATGTGATATATATTTGTGCTTCTGTTAACATGCTCATTCAATAGATTGAAATTGAAAATAGCAGATGGCAATCAAGAAAAAGATATTTCACCCCATAGTTTGGTGCATCGTTATTAGAAAGCCATGTGTACCTCGAGATATTTGAACAATCACCATAGTGTCTCACACGCTCTTTTGTTTCTGTATTGTGTGTTTCAGTTGACTGACATACCAAATAAGATCCTCGAGATCCCATAACCGTATTTACTTTTCCACCTAAAGGCCAGAATCCCTTGGTAGAGAACTTCAGTTTCAACACTGAGAGATGTCCAGTGCCTTGTTTACAATGGTTGGCTCCTTGGGTTATGGCGTATAACTTAGGGTGTTGTGGCGATTTTGCTGTTGAATAAATAACCCCATTTGGTTTGGCCATGATTTTGGACCACAGGATGCTTTAGTTGCAGCACGGATTCAGTAAGAAGAGATGAAGAAACAATCAATACAAAGAGCAAACTCAAATCCAGGCTACCATTTCCCCAGAAGTTTGAAGGCTGTCGAAATAACAGAAGACTATAAGGCACGGTCTCAGATTATATTTCATGCAGATGATCACAAAATTCAATAGAGAAAATCCAATAGACTAACCATGGACAAAATGTCTACAACAATCGCGGAAATCAAATGTCGTTTAGAACTTATATACTTGTGGAAATGACTTCACAGTGTGGAGGTTAAATGAAAAGACTTTTAATTCAAGAAACAAAAAAAGCAAAAATCAAAATGAGCTCGTTCTTATCCATTTGTCCAAGTCCTTGTCAATAATCATGTAAAATTAAAAAATAGTCCACAGCATCGCACCATAAGTCCAACATTGACAAAATTTGGCAGATGAATTACAATCGAGAAGGAATGATTACTCAAAGAAAACCAAAAGTTTCTCACTTACGGATGCATTTTTTTATTTCCTTTCTGCATCACCAAGATTTTCTTAGTAAACGACTAAACGAGACAATCCTCTACATATGTGAATTTCTTACACTTCAATTACTCACAAATTTTGATCTTAAAACCTTTATTAAGTATTTTATCAACAAATTGCTCAATCCACAGTCTTTCACATATCCAATTCCCTGACCAGGTTATCATTGATCACTTGTTTCGGTAAAAACACATCATTTTGTTGTTAATTTATCCATTAGAAGAAAAGACCTGTCTTACCCAAATTCAATGCATTTGAATTTTGCCAAAACAGTACTATGTAGCTAAATTGAATTTTCAACCAATTGAAATGAAGCATTGAAGTGAATTCAACACCAACCCAAATTCCATGCTCCCAGTGCCAACTTATAGCCTATATCTTCAAAACACACACAAAACACACACACGAGAGTATATTATGCATATATATATATATATATATATAAAACTTTAAGCAGTTTCTCTATAAATTGTAATTCTGTGTGTATGTCCCTCATCCCTCAACATTGATTACAAGCATATAAGCTAGAAACAACTACAAACCATTTCCAGGGAAAATTGCTGCATAATTTCCAGAACGCACAGATTGAGCAAGCTAGAGTAGACTTTCAAAGTAATCAAAAAACAGTCACAACGGAAATCTTCAAATCATGAATTACGCAAACTACGAAAAAAACAACAACATGAAAATCAAGAAGTCCAGATCGTGGTAAAAGCCCAAGCACAAAAAAAAAAAAAGAACAATGGATAGTGAAAAGTCATTCGACAAGCAAAGATAAAGCTGAGAGAGAACTACGGAAACACTCACCTCGCTTAGACCAAATACGGGAGAGAGACAAAGAGAATTCTGAAGAGAATACTGAGAAAAAATAATAGTGAGGGTGAGAATGAGATGGGCCATGAAATTGAAAAGATTGAACAAATTCCAACCACAATTTCAGCATGTGGCCCCTCAATTGCCAACATTATACAACAAAGAGTGAGAACCGAAATAGAAGATGCATTTTTGGCAGGTTGCTATCAGTAATTCAGTATAACCACCTAATCTTGATGACATTAATGGCAGGATTTCACCCATATCAGTAGATATTAGTATAACTTTCAAAAAATTTAAGCAACACAATAATTGTCCAAAAAAATGGGGAGAAATGGAGTGTAAAATTAGTAAAAATCTGTAACGGACTAATAAACATCTCTTTTTGTCGCAAGTGACGTGGGCCAAATTGAATCTGATATTTTTTAGTACAGTGGATAATAGGGACGGACAAATACACTCGTACAAAATCGAACTCGGATCAATCGTCCTTATAACACAAAACTTTACAATTGAAATACAAGGTTGATCTCAAACTGAATCTGATTTGGAGAGGTTGAAATCGAATACACAAAAATTTTGTTGGAATTTTGGTCTTTGAGAAATGAGTGTTGACCCGATTTCGATCAAATAATTAAGTGGTTTCCATTCGTGATAAATAGAATTAAATTATTTGTAAAAATTCTACTAAGAGAGTAGATGAGAATATCATTTGGAATTTTTCAAAACCTATTCCGGGTGAATAAGAAATTAATGCTAGAAGTTAGCCACTTAATACAAATAAATGGTATGGAAAATGGAAAATGTTGGGGAGGAGAGATGCTCCATCCCACATAGGAAAAAGGAGGCAAAGTTGCACACTTAATATATCCCAAGTTGGACATATGGGTTTGGGCCCTTGGGGGCATCCAAGTTTTTAAAGGGGTGAGGACCTTCATGCTTGTGGGTTTGGTTCAAAACACACACGCGCGCGCCGCCGCCGCCCGGCCCGGGTCTGGGCCGTCGGCTTGGGCTTCAAGACCCTTATTCTTTTTGGACCAAAAACTTTTAAAATTAAATATTTAATTAATTTTTGTAATTAATTAAATAGATTTAATTAAGTTTCGTGCTCCCTGTCGAGACTTTGCGCCCCAGCGCACGGCCCGTGCTCCGGGTCGTGCGCTCCTGAACAGGTGCGTCTGTTCAGTGAAAATGTGCCTTCTCGAGCCTACAGACGCGATTTTCCGTACGAGCACTTGCTTGCCTATATTATTAACGTCCCTACTGATGAAATAACATACGAAAAACTCAGATAATAACGCTCATTTGCATCATACGAGCATATTGACATCCTACCTTCAAAAGCTTGAAAGTCAAGAACAACTTGTTGTTCATTTTGCCGTTGTTTCTTTGTCTTTGCCGCGGCCGCTAACCGGATCTGTTAAAAGTCGTTGTATCTTAGGCGAGCACGGAACCATAAGCACTCGGTATACGAGGCGTTTTCGTCTTGCGGAGACTGATTTTAAATCAGGCCTCGACTAAGCCTAAACACTCTATTCCAGCCATTTTTCTTCAAACAGAAACCTTCCACCAGATATTTTATCCAACAATCGCAAGACGAAAATCTTGTTTCTGTTGAAGACGATGGCATCCAGTTCGATATCTTTCACACCTATGGCTGCCGCTCCCGCTCACGGCGAAAAGCCGCCCAAGTTCTCCGGTGCCGACTTCAAACATTGGCAACAAAAAATGCTGTTCTACCTCACCACTTTGGGGTTGGCTCGTTTTCTGAAAGACGACCCCCCTACTGCCGTTGGAGATGACGAAGTTGACAACAACAGAGAATCGTTGTGGATGCTTGGCATAACAACGATTTTCTATGTCGCAACTACGTCTTGAACGGGCTAGACAACACTCTCTACAACGTCTATAGCACGTTCAAGACGTCTAAGGAACTATGGGAGTCCTTGGAGAAGAAATACAAGACGGAAGATGCCGGCACAAAGAAATTTGTTGTCGGCAAATTCCTCGAGTACAAGATGGTTGACACCAAGACGGTGATCAGCCAAGTTCAGGAGATTCAAATCATCCTTCACGACTTAGTGTCCGAAGGGATGATTTTGAATGAATCCTTTCAAGTGGCCGCAATTATCGAAAAGTTGCCGCCATTGTGGAAGGATTTCAAAACTACCTCAAGCACAAGCGCAAAGAGATGGGGCTTGAGGATCGATTGTTCGGCCGCATCGAAGAAGACAACCGAAAATCGATGTGAAATCCAAAGAATGCGGAATGGAGGCTAAGGCTAATCTTGCGAATCGAACACTAGCAAGAAACGCAAGCACTCGGGAAGGAAAAAGGAAAGGCCAAAAAGTTCAAGGGTAATTGCTACAACTGTGGCAAACCGAATCACATGGCGAAAGATTGACGACACCCGAAGAAGGGCAATCAAGGTGGCAACCAACAAGCCAATGTGACGGAGGACAAGTCGGTTCCAATCGACATATCAGAGCTCGATCTCACCGCCGTTGTGTTTGAAGCCAATATGGTGGATAACTTGAGGAGTGGTGGATAGATACCAGGCTACTCGTCACATTTGTGCCGACAAGGAGATGTTCTCATCCTACACTCCGATTAATGGAAGGAAGTTGTTCATGGGGAACTCTTCGACTTCCAACATCGTTGGGCTTGAAAAAGTGGTGCTCAAGATGACTTCCGGGAAGGAGCTTACGCTTGTGGATGTGCTGCATGTCCCGGACATCCGCAAGAATTTGGTTTCCGGTCCTTTGCTTAGCAAGGCCGGGTTTAGACTAGTGTTTGAGTCCAACAAGTTTGTAATGACCAAGAATGGTCAGTTTTCATGTAAAGGTTACCTTGATAAGGGCCTGTTCAAAATGTCTGTAATGTCTACTTCTATTTACTTGTTGGATTGTTCTAATTTATGGCATGATAGATTATGACACGTAAATTTCAACACAATTAAAAGGTTAGTAAATCTGGAATTAATACCTACGTTTAAAACCGATTCACAAGACAAATGGGAAATTTGTGTTGAAGCAAAATTGGCCAAGGCACCGTTTCATTCGGTAACGAGAAGTACCAAACCACTCGAGTTAATTCATACAGATGTGTGTAATTTAAAACTTGTGCAAACCCGAGGTGGGAAAAAGTACTTCATAACGTTTATAAATGATTGCACAAGATATTGTTATGTGTATCTCTTGAAAAGCAAAGATGAAGCTTTAGTAGCTTTTAAAGCTTATAAGAATGAAGTTGAAAATCAGCTTAATTTGAAAATTAAGATGATTCGAAGTGATAGAGGCGGAGAGTATGTTGCTCCGTTTGAGGAATTTTGCTCGGAGGCGGGTATAATTCATCAAACGATCGCACCTTATTCACCTCAATCAAATGGTGTTGCGAACGCAAAAATCGTACTCTTAAGGAGATGATGAATGCGATGTTGATAAGTTTTGGCTTACCCCAAAACTTGTGGGGGGAAGCCATACTTTCTGCAAACTACATTCTTAATAAGATCCCACACAAAGGTAAAAAGGAAACTCCATATGAGTTATGGAAG
Organism: Rehmannia glutinosa; assembly: GCA_016081115.2. Classification (NCBI taxonomy): domain Eukaryota; kingdom Viridiplantae; phylum Streptophyta; class Magnoliopsida; order Lamiales; family Orobanchaceae; genus Rehmannia; species Rehmannia glutinosa. The sequence goes on from JABTTQ020002079.1 coordinate 78,266, forward strand.
GGACGTAAACCGTCATATAAATACCTCAGTGTGGGGCGTTTGGCTAAAGTCGAAGTACTAAGCCGAAACAAGTTAGAATCGGTCCGAAGACGATCGATTGTGCTTTCATTGGATATGCTAACAATAGTAGTGCATATCGCTTCTTAGTGCACAAGTCAGCAATTCCTGATATAAATGAAGGTATGATCATTGAATCAAGGAATGCTGTATTCTTCGAGAATATCTTTCCAAACAAAGAACGAAAAGAAGAAAGTTCGAGTAAACGAACTTATGATACTGCAAGGTTACCTCAAAGTGATGAAGAGGAACCAAGACGCAGTAAAAGGACAAAAGTTGCTAAGTCTTTTGGTCCAAATTTTCTAACTTATATGTTTGAAAACGAACCCAGAACTATTCAAGAAGCATTGTTTAGTCCAGAAGCTCCTCTCTGGAAAGAAGCTATCAATAATGAGATAGATTCCATCATGCAAAATCACACTTGGGAGTTGGTTGATCTTCCACCGGGTTGCAAACCTTTGGGATGCAAGTGAATCCTTAAAAGGAAGTATAAAGCAGATGGATCTATCGACAAGTATAAAGCCCGATTGGTAGCTAAAGGGTTTAGACAAAAGGAGGGATATGACTTCTTCGATACATATTCTCCTGTCACGAGGATTACGTCCATTCGTGTTCTCATTGCTATTGCAGCTTTGCATAACCTTGAGATACATCAAATGGACGTTAAGACTGTCTTCTTGAATGGTGAGCTTGAAGAGGAGATCTATATGGAACAACCCGAGGGGTACGTTGCACCCGGTCAAGAGCGAAAGGTGTGTAAACTTGTTAAGTCACTTTATGGACTAAAACAAGCACCTAAGCAATGACATGAAAAGTTTGACTCGACTATGAAGTCAAACGGTTTCAAAATCAACGAATGTGACAAGTGTGTCTACATTAAAGGTACTACAAATGATTACGTCATAGTATGCCTTTATGTGGATGATATGTTGATTATGGGTAGTAGTCATGATTTAATCATGAATACTAAGAACATGTTGAAGAAGAACTTTGACATGAAGGATATGGGATTATCTGATGTTATATTAGGGATTAAAATCTCTAGAACTTCAGATGAAATTGTCTTGTCATAGTCCCATTATGTCGAAAGCATACTTAGAAGGTTTAATGCTTTTGCTAGCGCTCCGGCTAAGACACCTGTAGATCTAAGTCTACACTTGGCCAAGAATAGGCGAACCGGTTTCTCAATTTGGAATATGCAAGGTAAGTGGCGTCGATGTACTTGATTTAATTGTACACGTCCATACATTGCATATTGGTGAGTAAACTAAGAGTTCACGAGTAACCCGAGTCTGAGATCACTTTGGAAAGTCGTGACAAGTGGTACTTAGATATTTAAAGTATACCATGAACTATGGAATACTTTATACGAGATATCCAAAGAAAAAGTATTAGAAGGATCTTGTGATGCCGGTGGATATCGACACAAAAGACTCCAAGTCCACAAGTGGATTTGTTTTCACAATAGGTGGAGGAGCGGTGTCGTGGAAGTCTTCTAAGCGGACGTGCATAGTTCGATCCACTATGGAATCCGAGTTCATTGCTTTAGATAAAGTGGAGAAGTTGAATGGCTTAGAAACTTCCTAGAGGATATTCCTTGTTGGAATAAGCATGTGCTTTCTTTGTTATAATACACTTTTGTGATAGTCAATCAAAGAATCGGAAGGGCACAAAGCAAGATGTATAATGGTAAGTCACAGACATATACGTCGGAGACACATATACGTCGGAGACACAATACCATTAGACAGTTGATTTCGAATGGGATTATTTCGGTTGACTACGTGAAGTCAAAGGAAAACCTTGCGGATCCGCTTACGAAAGGCATAAATCGAGATCAACTGTATAAACTGTTAAGGAGAATGGGTTTAAAATCCACAACTTAAAGAATGTTCATAGCAGTAACCCAACCTTGTGAATTGGAGAGGTTTTAAAAAATGTGGTGATTTGCCAATTGAAATTTAAAATGTGGAGATCAACTGTTTAAGATTCTTTTTTTCTTTCTTGTTAATTTAAAAGGAAAAAAAGTAAATGCCACGTCTTTATTTTAAGTTATTTTATTAATTTTGATCAATCAAGAAGTGGATGACAATGACAACATTTATCTTCTTTTATTTTGTTTTTAAAATCATAACATACGCAAAAAGCAGCGGCATTTTTAAATTTATCCCATTCAATCAATTTTTTAGTCCCCCGATTTGCCAGTGTTGGAAATAAAATCACATACATAATATACGAAATCGAGATTACCTTAGCAATAGTTGAATTAATTCACATTAATCAACAACTCGCCTACAAGTACAAGCTAGTCTTCTTGATGATGTGAACACCACCATAAACAGTCTATGCCACGTCTTGTACCTTGAAATAGGGGATCATATTTTTTCAAAAATCGTCCCAACCACCCGATTCGCACCAAACCACACCGTTTATAATAATTTATGACGAAAATCGCGATTTAAAATATTAAATAGAAATTGCACTGCTTTGTTTGTGCGGTTATAGTTTTAGATTTTAAAAAACCGCCAAAACCGAACCGCACCGTACCTCTGTAATTTAGGGTAAAATAAAATATTATTTTTTATTCTTTAGTTAAATAGTTAGACAATAAATATAGTAACAACTAATATTATCAATGATATATTCAAATTCACACTTTTGCATACTAAACATAGTGCATTTTACATTCTTTCGATGTTGCTAAAAAGCATAATGACCTTCTTTGTTTATGTTTTCATGCCCCCATTTCCAATTTTCAACTATTCATAGAAATGTAATCATGTTTGTTTATAAATTTTCCAATAGAAATTATCATTTTCACTTTCTATTTTTCACATAACACAACATCTCAAACCTATAATTTCAATTCTCAACCCTATACACTATCCTACATCACCCATCAATCATTATTCTCATTTTTTTAATCCAAATATATATGTGGGACCCTCCATTATTAACTTTATCTACTTAAAATATTACCATACATATCTAATGGGATCCACCAGCCTACAATCTTATAAATATAATATTATATATTTAATTAAAATATTCAACCACTATCAACTTTTCAAATTATTATATACATAAAATAGTACTTCAAAACTACTCAACTAAACATAATCTCATTTCCCTACCTACATAAAACTCATTATTATTCATTTATCCAAATATAATTTCAGTTTTCACACGAAAACGAATAAATTCTCAAACTTCATTTTCCAACACTGGAAACTAGAAATAATTCATGGAAACATAACCATACAAGGCCATTATATTTTGCATCAAAATAAAACAACATTACATTGCATTATATATTGAATATAAGTGAAATAAATGAGATTGCAATGTGCATTTTATTTGCAAAATACGTCTTGTTTAAAAATTACTTTTCAATTTTTTTTTGTATTATAAAAAATTATATTAATTTATCTTATATAATATTTTTATTTATTAAAACCGCAAAATCATCCGCCACCGCTTAAAACAACACCTTCAGTTTTACTTCATAAAACCGTGATTTGAAAATATTATTTAAACGAACCGCATATAATAATTACTTTTGAAATTTACTCAAAAAATCGCAAAACCACACCACGATCACCCCTATATGCAGTGGCAGATGCACATGGGGCCAACATTGGGCTTGAGCCCAATGCATTCAAGAATTCTACTTTTAGTACTATAATTTTTACATTATCCATAAAAAACCCATCCCAAAATTTAATGCCAAACTCAAGTCCACCACAAAATTTAAATTCATTTTAAAAATCAAGAATGAAGAACTTAAAATATTTGTGTTATCATGACATTGATGCTATAATTTAATATATTTTTTTATCTTTATATTAATTTTGTGATCCTTAATTTATTATTTGTACACTTACCATGTCATTAAGTTTAAATTGTACTTAACTATTTGGATTGGTAATTTATTAGAATATGTATTCTAGGTATCAAATATATTAAAAAAATCATATGTTTTATTTGTTAATGGCCTAATGGGCCTAACTAAATAAATTTAACAATTTTGCTTATTGTGTCTATCGTGTTGTGTCATGTTTTTCGTGTTTTTAGCGCGTCATATTTGACTTTAAATTTTACCCTCAATAAGGTTATTATGTTGTGTTCGGGCTTTAGTTTATTGTGTCGATTTGCTACTTATCGGGCTGGTACGATCGATTTGCCTCCCCTAAGTGTTATTATCCAGTATGAAATTGAAAAGTTATTTATGTTTTTAGCTCTTCCATAATTGACAACGCTTTTTCCGTACTGTTGCTTATTAGCGTATTTTTTTCGCCAATAGACAACGATATTTACACCGGTTTCTTGAATCGTTGTATATTATTGGAAAAAATTCCATCAACGATTTCAACACCGTTGTTATTAGCAAAAAATAGTAATCATATACAACGATTCTAACAATGGTAGAACGATTGTTGTATATTAGCACATTTAAAAAGTATATTATAAAAAATTATAAGTATATACTATATTTAAATAATTTGATAGTTATATAAAATAATACATAATGTTAAACCTTTATATAATACTTTTAGTTAAATAAAATATATATTTATTAATATAATATAAGTAAGTATAAGTAGGTACTATATTTAAATAATTTGAAATACAAAATACCACTTGATGTTAAAAACTTATATAATTTTTTCTAGTTTAAATAAAAATATATATTTATAAGTTTTAAACAGATTTAACAAATGAAATTTTATATTTAATTGGATATTTTAAATTTTCAAAAAAATTTATAGTTAAATTTAAAAAGTCTAAAATATATAGAATGAAATAACACAGATTAAATAATAGATTGATGTCAAATACTTCTATAAAAATTAATTTGCTTCTGAGTCTCATTAAATAATAGATTGATGTCAAACAGATTTTGCAGTATGTTTTTGTGATCATAGAATGATTTAGAGGTTCAGCTTTCTGAGTCTTGCTTATATAAAAATTAATTTGCTTCTCTTGTTCTTTGGAATGTGGTTGTTATTCAATCATTACCTAATATTAATTTGATTCATGTGATGCACTTTTTCACATGCCTTTTCATCTTTTGTTCATTTATCTCGATTTTGTCATGCATATTGAATCTGGATCACTTTTTTTTTGCTTTCCAGTTTAATTTGGTTTGGTTTCATCATTTTGTAATCGACTGGCATATGGTTGTGTCTTGTTTGGTTTCTGCAACTTTACATTTCAATAAGAATTTTGTTAGGTGATCTTCAACTTTCCATCAGAGTGACTAGTGATGCAATTTGTCTTGCAGTTCCGAACCCACAAGGTTATCTACAGACGATATGTTGGTTTCTCAAGTGATGCAAAGTCTATGCAGGTAAAATTATGTTTTTAACTGGTTCTTAATCTTATGTTGCATGATTTCTCTTCTTGAGCATCTTATTTTCTTTTCATTTGTTTGTGTGTGATGATTGAAATGAATATGTGGTAAACAATGTTCATTGGGATGAATTTGAGTGTCTGTCATGTATCTTAACATTCTCATGTGCAATTTATGTACATTATGTTTCCAGCTCTTTCTTTAATTCTTTGATACGTTAATTGTGCAGAGTAATGCAGTGAAGCTACAAAGATGACTAATGGATGTTCATGGTTTTGGTGATCGCCTTATTGGTTGTCTTTTTACTTAGTTCTAGTATGGTTTTTCTTTTTTCTAATTTGTAGTGGACTTGATGTGGATCTTGGTTTATATTTGTTGATCAACTAGAATTGTTACGGCTGTACAATGATTCATATTTGGATTAAGTTATATCATTACAATAAAACCTCAAATTATATAGTTATAAATAATTGTCAAACTGAATTGAAACATAAGTTTAAATAAAAATGAATTCACAATTATCTGAATATATATAAGAAAAATACTATTAAACTAAACGAGCTTCAATTTGAGCATAAAACAAATTACTATATTAACACACACACACACATATAGGATATGGATCCAATAGGTCCTCCCAATTGAGGTGAGTCCATATGGACCAATCCTAACAATAAATTAATATTTTTGGGTGGTCCAGATATTTAGGGAGGTTTTATATTTATTTTTTTGTTTCAACAACTAAGAAGGGTAGGGTGGTCATTTTACAATATTTAATCAGTTATTGAGATTTGATGAGATCTCAATCACGTTCAATTTTCTTTCTTCATTCACACGACGTGTGCTTTCAGTTTTTGAGTAACCCATATTCGCTCATATTCAAGTTTTTTTTCTCCAGCGTATTCTGTTGTTAACTGCTTATGTAATATAATCATGTTGCATATGTAGTATAACCATATTGCATGTGTAATTTAATAATATTGTCCGTACACAGTTAAGTTGCATGATTAGTGTAAATATATTGCTTGTGTAGTATGCAATTCTTGCATATTTAATATTAAGATGATATTTGATGGATTTAAGCCACTTGAATGAGAGTTGAGATAGAGCGCAACCACCAACGGGAAAACCCTAGCCGCAAGGGTTTTTGAAAATTCTCTTGAGAATGACAATTTTCATACATAATCATCTTCTTCAATCCAATTACTAGTCTATTAATTATGGATTTCGATTCTTTACTATTTTATGAGATCACCAAGTCAGGTATTGGTGATAAAAAATCGATAAACTCTGCATCAAGACCCAACGACGCATCGCGCATACATCACACAGTGGCTAATCCAGAATTTCACGAAATCGCAGATCGTAAACTTTCGGATGAAACAGGTAATTATTCCTTGGCTTCAGGCATCCCAATTGATAATTTCGATCTAATTTTAGGGTACCCTAGTCGTACGCATGCGCCTAGGATGGAGGAGGGTTTTGTTCAAAACCCTAGTTTAAACCATAATCCCATATACACAAGTAACGTGTATGGGACTAACACTCAAATTTCCGCTCAAATGCTATCCCCAGGGGAGATTTCGAAACCTGTGAAAAAGGGGGAGTATTTTTCGGTCACTATGGATGAGGAAATTTACCAACAACGGGCGGCGGAGTTACGAAACACATTGATTGGTAGATTAATGTTACCTAAAGGATCCAAACCTTTAGGTTTAGAGGATCTTAAACGAAGACTTTCGGAGGTTTGGCATATTGACGGCTCATGACGCCTTATACCCCTGGGAAAGAGTTATTACAACATACAATTCCCGAACGTGAATGACAGACACAAAGTATTTGGGAGGCCTATCTGGAATCTAAAACCGGGCTCAATTCGTCTCAGTAATTGGGTTTTGGACTTTAATCCATACCACATAAATTCATCAAAATCTCAGGTATGGGTTCGTATATACGAGTTGAGTATGGAATATTGGCATCCTGCGTTAATTATGAAGCTCGCAAGTGCTATTGGCACGCTCATGCAGATAGACGGTTGTTCCCTTACGGGAGAAGTGGGACATTTTGTAAGAGTTCTTGTAGAATTGGATTTTAATTCTCCATTACAGGAATTTATTATGGTAGAACGAATAGACCATTGTTCATTCGTGCCGCTCAGTTACGAAAATTAGCTAGAGTTCTGCTCTTATTGTCGAATTGTTGGACATTCCGGCGCTAATTGCAGGCAAGCGAATAATCAAGCGATGAAGCATAATGCAGAATCTAAAACTGTGGATGGTGCTAATCCAGGCTATAGTCCCGTACGTGGCCGAGCTCCAGTCCGAGACCATGCTACTACCACTAAGGGTAAAGTTGTGGATTCAGAACAATGGGTGCAAGTCAAGAAACGGACAGCCCGAGCGGGTCATTCTCCGGAAGGGGGTAGTACATCTAATTTGCATGTTCAAATTAATAATCCTTTTGAGGTTCTCAGGGATGAGGATGAACAAATTCCTCATGAAAAGATTAATTCGGAGCAAGTTCAAACTCGCAAGGAGGGGTTAAGTCATAACAAGGGTAATGGTGATTGCATGGGAGATACTAATCATGCAGGGGCAACAAATACTGATCGAAGGATGGTTCTTCATCAACCATTGCAGCAAAATTCAGTCATAGCTTCGGACAATATGGTTATGGCTTCAAGTTTAGATGATAAAGGTAAAGAGAGCTTGTAACGAGCTATGGACGCAGTCTCACGCAATATGCCTATTAATGACTATGAGTTTAACACTGCTACTCTGTCGGAGAGTTTCCAAGTGATGGTGGCAGCCGCAAAACGGTGAACAAATATGGCGGAAGAGGAGGAACAAGAAGACGAGGAACAAAAAGAAGCTTTAAAGATAAAGCTAGGTGACCCCTCCACCACCCCGCTTGTCTTTCCTTCATGTGATTCTCCAGAAGCTCTGAAGTCTATGGCAATTGTGGCTTGTGGATCATGGGCCAACATTCCACGGGCTACATTAGACCATCAAGAAGATACTCTAGCATGTACTAAAAAAACAACTAACTTTGCCATTCGAAGATCTTCTAGAAATAGACGTCCTTCGTTTAAATTGCATTTTTAAGTTTTTTGTTGTTTCCTTATTCTGAAGTTTTTTTCCTTTGCTACCTGATCGGTTTGTGATCAGGACTTTTTCTTTTCTTTTATATATTTCTATTTATTAAAAAAGTATTAAGATGATATTTATTGTATAGGTGTGTTCATGTAAGTAATAATTTGCTTATTTGAACTGTGTGTTGCATATGTAGTATAGGTTTGTTGCTTGTCTAATGTGTCGGTGTTGCTTATGTAAAATATTTCTGCGGTGCTAAGTTAATGTACTTGTGTTGCATATGTAGTGTATATTTATTGCTTATGTAGTATAGGGTTGTTGCTTATTACTTGCTTATGTAGTTAATGTATTTGTGCTGCATATGTAGTGTATATTCGTTGCTTATGTAGTATGTGCTTGTTGCTTATGATTTGTTTATATAGTTAATGTATCCGTGGTGCATACGTAGTGTATATTCGTTGCTTATGTAGTATAGGCTTGTTGCTTATGTAGTATGGGTTTATTGCTTATGACTTGCTTATGTAGTTAATGTATCTGTGGTGCATACATAGTGTATATTCGTTGCTTATGTAGTATATGCTTGTTGCTTATGACCAGTGCCGGTCTTGACATTTTGGAGGCCTGGGGCGAAATATAGTAACAGGGCCCCTTCAAATTGCAACATCACCAAGAGTAAAACTGCACAATGTACCAAAAAAAAAGAGTATCAAAAAATCATTTAAAATGGCTTCTTCTAGCATTTTGAGAAGCAAATTCATCAATAATATTTTCGTAATCAATTTGATCCAACATATCTTTTGCAATACATAAGTTTGCTAATCCATTTAATCTTTCTTGTGACATTGTTGATCGTGAATAAGTTTTTAACAATTTTAACTTAGAGAAACTTCGTTTTGCAGATGCCATAGTCACAAGCATAGTTAACAATATTGTATAGACAATCAAGACATTAGGATAACAACCCAAAGTATTTACAAACTCTAAGATTTCAAGTGCTGTCTTTTTTTCTATTGGTAAAGTTACTTGTAACACTTTCAGTTCAATAAATAAATCACCTGAATTAATATCTAAAGAGCTATCATGCTTTAAACATTTTCAAGATTTTTACAACATTCTTTCAATGTAATATCATCTAAAGAATTTAACTTCTTCGAATCAAACAGGAAGCCATAAATATTATCATATGTTTGCAGTTGTTTAAATCTACTTTTTAAGGCATCAACTCTAAAAGAATATTCACCAGATTATATACTATCTTCATATATATTTTCATCAAATTGTTTTTTGTTCGAATTTGTCATTTTTCTAGGAAATATAGGTTCAATATTCATTTCTAATACAAGATCTGTAGCAGAAGTCATAGCAGAAGTAAATCCATTCTCTCTATAATCTTCAAAAAAAAAAAAAAGAAATTAACTCTTTTAATTGTTTAATGGCAGCATCAATACGCATATTTTCAGATTGTAATATTTTCCTAACCATGTTAATGTTCGCCAAAAATTGTTTTGGTTCATACAACTGCAAATGTACAGTGTAGTTTATAGAATAATGGCAAGTAAGGTCGTATTCCTCAGGGATTGAAACTCGAAACACTTAGGCTATAATAACATCGTATTCCAATTTTATTGAAGCGACCGAAAATCAAATATTTTATTCTAAGGAAAAAAATCAAAAAATAAAAAGAAATAAATTTGTGAGCCCCACAAGTATTTTCAACATCTTTAGGAGCAACCTTAGGCACATAATCTCAACATGCTTCTTGAATATTAAATGCGAATAAAGTTTTAAAAACCAATTCATGCAATTCTATGGGTTCAAATTCCTAAATTCATTTACTCCTCTGGCCAGGTGGTGCGTAAACAGATGATTAATAACAATTGTAGTCTGGTCAGATCGTTACAATTCTTATTAACTCCAAAAAAGATTTGTGAATTGAAGGACTCTCTACAAACACACCGGTCACACATGTTTCATGTCTGAATTCAATTTTCGTCTTACTAGAACTCACCTGGTCGGATTATGGACTAGAAGTATGACATGCAAATTATTGATCAGATAAAAAGCAATTATAAATAAGTACTCGAATTCATAAAATAGAACACATGAATTAATTAGGAAAACAAGTAATCATATTTAATACAAATCCACAATTTCGATTATGCCCCTAAGATCCGAAAAATATGCCAAACATTGATTACAAACTCATAGACAAATCTGAATCAATATTATGACATCATATAAGCACAAACAAGAGTTCTTAGACATAGAAAGAAAACACCTTCTTGTTAGGATGGATTCTCCCTCCAAGCCCTCGAAGCTCTTATGCTCACTAGATGCGAAAGCCTTGTGGTGTTCTTCGTGACCTAGCCTTTTGCTCTCAGAAGCTCTTCGATTCCTTCGTTCCTGTGTTATTTGATGTGTTTTCTATGTAGAGAGTGATGATTTTTCGTTCAAGACTTGGTTCCCTTTTATAGATGCTTGGAGAGACCAGTTGTAGAGTTGGAACGGGAAGCAAGCTCTGAAAAAATGCGCTGAAATGGACTCCCACATGGCCAGGCCGTGTGGGACCACACGGGCATGTGGTGCTGGGCGTTGGACTTGATCGCATGGCTGTGTGAGCTTGCACGGGTGGCTGGTGTGGCTACTGACCTTATCCACATGGCCGTGTGACCTCACACGGTCTGGCCGTGTGGACCTGCTCCGTCCCCTCTTTTCTTCCCTTCTTCACACAACTGTGTGATTTTCACACCACCACTCCATACGACCATGTGAGACCACACGGTCCGGCCGTGTGAATTGCTCTTGTTCCCTTTTTTCGTCGTTTTGATCTTCTCTTTGCATTTGGCAATCATATCCGGGCATCCCAACTGTCATTTCTTCATTTTAAGCTCCGTTTCCTGCAAGAATTACAAGAATACACAGTATTATACCCTTTAAAGAAAACCAAGTAAAAACATAGTAAATATGCGTGCAAATGCATCAATTATATATCATTTTAAGCCCAAAATGCATGTATAGTTTACACACATCAAAATCCCCCAAACTTAAAGCATTGCTCATCCTCGAGCAAATTTAGAAAAACAATATAAGGGGAAAACGAAAGAACACCCAAGAACACTATAAACATTAAATAGTGCTCGACTCCATACTCAAGGAAACCATGTAACTCATCATTAAGAAGTCGTTATTTATAATCTCGGCATCATTAATACTCTTTCGGGTACTTGACATTGCGACTCACAAGTAAATAGTGTATCACTCTACTCTCAGAAGTGTATGGTAAGTGTTTATGCTCAAATTCAATTCAGTGAAAGTAGAACTACCATAAGCTTGCAAATCGTCTAACATCTTGACCACTTTTGTGTGCACATCTGTGAATCAAAAAGGACTTTTTATTTGGTTGTAATGTAGGCTCTTTGGTAAGGGTAGGGAAATTTGGATTAAGTGATTTGACTTGAGCAAATAGAATTTAAACATACAGACTTGCAATTCACTAACCCAATTTCAACATGAGACCAGTCTTTCTTTTTCAACTCAGTTCCACCCTTATTTCTCCTTTTTCATTCTTAGGCATTTCTTTTTCTTTAGCCTTAAGCTCTCATTTTTTCACAATTTTCAGAATTTGTTTGCTTTGCTCGATTTTCTCTATATAATTTTTCAGATATATTTTCTTTTTCGAGTTTCATTATTTTTTTCATTTACCCAGATACTGCTCATCCCTCTTTCTTTGCCAACTTCTCTCTTTTTCATAAATTTTCACCACATCTCCCCCAAACCTATTCATTTTCTATAAGCTCAAGAATTTGTAGGGATACAAACATGTAAATTTTAAAGATCAACGTGGCTCAGAATAAAAGTTTAGGCTCAAAATTGGCTAACTAGGGAATCATGAGTTCATAGGTAGGCTTTTTAGGCTAGGTAGGCTAAACAAAGATGGCCTTAGATCATTTTCAAAAATTGCACACACACATGGCTTTGATGAATATACCAGAGCAAGTTCTAGAGTTCTATCAATCATGAATGACACACTCAAGAAAAAATAAGTCTGCATAATATAAAGCAGTTTAAGGCACAAAAGCTCACATGCTTATTTTTCGCAACATACTCAAATAACCAATTTTCTTAACTATTACCAAACAAATAAATAACTTTCCTAGTATGTTATCCCATGCCATAAAAAATTCATAGTAAAATCATAGGGAGCTGGGCATAAAAACTGAATTAAAAACCACACACAAAAGCAATTAAACGTGCTAAAGCGGTAAATGTGCTAAAACAAAAATAACTAAAAGTCGAAAAAATTAAATAAAAATTGATTTTTTTTTGTCGAAAATTAAGATGCAAGTGCTTCTACATGCAGTCCTAAATGCAATGCAAAATGCAACAGTACTAGATTATGCATTCTTGACAACCCCCCAAACTTAAAATATGCTTCGTCCCGAACATATGAGGAAATTATCAAAAGAAAGAGGAATGCGTAATAAGTACTTACATAGATTGTTTTTATGACAAGCGGATGGTCGAAACTTCTTGTGGAGTTTCTGGCCCATAGTAGTGTTTAATTCTTTGTCCATTTACGATGAAAGTTCGACCATTCGTTGCTAATAGTTCAACGGCTCCTCCTGGTGATAGCACTTTTTTGATTACGAAAGGACCATACCACCTTGATTTAAGCTTACCCGGGAATAATCGCAATCTTGAGTTGTATAGCAGTAATACTTGTCCAGGTAGGAATTTCGTCTCAGAATCTTTTTGTCATGCCATCTGTTTGTGCGATCTTTGTAGATTTGGGCATTTTCGTATGCATCTTAACGGAACTCCTCCAGCTCGCTTATTTGCAGTTTTCTCTTCTCGCCTACCGCAGTCATGTCGAAGTTAAGCTTCTTTACTCCCCAAAATGCTTTGTGTTATAATTCCACCGGAAGATGGCATGATTTCCCAAAAACTAATTGATACGGGGACATATCCAGAGATGTTTTGTATGCCGTTCGATAAGCCCATAAAGCGTCATCGAGCTTTAAAGCCCAATCTTTTCGGTTTATGCTAACCGTTTTTTCTAAGATCTGTTTAATTTCCCTATTGGATACCTCGGCTTACCCATTTGACTGTGGATGGTAAGCGGCGGCCACTCGATGTTTTACTCCATATTTTGCCATCATGTTGTTAAACAGTTTGTTGCAGAAGTGAGATCCTCCATCACTAATGAGTGCTTGTGGGGTGCCAAACCTTGTGAATATGTTCTTTTGTAGAAATTTTAGCACAACCCTGGCATCATTTCTTTTAGTAGGGATTGCTTCCACCCATTTGGATACATAGTCTACCGCAAGGAGTATATATATGTACCCATTTGAGATTGGAAAAGGTCCAATGAAATCTATACCCCAAACATCAAACAATTCTACTTCCATGATATTAGTTAATAGCATCTCGCGTCGCCTTGAAATGTTTCCCATACTTGGACACCTATCTCACTGCAAAACAAACTTATAGCAATCTTTGAAAATAGAAGGCCAAAAGAAATCAGACTGTAATACCTTAGCTGCAGTGCGTGTTGGCCCGAAGTGGGCCCCACATGGTGATGGATGGCATTGCTCCAGAATGCTTGCCCATTCTTCTTGAGGTACACATCTCCTAATAATTGAATCTGCACATCTTTTAAACAAAAGAGGTTCGTCCAACAGAAAATATCTCACATCATGAAGAAATTTCTTCTTAGCATGATATGTAATATCTGGTGGTAAAACCCCACTTACTAAATAATTGACAATATCAGTGTACCAGGGGATGGTTGTTTCGGCCTTCAAGATTAATTCGTCCAGAAATATTTCTTTGATTGTTGTGCCTTTTGTGTTTTCATGAGTTGTTTGCTCAAGTCCCGAGAGATGATCGGCTACCACGTTCTCACACCCCTTTCTATCCCGAATTTCGATATCAAACTCATGTAGTAAGAGTATCCATCGAATGAGTCTCGGTTTTGCATCTTTCTTTGCGAATAGGTATTTGACCGCAACATGGTCAGTATGGACTATTGTCTTTGTTCCAATCAAGTAGGCCCGAAACTTGTCAAATGCAAACACTACTGCCAGCAATTCTTTCTCAGTTGTGGTGTAATTTTGTTGTGTCGGATCTAATGTTCTACTTGCGTAGTAAATAACACGAAACAACTTCTCGCGTTTTTGTCCCAGTGCGGCACCTACTGCATAGTCGCTTGCGTCGCACATTATCTTGAAAGGTTGACTCCAATCTGGTGTGATCAAAATTGGTGCAGTCACCAGAGCCTTCTTCAGTGTTTCAAATGCTTGTACACAATCATGGGTGAAAGCAAAAGGTACATATTTTTCAAGTAAGTGGGAAAGGGGTTTGGTTATTTTGGAAAAATCTTGAATAAAGCGTCTATAAAAACCCGCATGTCCTAAGAAGCTCCTTATTGCTTTCTCATTCCTTTGAGGTGAAAGTTTCTCAATTGCCACCACCTTTGCTCGGTCGACTTCCAGACCTGCGGAAGAAACACGATGACCGAGTACAATGCCATCTCTTACATAAAGTGGCATTTTTCCCAATTTAATACTAAGTTCGTCTCCTCGCATTTCTGCAAAACAATGGTTAGATTATGCAAGCAATGATCAAACGAACTACCAAAAACTGAGAAATCATCCATAAAAACTTCCATGATGTTTTCAATCATTCCATGGAATATCGCCATCATACATCTTTGAAATATTGTAGGTGCATTACATAGCCCAAACGGTAACCTACGAAATGCGAACACACTATAAGGGCATGTAAATGCTGTCTTTTCTTGGTCCTCTGGAGCAATCACAATTTGATTATACCCCGAGTACCCATCCAGGAAATAATAGTATTCATAACCTGCAAGGCGATCTAACATTTGATCCATAAAGGGGAGGGAAAAGTGATATTTTCGAGTTGCAACATTTAATTTTCGATAATCAATACAATTACGCCATCCTATAACAACTTTAATAGCTAAAATTTCATTGTTTTCACTTTTTACTATTGTCATCCTCCCTTCTTCGGGACGACTTGTACTGGACTTACCCAATTGCTGTCAGATATATCGAAAATTATACCATTATCTAACCATTTAAGTACTTCTTTCTTAACGACCTCTTGCATAATTGGGTTAAGTCTACATTGATGTTGCACAAAAGGTTTACAATCATCTTCCATTCTTATTTTATGCATGCAAATCGAAGGGCTTATACCTTTTAAATCAAAAATTGACCATCCAATCGCAGTTTTATGTTCCCTTAAGACATGCAGTATTTTTTCCAATTGATATTCAGTAAGGGAAGAATAAACTATTACCGAATAGGTCTCGTTGTCGCCTAAGAATGCATATTTAAGATGGTTCAGGAGAGGTTTAAGTTCTGGAGAACCCATGAGTTCTTTTTTCGAATTTTCAGCTGAAAACATGTGTCGCACGGCTGGGTTGTGTGAAGCCATACGGCCGTGTGGACTTGGGCTGTCGGAATCTGCACGCACGGTCTGGCCGTGTGAGATCACACGGCCGTGTGAATGGCCCTTTTCCTGTCGCACGGTCTGGTCGTGTAGAGTCACACGACCATGTTACTAAAGGTCTTCAATTCCAGCGTACTGTACGGCCTAACCGTGTTGATCCACATGACCGTGTGCGTCTGGAAGCATGCGTCGTACGGCCTGGCTGTGTTGTTTCACACGATCGTGTGGGATGGTCAGAACGCCAGTTTCTTGAATTTTCTCGTCCGCTGAATCTAAGGCAAACACAAAATCGATAACCTCATTGTTAGTAATATCCAAACACATACCTTGGGATTCCACTGAGTGAGTTAAGCACCATTCAAATGCGTCTTTCATCACAACATGTTCAAACTCAGCTTCCATGCATGGGGTTAGCACATCAATCATGTTGCAATGTTCGACGTTTTCATGAAATTGCATAGCTTTGTAAATTGAAAATAATATGTGTTCATCATTTACTTGCAATGTTAATTCGCCTTTTTGCACATCGATAAGTGCTCTACCTGTGGCCAAGATGGCCTTCCCAGAATTAATGGAACCTCTCGGTCCTCTTTCATCTCTAACACAACGAAGTCTGCTGGGAAGATGAATTTGTGTACCTTTACTAACACTTCTTCAATCACCCCTTTTGGATATGTTATCGAGCGATCTGCTAATTGTAGGGTAATTGTCGTAGGCTTTACTTTGCCTAATCCCAGTCTTCGAAATATTGATAACAACATCAAGTTAATGCTTGCACATAGGTCGCATAGTGCTTTATCAAAGGTTGTTCCCCCAATTACGCATGGATTCGTGAAACTCCCGGGATCCTTGCGTTTTTGAGGTAACTTCCTTTGAATAATTACACTAAACTCCTCTGTTAGTTTAACCATTTCATATTCTGAGATTTTTCTTTTCTTTGCCATGATATCTTTAAGAAATTTTGCATATTGACATTTGTTCAAGTGCATCCGCAAAAGGTATATTGACTTGAATTTTCTTAAAGATTTCCAAAAAATTGAGAAATTGATCATCTAATTTCTTTTTCTGAAACCTTTGCTGGAAAAGGATAGGTACCTCAGTTCTTGCAATGGTTGGAGCAGATTTTACCTTTTCTATTTCCATGGGGGGTGGCGCCACCTCCTCTGCAGTGTCCTGCTCCTCGATTGCTTCTATTTCTTGATCAATTGGCATCTTTGTACCTTCATAACTTGTTCCACTTCTCAGACGAATGGATTGGTACTGTTCTCCCGAATCCGTCCTTGTGGCTTTCTGGAATTTGCCTTTTTGGTGTTGGCTATGTATCGACGTAGCAATCTGCCCCACCTGTTTTTCCAAAGATTTCAATCTATCATTCATGTTAGTATTTAATTGAGTTACCTGATCCTCGATTCTGTCTATCTTGGCTTCATCCTGGTTTAGTCGAGCTTGTGTCTCTCCGATGAATGAAGCTAGCATTTCTTCTAGAGATGGTTTATGTTCCTTTGGCAACCTTGGATTATAGTGAGTTTGTGTCTGATTATTTCTGTAGTAGTTGTAGACTTGCTGACCTACAAAATTTGCTTCTTCTACAACCACTGCTACCTCCCTTGAATTTACTTGCTGCATCGCATCCAGTTTCATACTTAGCATGGATATTTGTTTTGTGAGTATGGCGATCTTATCCTCATCTTGTATTTCCGCGACATGTCTATTCTCGGATCTTTTGGATGGCCATTGGTAACTATTGTTTGCCATCTCCTCTAATAATTCTAGTGCCTCCTCAAGATATTTCCTTAGTAGTGCACCTCCAGATGCAACATCTATAATTATTCTTGTGTTGCCACTCAAACCATTATAGAAGTACTGAACCTGTTGGTAGTCGAGATATCCGTGTTGAGGGCACTTCCTAAGCAATTCCCCGAATATATCCCATGCTTCATATAGTGGCTCAACATCTAATTGCCTAAACTGGGCGATTTCATGTTTCAATTGCAGCGTCTTCTTCGGGGGAAGTATTTAGAAATGCCGACTTAGTTCTCGCCCAATTTGCGGTGGTGGTGTTAAAGAGCATAACCATCCCTTTAGCTTTATCGCAAGAGAGAGAATGCGAAAAGGCAGCATCGAATGATATCCTCAGAAATACCATTCATCTTAACATTATCGCAAATTTCTAGAAAGTGCGCCAGATGCGCGTTTAAATCCTCAACGGCTCTACCCCCAAACTGGTTTTGTGACACCATCTGGATCAATACCGATTTTAGTTCAAAATTGTTTGCATTGATTGGCAGATGGGCCACACCCCCATAAGTTTGGCTTACCTCTGGCTGGAAGTAGTCCATAACTGCCCTTCTTGCGGGCCTTTCCACAATTCCATCCTGGACGCCGGCACCTGGGGAGCGCTCCTCATTGTTTCTATTTTCCACTGCGTTCGGATTAGTCCTATCCGCCATTGCTTTAGCTCTTTTCCTTAGTTGTTTAGTTGTCTTTTCGATTTCCAAATCAATGAGAATTGGCTGGGTTGGTCTGGAACGCGTGATCATGCACTATCTGCACTAAACAAAAACAATGTTAAAATCGAACCAAAAAGAAAAAAACAAAAAAAATCAAAAAAGATAAAAAGAAAAATATTTACAAAAATGCTTCAATTAAAATCGAACTACTTATTATTATATCTAAGTAGAATCTAATCAATCCCCGGCAACGGCCCCAAAAACTTGTTCGCCAAAAATTGTTTTGGTTCATACAACTGCAAGTGTACAATGTAGTTTATAGAATAATGGCAAGCAAGGTCGTATTCCTCAGGGATTGAAGCTCGAAACACTTAGGCTATAATAACATCGTATTCTAATTTTATTGAAGCGACCGAAAATCAAGTATTTTATTCTAAGGAAAAAAATAAAAATAAAAGAAAAATAAAAAGAAATAAATTTGTGAACCTCACAAGTATTTTCAACATCTTTAGGAGCAACCTTAGGCACATAATCTCAACATGAGTCTTTAATATTAAATGCGAATAAAGTTTTAAAAACCAATTCATGCAATTCTATGGGTTCAAATTCCTAAATTCATTTACTCCCCTGGTCAGGTGGTGCGTAAACAGTTGATTAATAACAATTGTAGTCTGGTCAGATTGTTAAAATTCTTATTAATTCCAAAAAAAATGTGAATTGAATGACTCCCCACAAACATGCATGTCACACATGTTTCATGTCTGAATTCGATTTTCGTCTTACTAGAACTCACCTGGTCGGATTATGGAGTAGAAGTATGACATGCAAATTATTGATCAGATAAAAAGCAATTATAAATAAGTACTCAAATTCATAAAATAGAATGCAAGAATTAATTAAGAAAATAAGTAATCATATTTAATACAAATCCACAGTTTTGATTATGCCCCTAAGATCCAAAAAATATGCCAAACATTGATTACAAACTCATAGACAAATCCGAATCAATATTATGACATCATATAAGCACAAACAAGAGTTCTTAGACATAGAAAGAAAACACCTTCTTGTTAGGATGGATTCTCCCTCCAAGCCCTCGAAGCTCTTATGCTCACTAGATGCGAAAGCCTTGTGGTGTTCTTCGTGACCTAGCCTTTTGCTCTCAGAAGCTCTTCGATTCCTTCGTTCCTGTGTTATTTGATGTGTTTTCTATGTAGAGAGTGATGATTTTTCGTTCAAGACTTGGTTCCCTTTTATAGATGCTTGGAGAGACCAGTTGTAGAGTTGGAACGGGAAGCAAGCTCTGAAAAAATGCGCTGAAATGGACTCCCACATGGCCAGGCCGTGTGGGACCACACGGGCATGTGGTGCTGGGCGTTGGACTTGATCGCATGGCTGTGTGAGCTTGCACGGGTGGCTGGTGTGGCTACTGACCTTATCCACATGGGTTGTGTGACCTCACACGGTGGGCCGTGTGGACTGCTCCGTCCCCCTCTTTTCTTCCCTTCTTCACACAACTGTGTGATTTTCACACCACCACTCCATACGACCATGTGAGACCACACGGTCCGGCCGTGTGAATTGCTCTTGTTCCCTTTTTTCGTCGTTTTGATCTTCTCTTTGCATTTGGCAATCATATCCGGGCATCCCAACTGTCATTTCTTCATTTTAAGCTCCGTTTCCTGCAAGAATTACAAGAATACACAGTATTATACCCTTTAAAGAAAACCAAGTAAAAACATAGTAAATATGCGTGCAAATGCATCAATTATATATCATTTTAAGCCCAAAATGCATGTATAGTTTACACACATCAAAATCCCCCAAACTTAAAGCATTGCTCATCCTCGAGCAAATTTAGAAAAACAATATAAGGGGAAAACGAAAGAACACCCAAGAACACTATAAACATTAAATAGTGCTCGACTCCATACTCAAGGAAACCATGTAACTCATCATTAAGAAGTCGTTATTTATAATCTCGGCATCATTAATACTCTTTCGGGTACTTGACATTGCGACTCACAAGTAAATAGTGTATCACTCTACTCTCAGAAGTGTATGGTAAGTGTTTATGCTCAAATTCAATTCAGTGAAAGTAGAACTACCATAAGGTCGTATTCCTCAGCCAGACTCGTACACGGCCAGGCCGTGTGGGACCACAAGGGCGTGTGGTGCTGGGCTTTGGCCTTGATCGCATGGCCGTGTGAGCTTGCACAGGTGGCTGGTGCGGTTGCTGACCTTGTCCACACGGCCGTGTGACTTCACACGGTCCGGCCGTGTGGACCTACTCCGTCCCCTGTTTTCTTCCCTTCTTCACACAACCGTGTGATTTTCACACCACCACTCCACACGGCCGTGTGAGACCACACGGTCCGGTCGTGTGAAGTGCTTTTGTTCCCTTTTTCCGTCGTTTTGATCTTCTCATTGCATTCTGCAATATTATCCGGGCATCCCAACTGTCATTTCTTCATTTTAAGCTCCGTTTCTTGCAGGAGTTACAAGAATACGCAGTATCATGCCCTTTAAAGGAAACCAAGTAAAAAATAGTAAATATGCGTGCAAATGCATCAATTATATATCATTTTAAGCCCCAAAATGCACGTATATTTTACACACATCTGTTAATGCCAAATAAAATGTCACACATCAGTTAATGCCAAATAAAATGTCATGCAAAATAACCAAAGTGAAACAAAGACACTTTTTGGTGGATGGATATTGGGTGCAGATTGAATGACAATCTGTAGATAGAGAAGAGAGAAGACATGATTTTTTTCAGAATAGAAGACACGATCTTTATACAAAATGAGTTGTGATTTAGTATATCCGTTAGTAATTGGTAAGTGTACAAGAAGTAAAAATAAATAGGCCCATGCAAAATATGTACACATATATATACATAAATATATATGGTAGACCTAATGGGCCCCTAAAATTTTGGGGCCTCTGGGCGATCGCTCTTTAGGCTCCTCATCAGGACCACCACTGTTTATGACTAGCTTATGTAGTTAATGTATCTGTGTTGCATATGTGGTGTATAATCGTTGCTTATGTAGTACACATTTGTTGCATATTAGCTTTAATGGTATATAAAAGCACCATAACATATCTATACAAGCAATAAATTATATCTTCACAAGCAACCATCGAACTGTAATCGAGTTCTAACAACTATAGAGAATTATCTGCAACTTTTTTCACACAGCAGTGCGTTGAGTAGAGAAGATGAAATTGGTTTTGGCAAGGAGGAAGGATGAAGGATTTCTCACAGTAGTGCGTTGAAGGAGGAAGGATTTCTCACGTTGATTTTGCTATGAGATTTTGGCAAGGATTGCGTGATCTTTTAGAATCAGATGAATCCGTTATTTTTGGGTTGTTTTGGACGATGACTAATTTACCTCTGTGTTTAATTAATTAGCTTATAATCTGCAATTAAGCCTGTTAAATCATGGCCTTTGGAAAAATTAGATGTATTGCTAGAATTGGTCCCCATATAACTCACCCTATGAGGTAGTTTCATATAACCATCCCACGATATTTATAAATAGAATCACTTATAAATAGTAGTGAGATTTTTTTTCCGCCATTTCACATACTTATAATTAGAATATGACCAATAAAAAATTATTTATTACTATACAGTTTTTGGTAGTCAACTTTTAATGTCCTTTAATTAGAATAAATAGAAATTAGTTTTCCAAATTTGTGTATACTGCATTAATTATTAGTTTTTTTCTTTTTATTTTTTAAAATTTAATAATTTTTTAATTAATTTTTTATGTATACTATATCTAAATTAATCATCTTTTTATGATCTTCAGTTTGACACCCATATTACATATACAAAATAATAAATTAAATAAATAATTAAAAATATAAGATATATTTACTCAGAAATTTATTCTGAAATAGATTTTAGAAATTATGCATTCGAGCTATTGGGCATCAATTTGTATATTCATACATTTTTGGCTATATGTGATATATGTATAATTGTTAGTTAGGCTTAGCCTATTTCTTCATAATTATATAGAACATAGTGTAATATAATAAAGTATTATATAATTTCAATTTTAAGAAATAGATATATCGTAGGAAAGGTAATGGGGCGGCGCAGGGCGGGTATCTCAAGACCCAAACCAGCCATGTCTTTTTGTAGGTCCCAAGGGGTGTTTGTGTTAAGTCTGGAGAGGGGATTGAATAGACTTTACCGATTTTCGATTTTTATCCTTTAAATCAGAGTTTTAATCACAAGTCAGCTTAGTCCTTGAGGGATAATGTGTGTAAAATATACGTGCATTTTGAAACTTAAAATGATATATATTTGATGCATTTGCACGTATATTTAGTATGTTTTTACTTGATTTCCTTAAAAGGGTATGATACTGCGTACTCTTTAACTTTTTTTATAGGAAACAAAGCTTAACACGGAGAAATATCAGTTGGAATGCAAGGATAGGATTGAAAAATGCGAAGAGATAATCAAAACAAATGAAAAAATGGACAAAAACACTTCACATGACTGGACCATGTGATGTCACATGGCCGTGTGGAAATGCCGGTGTGAAATGACACAACCGTATGAAGTGGGGAAAAAGAGGGGATGGAACCAAGCCCGCACGGCCAGGCCGTGTGAACCCACACAACCATGTGGGAAAGGGCTGTGCAACAAACCATATGGCCGTGTGGTGCCACACGGCCAGACCATGTGGGACTCTGCCAAACACATTTTTTTGAGTTCTTTTCCCGTTCTAACTGTACAAGTGATCTCTCTATGCATCTATAAAAGGGACCCACGACTTGCACAAAAATACATCACTTCATACCACAGAAAACACATCAAATTACACAGGAATACAAGATCTAAGGTCTTTTGAGAGAGCAGGGCTAGGTCGCGAAGCACCACAAGGCCTTTCGCATCTACGGGAGCACAAGAGTATCGAAGGCTTAGGAGGGGAATCCATCCTAACAAGAAGGGGTTTTCTTTCTATGTTTAGATCTATTTTCTGTGCTTAAACAATGTCATAATGTTGATTTCGAATTTGTCTATGAATTTGTTATCAATGTTTGGCTAATCTTTCGAATCTTAGGGGCATAATCAAAACTGTGGATTCATGTTAAATCTTGATTAATTATTTTTTAATTGATTCATGCTTTCTATTTTATGAATTTGAGTGCTTATTCTTAATTGCTTTTTATTTGGCCAATAATTTGCATGTCATATTTGTTAGTGCGAAATTCAGAAGAGGAGTTCTAACAAAGATGGAAATCGAATTCAGGCATAAACGGGTGTATCGAGTTGGGAGACCTACAACTGTTTGTGGGGAGTCATTCAATTCATAAATATTTTGGGAGTTAATAATAGTTGTATCGAGTTGGGAGACCTACAATTGTTATTAATCTACTGTTTATGCGCCACCTAGGAGGGAGAATAAACTATCTTAGGAATTAAACCCATAGAATTGCATGAATTGGTTTTGAAACTTTAATTGGACTTGATATTGAAGAAACATGTTGATATTATGTGCCTAAGGTTGCTCCTGTAGTTGTTGAAATACTTGTGGGGTTCGCAAATTTATTTCTTTTATTTCTTTAATTTTTGATTTTTACTTAAACTCAATATTCGGTCGCTTCAATAAAATTGGAATACAGTGTTATTATAGCCTAAGTGTTTCACATATCAATCCGTGAGGAATACGACCTTGCTTTCCATTATCCTATAAACTACACTATACACTTACAGTTGTATGATCCAAATATTTTTGGCGAACAAGTTGTTGGTGCCATTGCTGGGGATTGATGGATTCTACTTAGATATAGTAATAAGTAGTCTAATCTTAATTGAAGCATATTTTTTTTGTAAATAATTTTTCTTTTTTCAATATTTTTATTTTATTTTTCTTCATTTTCATTTCTAACATCGTTTTTTTTAGTGCGAGACTGAAATCTTTGGAGACACAAGTAGCCCTAAATCGCTACTGCAGTGCGAGACGAACATTAAAAGGGCAAATTCTCAAGGGATACTGAACTTAATCCGAGAAAATAGTGCAACACCATTCGTCTGATGGATGATACAGAATATGAGGGCTCAAGGATTTTAACCGACACGGTTCGACGAAAGTGATGTTAGAAATCTGAGTCTGGCTGAAGACATAAAACTTAGCGCTTTGTGGGAGGCAACCTAAGAGACATCGCGACAAACTCCAGGGTAAAAACAACAAAAAAAAAGACAGACGCACACGACCCGACCGTGCGGTCTACTTCTCCAATTTCAAATTTGACGGACGAGCTTCCCAGCTTCACCAGAACGATCCAGATAAGTACTCTTTACGCATTCCTCTTTCTTTTGATAATTTTCTCATATGTTCGGGACGAAGCATATTTTAAGTTTTGAGGGGTTGTCAAGAATGCGTAATTTAGTACTTCTTGCATTTTGCATTGCATTTAGATTTGCATATAGAGCATAATTTTTTTTTTGCATATATATATAAAAAAATTCAAATTTTTTGTTTATTTTTCGATTTTTCGATTTTTTATTTTTAGCACGTTTACCGCTTTAGCACATTTAATTGATTTTGTGTGTGATTTTTAATCAAGATTTTTGAAAGTGCCCAGTTTCCATATGATTTTACTATGAGCATCTTATAGAATGAGATAACATACTTCTGGAATAATGTGATGAATTGTTAGGAAGATGTCATTTATTTTCTTAGCATTAGTTGACAAAATTGGGTATTTGAGCATGTTGCGAAAAATAAGCCTGTGAGCTTTTGTGCCTAGAACTGCTTTATATTATGCTGCTTATTTTTTCTTGAGTGTGTCATTCATGATTGATAGAACTCTAGAACTTGCTCTGGTATCTTCATTGAAGCCATGTGTGTGTGCAATTTTCGAAAATGATATAAGGCCATCTTTGTTTATCCTACTTAGCCTAAAAAGCCTACCTATGAACTCATGATTCCCTAGTTAGCCAATTTTGTACCAAAACTTTTATTCTGAGCCACATTGATCTTTAAAATTTAAACACGATTTTATCCCTGAAATTACTTGAGCTTATAGAAAATGAATAAGTTTGGGGGAGATGTGGTGAAAATTTATGAAAAAAGAGAGGAAGTTGGCAAAAGAAAGAAGGATGAGCAGTATCTAGGTGAATAAACAAAGCATGAAGCTCGAAAAAGAAAGAAATCTCTCTGAAACATATATAGAGAAAATCGAGCAAGAGCAAAAGAAAAAAATCTAAAAATTGTGAAAAAATGAGAAGCTTGAGGCTAAAGAAAAAGAAAAAAAAAAGAAAAGAGGCAAAAATGCCTAAAGAATGAAAAAGGAGAAATAAGGGTGGAATTGAGTTGAAAAAGAAAATTAGTATTATGCTGAAATTTGGGTGGGTGAAGTGCAAGTCTCTATGCTTAAATTCTATTTGCTCAAGCCAAGTCACTTAATCCAAAATTCCCTATTCTTACCAAATAGCCTCATTACAACCAAATAAAAAGTTCTTTTTGATTCTTAGATTGTGCACACAAAAGTGGTCGAGATGTTAGACGATTTGCAAGCCTATGATAGTTCTACTTTCACTGAATTGAATTTGAGCGTAAACACTATCCATACACTTTTGAGAGTCGAGTGATACAATATCTACTTGTGATTCGCGATATCGAGTACCCAAGAGCGTATTAATTATGCCGAGTTTATGAATGATGACTTCTTGATAATGAATTACATAGTTTCCTTGAGTATGGAGTCAAATGCTATTTAAAGTTCATAGTGTTCTTGGGTGTTCGTTTTTACCCCTTGATATTATTTTTCTTAAATTGCTCGAGGACGAGCAATGCTTTAAGTTTGGGGGGATTTTGATGTGTGTAAAAAATACGTGCATTTCGGGGCTTAAAATGATATATATTTGATGCATTTGCAGGCATATTTAATATGTTTTTACTTGGTTTCCTTAAAAGGGCACGATACTGCGTACTTTTGTAACTTTTTACAGGAAATGGAGCTTAAAACGGAGAAATATCAGTTGGAATGCCTGGATAGCATTGAAGAATGCGAAGATAAGATCAAGACGACGAAAAAAATGGACAAAAACACTTAACATGGTTGATCGTGTGATGTCACACGGCCGTGTGAAAATACCAGTGTGGAATTACACAACCGTGTGAAGTGGGAAAAAACAGGGGACGGAACCAAGCCCGCATGGCCAGACCGTGTGAACCCACACAACCGTGTGGGAAAGGGTTGTGCAACAAACCACACGGCCAGGCCATGTGGGACTCTGCCAAACGCATTTTTTGGAGTTCTTTTCCCGTTCCATCTGTACAAGTGATCTCTCCATGCATCTATAAAAGGGACCCACGACTTGCACGAAAACACATCACTTCATACCACAAAAAACACATCAAATTACACAGGAATACAAGATCCAAGGCCTTCTGAGAGAGAAGGGCTAGATCGCGAAGAACACCACAAGGCCTTTCGCATCTACGGGAGCACAAGAGCTTCAAAGGCTTAGGAGCGGAATCCATCCTGACAAGAAGGAGTTTTCTTTCTATGTCTAGATCTCTTGTCTGTGCTTAAACAATGTCATAATGTTGATTTCGAATTTGTCTATGAATTTGTTATCAATGTTTGGCTAATCTTTCGAATCTTAGGGGCATAATCAAAACTGTGGATTCATGTTAAATCTTGATTAATTATTTTCTTAATTGATTTATGCTTTCTATTTTATGAATTCGAGTGCTTATTTTTCATTGCTTTTTATTTGGCCAATAATTTACATGTCATATTTGTTAGTACGAAATTCGGAAGAGGAGTTCTAACAAAGATGGAAATCAAATTCAGACATAAACGGGTGTATCGAGTTGGGAGACCTACAACTGTTTGTGGGGAGTCATTCAATTCATAAATCTTTTGGGAGTTAATAATAGTTGTATCGAGTCGGGAGACCTACAATTGTTATTTCTACTATTTATGCGCTGCCTCGGAGGGGGAATAAACTATCTTAGGAATTGAACCCATATAATTGCATGAATTGGTTTTGAAACTTTAATTGGACTTAATATTGAATAAACATGTTTAGATTATGTGCCTAAGGTTGCTCCTGTAGTTGTTGAAAATACTTGTGGGGTTCACAAATTTATTTCTTTTATTTCTTTAATTTTCGATTTTTACTTAAACTCAATATTCGGTCGCTTCAATAAAATTGGAATACGATGTTATTATAGCCAAAGTGTTTCACATATCAATCCCTGAAGAATACGACCTTGCTTGCCATTATTCTATAAACTACATTGTACACTTGCAGTTGTATAATCCAAATATTTTTGGCGAACAAGGGACAACTTAGTTCAATCTCAACAGTAGAGTTAGCCACTCAACAGACTCAAGAGAGCTGTTGATAAGATAACTCAGCTGAGTGAAGTGACCTTTTTATAAAATTTGGCTAACTTGGTTTTCAGCGGAAGTCCTACACCCTTAGTTTGAAATATGCTTTTCAACATTTATTTTAGGTTAAATTATTATCAGTAGACTTAGCAAATTTATCAATCAGCAGATATAAATATTCAAGAAATAAATGTGCTGAAAGTAAATATCACAGAACAATTTATAGTGGTTCGAGGATGGGGTAATTCCTCTACTCCACTCTTCTCCAACTCCTATAGGTAATCCAATAATGCAACAACGAGTTACAAAATGGACATCAGTCCGAGCAAGCCTTGATCACAAAGCTAGTTTCACTCCTGGGACTAGCTCTTCACAAGACGACTATTCTATTAACTGAGTCGAAGCAGCCAAGTTGAAGATTGCAGAAGTTGACTGAAGATCGAAGTGAAGATTCTGCTGTGTGTCAGCTGAGTAGTGCAGTGAAGGATCAGTCAAGTACCAGGAAAGTTGTCTTAGTCAGCCGACTGACAGCTAAGTCACTGCCAGTTAAGTGGAGAAGACTATAAAAGGGGTTAAACAGCAAAACGGACTCAAGAAAGCTAAAGATGTCCATTAATAAGCAAAGTCAAATCTTTGCTGAAAGAGGAAACATGACAGACTGAGAGCATAAAGTTGTTTTGCTGAAAGAGTGCAAATAGCTGGGAACCAATGGGATGCTCCTGCAAACCTGCAGAGATTCATATTGCATTGCAATAAATGTGACTTTTTACAATTGTAAATTCAAACATCAATTTTGCAATACAGGAATATTTATAATATTATTGAATCGAATTAAAATGGAAGTCTTATTTTCTGATATATCACAATAAATTGATTTTCTTTTTTTTGACTGTTTGTAAAATTAATGCCAACTATATATAAATATATATGTATACACATATACACACACATTACTTGACCAACAATTAAAGTCGATTTACTTTTTATAGATTATCTGAATAAGGTAGACAATTTATATTGATTGAATTTAAAATGAAAAGCCAATTGTATTTTCAAATCTTAGTGAAATTTGTTATTAATAGTATGATTCTTATTGATACAATATTTATTACAAAATATAATTTTCTAAACACGATTGATATCTTACCAAAGCTGACGGAAATAAAAAAAATAATTTCATTATAGTTATTACAATTTTTAGAAAGCAGCCAGACAAATTTTATTTTTTATAAATACCTCAAAAAACATTTTTAGAATGTGCTTTTAGGTGTGAAAACATAAATGGAAACATGTTACTTTATATACATATATAGATATAGATATACATCTACATATATTAATATCAATAAATGTTCAAGATTTTTAATTAGTATCGGTTGCAAGATCTACGATTAACATTTTTACAGTAAAATAATTCCGAATTTAGGAAGTGAAAATGGGCAGGGAAATTTAGTTCCAAACTTCTGTTATTATATATATATATAGATATAGATTAAATGATTTAGGCAGATTATAAAAGTTATTTTGAAGTTTAGATAGTTTATAAAACACACACAAAAAAAACCCTCTTTTTAATTTTCAAAAGCCTCATTAGTATCAGTTGTTATTTTTTAAATTGCGGTTATTAAGGGAATAATTCAAATGAACTTGTGTAACAAATACAACCTTTAGGCTTCAGGAGCTATTTCTAATTTAAATTATATTACAAATAGTTTAAATTTTGGTTTGAGAATCATTTCGATAGGCAAATAGTGATTTGCTAATCCGATATATTAATTATTAATAATATTAAATTGCATGAATCAAATTAATTATATATACAAAATAAAGAAAATAAAGAAATAACAAAGACTAAATAATTGGCTCAACAATGATATATATATATATATAATCCAAATAAGCATCTCTAATAACACAATAAAGAAAACAATTGAATAAAAAATTTCAAACATCTCAAAAAAGTGTTGTATATAGCGTCATGGCTAAACATATAGGCAAAACGAAAAAATTACTAAGTTAATACATTACATGAAAAATCAACGACTCGAAGTCAATCAACTCAAACTCGCATGTGCATCCTTCACCAAGGTTGTTTCGTCTAGAAGAAGTTTTTCAACCATGTTGCATGAAAATCTTGGACTTCTCTTGCTTTAATCGACACATCAGTGTCTTTCATTATACCTTGTAATTGCATTATTTTGTTCTTTGCGTGTACCCTTGATAAAATTGTTCCAAAAGTTCATGTGTATAAGCTATTGATCAAAAAGAGAAATATTAATAAAAAATCTCATTACTGAATAAACATAAGAAATCATGAACTTGCAAATATAAAAAAAATAAATACTCACCAAGCGAGGTTTCTCTACATACGACTTTGAGAGAACCAATTGAAAAGTCGTGTTCTCAACAATCTCCACCCAAATGTCATATCATTTGATTCATCGTTGTTTGTTCCACACATATTAAATCAATTAATTTATAATTAAATAAAAATATCATCTTATTATGATTTAAACTATAATAAATTACATGAACTGATATAAAAAATGCGTATAGTCGGATACACATCGATTCTGTCACATGCATCATCATTTGAAAATATTAACACATAAAAAACGTGGTTGGCACAATAAGTGAAAACCAACACTTCATTATATGAAATTGTGTTATCATGGACGAATTTCGGCCATCCATTCGTAAAATAGACCACGTCATAGCGGTTGATCATTCTGACCATCCAAGTGTGTCCGTTCACATTGTGCACATCACATTTAATGATTTTAATGATTAAAATGATGTATGAATTTGGTCGCTGACAAAAAAAATTATAATTTGAAGAGAAAATGACATGACAACATATTTAGTTAACAAAAATTTAAAAAAATCACAATCATAGAGCATATACATGTGAAATTTGCATCATTTGCATGCGACCGAGTTCGATTTATAGTTAATATAATCTTTTTCTTTTGAGGAATACGATCAAGATGATCTATAAAATCAATAAGCCAAACCGTTGAGTTGTATAATCAAATTCAATAATTATTTGTAATGAATTTCTAATGGAACAATTATAATAAGCAAAAATTCCAATAAATTCTTAACAACAATAATGGGGAAAAATCAAACTTGTAGAAATAATCAAAGAGTCAGTTACACTGACCTCCATCTAAATTTAAATATTAATTTTCAAACAGAGAACAATTCAAAATAAACAAAACATAACTAAAAATATAACTAAAAAAATAAATACAACAAAACTATTAGAAATAAACAAAAAAGAAACAAAAAATTATTTATTAAATTCACAAAAAAAAATATCCATACAGTTCCACAATATGGAATATTAAAAAGCACTTGTTTTAGTGCAGCATCCGAGCTTAATACAGTCGATGTTGGCAGGACATTTGATGATGAGAATGATGATTCTACTTTAAGATCGACCATATTGAAGTGTCTCTTTAAATTAATTTAAGTAGTATAAATATAAGATGATTTACTATAAAATATACTTAACACCTATAATATAACTTACCAAAAAACCTTTGAATAAAAACATGAGAAAATCATTGAACCAAAAACGACAATGCTTGTATATTGATTAATGACAAGTAAGATCTTTGAATACCTCTCTTTTATAATAAGTTAGAGTACCATACCATTTATAATATTTTCCTAACAAAAATCGGTCAATACATGTATATTGATAAATGGCAAACAAGGTCTTTTGAATACTAATATTTTCCTAATTTATGTACATAATCTCTGAACAAAGCAAGATTTATGGTTATGATTTTGTAATAAAATAATTCCTAATATAGGAAGTGAAAATGAGCAGGAAACATTTTCAATGGGATTTCTGCTATTTTATATATATATATAGATTATTGTGTTTTTCTTTTTCTTTTTCTTTAAAAAAAATAACTTTTTCATTTTTGATCCCTTTTTGATGTATAATATATCAAATTAACTATTTTTTTAATGATCTCCAGTTTGACACTCATATTGAATATATAAAATAAAATAAGCATAATAAATAAAAATATAATAAATATTTTAATTATTATTTTATAATTTGTAATGGGCTTTAAAAAATAATGCAGTCGGGTTATTGAACATTAATTTGTATATTCATTATTTTGGATATTTATGATATATGTGTAGTTGTTATTTGGGCTTAACCCATTTCTTATATAATTATATAGAATTATATTTCAAATTGATTAATTTCAATTACAAGGGGTTTATTTTAATTGAAGAAAAAATCTCAAAATATGTATTCAAATTTTATATATCACATATATCCATACATAACATTATATATATTTATGTAAGAAAAAAATTATGATTTATTTTATATGAATTTATATTCATATAGTATTTTATAAATAAAAATATTTTTTATATATTAACGTACTTTTCATGTTAATAAAAATTATTTTTTATATTTATCAATATATTTTGATATTCAAGTTTCAAAGTTGTACATTTGGAATTAGATATGAATTTGTCTGTTTGATGATTCTTTTGATATATGTGTATATATAAAAATAAAATAGTTTTTATTTGGCGTTGCTAAATATAAAGCATGGTATCTATTTAATTTCTTTAATAATTTTGACAATTGTTCAACTTTATAAACCCCAAAGAATATTGGAATTTGAAATGACTTTATTATTAATTATAAATATAATTTATTAAATATTCAACATTGGGGCGGTAGTAAAATCAACATTGGGCTGTTAAAACTTTTTCAAACTTTTACATTCTTATATATAATTGATAAACATGTTTTATAAATAGATACAATTCATATTCACACAACCAAATATGTCAAATTTAAAGATATTTTTTTATAGTTTATCATAATTTATTTTTATTGTTTAATCTATGATTTATAATCAAATTAATTATCATTATAATATAATTATTTTTGAAAATTTAAAACTTGAAGCAATCACTCTTCTTTTTTAAAACATAGATAATATAAATCCATAATTTGTAAAATAAAGAATGAGAACAAGTATAATCACA
Organism: Rehmannia glutinosa; assembly: GCA_016081115.2. NCBI lineage: Eukaryota > Viridiplantae > Streptophyta > Magnoliopsida > Lamiales > Orobanchaceae > Rehmannia > Rehmannia glutinosa. The sequence continues at coordinate 111,115 of JABTTQ020002079.1, forward strand.
AAGATTATTGGTTTAATTTTTAGAACCAATAAAATAAAAATTTATAAATAGAATTAATATTAATAATAGATAAATACAATATATATATATATATATATATATTCGGTGAATGAGGATGGGAACAGAGAATTCCCATTTTATTTAATCCGAATGGGATTGGGGATGGGGATATACATACCGTCTTTGTCCCGACCATTCCCGATTCTAGAGAAGCGGGGAATCCCCAACCCCGCTCCCATCATCGAATTAACCAGGGATTCCCCATCTCATTATATTCGGTTACCAACAGGGATGGTTCCCCATGTTCCCCATGGGGATGTTGTCATCCCTAAATGCATGTGATATAATTCATTTAACTATTAGAAATTGTACATGTAACAATACAAAATAGAGGTCTTACAGGACGTACATCGCACGGGTAAAAGACTAGTCAATTTTTTATGTATGCTTATGATATACTGTTGGACAGCTCTCAAAATGTTCTTTATTATGAATTTATTTGTATTTAAAAAATTTAAGTATAAATTTGTATAAAATTTGAATAAAAAACAGTTTATTGTCTAGATCCTTTTGTGCTGTTAATATTTGAAATTATCGTAATTCTATATGAACATAGTTATAATTTTGTGGTTTTTTGTTTTTTACACTTACCAAAATTACGATAGTAATATAACCAAATTTTCAATTCTCAGAGCAAATAAGGTTTTATTATTTAAAACACGAAATTCTAAAATTGATAGTCAATTAAAATAATGTTCCAATTATTATCCATAATTTAAAAACATACAAAAAGGTAGAACACCGACATATATAGACAAAAAATTAAAACATACCAAAAATATAAACTTTACCCAAATTCCGTTAAGAAAATTATTTATTGTCAATGCTAATTATTAAAACTTACTTATATTATTAATTTTAGATTCTATATATATACTAATTATGTATAGGATTACTCAAAATATTATTCACATTAATAAAACTTACCTAAATTCATAGTCTATATGTAAAAAATATATCCGGCCTCAATTATTATATACCAAGGTTTAAAACTTGCCTAAATTATTAAAAACTATTAAATCCAGATTCTATATATAAAAAATATATCCAACCATAGTTGCTATTACCAAATTAACCTAAAAAACAATTGGGGATACATAATTATATTACTATTTCTGGATGGTAGTTTAGGTATAATTTTTTTTTACATTCTATTTATTAGTGACTCGCTTATTATATATTTATAAATAATTTAACACGGGGACGAAATGACTAATTCACACTTTTGGGAATGAGAATTCTCCTGAGAATGAATATTAGTACTATCACTAAATTACACCAATCATTTGAATAGAAATGCACTTTGAACTATCATGCTATCCCTATCTAACCTCATTTCTACGTACGAATCATACCGTAAGTAGTGATTAAAATTAGTGATAATTACAAAAAGTACCCCTGAGGTTTGACCTAATTACAAAAAAAACCCAGTTAAATTTCAAAATTACAAAAAGTACCCTTGAGGTTTGATTCAGTGTTAAAATTAAGGGGTATACTGCAATGATTTAATAAATATGAAGGGGGATTTTGAAATTTTCTTGCTTATGAAGGGGTTATATGTTAGACAAAATAAAACCTCAGAAGTATATTTTGTAATTTCAAAAAACAGCTGGAATTTTTTGTAATTAGGTCAAACCTCAAGGGTACTTTTTGTAATTAACCCTTAAAATTTACATAGATGTGTTATATTTTGAATTTTCCCGCTTATACAATGGCAAAATTGACATGATCACAAACGGACATGAACGAGATTTTTTTAACAGGGGCTCAAAAAGAATTTAGACGAGTTAATAATGCATTATTCAAGTTTGATTTACAGTAATCGTGTTTAATATCATGTTGATCTTGGTTTTATTATTAACTTACAAAATACATTTTTGTCATTTACTCTCATAATAAATTGAGTTATATCCGAACTTTAAAGAGTTTATCAGACAATAAGAAAAGTATCAGACTTGCAGATTTTATAACGTATAATGATTCAACCGTGATTTTTATTTAATATCATGTTATAGGAGACACTTAGAAAGTAATAATATTAAATATAGCAAACAGTAAATGACATTATAACACAAATTAGCAATTTTATGATTAGCAAGCAAAAGAAAAAAAAAAGACACAAATTTAATGATTAGCAAATCAAAACACAACAAACACGGCGCCGTTTCCGCATCAACAATTAATGGACTTTTCTGCTGCAATTCAACTTCCCCAAATCAACGCCTCAAATAATGCTTTCCCCTTGTGATTTTTTCCCCAAAAATCTTGCCTATAAATATTCACTTGCATTCCACATTCATACATATCTCTCTATTTCATATATACATCTAAGTTAATAATTTATTGTGTTTAAATTCTTTGATAGAGAAAGATGGGGGCACGCTCGTACACTAGTCTCTTGCTAGTTTTCACAGTGCTTTTCTTGGTGACTTTGTCTAATGTGGCCGAGGTAAGTTATGGTACAAGAAATTTTGTTGCTGTAAATATTATAGGTAGCAATTTTGATATTGTAAAATCTCGATTCTGTGCAATTTTGATCCCAATTCTAATTTGTGTAATTATGGTCCTACAAATTCTGATTTTTTAGACTTTGGTGATCCCAACTATGAGTTTTGATATTTCAGTTGTTCCCACAATACCTTTATTCTTTAGCCAAAACACTCAAAATACATATGTCCGCTAAAAATTATAGGATTGAAATTGCTATTTGATAAGGTAAAATTTTCAAAGACCGAAATTGCCATATCAAAATCTTACATGGCTATGGCTAAGATTGCTGAACCATAAATTAAAATAACAGTACTAAAATTGCAATGAAGCCTATATTATGTGATTAGTGGAGTTTTGGTGAATAAAGTAGAATTTTGAGTGCAGTGATTAGTTTGTTCCTCCATTGTGTACAATTTGCTGTTTTTGTTCTAACTTATGTTTTTTTCTCCTTGTTTACAGGGATACAATCACCTTCGTCCTCGAGGTATACTTATATAGAATGCCAAAACTGACCCTCATATTTTTCTTAATTTTGTAAAGAAATCCACTTTAAAAAATGAATAGCCCAATTCATATGCATGTCCTAATTACCATTGTTGAATGTTGGAACATTTTTCATATTTTTGATAATTGGATATATTATATATATTGTGTAACAGATTGCCAGCCTCGTTGCACATACCGGTGCTCGGCGACTTCACACAAGAAGCCATGCATGTTTTTCTGCTTGAAGTGTTGCGCCAAGTGCCTATGTGTTCCCGCGGGCACATACGGAAATAAACAAACATGCCCTTGCTACAACAATTGGAAGACACAAGAAGGCCGCCCCAAATGCCCTTGAACTAAAAAAAATGTCTTTATTTCATTACCAATAAACCATTTTTACCATCTTAGCAATCTTGTCAAGCATAGTTAATTTTTCTTTTAGTAGCAATAGAATGTACTGTTAATTTCGTCTTGTACGCATCTTGTGTCAAGTTTCTCGTTTGATAGAAAATGAGACACAACCTAAGTGCATCAACATAGTTTTGGTCGAACTTGTAATCCTACTTGGTAGATACATTGCAACTTTATTGGTTTTGTAATAATGAAAACCCATGTCTAGCAGTTTGACTCTTTTTCAAAGTATTGTGCTTTCATTTCTAGATCAAGTTGTTAGCAAGAATATCATTCATCATCAACTACACCTTAATTCCAACTGTAATATTGGGGGTGATGACATGAAGTATATAGTGTCAATTAATTTTTTAATTTTTTTTTTGTTTTAGAATAATTGTCTAAAATTTATTAGCACTATAAATTCATGTAAAAAGCAAAGTAGCAAAGTTGTACGCTAGCAATTAGTTGAAATAGTTGCTCTAGTTATGTCTCATTACATGTATTATATTGTAAAATCAACAAGTATATCATATAATATGACCAAAAGTTAAAAATTGATGAATAAAGAAAATCCAATTTCTAGTTAATTTGAAACAAACATCCATTTAGAGACTCGGTCGCAGCATATTACAAATTAGTAGAAATAATTGATCTGCATTCGCAAATAAGAAAGTTACTGATCTATTCAAATTAAAATGAAAAATTATATACAAATTTTTGCATTATTGCATAGAGAGTTTTTTAACACAAGTAACTTTCTCACCTTTAGTTTTGTTGGGGCAAAAACGGTATTTAATAAATTAATAATATAATTTATTTTATATATATTTATTTAATATTAATTGTCAAATGGACTCTTAAAATCGGCCCAAAGGAGTCCGAGTTTGATCCATCGGCTGATTTCTCCTACACGACCCACGGGCCCATCTCCCAGGTATAAAAAGGTTCATCCTATTGAGCGCCAGAGGGGCCTCCCTGGGACAACCCCCGGGGCCCTCTAATGTTTGTGCGTGTGTGCAGACAAGTTCCCATCAAAAGATTTTCCAGCTCAATGATCGCGAAAATCTTACCGTGTCAAGTTTTAGTATAGGTTTTGAAAGTAGGGTTATCGTCTCCACAGGGATTGTTATCGAATTTTATACTAAGTACTATAATTAAAATAGCTTAATTCTATCTAGAAATCGAAAAGAGATGATGATTGATTAAACTAAAAAAAACTAAAATTAAGCAAATAAATGGTTCAGACAATTTATCAAACACGTAGAAGATGAATTCTAGAGGGTTGATTTCACCTAGTTATCCCCTATGTTTTCAATCCAGTTTATTAATCACAAGTTATCAATCTATAAGCCAATATTCCTACCGTTTATCACTTCCTCTCTCGAGTGCCACGTGATTCTAGGTTTCAATTTCTGATTTCGATATCTCTATAAAAATCATAAATTAAACCCTAATGCGCTCAATGAATATTCTATCACAGGCTTCAAAAGATTAATAAATCTCTCGATTCTATGAAACCCTAGGTTGTGCTATTCTATGGCCAGGCGTTCAATTACCTCTCTCGAGCGTCAAATCAAACACGCCAAACAATCTAAATTATTGATCAGATAATCCAGATGCAATCAAATCAAATAGCACAAATAGATTAATAAATATGCAAATTTCATAGAAATCAAAATATAGGTTCAAACGTAAGTTACATCAATCCCCTAGAACTATGGGTTTAGCTCGTGTTGGATGTGCAAAAATTCATGAAGAAATAATTATACATCGATAGGGTTCAACAAAGATGCTAGAAAAATAATTTGGAATGATTAAGGAAGGAATCTTCTCTGTTTCCAGAAGGTAGATGCCTTCGAATCTCGTCCCGAACTCTTTCTCCTTGCTCAAAATCGTCCCTTGTGCTCTCCAAAATGTCCAACCCCTTTTTTGTACGTCACTTCTTCTATTTATAGGCTTGAAACCCTCAAAAATCCGTCCAAAAAGGCCCAAAAAGAACTCAGCGCACATTCAGGCCCATCGAGCGCGCTGCAGCGCTAGAATGGCGCGCTGCAGCGCTCCTATGTATTGCCCTGCTTTTGGTCGTCGCTGTTAGGCTAGGATGGTATTGCTGCAGCCTGATACTCTTCATGCTGCCGCTCGCTCACGTCCTTCTTGCACTCCATCGCACAGCAGCCTTTGCTGCCATTCATTCGCGCAGCACTGCTCTCCGTGTCTTTTGCAGCTTGCGCTGATCGAAAGTCTGCTATACCACCGGGCGCTGCAGCCCTTGCATATATGAGGCGCAGCAGCGCCACCACCATCAGGCCGCCATGTGTCTTATTTTACCCCGCGTTGCGGCGCTGGGGTTTTAGCCACAAGGGGCCTCAGTATGTGACCCAATTTTTCCGTTTTTCAACTTCTAAAATGCGATATTCACGTCTAAACACATTTTTCATCGTTTTTGCTCAATTTCGGCTACCAAGTCTAGTCTCGATTCTCGAACGACACCAAATAACACAAACTCGACTCAAACGACATTAAAATACCCGAAAACAACGTAAAATCCTAGTCTAGAGCACTCAATACATTGATATAAAACCAACTTGACAAATACCCCCAAACTTAGACGTTTGCTTGTCCTCAAGCAATTATAGACTCTAAAAATCGACAAACATGAAGGAAACAACAAATGAAGACGACTGACTCAACAAACCAACTGCGAAACTTCACAACCAAACTTATTCGTCAAATTTCGTTTTACTATCAATCAAGCACGTATTTTCACAATGTGATCATGAAGGTGGAATGTTCATGCCAACTCCGTTTTCATTATCCAGATAGATTCACGCAATTAAGTGTTTTCAAAATGATCCACTTTTTGAATATGGAGAAGAGATGCTTACCGGACTCCATAGGCTTGTCTTTCATACTAATCTCCACTAATGTAGGCTAATGTAACACACGGATCAATAGGACTTTTAAAGCTTGTAATGTGGGCTTAGGGTAAGGTAGGAAAATATAGGATTAAGTAGCTCAAATCACCCAAACACACAATTATCAATTCGAATCATCAATTAGCAACTACCTTTCACTTTTTGACATCCCCAATGTTTATGAACCTTCAACCCCGCTGATTTTTCTCATTCATTTTTTTTTTCTTTTTCTCTTTTTTTTTCGGAACCCCCAAACTTATTCTTTTGCGTACATGGGGTTTCATATTTTCTTTCTCGGCAACTTCATTCAATTAAATTCACACCCTTCTCATCATACCCTCCTCAACTTCCAACATTTTTCTATACTTTGTGTGTATGAGTGATGGGTAATTAGGATATTCACATTTAGGCTCGGGTATTAGATGGTTTGCCAAAGAAACGGGTTTATAAGGCTCAAAGGGGGACACTAGGAAAATATAATGCAAAGGTAGGCATTTTAGGCTCGGCTTGTTCAAAGATGGCCTAAATCACTTCCTCAATGTTACTTCACCTAGATTTCGCCTCGACTAGTGATCAGACAAGTTCTAGAATCCGGTGGGATCATAAAGGAACCACTCAATTGCATAAATCATCCCCAAATAAATCAACAGAGTCAAGCACATAGATGGAATTAATGGAAAGAAGATTAAATCACAGTTCAACACATGCTCTCTTGACCGTTCAACTCATATTCAACAAATTCACTTAGTCATGCAGTTTCACAGTTTTACAAATGCCCCGACTCGACTCTAGACTCTTTTTTCTTCTTTTTTTTTTTTTTTTTTTTTTGACTCCAGACCCGACTCGATGAATGAAAATAGACTGCACCCCCAAACTTAAAATGACATTGTCCCCAATGGAGAGGTGGGAAAAAGGACTTTCCTGGTAGCCGAGGAGCGAAGGCTCCTTAAGTCATGTGGTACTACTACGTGTAGGAGGTGTCTCGTACAAGCTCACAATGCATCCTAGCGCACGAGCCTCCGGGTGTTGTATGCCTCCGAGGTGTGGTCATGTTCTTCCCATTCGCCTTAGTCCAGTCCCTCTTTGGTTTCGCATTTTTGCAACCTAGCAAGGTAGACAAGAAAACAAAAACTCGTGGAACCAAGGAATTCGGTTATGGGTGAGAAATCGAAAATCAAAGCCCATACATAATGCACCCAAGTAGAAAATATAGTGCCATGTCAAAAAGATAAGCATATATATGCAAATAAGCACTAAACAATGTGAAATTGTCATTGGGGCATTTTATCAAACACCTCATATGCATGAATTTGGGCAAAGATAGTGAATGCAATCGATAACTCAATTCAATCCCAAAATTCAATACCAAGCCTAAGTCTATCATGATCAACCAATCCACAATCCACAAATCAACAACAATTATCCTAGCACTAATACAATCCAATCACACCAAAATCACAAGATGGAGAAAATGGGGTGGGGTTTGGAAGTTGCAAACTTACCAAATAGTGAGTGGATGAGATGAATATGGTGTGTGTGGTGTTATAATGCTCCTTTGTGAAGATGGAGTGGGATATGTGGGATTTGCACAAATAAGAGGGGTGGGATGTTATGCAACTTACTACTGCTAAGAATGCAATAAATTCAGAAAAAACAAAAACAACTACTAAACTAAATTAAAACTAAGAAAGCAATAAAAGGGGCTTGGGTTGCCTCCCAAGAAGCGCTAAGTTTCTGATCTTGACCGGACTATGTCGATTATCCTCAAGTTGGGGCTCCAATAGGCATGTTATCCACATTGCCCTTAGAAACTTCCCAACCTCCAATGTCTTCAGCAATATTCCCAACCATCTGCTTACCATCCTTTAATTCAAATTTTAGCCTATTGGTTGGATGGATGGTGAATACAACTTTCTCCTGATTTAACCGAATGTTAGCTCCCCCGTTTCTACATCGATCAAAGCCCGTGCTGTAGCTAAAAATGGTCGCCCAAAGATTATGGGTATTTTCTTCTCCTCGTTCGCGTCCAACACTACAAAATCCACAGGAAAAACAAATTTATTAATTCTTACCAACACGTCCTCAATGATTCCCCAAGGATAAGCGATGGATCGATCAGCAAACTGCAAAGTGATGTTGGACGGTTTCACCTCCCCGAGCCCAAACTTCGTCACATCAGAAAGGGATATAAGATTAACACTGGACCCAAGATCACAAAGTGGTTTCTCAAAGAAAACTCCTCCAATAGTACAAGGAATAGTGAAACTCCCTGGATCCTTCATTTTCTGAGGTAGTTTACTTTGGACAATTGCACTACACTCCTCTGTCAAATAGACAGTCTCAAAATCTTCCAACTTCATTTTCTTGGATTCCACTGGTTTCGCATAAATAGGTGATCTTTCGGGGCCAGGCTGAATTTTTGCTTCTTTTTCCACGTAAACTGCATTACAGTGCTCTCTCGGATTAACCTCTGTATCACTTGGGAACTTTCCCTTCTGATGCAATGAATTTACGTCTGTAGCCAACTGACCCATTTGTGTATCGATCGACCTAATATGCGTCTCCATTGTGCTCATCTTATTATTCAGACCATCAATCTGCGCCTCACTTCTATTCATTCGACTCCTGGTCTCTCCGATGAATGAGCCGAGCATCTTTTCAAGCGACTGCTTCTTTTCACCTCCGAGTGCATTGGAACTGGATGGGTTTGGATAACCCGGAGGTGGATTCAATACGTTCCTGTTGTTGCTATAAGAGAGATTCTCATGATTGCGAAGTCCTGGGTGGTAGTGAGTTGGTAATGAATTACCTCTATTATTAAAATCCCGATTATTCACATAATTGACTTGCTCGGCCTCGTGAGTGGCGGCCGCGCAGAACGGCGGCGGGTGGAAGTGCGGCTGGCTTTGTGGTGTCTTTGCCGGTATTCATGATTGCTAATTGCTTTGTCAGACTCGAGATTTGAGCTGCCAAAGCTGACATTGTATCCAGCTCAAGAACACCGGCAACCGGCTTCGGCGTTGTCCTCTCGGAGGGCCATTGATAGTTGTTTGTGGCCATTTCTTCAAGTAGAAGTAAGGCCTCAGTCGGTGTTTTAGCCATCAATGTACCTCCTGATGCCGCATCTAGTATCGTCCTCGTATGCCCATTAAGCCCATTGTAAAAATACTGAACTCTCTGCCAGTCTGCATATCCATGTTGTGGGCATCTCCGCAACAGATCTTTAAATCGCTCCCAAGCATCGTATAACGGCTCAAAATCAACTGTTGGAACCGGGCTATCTCGCTCTTCAATTGGAGTGTCTTCTCGAGGGAAAAATTTTGCTAAGAATTTTTTAGTCAGATCATCCCAGCTCGTAATACTCCCAGGGGCGAACGTTTGTAACCACTGCTTGGCCTTATCCCGGAGTGAAAATGGGAAAAGCCTCAATCGAATGTCCTCATCAGTTACACCATTCATCTTAATGGTGTCGCAAATTTCCAAGAACGTGGCCAGATGTGTATTCGGATCATCCACTGGACTCCCCCCAAACTGATTCTGCTGAACCATGCTTATGAGTCCCGGTTTCAATTCGAAATTATTTGCATTTATAGGCTGGCGCACGATTCCTAAGTAATTCTGATTCACGGTCGGCAGAAAGTAATCTCGGATTGCTCTTTCTGGTGCCTCCGGCTGTGGTGGCACATTTACGACCCGATTTCTGTTATTCTCATCGTCCCCGCCTTCTGCCATTGCTCAATTCTCTGCTCACTTTGCTGCTCGGATTGCTCGAAGTGTCCTTTCAATCTCTGGATCAAAAGGAAGCAAATTAATATCTTTAGAATCTCGCATAAACAGACAAGTCAAATGAGAAAAACGAAATTATGATTCCTAAACTAGTCAAGATTAGTATTAAGACTACTTGGTAATAGTATTAGTTTAAAATAGGATAAAACAATCCCCTAAGACGCGGCGCCAAAAACTTGATCTCGAAAATCTTACCGCAAGCGTACGGTGTCAAGTTTTAGTATAGGTTTTGAAAGTAGGGTTATCGTCTCCACAGGGATTGTTATCGAATTTTATACTAAGTACTATAATTAAAATAGCTTAATTCTATCTAGAAATCGAAAAGAGATGATGATTGATTAAACTAAAAAAAACTAAAATTAAGCAAATAAATGGTTCAGACAATTTATCAAACACGTAGAAGATGAATTCTAGAGGGTTGATTTCACCTAGTTATCCCCTATGTTTTCAATCCAGTTTATTAATCACAAGTTATCAATCTATAAGCCAATATTCCTACCGTTTATCACTTCCTCTCTCGAGTGCCACGTGATTCTAGGTTTCAATTTCTGATTTCGATATCTCTATAAAAATCATAAATTAAACCCTAATGCGCTCAATGAATATTCTATCACAGGCTTCAAAAGATTCATAAATCTCTCGATTCTATGAAACCCTAGGTTGTGCTATTCTATGGCCGGCGTTCAATTACCTCTCTCGGCGTCAAATCAAACACGCCAAACAATCTAAATTATTGATCAGATAATCCAGATGCAATCAAATCAAATAGCACAAATAGATTAATAAATATGCAAATTTCATAAACTAGAAATCAAAACATAGGTTCAAACGTAAGTTGCATCAATCCCCTAGAAATATGGGTTTAGCTCATGTTGGATGTACAAAAATTCATTAAGAAATAATTATACATCGATAGGGTTCAACAAAGATGCTAGAAAAATAATTTGGAATGATTAAGGAAGGAATCTTCTCTGTTTCGGAAGGTAGATGCCTTGAATCTCGTCCCGAACTCTTTCTCCTTGCTCAAAATCGTCCCTTGTGCTCTCCAAAATGTCCAACCCCTTTTTTTGTACGTCACTTCTTCTATTTATAGGCTTGAAACCCTCAAAAATCCATCCAAAAAGGCCCAAAAGAACTCAGCGCACATTCGGGCCCATCGAGCGCTGCTGGCAGAATGGCTAGAATGGCGCTGCAGCGCTCCTATGTATTGCCCCTTTGCCAGTCGGTCGCATGTGCCTGCAGCTGCTGGCCGATACTCTTTCATGCCTTTGCCACGCTCCGTCACGATGCACTCCATCGCACAGCAGCCGGCACACTGCACTCCATCGCACAATGGCCCATTTGCTTGCCATTCTTATTCTTGCAGTCACGCTTGCTCTCCGTGTCTTGCAGCGGCCTTACCGATCGAGTCAATCTGCTATCCGCCGGCACCTGCAGCCCTTGCATATGGGCGCTGCATCGCCCACCACCATCAAAGCCGCCAGTCTTATTTTACCCCCTAGCTGCTCAGGGGGTTTTAAGCTATTCGCAGCTCGTATGTGACGATTTTCCTGTTTTTCAACTTCTAAAATGCGATATTCACCGTCTAAACACGTTTTTCATCGTTTTTGCTCAATTTCGGCTACCAAGTCTAGTCTCGATTCTCGAACGACACCAAATGACACAAACTCGACTCAAACGACATTAAAATACCCGAAAACAACGCAAAATCCTAGTCTAGAGCACTCAATACATTGATATAAAACCAACTTAACACTCAATGAGAAGAAGACAAGAAGACTTACCCCGGGAAGAGCAGTGACGTGAAGACTTCCCTCTTGGGAAGAGAATTTGGTCAACCTCGTTGACCTGGAGTGATCTGCCTTAAAAAGCAATATTATTTTGGCGCCATCTGTGGGAACAACAAAATCACACCAAGACGCAAACCCAACCTCAAGTGCATGGAGCCAGATCCCAAGCTGCAGGCCCTGAGGCCAAAGACCAGCAAGAGGAAAGGCCATCAAGAAGGCGGGAGGCCAGCTACCTCTCCATCTGAAGGAGCTCCGCTCATTGAAGAAATTTACCTTTCCATCGGAAGGACACCACATCCCCCGTTGGAGAGAAGGACGTTACTGACGCTGTGCAGAAAAGGGTTTTGCCCCTGAAGAAGTTCACCTGACTTGGGAAGCCTTCCAAGATCTGGTGGACGAAGCTGCTCGGAGTACTTTAAAGAGTCAAGTTGTAGCTGGAGCCATGGGGAGACCGCTCCGGGCTCCGCCCACAGTTGAAGACCCAACCTGAAAGGTCAAGGAAAAAGAAAAGAAGAATCCGACAAGATTCATGATGAGCCGCCGCTAGCTGAAGAATACGAAGCTACTGGTTGTTGAGCCACGAGTCAACAAGAAGAACTATCACATTGAAGATGAGAGGCCAGCCCCTTTCTCCATAAGGGGCCCAACTTCCGCTTAAAACCAAGAAGGGTGTTGTCTCCTCCTCCCCAGGGGGGCTCCGCTTGTTGAAGAAATTCGCTTAATGCGAAGAGCCCTGCTCAAAGAAGCTGACTGAGCTGCTTTAAGGAATCATGTTGCGGCGAAAGCTACGGGAAGACCTCCTTAAAGCTCTGCCAGATGTTGAAGACCCTAACCTTGGGTAAAGAAAATAAAAGAAATGAAGGACTTGGAAAAAGTCAAGGAGACCAGCATGCTCCCGCTAGAAGAGAAGCTAGAGATGAAGCCTAACACTCTCAAGTCTACATTCACAAGCCCGCAAAAGAGTCACAGGCGGTAAAGTATTGGCCAAGCCAACTCGCGGGCCATCCCTATATGGAGGAGTTCACTAGCCCCTGCCATTCGGGCTAAGCCATTGCCCTCGAGCATCAAGATCTTCAGCCTTCCAGAGTATGATGAGACCAGGGGCCCACCGGGAGCACTTAGACAAACTCCATGCAAAGGCGGATCTCTACAGTACGATGGACGTTTCATGTTGTAAAGTGTCCGGACAACATTGACCAAACGCCATTAACATGGTTAATAAGCATCCAGTTTGATCAATCACTGGGAGGGATAAACTCACTACTGCCTTTGCACTACGATTCTCCATTAGAAGGAAGTATTCAGAGACCATGGCTCATCTTTTTCAATTGGAAGAAGAGTTACTGCAAGACCACATGAACTATTTTGCGAAAGCTGCAGGGTCCAAAGTCGGGAACACCAAGAAAGAAGGCAGATCGTTGAGAAGACATAAGAATAGACCCCTCATTCCAGAGGGACACCATTCAACAACTCAATGAGTTCAAGGAGGCGCCCTTGCCTGGGTAAAGAGGGCGCCCTTGCCCGCTCCAGGGGACTCCCTAGCTTGGCCAAAAGGGCTCCCTTCCACAATCTCCTCCTCCTAAAGGGATCTGCTCGCCAGATAAGTCCGTTGAACCCAGGAAGCTCTCCAACTTAATGAAACTACCCAGAACACTCTAAGACATTAATTCTCCTGGAGCCGCACGAAGATATCCCCGAGCTCCGCAAGTTGCATAAAGACCCCTCGTAAGGGCACATTGTTATTGGAGGCTGCAACAGTAGCTGCATGAAGAATGACCCTCACTCGATAAGAATGGAAGAAAAGAAAAATGAACTGGAGAGGCACCAGACACTGAAGAAGTCCTCACATTAATGGAGAACATACAAACCTTAAAGTCCAGAAAGGATAGGCACAAACTCCCTTCAGCGCTCGGGCTGAGAGTCTAAGAGCCATCCGAACTAGTCAAGCTATTTCGGGGACAAGCAACCCCTTACAAAAAGATAGAACTCCCCAGACAACCTATCAATGAAACATCCTCAGCTGGAGGAAGATTCGTAAAAACTCCATTCAAGGGATAAGTACATCCCAACACGAAAGGATAGAGAAATGCTTAACTCACCAGGGAAGACGAAGACTCCACTGATGAAGAAAGCTGCACCATGAATGAATTAACCTAAGAACCTCTACCTTCGGGAATTGAGATCTCCAACCTCTCAGAGTACGACATAACTAGAGCACTGGGGTAAATCCTACACTAATTCATATCTCTACGATGTGATGGACACCTCCTACTGCAAGCAATACTCCATCAATAGAAAATGCCCCAAGGCTATCGCTCACCTCTTTTAGGTGAAGCAAAAGGAAGGAGAAATACTGCGAGAGTTTATGAAATGATTCGTGAAAGCCATCAATGAAGTTGCTGACTTCCAGCTTGAGACCTTGGTCTGGATATTGCAGTAAAATCTCCGCCAAACGCATCTGAAGGAATCCCTAGCCGGGAAGCCTCTCTTCAACATGGAGGAATTATTGAGCCAAGCATAAGAGCATATTCGAGTAGAAGATTCCACCAAGCCTGAACTCGGTGCCAAGCACAAGTCCCGGGAAGTAAACGAGAATTAGCCACGAAGGGTCCGAGAAAAGATCATGGTCCAAGCGACATACCTCTCAATGCTCCAATAGCGGAGGTACTACTAGCAGCCCAAAAAAAGGGGGTCATTGATCCTCCACAACCATTGAGGAGCAACCCTACACGGACACGCTTCAATTTATACTGTCGATATCACATAGACGGGAGGCATGCCATTGAAGACTGATTCATTTTGAATAAGGAGATAGAGCGACTTCTCCAGAAGGGCCACCTCAAGGACTACATGGATCAGAGAAAGTTTCGCCGTAATTTGAGACTAAGCGAAGAAGAATCTCAACAAGACCAACAATGCTTAGACACCCAAAAAATAGGAAATCTGTGATACTCACATAGTCGGAGTCATCAATATGATCCCAGAGGACCGAAAGCAAAAGATGCCAAGAGCACTATCCGAAAATGCATCAAGAAGTAGAGGGGACATCCAAAGGATCGGTCAAGAATGTTATGTTGCCACTCAAGAGATGAGCATGCTTCACCGACCAGATAGTAAGGGCGTCGCCCAGTATTGGGAGTCAAAAATCTCACGAGCTTCTGCAAACACCAGTTTTTCCGCGCTTTCTGGCGGCTCTAGTATTTCTCATTTATTTATGAATAAAACTGCTTTCACGTTTCTACTTTGATGTTGTGGTTTGTGAATGCAGTTAATGGCCACACATGGCCTCGGTCAATGACCAATTAGATGCTTTCCTCAATAAACCCCATCTTTTCGGCTAATGCCCAAACGGGAAGGTTCTCCTCACGGGGGTCCTCTTAAATTTACCTCATCCAGCTAAGATCCCGGGTGGGATGACCCCTTCTGTCTAAGACCCCAGATGGGAGAGTCCTCATCATGTGGGTCCTAGTAATGAAGATCGTTTGGCTAAGATCCCGGAGGGGATGGCCTCATCCCACTAAGATCCTAGGTGGGATGACCCATACCGGCTAAGAACCCGGATGGGAGAGGTCTCCTCATGGAGGTCCTAGTAATTAACCTCACCTGGCTAAGACCTCTGGTGGGATGACCTCTTTCGGCTAAGACCCATATGGGAGGGGCCTCCTTCTAGCTATCCTAGTAATTAACCTCACCCAATTAAGACCCTGGGTGGGATAACCCCTTCGGGCTAAAACTCAGGATGGGAGGGGGCTCCTCACAAGGAGGTCCTAGTAAAAATTCTTCCTCATCAGGCTAAGACCCCGGATAAAAGGGCCTCCTCGCAAGAATCCCCATGAGATCTTCTTTATGGTGAAAATGTGCAAGGAAAAGAAGACGAAAAAGCTAACACATGTGGAGAAGAGATCAAAGTGCTAAAGCAAAAACATGAAGGAAGCTCCAGAAGGGTACCTCATCCAGGCTCTGGAAAACACCCCATAAACTCCATAAAGACGCCCACCGGGCTTCGGAAGGACATCCTGCGAAATATTCTTCTTCGGAGAAAAAAGAAGGCAAAAGCTCTAACACCGGGAGGAAAGAGATCGAAGTGATGGTGTAAGAACTAAAGAAGAGCTCAAGAAGAGTGTCCCCCTCCGGGTTCCAAAAGAGAACCCTCTCGGAACTCCGGAAGGGCTTCTCTTGAGCTTAGGAAGGGTGGCCACAGGTAGCTCCAGAACAAGTAATTCTGGCTATTCCGAAGAAATCAAAACTTCTCTCTGAACGTGGAAAATGAACAAGTGTCTCACCAATAAGAAGACACATGTAAATACTATGAGTAAATCATGATAAAAGAGAGCAAATACACATACGTAAAAGCATCCATATAGCGTGAGTGCAACGGAATATCATCCGGCCTCATGGGGCAAAGAACACCTCAAGAAGAAAAGCGAAAGCAAGAAATATTCAAGTGTATAAAGCAAGCATTAAACTAGTTCGCAGGAGCCAAGAGCCATCTAGGCCAAAAAATAACTATCACTGCTCCAGAAGGGTGTTCTCTCCAAGCTCTAGGAGGGTGCTCCCTCCATGCTCCAGAAGGGTGCTACCTCCGAGCTCGAGAAGGGTGCTCCTCCGGCTATTTGGAAGGTTTAAAGCAAAACACAAGTGTTTAGGCCACTCCGGAAAAATTATAAGATTCCTTCCAAAAGGGAATGGTTCATCTCTGCAAAAAGAACAAGCCCACCAGAAGAAGGAAATCCATCAAGAAACTTGCACTGAGGATGTGGAAAAAAGTGGAAGAAGGTGTCGCCCAAGACTTAGGACATAGAACAAGAAATGAAATCCATCTATAGTCGGAATAAAGCCCAATCGCCGCATATCATCTTTGATAACCTTGTATACATGCATAAGCACTGGGGAATCAAGCGACCAACATCACAAATCTTTGAATGAAGCTCAAGCCGCTCCCCTGACCTACGAAAATAGATGGAGGACACTGATTTGGACAACTCTCCGGGACAACCGCTCGACTCTCCGGAGGAGGCCTATGCTTGGATTTGGTGGGGCAGACCTCTTCAGAACTATCTTTTTCAGACTCTGCCTCACAAGATTCAACACTTGAGCTCGAACCGACGACTAAACTCTACTTCCCCATCACCATCAAAGCACAATTACGAAGAAGGGGAGGAATATTAAACTCTTATGGAGAAAAGCGGACATAGAATAACTGAATGCCTAGTAACACATCAGTCTCCAAGTGGAATGGAAGAAATACTGGAATCCGGGATATCTATATATATATAAAAGTAAAATAGTTTCCAAATATGGAAAACTGCCTGCCAATTGTGGAAAGTGCTTTTAATAATCATGATTTGTGATCTGCTTTTAAATGCAGAGTTTTGTTAATTTTTAAATGCTATTTTTTTCAAATTTCTAGGTAACTCTTCGTAATCAGCTGTTTGGCATAGGAAGTGGGAAAAGTTGGGGTGTTGGCAGGTCAAAATATATTTAATAATATTTCAAATTTCAAATTTCAAATTAAATGCAAGTTGTATTGGGCAGCAAAAACTCATCCTTGAAATTTGATGTTGTGAATAATACAAATAGAAGTGTAGAAGAACCATTCACCCCACCAAAATCACGTCCATCATAAGCAATAGAAAAAAGAATCAAGATACATTGAGCTGAAAATTCAAACAAAATACATCAATATTCACATAAGAATGGCCCGTTAATCTATTTTGTTAGAAACATCAATCCAACTAAATTGCAGGTCGACGTTGAAACTTCGTCCACTTTATTTATGTAGTGTACCTGCACATGGAGGCAATTCGACTATTTTTTAGCTTAGAATGCATTTTTTATAATGGAGAAGCATGTTCTTACGATGGATTACCCATCTGTGTAAGTGGTGAGTCTAATTTAAATACATTAATATCTTTCTTTCTTTTTGTATTAAAGACACACTAAACTGACTATTAGATTATATGAAAATTTCATGAGCTATTACTGCTCGATATGCTTTATCTATTAGTAAAACATGAATTTCATGAGCTATGACTGCCCTATATGCTTTATATATTGAAATTTTCATTTTGTAGTAAAGACACTAAACTGAATTTATTCTCATTTTATTTGTATTGTATTTTTATGTATATGTTTTCAATCCTGTTTGGATCTCTCTTTTTTCAATCAGTTTTGCCGGTGAATCATTTGTATTCTTCACTAATATGAAGATTACACTTTATACAATCACCTCAAACAGGCACAAGATCAACAGTGCCTCATCAAAAGGTCACATTATTTATTATGTTGTATTGTTTTATAAAGCAGGATAAAATAGACCTGATTTGAAAAACCGAATGGTTAATTCTAAATGCTTAGATTCGTATTTTTATCTATGCCAACACACACATAGATTAGTTTCGCTTTTTATAAGATGCGTCTATAACAAAATTTAAGCAAGATACAGATTTAAAAATTTCTGTTTCAAACTAGAAAAAAAGGAAAAGTTCAAAATCTTACTGACTGCTTTGATTCTCTTTCATTGTCATATCCATATTTTTCTGTCTTTCTGATTATAGCATTGACCCATTTTTTATTTCTATAAAAAAACAAAAATATTATTAAGAACACATAAATCTTAAAATGCATTTCTAATGACCTAAACATACAGAAAATGAATTTTCAGAAAGCAAAAAAATACTTATCTGCAAAGGGTTATTATAGACGATCATGTTGCAATCTTTACTGCAATAGTAAATTCATGAATAAATTATTTCAGATAATTAAAGAATTTGAGCACCAAAAGAATCTGCAATTAAAGAAGTATTCATTTCAGAATCATTTCATCAAGAATCGGACCTACAGAGATTATGTCAAAGAACTACTAAAAGTATATTAGTTTCTAAAAGGCATCCAACCCAAGAATACATGCAGAGAAAATAGCCAACCCATATATCAAGTAAAATCTCTGGCTATTTAAATTCATGCTTTCAAATAAGCTTACACAGAAGTAATTTTCCTTGTGCTAATAGTTGACAAATCAAAAATTAATATAAATTCTAGCACATCAAATGGATATTCATAGAGAAATAGTATACCCATTCTGTTATTTGCATCATTAATCCTTATTTGTCAGATTTAAAAAAGTTATACATCTGTGGACATTCATACAGTGCCACAAGAATGAACAGCATAAATAATTTCGAGATATAGCTTAAAATCCCAGCCAAGCACTTATATCATAATAATTTCATCCAAAATCAGTTTGCAATTTTTAACAGAACAATTAAAAAATTTGGTCAAAATACACATGAATCGAATGAAAAATTATAGATATATAAAGATCTATTGAGAAAAATGAAGATCTGTGAGATAAGTCAACTATTTTTAGTTTATAATGCATGTTTTATGTTGCAGAGGTATGTTGTTACAATTGTTTTAAATATGTTCTTAGAATATATTTCACAGTATAATGGATGAAATTCTATTTTTTTTATTTAACCCTTTATGTGTTCCTTTTTTTCAGGGATTTCATGTTACAATCAATCGTCAACAAATTGACAAATTTCAACCTATTCTACAAGGAAATTCGTTTCTATTAACTACTTATCAGTTTATAAATTTTTAGATATGTATCCATTGGATGCGCATATTTAAAAAAATTGAGTAGATCTTACCAAGAAATATTATAAATATATCATATTGGGCACATATTGAATTAAACTGGATTTTAAACTCAATTGAGTTAAAAAGAAAGTATAAAAATTACACAAACATATAAAAATATTGAAAAAAAAACTCTAGATCGAAATTTTCGTTTTTGAAAATGCTCTAAAAACCAATCTAAAACAGACCTGTTACAAATGTTTGTGTATGTATATATATACATATCCGAATTTTTATTCAAAAAAGCCTTAAAGTTAAACTAAAAGCAGAACTACTAGATAAATTATATATTCGATTTCTTTACAAGAAAATGCCCTAAACATCAAAATAAAACTAGCTCCATTAGAAAAATTATAGTTCTGAATTTTTTTGATAGCAAAATACTCTAAATACCGTAATACACTACCAGATCTGATGTTTTTATCAGAAAAATAACTAAAATCTAATGTTTTGTCAAATAAAAACCATAAATCTATAAAACGTGTTCAAATCAGACTTTTGTTTTCTAGAAATGGATTTCTACATAAATAAAACGGAAGATCCGTCGGATCTACGAATGAAATTTATTAGATCTAACCTAAAAATACACAAATCTTAACAAAATTAAAAAAAAAGAACTTACCGTTTAATTTTCAGATTACAGTTGGATTTCTTCATATCCGAATCAAAGTAGTATATCAATGTTCACATGTGTTGAAATTTCACATATATCCGAACATAAACTTTCGAAATACATGAAAATCATAATACTGTTCAAAATCGCATGAATTTTTTGTGGAAACTGAAGAGATTTTGTATTGAAAATAAAAACTCTGAGAATATCCCGTCGAAGATGAGTTATATTTTGAGAGAATAACATTATTAAGAGAGAAATTTCTTGAGAGAGACTTTTTTGGGCCAAATGATATGCAGAATCGGTTTTGGCACATTATATGTGTAAAATGAACTACAAGAAAACAAGGAAATTCCAACGGAAAAATCATTGGAATTTGGCCAATTACCATTGGAATTATCGATTCAATGGTAATTCCAACATAAAATGCGTCATTGGTAAAATGGTTGTTGGAATGGCGAAATTCCAATGGGAATATATTCCAACGGAATTTCCAACGTTATTTATCCATTGGAATATATAACCGTTGGAAAGAACTCCAACATTTTTTCCAACACTAATTCCAACAGAGTTATACCATTGTAATATATTTAATCGTTGGAAAAAACTCCAACGGTTATTCTAACGGAATTATACTAATGGAATTTAGACTAATGGTAATTCCAATAGTATATATATATATATATATATATATGTTGGAATATTCAATTAATTTATCTCATTATCTAATATCTTCAACTTCCGAGTAGGTCACCCATCATCAATTTGTGCCGAGTCAAGCACATTTAACCATGTAGTTTTAATATGATTGACTCCAGAAGAGAATATATATTTTATTGATATGGATTATACTATCAAATCTTTTAACCCATATTTAAAATTTTCCAATGGTATTGGAATTTCCAATGGAATTTTCCAACAACATGTTGTACCATTGATATTTCCGTTGGAATTTTAAAAACTCCAGAAATTCCAACGATTAATTCCAACATTTGGTTTACCATTGGAATTTTTGTTGGAATTTTTCAATGGTTAGTTGTGGTGTTGGAATTTCCGTTGGAATTTTAAATTCCAACATGAATTCCAACATTTTAAACCAACATTTTTGTTTACCGTTGGAATTTTCATTGGAATTTTCCAACGGTATAATGTAGCATTGGAATTTTCGTTGGAATTTTAAAAATTCCAACAATTTTCTATTTCATTGGAATTATTTTGTTAGAATTTGATAGTTTTCTTGTAGTGATATTGATTATTGTTTTTTTCTTGTGCTCTTTGAAATGTGTATATTATAGATGCCCAAGATTGAAATACGAAATATTTTCTTTGTTTAATTATTTAATCAGTTTGGGCCAAGATAAAGAACAAATTCGATTTTGTTTCATTATTGCATTGTAACTTAAAAGTATCTATCATTTAATTTGATTCAAAAAAAAAAAAATAAAAATCGATCATTTATTTCATTTGGGCTTATATAATCTATTGTGAATATCAAATAGCCATTAAACTTTTATTTTTTAGTTTTTATTGTCTTATAGGTAATTGCCTACTAGGACAATTATGAAATGCTTTGCATGTTCTAATACGATAATTATTTAAATTAATTGGGAAAACAATTCACTTATTTATTTTAATTATTACACATTAATGTTATTTTTTATTTATGTTTGACAATTGATGTAAAATACTAACATAAATTAGGTTATTGTTTGTCAATTATGTGCAAAACATATTGCTTTACTTTGTCAATCTTCTTAGCAGTGTAATTTACAAGGTTCTCATATGTCTAATATTATAAGTCAATTATTATACTCCATAAATATTTTAATTTCATTTGTTCCATTTTTCTAATAATTTTTAGTTTGTATTTATGATTATTGTTTCTTAGTATAATATATTTGATTTAAAATCCATTATATTTATATTTATATTGATTATTTATTGATGCAGTGAATACATTAACCGAATACAACAAGATAATAATGGAAGAAAAATCAGATCTAGAAAACTTTTTGATGTCTAAACACTTTTTTAACGAAAAAATGGCATCGATTTCCAATCAGTTGAAATAAAAAAAAAGTTGATTACATTATAACATCAAGCAAATTGAAATCAATTTAAAATTTACTAAAGTTGCACTAGAAAAAAGTTAAAACACAAACTTGGAGCAACATAAAGTAACAAACCAACTACTACACACAAAAGTGGATATATAGACTTATGTGTCAGAACAAACATGCAGATCTAAATATTTTTGTGTGAGGAAAAACTCATTAAAATATAACCATTACTATAAACTCAGATCGGATAAAATGTCGAGATAAGTGAGGTATGCCATTTTTAGAAGGCGAGAAGCAAAGGGGAAGGGCGAGGAAAATGAATGAAACAGATTTCTAGGGTTTTCGATTTTTTTTTCGTTTAACACAAAAAACAAAAATGACTTTGTTTAGAGAAAATCCTAAATGGCAGTATAGTTTTTTCTCTCCCAAGTTTTTTGATCTTTTTGTGCACGGAAGTATAAACTGCAAGCCTATTTGTGTTGTTTTATTTAGCTTTTCGGCCATTCACATTAAGCAAAAACAAAATAGGTGTTTTAGTATAATTTCATTTTAAATAATAAAATATAGAATTGGGCCACATGTCAGTTATATTTTGTGGAAATCATATTATAATTTTGATAGTTATAAATGATTTTTATCCATAAATCTTTGCTAAATTATTGAGTAATAAAATTATCATAGAATTGTTTATTTTTTATATTTTTTTCTTAATGTATAATTGTATTATTAAACTCTCATTTTATTTATTTAAAAATAATAGGTTTGTTTTTCTCTATTATATTTTTAGGCATGCCCTTATAATTTATCGTTCTATTATTCGATCTATATTTATTTGTCATTACATTTAATTTCTTATCAAAATTCATATATTGTAATCTTTAAAAAATTAAAATTATTTTTTAGTATACACACCGTGCATCGCACGGGTAGACTACTAGTGAATTAAAATATACGGACTCGGGGAAAGATGGGATGCCCCCCCCGGGGAGCACCCACCTCCGACGTGGAGGGCTCCTGGACGCGCCCTTGCCCACTCCGAGGAGATGCCCTTGTCCACTCCGGGGATACGCCTTTGCCCACTCCGGGAAGGGAGCCAAGGGGGCACCCTCTACGGCTCAAGGTGCTCTCATCCGCTCGATGCACCTCAAGTCTCACCTGAACTCTCATATCAAGTCTCACCTCAACTCTCACCTTTAGTCTCACCGCACCTCTCACTTTCAAGAAGTATCCTAAGTTTTCTACAATGCAAAAAAATCCAAAGTTGAGAGGTAGAGAAAGATAATTTATTTTTGGAAGACATGGTCAAAGGTTTTCATCTCAAGCGTCCTCGTGCAAAAGCAGTCAAAAATCATCTGAAGGCAAGACAAGAGGCACAAGCAGGACAAGCCAGATACAATACCGTTCTAGCTCCCGCTCTGCTCCATCATTCCGCAGCACCGGAGCTGGGGGGCTTATGTTGGGGGCAAAAATAGTATTTAACAAATTAAATATATAATTTATTTTATATATGTTTATTTAATATTAATTGCCCAATGGGCTCTTAATAAATAAATCGGCCCAATGGAGTAAGGATTTGCCTCATCGACCTATTTCTCATACACGGCCAGGGGTCCCATCTCCCAGGTATAAATAGGACTCTCTTATTATCTGTAAGTAGATTACTTCATCATTCTCCTACGCATTTATTATACAATATTCGTTTATTGTTTATTCTCTCGTTCACTATGCTGACTTGAGTGTCGGAGGGGCCTCCTTGGGACAACCCCCGGGGCCCTCTAACATTTGTGCGTGTGTGCCAACAAATTTTCATCAAACGATTATCCAGCTCAAGGAGAAGAAGACGAGAAGACTTCCTCATTAGAAAGAGGAGTGACGTGAAGACTTCCTTCTCAGGAAGGGATTTTGGTCAAGTTGACTGGAGTGATCTACCTTAAAATGCAACATCAAGTTTATACAAAATTTAGAAAATTAGTAATGCCACATAAAATTAAGACACCCCGACGACTGATAGGTGTGAGTTTTGCATGTATTTTGGGGTTTAATTCGGGCTTTTATCATTGTTAAACATGCAATTACTCATATGAAATGGTATATATTCGCTCTTTGTGGAAAAGGTATTACGTTTTGCTTGTTTTGTCGGAATTTAACGATATTTGAAGTCATTTTGTGACAAATACGAGCATTGCGACCTCGAATCATCAAGAATCGAGCGATTACACCCAATTGGAAGCAAACTATATTGATTCTAGAGTCATAATAATGAGTCCTGTGTCAAAAGAAGCATGGATGAGCAAACAACGAGGGGGTTAATCTAAAGAAACATCCAAATGCGTCTGGAATTTCCAGCACTGGCAGGGTTTAGTATTTTGGCCATAACTCTCTCTAATAAATAGATATTAGGCTGATTTAAGTGGCTATGGAAAGATAAGAGAGAGGACTACAACTCTTATGAAGACCCCAGAAGCAAATTCGGAGGTTTGGGTGACGCACGGCATGTGCGTCGACGCATAGGTAACCCGTCCACACCTGAAGGTTTTGAGCATGTCTACGGCTTTGAGCATGGATAGCCCGTGCGTAGGAGCACGACCGTGCGTGGTTGGTAAAAATCATGGGAATGCCTACGGATTTGAGCACGGGTAGCCCGTGCGTGGGAGCACGACCCGTGCGTCCTTACAAAAAACTCCAAAAGCTGATAGCACATTGACCTAGGCTTCTAAGGGGGATAAATACCAATTTTGGGGGCGCACACCAGGGGAGGAAAGGTTGGGAATACACCCAAGAACACAAGAAACATATCAATTTCATCAAGGAAGATTCAAGGGAAGAATCGGGTCGACTCAGAGCTTGAGGATTGAAGATTAATCGAGAGATTATCCATTTCCCCAAGTTTTCTCATTCTTTGTGCTTTAATATTTTATTTTAGCTTGTCATGAGTATGAACAATTTGTCTATGAGTTGCTTATTTGTAATGAGTAGCTAAACATCTTGTGATTTCCGGGTTTTGGAAGTAAATTAATTGAACTCTTGTCGAATGTTTTAATCTTAGTTGAAGTTGTTGTCTTAAAGCCTATTTGAGTACCTTGTGCCTATTCTTGTTTTATCATTGGTCTATAGTTGACATGTTTGATATATTGATTCATAATTCGAGAGATGAGCTTCAATATTTGATTCTTGAGCACTTTGGCCAATGATTTAGCATGTTTGATATATTGATTCATAATTCGAGAGATGAGCTTAAATATTAGATCTTGAGTACTTGACATGAATATTTGCATGAATCGAGAGGTTTGTAGATATTTGTGAGGATATTTGATCTTTGGTGCATTTGGGAGTTGTATATCTATTGTTGAGTAGAGATGCTAGCATAGATATTTCAATCTACGTTTTATATACATTTCGAGAGGGGGGAAAAACATATGTGTGATCGTCTTATAGGTATATTGATAATAACTTTGGCTTTGATTAAATCGGACAACAAGAGGAATATTAATTGAAACCATAACCCGGGAATTCATTTCATTCCCTTGATAATTCCATATTTATTTTCATCTTGTATCTGGTGGTTATTCTTGTCTTTACTTCCACAATAATCATCCAATTTCGATCGTCTAAATAAAATAAGACTATTTTGGTTTAATACTTAGGGCACTAATTTATTAGTCTCCGTGGATACGACCTTGCTTACCCTATTCTATAAACTACACCGTACACTTGCGGTGAAGCTAAAAATAAGGCGAACAAGTTTTTAGCGCCGTTGCCGGGGACTAATACAATTTTTGGTGCTAATATTGCGATAGATAGAATTATTCTTAATTTAGACATTTTAATTTCTTTCTTTATATTTTGTTTGACTTTAATCCTACATTATTTGACTTGTTTCTTTTAGTTTGGTCCAGGTAGTGCATGAACACTCGCTCTAGGAGAGGAAAATTAATACCACTCATACCGGAAGTTGAGGCTTTTGCAAGGAGAATCAGTGCAACTACTAGACGGGCTGAAAGACAACAAAATCTGATTATGGGGGATTTGGAAGAAGAAAACAGGGGTAACAATGGGATCAATGGGATCAATGAGTTACCAATACCGTTTCAACAGCAAGCCATCCGTGATTATTTTCGACCACAAATGAATCGTAATTACGGTGGCATTGCTCATATTCCAAAAAATTCCAACAATTTTGAGCTTAAGCCGACACTAATAAACATGGTGCAGCAAAACCAGTTTGGGGGTTTCGCAACCGAAGATCCTAATTCTCATCTCGCGCATTTTATCCAAATTTGCAACACGATAAAAATGAATGGAGTCTCGGATGGCCATAAGATTGCGCCTATTCCCTTTCTCTTTGAGGGATAAGGCAAGGAATTGGTTGGGTACTTTGACGCAAGGAAGTGTGAGTACATGGGACTAGTTGAGCCAAAAGTTTTTGTTTAAATTCTTTCCATAGAGCAAAACTTTGCAGCTCAAAAGCGAAATTACAAAATTCCGACAGTTTGACTCCAAGCCTTTGTACGAGGATTGGGAACGATTCCGGGATTTGCTAAGAAGATGTCCACAACACAGTTTCCCGGAGGATCAACAACTGTGTTTCTTTTACAATGGTTTGATGGGGCAAACGAGGTCTTTTGTTGATGCCGCAGCGGGAGGAGCATTATTGGCGAGGTTTCCGAAAGATGCCTTAAATATTCTTGAAGAAATGGCCATGAACAGTTATCAATGGCCATCCGAGAGGTCCAATGTACAACGAGTGGCTGAAATTTTGGATTCAGACCCAATTAAGGCGTTGACAGCACAAACGGCGGTATTGACAAATCATTTGAGTGTTCTTACGAAAGGGGCAGAAGCAAGCGCAAGCACGAGGAGGTTAGTTATGTGAATAACCGGAATTTAAACAATTTTCGGAACACTTCAACTCCAACACACTACCACTCGGGCTTGAGAAACCATGAAATTGTTTCCTATGCTAATACAAAGAATGTGTTGCAACCACCACCGGGATTTAATGCTTCAAATGGGGGTACTAATGCGGAAGGAAAATCATCTTTGGAAGATGCCCTCACCTCGTTCATAAATCAATCAAGTTCATTCATGAGTGAAACTAGGAGCCGCTTCACAAGGCAAGACTCAAGGATGGACAATATGGAGCTACAAGTGACACAGTTGGCCAGTTCGATAAAAAATCTTGAGACTCAAGTGGGCCAATTAGCTACAATTGTTGGTGGGCAACATCAAAAGGGTCAATTTCCAAGCAACATGGAGGTCAACCCGAGGAAACATTGCAATGCCATCCATGTGTGGGATGGAAAGGAGAATGAAGAGTCTGAAAATGCAGGTATTGGTGTGACTTCGGAGTCATGCACGCCTCGTGCGTTAACGCACGACCAGGTCGTTCAAGATGCCGAACCCACTATTCCAACTCAGGGAAATGACAAAATTGAAGCCCAGGGCAATATGGAGGTTAAAAGAGGAACCGAGCAACAAAAAGATAAACAAAAATGAGCTAAGAAACATGAATCGTATCCTAACTCTAATTTGTATAATATTCCTCTTCCCTTTCCCCGATTGTTTCACAAGACCAATTTCAATAACCAATTTGCTAAATTTGTGGGCATGTTTAAAAAATTACACATTAACGTCCCTTTTGTAGAAGCAATGAAACATATGCCAAATTACGCGAAGTTCTTAGGGGAAGCGATGTCCAACAAGGAAAAAATGGGCGGAGATTGAAATTGTCAACTTGACGGAAGAATTTAGCGCCCTCATACAAAGAAAAATACCGCAAAAGCTGAAAGATCCGGGGAGTTTCACTATCCCTAGTACAATAGGCGATATTTTCTTTGATAAAGTACTTTGTGATCTCGGATCTAGTATTAACTTAATCCCGTTGTCCGTTTTCAGGAAGCTTGGGCTCGGAGAGGTGAAACCATCCACGGTCACCTTACAACTCGCTGATAGATCACTCGCTCATCCAACGGGGATAATAGAAGATGTTCTCATAAAGGTCGATAAATTCATATTCCCCGTGGATTTTCTAGTGCTAGACATGAATGAGGATTGTGACATCCCTCTCATACTTGGACGTCCATTCTTGGCAACCGCGGAAGCACTAATAGATGTGAAGAAAGGGGAGCTTACATTACAAGTTAATGATGAGCGTGTTTCATTTTCCATTTTTAGGACTGTGAAAAAACATGATGGTTTTGATAGTTGTAAAACAACAACATTTGCTAATTCCTGTACTCAAGCTAATAGCTTGAATAATTTTGTGCATTTTAAAGAAAACATGCAGGGATTATCAAAGAAGAAGAAGGAAAAGCACAAAAAGTCAGATATTGAACCGAGAGCGTGCATGTACCATTACCAGCACGATGAAGAAGAGAAAGCATGGATAGTTGACAAACATGAGAAACCTCCTTTAGCAATGTTCAAGGGAGGCACAAATCCAAGTGTGTGGGATTGGCATGGAAAACTGCACGATGAGGTGACATACATCATCTCGCGAGGACCATAATCGAAATTTAACAGGCGTCGAGCTATAGACGTTAATTTTAGTGCTTGTTGGGAGGCAACCCAACGGTTTGTGGTGTGATTTTTGTTTTTGTTTGTTTTCTTTTTGTAAAAAAAAACAAAAAAGAGCAAAACCTGAGTGTTGTTGTACGGCATCACGCACGGGTGACCTGTGCGCTAGGCGCACGCCCGTGCGTGCCTGGAGGGAGGAATAATGTGGCTATGGCATTACGCACGGGTGACCTTTGCGCCCGCGCACGACCCGTGCGTCCATCAGTAGAGGCGTAAATAGGTCGCGCCCAGGTACAAAATTAAGTAATGGCTGAAAGAAGAAGTGCAAGAGGATGCTACAGAGATCGCTCATATAGCGACCACAACGTCGGGTAGACGTTGGGGCCACTTTTCGCCACCACCTCCACAGTGAATCAGGTAAATCCACACAGTTTTATATTGAAATTCTATCTTCTCTTACATGCGATATAATTTCATTTTAAGTTTGGGGGAAGGATAGTATTTTGATATGAAATATGTGGATAAAATAAAAAAAATAAAAAATTTTGCATTTTTTGTGTTTCATATAGTTGCATGTAGAGCATTTTAGGTTGCATTTGCATTAGAATCACGTTTATTATTTTAGCACGTTTACCGCTTTCATAGATTTTAGAGAGTGAGTTGACCGTGATGAGACTCATGCTATATTTTGAAAATTTTGTATTTTTTGGATTGGATGTTGAGTATGAGTTGATTGAGCCATGAATAGATGATATTGAGCATGTGGATATTGAGAACATGGTTTGATGCTTTGAATTACGTATTTGCAAGCCTGTGAGCTTTTGAGCCTTTACTGCTTTCATTGTATGCAGTCTTGTTGTTGATTTGAGTGTATCATTCATATTATTAGAATTATAGAACTTGCTCTGGTATCTCTGTCAAGGTCACATGTTGTATGCGAATTGTGAAAATGATCAAAGGCCATTTTTGTTAACCCTTTAAGCTTTTTGCTTACCTAAATGATGATATTGAAACTCCTAGTTAGCCAATTTGAGCCGTTTGCGTAATTTCTTGATAGCAACGATTCAAGCCTTAACTTGATATATCTATATTACCCTATACTTGAACGTATAGCATTGAGTAAAGGGATTGAATGAGGTTGAATGGGTTGGAATTGAAAAGTTAGATAATTGTGCAAATATCGGTTGATGGGAACAAAAGAGGAAGAAAAGGAGGAGAAATGAAATGTTGAAAACTCATAAAAGAGTCGGAAAAAAAATCAGCTTTATGAGATGAGTTTTCTTTGAATGAACTTGGAGGCGAAGAATTGTAATGTGAGGTGATGGTGTTTTACAAAAGAAAGGGGATGGAGATAAGAAGAGTTGGTGAAAATGAAAGATGATTTGGGTAGCATATTAAGATGTAATGTAGATGATTTATATGCTCACCGATCTATACGCTCGAGTTTGAGTCACTCTATCTATATTTTCCTACCCTAACCAAAGAGCCTTCATTACAACCAAAGAGAGAAAGTCCTTTTTGATTCACAAATTGCATACATTCTAGTAGCAGAGATATGAGACGATTTGCAAGCCTATGGTAATTCTGTAATATTGAATTGAATTGCGCGTAAACACGCCCTATATTCATTTGAGATGAGGGTATACACTTGATCTTTGAGAGGAGTGATTCAAAGCATTTACCATGATTTATTTGATGTGTGCTTTATGTTAAATGTTTGGGGTTTGATGTTAGATAAATGTTTTTATCATGATTTTGATG
This sequence comes from Rehmannia glutinosa, assembly GCA_016081115.2. Lineage (NCBI taxonomy): Eukaryota > Viridiplantae > Streptophyta > Magnoliopsida > Lamiales > Orobanchaceae > Rehmannia > Rehmannia glutinosa. The sequence goes on from JABTTQ020002079.1 coordinate 141,629, forward strand.
ATTTTGTTCAAATGAGTTTTTATACCAAAACAATGTCCCTAAATGTTGTCCAAATACTTCCGATCGATTTAAAATGTTTTTACTATTTTTCGGAGTATTTCTTGAAGTTTATTTTTGATAAAAAAATTGGACAACACTTATATTTCAAGCTCGACAGTCGCCCTATAGGCAACTTTGTACTGAGTTGAGTTTTGAAATAGAAAATGGGACAGAATGGAAAACAAGGAGGCGACCGTCGACCCCAGGTCGTCGGTAGAAGACTCGGCCGACCCTATGGGCGGACCGATACCGAACATTGGTTTCAAGTTGAGAACTCTGTTTCGATTTTTGGCACCCCGACCACTCGGATAGCATAGAAATTCGGCCCCCGGTCGAGAGAACTAATTTCAAACGCTGCCCGTCGCCCCCTGTGTATCAGCAAACTATCCGTTGCATTTTCAGACAGTTTTTCCCTAATTTGTGGGATTGATTTCTAACATCTATAATTTTGATTTTAAATGATTTCTTTTGCAGAAAATCACTCCCCAAGGAGGAGCCTATGTCTGGAAATCAAGCCAAGACCTCTCCTATAAATAGAGGCTTCATTCAAGCAACAACATACAACACAACATACAAGCAAAGAGCATACAAGCAAACACTTACAAATCTTGTTGTATTTTAGCCTAAGTACTTTCACTTGCACACTCTTGAGGTCTAGGCTTTTGATTCTTGATTACACTTGCACTCATTCTTTGTATTGGTATTATAGAGTTGTAATCTTGATTTTGGTCATCATTCAACACAAGACATCCTTGTGAGTATTCTTGTGGAAAGAATACACTTGGGTGATCTAGGCGATAGGTGCAAGAAGATTGTGGTGATTTTCTTATTGAGGTGTTGAAGAATTTGGTATTATTCAAGGTTGAAGATTATGGTAATCTTCACAAGGTGCCGTTGGAGATTGTGTTAATCTTCAAGAGAGATTGTGGTAATCTCAAAGTTGGTGTTGAAGAAGAGGGTGGTGCTCTTCAAGGTGATGTTGTAAGGTGTTGTATTAATTTTGGTAATTAATAAAATATTTTTTTCTTTTTAAAATCCATCCCGGATATACTGGGGTGGTAGAGGATTAGGCCCTAGGTGGGTTGAACCTCTATAAATCGACGCGTGTTATTTACTTCCCGCACCTTTATTATTGTTGTGGCTTATTTGATTCGAAAAAGAGGGCATAATCGAGAAAATGGAGATAATCTATTCACCCCCCTCTAGATTATCGTAGCCGCTTGGACTTACAAGTGGTATCAGAGACAAACTCTTTGGCAAGCTCGTTCCACATCGCGAGTAAAGAGGAACGATCACCGGCTACGAATGAAGTCTACCTTACCGGCGCCTCCACCACCAAGCCACCACGATTTGATTCCAAAAATTATACATTTTGGAAAGAAAGAATGGAATGTTATCTACAAGGTTGCGGGTTCGATATTTGGAACACTGTCGTAAATGAAGAATCCATTCTGATGATGGACACACCACACACCTCCAAAGACCTCAAAGAGCTAAATTAGGAAGAGAAGAAAATCATCTCCTTAAATGGTAAAGCTCTTAATATTTTGTATTGTTCACTTACCATTTTGGAATATGATCATCTTGTAGGAATTAAATCGGCTCATGAAGTATGGAGAAAATTAGAAGAAGTATATGCAAATGAAAGGAGTCACTCAAAATCATCTACTTCTCAAAGGGATACAACAACTTGGGATGAGCTTCCTACAACTTTCGACGACGATGAAAATGAACGTTGTCTTATGGGCTTCGAAGAGAACGAGGTATGTAAACCTTCTACTTCCTATGATTGTGAATTACATAATGATTATAGTAATTTGCAAAATGATTATGATGATCTTCAAAATGACTTCCAAAGCCTACTTGTTAAATACAAAAATTTGAAAAAGGAATTCAATGTTTTGAAAAATGATAAGGATAGCTTATTAACTTCTTATGAATCATTATCATGTGCTCACACCACCACTCTTGATAAGGTTAGAAATCTTGAGAAAGAAAATATTACTCTTGTTGAGGATATTAATTGCATGAAAAAGGATTTATCAAAATTCAACTTGAGTACCAATAAAATGTCCAATATTGTTGATATTCATAATTGTGATAAAGGACTTGATCATAAGCCAAATGTTGTTAATCATATGAAAAATAGTCAAGTCTCTAAGCATGTTGGTCATTACACTTCTAGAATTATTACATGCTTCTATTGTGGTAAGAAGGGTCATACGGTAAATACTTGTCGGGCTAGAAATAGCTCTAATTATTGTTGGAGACCTAAAAGTCTCAAAGCTAATCCCAAAGGACCCAAACACTTGAGGGTACCACAAAACGATGTCATATTAGGTACCCGGCGGAATAATATTCAAGGAAAATTCATGACGCCAAGTAGACATCAAATGACCGTCTCATTCAATCATAGAAGAAGACATCACCACAATGAATTTCCAAGAGAAAGACACTATCAACAATGGGAAGGACACAATCCTTGGAAATGGAGCAATAGGAAGAGCTATAATCAACAAGATGATTTTCAAAGGGGAAAATATCATCAACAATGGGAACGACACAACCCATGGAAATGACGTAATTGGTAAACCGTATCTCCCTATTTAAATATGCATTTTATTTTGTTATTATGCATGTTTTTATTTGTGCCTATATTTTCAAAATGAGTATTCAAATATTTTTTTAAATTAAGGTCTTCATTATATATTTGTGTTTTTAAAATATTTTGAAACAGAAGACCTTGCATGATGTTTTTTTTAAAACTCTTGTGTATTTTAAATGACTTGTATGTTCATTATCTCTTATGGACTTATAATGCATAATATATTTGTGATATCTTTTATTGCCTTAGCCTACACTTCTATTTGATATGTTTTCTAAGTTGATATCACATCTACTCAAAGGTAATGTCAAGAAGAAGATGTTTTCTAAGTTGATGCAAGGTGAACTTGAGATGAGCATAATGAGGGAGCTTATATTTCTTCATTGGAATTCAAGTTAAACAATGAGGTGATTATATTTCACATTCAAAGTATACAATAGAACCTTTGAAGAAGTTAGGCATTAAAGAAGGAAGAACCATCTCAACCTCTATGGCTACCAATGTAAAATTGACAAAGGTTGAGGAAGGCATATTGACAAGCAAGTTCGAGGTATGTTTATCTACGTTTATTACTTCTTTAGACTTGACATTTTCTATGCCTTATGTCTATATGCTCGACTTCAAAACTATCCCATCGAATCTCATTAAAGTGCCGTTAAAAGAAATTTTAAAATATTTGAAAGGCACTTCTTCTTATGACTTGTATATCCAAAATTTTACGTCCATATTTTTCGGGATAACAAGTCCGGTGATTATAATTTTTTCAAAATATGGTTCGTCATAATCGAACTAAACATATTGAAATTCGATATTTTTTTAAGGGATTGCGTTTCTAAAATCAAAAATTTGAGATGTGTTTAATTCCGTCTCAAAGATAACTCGCGGACATTTGTTTTAAATCATTAACTGCCGAGTCTCTTACCTCATTTCGAGCTTGATTATGACATAATGTATATTGAATGAGGTTTACGTTTGCATTTTGCACGTTTTTAAAACTTAGGGGCGAAAAATCGGATTTTTGGATCAAATTTTAGAGTTTTGCAAAACAAACTGAACCAGTGGATCATTTTTGTCGGGGAGAGAGGCCAACCGGTCGCCCAGAACCTTGACCGACCGCCCATGCCCCTGTCCGGTCGCCCACTGTGATTTTATGGTTAAAAATGTTTTTGTCTTCAGACTTAGCCATTTTGGCTCATTTTGTCCATTTTTCATCCCCTTCGCCAATTGCACACAAATTTCACTTCAAACTTGTTTTCTTGCATACTTTTCATATCTTGGACTTAATTAGGCGCGATCATCATCATCATTGCTCATCTTTACTGATTGACTGGTAAGAATTCTACTTCATTTGCTCAATTGGGTTGAACCCTAGAGATTGTGACTTTTTGTTCTTTTTTTGATGGAAGTTTCATATGATTGTGATGAGCTTGTTATCTATGATGTATTGAATTGTGTTCGAACTGATTTGGTGATGAAATTTTTTGGCTTGATTCATTGACAAGGGTTTTATACAACTTTTTTTATTTTTCACGCCCACAAGGTGTTTGATGAATTGTCACAAAGAATTTCTCATCTTGTACATGACTCTTATGCTTTCAAATGTCTTATATACTTATTGAGATCATGTCTTGACAAACAAAACGAGCTTATGGATATCAAATGATCAATTTCTCCCATTGCTATTCGGATTCTACGTCTATATTTTCAACGGTTGATAACTTGGCTCTTTGGCGCACTTTGATAAACATGTATGATATTTTTATCATCCTAACATTCTTTTTGATGATTCCAAAGGAGGAGAAACAAGAAATTGGCTCGTTAGCTAAAAGAAGATAATAAAAGCTCGCAATAAAAGCTATAAGCTATGGCTTTCTAATGCCATAAGTTGTAAAGAATACTTAGTCCATGGCTTGTATTATGGACTTATTTGCATGGATTATGAGTATTTTTGACAGGGGGAGCTTCTAAGCTCATGTTGTTTATATTCATCTTGTAAAAGCTTGTGCTTCTAGCTTATGCAATATTTCTTAATTATGTGCTTGTTGATAGGGGGAACTTTTGTAAAATATTTTTAAACGGATAATTTACTCATAGACCGGAAAATTGTTTTGTTTTCGAAATCGTCCTCTTGAAAATTGTTTTGGTTTGTAATCATCAAAAAGGAGGAGTTTGTTAGATAAATGTTTTTATCATGATTTTGATGATTTTGTTCAAATGAGCTTTTATACCAAAACAATGTCCCTAAATGTTGTCCAAATACTTCCGATCGATTTAAAATGTGTTTACTATTTTTCGGAGTATTTCTTGAAGTTTATTTTTGATAAAACATTGGACAACACTTATATTTCAAGCTCGACCGGTCGCCCTATAGGGCAACCTGTACCTGAGTTGAGTTTTGAAACATAAAACGGGACGGAATGGAAAACAAGGAGGGCGACCGGTCGACCCTATGGGCGACCGATACCTGAACATTGGTTTCAAGTTCAGAACTCTCTGTTTCGATTTTTTGGCACCCCCGACCGCTCAGCATAGGGGTCGACCGGTCGGACCACCCGTCGACCTGTCCCCCAGTGTAAAATTCGCAGAGAACTAATTTCAAACATATCTCAGCGCGACCGGTCGCACCCCCTGTGTATCAGCAAACTATCCGTTGCATTTTCAGACAGCTTTTCCCTAATTTTTGGGATTGATTTCTAACAGCTATAGTTTTGATTTTAAATGATTTTTTTTTGCAGAAAATCACTCCCCAAGGAGGAGCCTATGTATGGAAATCAAGCCAAGACCTCTCCTATAAATAGAGGCTTCATTCAAGCAACAAGATACAACACAACATACAAGGGAAGAGCATACAAGCAAACACTTTCAAATCTTGTTGTATTTTAGCCTAAGTACTTTCACTTGCACACTCTTGAGGTCTAGGCTTTTGATTCTTGATTACACTTGCACTCAATCTTTGTATTGGTATTATAGAGTTGTAATCTTGATTTTGGTCATCATTCAACACAAGACATCCTTGTGAGTATTCTTGTGGAAAGAATACACTTGGGTGATATAGGTGATAGGTGCAAGAAGATTGTGGTAATCTTCTTATTGAGGTGTTGAAGAATTTGGTATTCTTCAAGGTTGAAGATTGTGGTAATCTTCACAAGATGCCGTTGGAGATTGTGGTAATCTTCAAGAGAGATTGTGGTAATCTCAAAGGTGGTGTTGAATAAGAGTATGGTGCTCTTCAAGGTGATGTTGTAAGGTGTTGTATTAATTTTGGTAATTAATAAAATATTTTTTTCTTTTTGAAATCCATCCCGGATATACTGGGGTGGTAGAGGATTAGGCCCTAGGTGGTTTGAACCTCTATAAATCGACGTGTGTTGTTTACTTCCCGCACCTTTATTATTGTTGTGGCTTATTTGATTCGAAAAAGAGGGCATAATCGAGAAAATAGAGATAATCTATTCATCCCCCCTCTAGATTATCGTGGCCGCTTGGACTTACACTTGATGGACTCGTTACTTGATACCTATGATGAATAATACGAATTTTATGGAGTTGTTGTGCATTCTACTTTTCATTACTCCCAGTTATGTTTTGTCTTGTTTTTAAAAGCGTTGACCGGGACAGTCAACAGTTTAAGTTTGGGGGTTTTTAATAGGTGTGAGTTCCGCATGTATTTCGGGGTTTAATTCGGGCTTTTATCATTGTTAAACATGCAATTACTCATATGAAATGGTATATATTCGCTCTTTGTTGAAATGGTATTACGCTATGCTTGTTTTGTAGGAATTTAATGATATTTGGAGTGATTTTGTGACAAATCCGAGCATTGCGACATAGACTCATCAAGAATCGAGCGATTATACCCAATTGGAAATCAACTATATTTAGTCTAGAGTCATAATAATGTGTCGTGTGTCAAAAGAAGCATGGATGAGCAAACAACGAGGGGATTAATCTCAAGAAATGTCCAAATGCGTCTGGAATTTCCACACTGGCAGGGTTTAGTATTTTCGCCATAACTCTCTCTACAAAATTGATATTGGGCTGATTCAAGTGGCTATGGAAAGCTAAGATAGAGGGCTACAACTCTTATGACGACCCAGAAGCAAATTCGGAGGTTTGGGTGATGCACGGCCCGTGCATCGATGCACAGGTAAACCGTGCGCACCTGAAGGTTTTGAGCATGTCTACGGCTACGAGCACGGGTAACCCGTGCGTGGGAGCACGACCCGTGCATGGTTGGTAAAAATCAGGGGAATGCCTATGGATTTGAGCACGGGTAGCCCGTGCGTGGGAGCACAACCCGTGCGTCCTTGCAGAAAACTCCAAAATCTAACAGCACATTGACCTAGGCTTCTGAGGGGTATAAATACCACTTTTGGGGGCGCACACCAGGGGAGGAAAGGCTGGGAATACACCCAAGAACACAAGAAACACATCAATTTCATCAAGGAAGATTCAACGAAATAATCGGGTTGACTCGGAGCTTGAGGATTGAAGATTAATCGAGAGATTATCCATTTCCCTAAGTTTTCTCATTCTTTGTGCTTTAATCTTTTATTTTAGCTCGTCATGAGTATGAACAATTTGTCTATTAGTTATTTATTTGTAATGAGTAGCTAAACATGTCACGCTCCGAACGGGACGCAACGAACGATCCACAACTTAAATACAACAACCAAACAGTCTAGACAAATATCAACGAGAACCCAATGAAACAGAGTCTAAATAGCAGCAGAAAATAAATAATAAGTACAATTACAACTTACAGTCCAATCCATAATCCAAATTACATACCCGAAAATCAACCAAATACAACAACTTAAAGTCAAAGGGTCCTACGCCCTTCAGTTACAACCCAGAATGGAAAGAAATACAAGAGTCCAACAACAACAAGGAGAAAAGAGTAAATCCAACAACAAGAAGTACAAGGTCTCAATCCAGGGCCGGTTCAGCATCTTCAACGAAATCCTCATCTGAGGTTAGAAAATAGGTGGGGATGAGACAGAAATCTTAGTGGATGGGGTGATCGTGTGCAAGTGTGGCGCAATATAGTTATTGCGAGAAAATAGTTATATGAAAATGCATGAGTATGATGCATGAATTCACACACAGTCCACAAACGTCGTGATAATTATATTTAAGTAATATACTTATACGATTTTAAACGATTCATGGTCACACAGCACTATGTGATTCGGTCGAAGCAGGTTGGATTTGCGTCACGGAAATGTAACGTCAATCCTTGCAAGGCAAATAATGGTTGCGTCTGATTTGTAGCACCAACCAATGCAAAACAAGTAGCGGTTGCGACGGTTTGTAGCGCCAACCAAACGGGTCCGATATCTCGGAATCGTGTGGATCAGACAGCGATTCTTTCGTTTTTCCTTGTAACTCCCCAGGCAGGATGGTCTAAGACCGGCACCTTATCGCTCCATAGGCAAAGACAAAATCCACAGTGTCGCTTCCCTTGGACAAACTCCGTCCCTCAGTTGCGGGATTAGGACGATGGGGCCGGAAGAGTGGAATAGCGGCCCAGCGCCGGTTCCATCCCCGATGTATCCATTCCGACTGTGAGCTCGACACACCAAGTTGACTCAACAGGAAAGTAAATACAAGTACAGACAGTCAACTAGGCAGTCGAGTATTATTGATTTAGGTCCTTTATAAAAGAAGAATTGCAATTTAGCCCCGTTTTGTAAAAACCAACACTTTTGGGGTTAAAAATTGAATAAATAAATATCCCAACCTTGAAATATTATGAGGTCAGTTCCTAAATTCTCCAAATTGTACAGAGATTCAGGTTTTTAAAATTTTGAGGTCGAGCTTTTGTAAAATTCTCACATTGGCCCCAAATTTGTAAAAATTGCCAATTCGGACCTTAAGTTTAAAATAATCGGAACTCACAAACCGGAAGGGATTTTAATGTGATTCCAGTTGGAAAATGTCACTAGGGTTAGTAGGATATTGGGACAAAATCAGTTTTTAAAAGAAATATGTGTAGGTCCTTTAACGTTTGAAAATATCATTTTTGTCCCATTTTGAAATAATTGCCTTTAAGGCTTTTAGGGGTCCAATTGTTATGAAATTTGAACCTTGAGTCCAAATATAATTAAGTTATAGTTAAGTTAGTATTTCCAGGTGCATGGACTGCATAAGTCCTGGAAATTTCATTTGGGTCCTCAAGTTTAGTATTTTACACATTAGTCCCTCAATTTTTGTAAAATTACTTTCCAAGCCCTAAACACTTGGATTTTTGGAATACTTTTAAAATATGTAATTCCCAGTACCTTAGGAGTAAAATTTTCAAATTTTAAAGTTTAGGTCTGGTGCAGTTTTAAAAATTGCAAAGTAGCCCTTAAACTTTCAAAATTTTACAATCTAGTCCTTGGGCTTTTAAAGGTTGATTTTATTTATCTTAAAACTCTTAAAACTTTATTAAAATGTCCAAAAGTCATTTTTTAACCTGAGTACAGTCCCAAATTTCGAAATTTGCAGAGGGGTCCTTTTACTTTCATTTTCTTGCAATTTAGTCCACCAACTTTCCATTTTTACATTTTTAAGTCCAAAATTGAAATTTAATCAATTATGATCGACTTTTCCAGGTTATAAGGCATCCAAAACATAGATTTTAAAGATCATATACATGCATGTTCAATACATACAAGAATTCATCAATTAAAACATTAAATTGCACATGCATGCACCTAAAATTCAATAAATAGCAAATTTGAGCAACTCTTGAGAATTTTCATGACTTGATACATAAAATTGACATGAAATACATAGATTATATATATCTCAAGGCTCATGATCAAATTTTCTACATGCATTTAATAAAAACACCTAATAGTTGGAAAATACTTTTCCACCCACCTTAAAATTGGAAATTGTGAAATAAAAGGATAATTTCACAATTTTTGGATGAGGCTTCTTAGGTCAGCCCCTAAGTCAAGAAATATCAAAAATTTGAAGTTAGAAAAATGAGAGAAAAATTAAGGAGGAAAAGAAGAAAATAAGGAAATGAGAAGGACTACACTTTACCTTGTGTAGTAGGTGTTTGGAGACTAGTTAAAGCTTTAAAATTGGAAATTTTGGTTCAACTCCAAAATCACCTAAGGTCAGCCCCTATTTCTCAAAAATGAAAAGGGGCGTTAAAATTTGAAAAAAAATAGAAAGAATAGGAAAGAAGGGGTCTAATACTCAATTCTTACCTTGTAGTCTAAATTCCTCTACTAGTTCTTCTTCAAGTTGAAGTCCTTCTTCAAAATGATGTCAAGCTCTAATCTTCAAAGTCTTCTAAATGTACCTCCAAATCAAATTCAAACTTAAGTTAAGAGGTGAAAGGAGGTAGCTAGAGGATATCAAGATGAATTAGAGAACAAAATTTCATACCTTGTGAAGGGGGGGTGTTCGATTTTTTTGGAAGAATTAGGGGGAAAAATCTTGAAAATTTTCTAAGTGTTGAAGAAGAAAGTGAGAAGAAAGAGTAGAGAGAAGTTGGGAGTTTAGAGAGAAGGAGGAGAATTTTGTGTAGGAGATTAATGTGTTAGTGATAAAAATAAAATGAAATTTTGGCACAAAATGGCCATTATGGCCGTCCACTTTGAGGAGAGATGGGGGAGGAATTTTTTTCAAATTGTGTCTTGCATTTTGCCTCATGCATGGGAGACAATTTGAAGGTCAAAGGTATGGGCAAAACTTGGTTTGAATGGAATGTTGGAAGACTTCCAACATGTTGGCAAAAATATTATTAAAGAAGTAATATAAGAGATGTACAAGGGTTGGATGATATTTTTACTCCAAAAATATCCATGTTGGCCGTCCACTATAATGGCATTATGGTAATTCCATATATTTCTTTTTGGTCCCAAATTTGATGATAATAGATGAAATATATCAATCTCCAAAATAATTAGTGATTTCCTTGATCACTTGTAAGTCTCAAGATCACTTAATCTAAATCAAAATCTTAATTCTATAAGGTAAAAGTCTCTAGCATAAATAGTCTCTTAAAATTCTAAGATGACTAATAAATACAAAAATAGTAATAATGATCAACCAAGTGATCATAAATGCAAAATAGAATTAATGATGATCATGATCACAAGTAATTAAGTAAAATAAAATAAAATACAAAATGTATATATTATTAATAATTACCCATCAAAATGACGCGGTAAAATAGTCGATCAAAAGTATAAACGACAATAAGGATCAATTATAAGCTCGGAAAAATCGGGGCTTCACAAAATAACTTGTGATTTCTGGGTTTTGGAAGTAGATTAATTGAACTCTTGTTGAATACAAGATGAGCTTATTTGAGTACTTTGTGCCTATTCTTGCTTTATGCCAAGATGAAGTTATTGTTTTGAAGCCTATTTGAGTACTTTGTGCCTATTCTTGCTTTATCATTTGGTCTATAGTTGACATGTTTGATATATTGATTCATAATTCGAGAGATGAGCTTCAATATTTGATTCTTGAGCACTTTGGCTAATGATTTAGCATGTTTGATATATTGATTCATAATTCGAGAGATGAGCTTCAATATTAGATCTTGAGTACTTGACATGAATATTTGCATGAATCGCGAGGTTTGTAGATATTTGTGAGGATATTTGATCTTTGGTGCATTTGGGAGTTGTATATCTATTGTTGAGTAGGGATGCTAGCATAGGTATTTCAATCTACGTTTTATATACATCTCGAGAGAGGGGATAAAACATATGTGTGATCGTCTTATAGGTATATTGATAATAACTTTGGCTTTAATTAAATCGGACAACAAGAGGAATATTAATTGAAACCATAACCCGGGAATCCATTTCATTCTCTTGATAATTCCATATTTATTTTCATCTTGTATCTGGTGGTTATTCTTGTCTTTACTTCCACAACAATCATCCAATTTCGATCGTCTAAATAAAAATAAGACTGTTTTGGTTCAATACTTAGCGCACTAATTTATTAGTCTCCGTGCATGGATACGACCATGCTTACCCTATTCTATAAACTACACCGTACACTTGCGGTGAAGCTAAAAATAAGGCGAACAATGACATACATTATCTTAACACACATACAATAAAGGGAAACGAGGATATTTATGCATATACACTATGCATATAGAGGTGGAAAAATCAAGCCCGACCTGTGCACCGGCCTGAGATTTGGGTCGGGCTGGGACGTAGATTTTAGGCCCAAAAAAAAGTCGGGTCTATTTGGTTCGGCCCGATGGGCCGACGGGCCAGAATATCACGACTTTTTTGGCCCGACACAATTTTTTTGTGCATATGGTATATATGGGTCGGCCAATTCTAAATACAGAGCCAATACATGATATTAGGGTGGACCAATACACGAAAGTGTGGTGTGCCAGATAGAAAACTAAAAAAAATGATATAATCTATTTTTCTTTTTTTTACGCTCGCGTGTTTTTTCTGTAGACTTTTTGACGTTATTGTTTCAAAGTTATTTCGAATGTGCATGTTTTAAGCATGTTTCAACTAATAAAATTTAAGTGAAACTAAAATTCTATATTCAAGGTTATACTCGAAATCCAATAAACAACCAATGTTTAATCACATAAATAACACATATTAATACTAAACACATTGAAAATAATATAGAAACATCACAATTTTTAATTTTTTATCCAATGCATAGAAAAATCGAAAACAACATGGAAACAACTAAAATACAATAAAACAACCAAGAAATATCATAAACGACATAAAAACAAATAAAAAATAACATAAGCAACATAATAAATACTAAAGGAACAAAGAATAGCATAAATATAGGTAAAAGGGTAAAAATTTGCAAACAAACATATAAATATACAAAACTAAAAAGACAACAGCGTAAAAATATCCAAACGAAATTGGAAAGCGTAAAATATCCAAACGAAAGAAGGTATTTATTAGGGGTGGCAATTCGAGTCGTGTTCATGTTCTAGGGTTGTGTTGAGATACAATAATTACACAAATTTGGCCAACCCGAACACGAATACCCGTTTAATTATTAAGGTCAGATGGGTCAACTCGGACACAACCTATTTAATACACGGGTAACCCGAACACGACCCGAAATAATCTTTGTATTTTCCAAACTTGAATAAATCATCTATATATTTTGATAAAATGGGGATTTTAGGTTATATATATATATATAATATTAAAAACATAACGAATTACAATCAAAATATGTAAATAATAATTTGGCTTGATGTAAGGCTTTTCAGATTAGGCATCCAAGGAACATCGACAAACTCCTAATAAGTTGCACTCCTACAATATGTTAATATTTTAATAAAAAACACAATTAAGATTCTATAGAAAACACAAACTTATGATGCAAATATTAACTAAAAGACAATTAATTAACTCATCACCAAATACCAAAGTAGAATTTATTAGAATTGTTTTCTTCAAATTGGTTAAACGGGTTAAGTTGGTCATTTTGGGTCAACCCGAAACTGATCCATTTATTATTCGGGTTAAATGGTATAACACAATTATGACCCGAATAATAAATGGGTTGACCCTAACGCGCTTATATCGTTGTAGACACCTAAATTTACTGCCAAATATTTGCTAGTGTCAAAATCTTCAATCTTGGCCATCAAGGTAAGATCTTGCAAATAAGTAAGTGATTTACCAATATTTTGGTAAATAGATCAAGTCAAATCAAATCAAATCTCAATCTTGTAATTATGACAAGATATGCAAGACAAATCATGATCGGCCAATCAAATCGCCCCGTTTCATCCGGCAATTATGGCAAGAATTCTCATCCTACACCTATAAATAGAGGCCCTCTACATACTTCATTGACAAAAAATTCAAAGAGAAGAAATCCAAGCAAGAAGGCGGTGGAGGAAATTCTCTCAAGCCAAGAAGAAGAAATTCAAGGAGATCCACGGTGTTCAAAGCGAAATTCAAGGTGTTCATCGCGGAGTCCACTCAAATCACGACGTTTGATTCGGGAATAAGCTTTCAAGCCCTCGAGTTAATGTTATTGAAGTCAAACCATCTTGGAGGAAGATCGAAGAGTCAAACCCACCAAGAAGGTCTTAAGTTTAAAAATCAAATATCATCAAATATATCACGCTTGATTCGGGATTAAGCTGTCAAGCCCTCGAATTAACGTTATTCAAATTCAAGTTCAAGTTTGGAGAAGATCAAGCTGAAGAGTCATCTCCAAATTCTCAAAGTCCAGATATTATATTTTCGAAGAGAAGAATCAGAGGATTCATAGAGATTGTAACTCATATTTATTTCTTTTGATTCAATAAATTTCATTTGTATTACCTTTTTTCTTGTTTATAATATTTGCAGACAAGAAATTTGTGTTACAAATTTTGGCAGGCCCGGTGGGACAGTTTCTACCTCTCATCTCTTCTCTTCATAAAGTCCTCGAAGTATAATGGTCAATCGCAAGGTGACAATAGTCAAAGCTTGTAGGTCCCAAGGGGTGTGAGTGTAAGGTTTAGAAGGGGGGTTGAATAAACCTTACCAACTTTTCGATTTAGTCCTTTTTAAAAAGTTCAGAGTTAATACTTCACAGTTGAGTCCTTGATGGACAGCTAAGTTAGTTAATCGCCAGAGTTAGTCACTCAACGCACTGACTCGAAATTTGTTGATAGAATAACTGTTGTTTTGACTAAAAGACTTAACTCGATTGTGATATGTTTTTTGGAAGACTTAACACCCTTGAATTTGGTTAAGTTTGTTTTAATATTTGGTTTTAGCACTTTGTTGATTATCAATTGGATAGCAAATTAATCGTGAGATATAAAAGTAATATGCGAGAAATTAAAGTCTTTGAAATGTAAATGACACAATAAGTTTTTATAGAGGTTCAAAGATGGGGTAATTCTTCTACTCCTCTCTTCTCCAACTCCTGGAGGAATCCACTAAGTATTGATCAAGATACAAAGTGGTTAATGATCCAGATACAAGTCTTGATCACACGGTGACTTGATCCTTTGGGACTCGATCCGGAGATGCCTTGTCACACGGTGGCTTCTCGTGACGACTCGGCTTCTTCACAGGTTTGCCTTGCTACTACGAGCCCACTTTCTCAAGCTTCTTGGATTTGATCACGAAGCCCTCCAAAAACTCGAGACTGGTTTGACCTTGAACCGTCCTACAATCCTCCGTGGAATGTAGACCCCTTGATTCTTCAAATGTTTCCTCTTCAACCGATAGAAGTTGTCTTTCCTTCACAGGTGAGTGTTGGATTGATTTCCTTCGTAATGTAGGCTTGAGGATTGATCTTGAATGACTTGAGAATATTTTTGGTTACAGTTCGAATGTTAGCTTGAATGTTCGTAGTTCAGGTTGTCAAGGTAACCTCTTCTCAAATAAACTCCTCAACCTTTTATAGTGTTCTTTTGAAAATTTGCCCGTTGAAGAGATAGGCTTATTTTCAAAAGACACTTGTGGTCGTTGGCTTGTCTTGTTGCGATCCTTGGAATTGCCACTTCCTCGTATGAATGATTCTTGACTTTTGAGTTCGACACAGTGCAATGCTTCCCATTGGTTTATTCCTTTTGCACGCTCCGGGAAAGAGCACTTCAAGAAAAGGCGATATGGAGGTATTACTTGTTTAAGTAATTCTCTCGACTTTTGTGCAACGGATCTCTTCCGATTATCTCGTCTTGTCGCATTTTCTTATCTTGATTGACTTCGAGTCGACTTCCAATCATTGGATGACTCTTCCGTCATTTCAACTTGAGACTTAGGCATTTGTCTTGAGTTGACTTGACCGATACTTCACTTAGTGAATCTCATTTGCACCTTGATCGAGTTCTGTCTTCTCTTCCTTGCCACACTCAGTGCCTTGCAGTGAGTCTTCCTTCTAGTCTCTAGTTGTCTTCTTGCATGTTCGAGGCATAGGCGACTTGACTCGACCCGACCACCCTATCTATTACAATGCAATTTACAACAAAAATGGGGTGCCAACTTTCTATTCTAAGTTTTACATGGCATTCATCAAAATCTAAAAATAATTTCCCAACAAAGCTGCTACATCAAACTCCTCAAACGCCAAAAGTGGAAGTCTTAACGTCATATCCGAGAAATTGCAAGCACCTTCAAAGATCACTCCCTTCCCCAGAATTTCCGAGGATGAATCACTTCAGGGTAACGCAAACAAAGATGTTGGAGATCTGAAGGATACGTCTACTTCATCAACTCATCGCTCGGCGTCAAGTTACTCATTCACTTCAAACGTGGCGTCCGTCATGGTGACAAATGCTACAACTCTGGAGGAGCAAATTGCAAGCTTGTCAAGGGCTATAGAGGGACTCACAAAGCATGTTTAAGATCGAGACTCCCAAATCATGAAGTTGATATAAAAAGTAGATCAAGTTGATTCAAGTCGCGTGATGGGAAAACAAGTCGAAGCTCAAGATGATGTTGAAACGCCCACAAAGCAACAACCATGTGAAAATGAGAAGTCTCAAACTGTAGAGCTGCAAGTCTCGTCTGGCGAGATGATTCCAATTGACCAAGTGAAAGAATTTATTAAAGGAACTATCAAAGAAGAGTTCGATGAAAGCTCCAAGTCAACTTCAGGTTATGTCAAACCATACACTTCGAGAATTGATAATTTGAAAATGCCGATTGGCTATCAACCTCCAAAATTCCAACAATTCGATGGTAAAGGCGGTTCCAGACAACATGTGGCTCACTTCGTTGAAACATGCAATGACGTTGGGACATATGGAGATCACTTGGTGAAGCAATTTGTCCGATCTTTGAAGGGAATTGCATTCGATTGGTACACCGACTTGGGGGCAAATTCAATTGACAGTTGGGAGCAGTTGGAACGAGAATTTCTCAACCGTTTCTATAGCTCGTTAGCATGATTGAACTCACAAATTCACATCAGTTGAATGAAGAGTCTGTCATCGACTACATCAATCGTTGGAGAAACTTAAGCCTCAACTGCGAAGATCAATCGTCGAAGCACGCAATTGAGATGTGCATCAAGGAATGAATTGGGGTCTATGCTACATATTTCAAGGGATCAAGCCAAAAACTTTTGAAGAATTAGCCACGCGTGCATATGCCATCGAGATAAGCATGAATGCCGATGAACAAGAATACTCAAGTAATATCAATGATGATGGTGATGATGATGATGATGATGATGATGATGAAGTTGAGCCATCTTCAACCTCTCAATGCTCCTAGATACGAGCAGAAACTATCTAAAGATGTCAAATAAATTCTTCTCAAATGCTCCTTCATAAGAGCATACACTATCAATCACACTCCTTGGCATGAGCATAAAAGGTCTATATCCCAAGTTCAAGTGAATACTCCTTGATACGAGTATAAACTATCAGTATATCTCAAATCCGAATGAACACTCCTTGATACGAGTATAAACTATCAGCATATATCAAACTCAAGTGAATACTCCTTAATATGAGTATAAACTATTGTTATATCTCAAATTCAAATAAAAACTCCTTGATACGAGTATAAACTATCAGTATATCTCAAATCCTAATGAGGGCTCCTTGATACGAGTATAAACTATCAGCATATATTAAAACTCAAGTGAATACTCCTTGATGCGAGTATAAACTATCAATATGTCTGAAAATCAAATGAATACTCCTTGATACGAGTATAAACTATCAATATGTCTCAAATTCAGATGCTTACTCCTTGATAAGAGTATAAACTATCAATATGTCTCGAATTTAGATGATTACTCCTTGATACGAGTATAAACTATCAATATGTCTTAAATTCAAATGCTTACTCATTGATACGAGTATAAACTATCAATATGTCTCAAATTCAGATGCTTACTCCTTGATACGAGTATAACCTATCAATATGTCTCAAATTCAAATGAAGGCTCCTTGATACGAGTATAAACTATCAATATCTCAAATGAAGACTCTTTGAAATGAGTATAAACTTTCAGCATGTCTCAAGTTCAAATGAATACTCTTTTCTATGAGTATAAACCATCTATGCATGTGCTTCAAATTGATCCCAAGTGAAACGATTTCGCGATTCATTCACTCCATGACATGTTGTCCGTGAACAAATCGCGAGGGGGCATTTGTAGACACCTAAATTTACTGCCAAATATTTGCTAGTGTCAAAATCTTCAATCTTGGCCATGAAGGTAAGATCTTGCAAATAAGTAAGTGATTTAACAATATTTTGGTAAATAGATCAAGTCAAATCAAATCAAATCTCAGTCTTGTAATTATGACAAAACATACGTATCTAATGCCCAATGAGTAGAATATACAGATAAAATACTGCAATTGACAAAGGGTATCTAATGATAAGCCATGTGCTGAATAGGTTGACTACTGTACATATCAGTCCCTAACTATATGATTAGTGGGCATGTTATCACGTGCCCACTTGATTTCCTCGCAATTTTTATAATCTCACAAATCAATGCCCAATGAGAAGTTACAATTTTCAACTGACTTTATGTAGAAGCTGGATATTTTGTTGTTTAAATTTGATTTGGTGTTATGCCAGTCAACATTTCTTTGTGATGAAGTGCATATTAAGATTAAATTGAACACAGGTAAAAAATCATACTAAATCTCAATCTGAAATTAAACAATCATTTTCAGGAATATATTTTATGACTTTTTAGATAAAAACAAAACTATAGATATGCGACACGGGACGTAGAGTGGAAACCCTAGCCGCAAGGCTTTTGAAAATTCTCTCTCGAGAATGATAATTTTCGAACATAATCATCTTCTTCAATCCAATTACTTGTCTGTTAATTATGGATTTCGATTCTTTACTATTTTCCGAGCTCACCAAGTCAGATATTGGTGATAAAAAATCAATAAAATATGCATTTAGACCCAACAACGCATCGCGCATACATCACGCAGCGGCAAATTCGAAATTTCACGAAATTGCAGATCGTAAACTTCCGGATGAGACATGTAATTATTCCTTGGCGTCAGGCATCCCAATCGATAATTTCGATCCAGTTTTAGGGTGCCCTAGTCGTACCCATGCGCTTAGGATGGAGGAGGGTTTTGTTCAAAACCCTAGTTTAAACCCTAATCCCATATACACAAGTAACGTGCATGGGACTAACACTCAAACTTTCTCTCAAATGCTATCCCCAGCGGAGGTCTTGAAACCTGTTAAAAAGGGGGAGTATTTTTCGGTCACTATAGATCAGAAAATTTACCAACAACGGGCGGCAGAATTACGGAATACATTGAATGGTAGACTAGTGTTACCTAAAGTATCCAAACCTTTAGGTTTAGAGGATCTTAAACAAAGACTTTCGAAGGTTTGGCATATTGACGGTTCATGGCGCCTTATACCCCTGGGAAAAGGTTATTACAACATACAATTCTCGAACGTGAATGACAGACACAAAGTATTTGGGAGGCCTATCTAGAATCTGAAACCGGGCTCAATTCTTCTCAGTAATTGGGTTCCGGACTTCAATCCATATCGCATAATTTCGTCAAAATCTCAGGTATGGGTTCGTATATACGAGTTGAGTATGGAATATTGGCATCCTGCATTAATTATGATGCTCGCAAGTGTTATTGGCACGCCCATGCAGATAGACGGTCGTTCCCTTACGGGAGAAGTGGGACATTTCATAAGAGTTCTTGTAGAATTAGGTTTTAATTCTCCATTGCAGGAATTTATTACAGTAGAACGAATAGGCCATTGTTAGTTCGTATCTCTCAGTTACGAAACTTTGCCAGAGTTCCGCTCTCATTGTCGAATTGTTGGACATTCGGGCGCTAATTGCAGGCAAGCGAATGGTGCTAAACCAGCTATAGTCGGTCGTGGCGAGCTCGATCCGAGACCATGCTACTACCACTAAGGGTAAAGATGTGGATTCAGAACAGTGGGTGCAAGTCAAGAAGGGGACAGCCCGAGCAGGTCGTTCTCCGGAAGGGGGTCCATCTAATTTGCATGTTCAAATTAATAATCCTTTTGAGGTTCTCAGGGACGAGGATAAATAAATTTCTCATGAAAAGATTTATTCAGAGCAAGTTCAAACTCGCAGGGAGTTATAATAGGGGTAATGGTGATTGCATGGGGATACTAATCATGCATGGGCAATAAATATTGATCGAAGAATTGTTCTTTATTAACCATTTCAACAAAATTCAGTGATAGCTTCAGAAAATATGGTTATGGCTGCAAGTTTAGATCATAAAGGTAAAGAGAGCTTGCAACGAGCTATGGGCCTTGATCTCACACACGATATGCCTATTAATGACTATGAGTTTAACACCGCTACTCCATCGGAGAGTTTCCAAGTGATGGCGGCAGCTGCACAAAAACGGTGGTCAGATATGGCGGAAGAGGAGGAACAAGAAGGCGAGGAACATGAAGAAGTTTTAAAGACAAAGATAGGGGACCCCTCCACCACTCCGCTTATCTTTCCCTCATGTGATTCTTCAGAAGCTCTGAAGTCTATGGCAATTGTGGCTCGTGGATCATGGCCCGACATTCCATAGGCTACAATTAGACCATCAAGAAAAGATACTCGAGCATGTGCTAAAAAACAACTAACTATGCCATTCGAAGATTTTCTAGAAATAGACGCCATTTGTTTAAATTGTATTTTTAAGTTATTTTTGTTGTTTCATTTTTCTGAAATTTAACATTTTTTTCCTTTGCTACCTGATCTATTTGTGACCAGGACTTTTTTCTTTCTTTTATATATTTCTATTTATCTAAAAAAAAAGATAAAAATAAAACTATCTTTTGTTGATAAGAAATTAAAAATAGATAAAATGCACGCATATATATGCATGTATTTGTTTAAACCTTTAGCTTAGATGTCAAAATGAAAATCACGCATATATATATATTTCTCCCTGTGTCGTGGCGGATGTAAGATTTTATAGTTGGGAGGAGAGAGGAAAAATAAAGAAAATATAATAACGGGGGCTGAATACTAAATATCATATACACATATTTTGATATTCACTTTATTTTTCCATCTCGTCCTTCTCGCGTCTCTCCATGGCTTGGCAATTCTTCTAGTGATGATCTCTCTTCCGATTCGAAGACGAATAGTCTCAACCTCAACAAGACCAATTTTGTTACCCCTTCTAACTAAAACCAATTTCGCAGTTTGCCTATATGTACTTTTACTTTAATATTGAAATACAGGAAAAAAATCATGACGACAGATAATGAAGAACATTTTGACGGATCAAAGATAATGATGGAGATAAGATCTAAATATCTATTAGTATTAGTTTTAGCAGAATGATTTATTATCTTTTAAGAGTTTCCAATAATTAGGAATATTATCGTGGTAGGAGTTTAATCCTATAAATACTTGATTTATTATTATTTTAGGTGGTTTAACTTGTATCAAAATTTGAGATTTATTCTCCAAGCAATACATATTCTTTTGAGAATTATATTGATTTGTGTCAATACTTTCTGGTATTCTTGTGAATCAATGGTATTTTTTTTGTTGTTCACACTTCTACCTGCATCAAGGGGGTTGAAATGCCTCCTTGTCCCACACGTCTGCCCGGTGTAGGGAGTCTCTCTTGGTCTCGGTGCGACCTCCCAATTGTTTTGTATCATGTTTGTTTCTAGGGGGAAAAATTATATGTTTAGACTAAAAGAGAAAAATAATTGGGCTAGGGGTAAGCCGCTATACTGGTTGTGCCTCTATATATCAGTAGTTTAAAGGATACGAGAAGGCTTGAAATTTGCAAAGGATGTGAGCGTTCATATTAATGTTATTGAGACAGATGCAGTTAATCTGGCTAAAGCAATGAAGAGTGATTGTTGTTTTTACTCAAATGAAGTTGGGAACAGTAGAGGACCGAATGAAAGTAGTAACACTAATTCTATTCTTAGTGGATGTGAAAAAGGATATGATGGAAATAGTGGGGGTCCCAGCAATAGCAGGCAAATGTAAAGCTATAGAAGAGCTCCTAGAATCAAGCCATAAACCTACATCTGTTAAAACGGTTGTCAGTGAAAATCCTCAGATCATTCAGAGCCTTAATGAAGTTACTCCCATGGATTTTTCAAATCTTGTTGAAATTAAGGTCCATAAAAAATTCACCAGAATGCCTTTGAAAGAAATCAGGTGCGGCCATACTCATCTTGTTCATAATGGTGATGGGAAGAATGTCATGGTGAAAAACAGGAAAGGTATCAAAGGGCCAAGCTAACTAGAGGTATTTTGAGTAAAGCCTAGGGAAAGAATATTGATACTCGGTGGGTGTCAAGAGAAGGAGGAATAGCTCGATGAAAATCGATCCAAGCAGAGAAGGGGTGCAAGAAAATACTAAGAGAAACAAACTTTCCCCTCTACTCGGGTGTCGACATGGTGGTGAAGACGGTAAAGAATCGGTCTCAAGCACCCCAATGATGGCTTCCTGGAATTGTAGAGGTTTGGGTGGACCCTCTACGATTCCTCAAATCAAGAAGATTTGGAGATCCCATCATCCAAGCTTTATTTTCTTATGTGAAACAAAAAAGAAAAAAGAAATTTATTAGTACCATAGTTAGGCACTTCAAGTGTGGGGAAATGTGGCATTGTGTTGATCCTATAGGTCTTAGTGGGGGCATGATTGTGGTCTGGGACACATATGTCAGTATTATTAGCATTCATGATAAATCCTTTTGTTTGGAAATTGAATTTGAGTTGAGGAATGTGAGATCTTGGGTGGTTTTGTGTGTATGGCAGTGTTGAGTTGGGGATCAGAAAGGCACAATGGGATAACTTTATTCAGGCTAGGAGGAAGTGGGGCAATTATTGGATCATGGGTGGGAGCTGCCCTAGATCCGATGGAAGCTGTAGTGGATTCAGGGATTTCATCAGAGAGATGGGGATGAAAAAGGTGAACTTTTCTGGACATCCCTTCACTTGGAGCAACAATAGAGAATTGGATGGCTTTGTTGAGGAACATCTGGATATATTTTTTGCTTCCCCAGATTGGTTTGTGGATAATTTTAATGCAACGGTCTATCATATTCCAAGATTTTCTTAGGACCATCCTTTAATTATACTCCAACAGCAACCAGTTAAGGATAAAAGACACCATATATTCTGCTTTGATCAAAGATGGGTGCAGATAAAGGGTTTGGATCAGGTTGTGGAGAAAGCTTGGAATGGACAGCAGAGAGGCAATCATTTGTTTCAAATACAAGCCAAAATCTAATAGAGTAGAATGGATATCTTAGAATGGTGCAAAGAAATAAGCACAACTCAGCTAAGCAGATTCAGAGGCTTAATGATAAACTTGATAAGATGGTCTCTTTTGGGTGTAATAGGAACTGGGATGAATGGAGGAGTCTTAAAGCTGAGCTTCAATTTGGAAAAACAAATCTAGAGTGCAGTGGCTTAAGGAAGGGGACATAAACACTAAATTTTTCCGTGCTAATACCGTTCAAAGGCAAAAAAGAAATGTTATTGACCAGCTGGTGAGTAGGGATGGGAGCAGATGTGATAGTCAGGACCTTATTGAAAAGGAAGTTACCTCTTTTTACAAAGAGCTTTTTTCAACATCTTCTCCACCAGCTGATTATGACATCCTTGAAGGCCTACCAAGATCCATTTATGATTTCCACTCCAATCAGCTTATCAAACCAGTTGATGACCTTGAAATCAAGCAAGCCCTCTTTGATGTCCATCCTCACAAAGCCCCCGGGCCCGATGGTATAACTCCTTTCTTTTTTCAAATTTTCTGGCCTCTTGTCTCTGTAGATATCTGTTTAGCTGTTAAAATGTTTTTTGTCAATTCTAAAATGCATAAGAGTATTAACCACACTATGATCACCCTCATTTCTAAAGTAAAAAATCCTACCTCCATTGCCCAATTCCGCCCTATTAGCTTGTGTAATGTGATATACAAGATCATTTCTAAGATTCTTGCTAATAGATTAAAATTGTGCCTTCACCTCTGTATTTGTGAAGTTCAGACTGCTTTTGTGAAAGGGAGATAAATTAGTGATAATATTGTTATGGTCCATGAATGCTTTCATTTTCTCCATAACCTTAGAAGAGGCTCTAGAGGTTTCATGGCTTTGAAGCTTGATATATCTAAAGCCTATGATAGGGTTGAATGACAGTTCTTTGTCAAAGTTCTTAATAAGATGGGTTCCCCTCACATTTTTTCAAGTTGGATATGGTCTTATATTTCTACCTCTTCCTTCTCTTTTCTCATCAATGGGCAACCTAGTGGATATGTCCTCCCCTCCAGAGGAATTAGACAAAGTGATCCATTATCCCCCTACTTTTTCCTCATCATCTCTGAAGCTTTCTCAAACTTGATCTTTCAAGCTAGGATCCAGTCTCAATTTTCAGGTCTTAAAATCTGCAAAAGAGCCCCTGTCATATTCCACATTTTCTTTGCTGATGATTCTCTCCTTTTCTGTAAAGCTTCCCCTACCCAAGCCTTCTCTGTCAAAAAAATCCTTGATCAGTATTGCGTGGCTACTAGCCGATTGATTATTTTGGATTTTGGACAAATTCTCCATTTTCTTCAGTCCCATTGTTCATCCTGCTGATCAGAACCATATCTGTAGTACCCTTGATGGAATCCTCATCCAATCCAAGATTAAACATCTAGGATTGCCTTTACTCCTGGGTAGATCTAAAAGAGAGGTTTTTGGCTATGTCATTGAAGCCACTAAAAAGGGAAATAACAATTGGAAACATTGTTTCCTTAGCCAGACAGGTAGAGAGATCTTCATTAAATCAGTTCTTTCTGCCTTGCCTATCTTTATTATGTCATGTTACAGAATCACTGATGGCATTTGCAAAATTTTAGCCTCTCTTTGCTTCCATGTTACGGTGGGGGTTAATTCCTTTGGTTGAAGTGGTCTACCTTGTGTGCTAGTAAGGATGAGGGGGCTTGGTTTCAAAGAACTTATAGTTTTCAATGATTCCCTCTTGGCAAAAAACATTTGGAAACTCATAATTTTCCCTAACTCCCTTCTTAGTAAAATGCTTAAAGCTATGAATTACCCTAAAGGTGGTTTATTGAATGTTGGTCAAAAGAATTCTGATTCATGGGTTTGGAAAAGCTAGATTAAAGCTAGATACGCTCTGCTTCAAGGTCTTATTTTTAAAGTGGGGGATGGGAAATCAATTCGGATTTGGGATCACCCTTGGGTTTATGGTCCAAAATCACTTTTACCTACTTCTGGTGACTCTGTTGGACTGGTTACTTGGGTGAGTGAATTGCTGGATCACTCAGGTATGAGCTGGAATTAGCCTCTTATTAGAAACCTGTTTAATCCTTGTGTTGTTGAGTCCATTTTGTGTACCCGACCCTATCTGTTTTCCTGGCAATAGAGATAAAATTTCTTGGCATCTTACTACTTATGGTCAGTTTTCTGTGAAAAGTGCTTATCATGCTTCTTTCTTAGAGGTTAAGAGGAGGGCTAATGTCCCTAAAAGTAGTAATTGTGGTGAGGTGATTACTAAGATGTGGAAAGGGACTTGGAAGCTCAAAATCAAAGGTAAAATTAAACATTTTATTCGGAGACGTTTTTACAACATCCTTCCAACTAAAATGAATCTCAGAAAGAAAGGCTTAGACTTGGATACTATTTGTAACTTATGTGGTGAATCAGTGGAAACGTTGGAGCATATATCCTCTTCCAATGCAAAAGGGCTATGGAATTTTGGAAGTTGGCCCCTGTTACCTCGGACATTTTTCCTCAGTTTAATGCTAATTTTTGTGATTGGTGGTGTTTTATTTCTTCAACAAAAAAAAAAGAATTTTGGCAAGAAAGACTTCAACTTACTACTTATTTACTTTGGTGGCTATGGAAAACTAGAAATAATTGGATTTTTTTAAAGATGTTTGGGTTGCACCTAAGGATGTTGTTGCAGGTGCATTGGCAGAATGGATTGAATTTGGGGAAGGTATCCAATTAAATGTCTAACCTGGATTGTTTCTTGTTGCTATGCATTTTGTTGCGATGCTGCTGATAGGTGTTGTCATCAATTTTTGGCTTGTTGCTGGTGCTGATTGTTTGGTAAAGAATTATACTAGGGACTTTGAAGTCTAGTGGTTAACCCCTTTGGCCTATGCTTCCTGCTTGGAGGATTATGATTCTTATTGGGTGCTTTTTGTCTTTGATGTCCTTAGATATTCATTGAAACATTGGAGTGTAATATCAAAATTCATCGTGCTCATGAACATCTCATCTGATATTCTTATTTTTGGGCCATTTTTGGGCCTTGTTGGCTGTGTTTCGGTTTTGCTCTTTTCATTGGCCATCTTATTGATGGTGTCTCCTCTCCCAGTTCTTAGTGACTGACTCGGGAAAGGCTTTGTAGCCAATGGGCTATTGTAATTATTCTCATGGATGTTTCTAATAATATTATCATTATCGTTTGGAAAAAAAAAGTTGGACTTGTGCTGCCATATGTACCGAGTTTGCTTAGGGTGAGGAAGGCATAATAAAAGTTAGTTCGATTAAGAGAGGCGACAATAAGCTAAGGTTGCACATTTGTAAGCTAATTCATTATATTTCTAAGGGATAATTACAAAGCTCCCTAAAGTTTGGGGTAATTAGAAAAAAACCCAGAGATTTTTGAAAAATAAAAAAAAAACCCTTAAGGTTTGATTCCACTTAGATCTTTCCCCTTCATAAGCAAAAAATATTTCAAAAACTACCTTGATATTTGTAGAAATATGACAATTAACCCCTTAAACTTAAGAGAAAATTAAACATGAGTGGACTTTTTGTAATTTTGAAACATCTCTGGATTTTTTTGTAACTAGGCCAAACCTTGGGGGTGTTTTTGTAATTATCCCTATTTCTAATGCAATTTTTTTAACTTTGAAGCGAATGTTGTACCAAGTTGGTTGAGATCAACTGTTTTGGCCAACTATATCCGTAATAAAAATCATTTCTTCCCCTAAAAGAAAGTAGCATTTGACTACCGTACTTATCAGTTGGATGATCCACAAAATTAGTGGCATGTTACCACATGCATGTGCACACTTGGGGCTACTTTATTTCTTTCTCTTTTTTAAAAACCCAAAAGCTCGTCAAGTATCGAATCTTTTTAATTCTTGATAGACTTATATTTTTATATTATTAACTATATCAAAACTTCAGAGAAGTGGTCTTATATGAGAAATATCATTTATAGACAATTCATGAGAATTGAATTAGAACATGTATTTAATGAAAATACATATATTTTGATAAGACAATATTTATTAAACATAGCACAAGGGGTGCGCGCCCACTACAAATTGATCTCAAGTAGAAATCTCTTCACAAAGCAACGTGGGATGATAAATCTCACACCATTCCTTCACGCCTAATTCTGCTAATGAAACCCAAAATTATAAATTTCTTTTGGTCTATAAATCCAAGCCTATATAAAATACTGATGAGTTTCTGGAAGTTTTGCTCGAATCCAATTCCACATATTCATTTTAATTCTGCTAATGTTGGACTGATCCATTCTGAATGTGTATATATATATATATATACAGTGACGAGGCTATGCAGTGCCCCCCTCAAATTTTGAGAAAAAGTAGGAGTATTTTGGTCCTTTCACTTTTTCATCTTAAAATAAATAAAAAAAAGGAAAAAAAAAGTCTTCCATTATCTTTCATTTTTCTTTCTTGTTTTCGTATGTGGATCTTGTAAAATATGAGTCTTGGCCATTTTTTTCCCATTCTTAAAATTTTGTACAGTTTTTATGCTAAGCCATAAAATATAACTTTAATTTTTGCATTATTCTCTTGTATCTCTATTTGTCTCTTTTGGTGTATTGATGTAATTCTATTTTGTTATTTATTTTTGAATATTAAGAAGCGATTGAATTAATACAATGACTTAATCAAAATTATTATTTATTAATTTACAGTTTTATTTTTAAATTTGGTGTATTGCTTTTTATTTTTATATGTGGTAATTGACAAATTGACCACTTATGATTTGTAAAAATGAAAAATAGTCAAATTTTTCACTGACACGGTCATACTCGTCTTGTATTTTCTGATGAGGTACTTGGTCATATTTCAAAAAATTGATGGACCGGTCCTTAGAAATGAAAAAAACAACACAAAGTGGACATTTGAATTTAAAAATAACTAAAAAACATGGTTAAAACTATTTTTACTATGGAGAAGTGGCCAAAAATTCGACGAACTTTTTTTCTATTAATTTTAGTTGGGTCCCCCTACCGCAAATTCCTGGCTTCGTCACTATATATATATATATATATATATATATATATATTAAAAAATACAATTAAATTAGGCGAGCTTCAATTTGAACTGAACAATAATTTACTATCTGTATAGATTAACAGCCATACAAAGAGGAACTATAAGAACTTCGTCTTTTAGTGTCGAATTTTAAGGTCTCAAATTTTACCGCCCACATAAGACCTCATCGATCATTTGTAACTACTATTAACAAATTAAATAGTGAAATTTTAGTTGATCTTTAATTGTACGAACGAACATTAGACGACTTGAATAATGCATTATTAGAGTTTGATTCATAATCGAGCTTTACTAAAAAAAAATAGTTTCATTCATAAGCGAGTTAAATATCATGCAGACCTTGGTTTTTATATTATTGAATGTGGCGGGCTTGAAATACGAGATTTATAAGTCAAAGATGAACCAAATTCAACAATTTCATAATTAATTTGCAATATTTTGTCGTTTTTTCCCGGATGAGATCTTCTATTCCAAAACCGTTTTTCATCTCCTATTTCAACCGTGTGGATGATTGACACGTGTATTACACTTACCATTTTAGAACCCTTCAATTTCTGCTTGATTTATGCTTGAAAATGACGATGAAAAGTGTAATACACGTGTCAATCATCCACATGATTGAAATAGGAGATGAAACACGGTTTTGGAATAGAAAATCCCATCCGGTTTTTACCTCGCATATAATTATAAGTTTAATTATATCCAAACTTAAAAAAGTTCATCAAACAATAAGAAAAGTATCAAACTAGATTTATAACGAATAATGATACAACCATGGGCGAAGCCACCTTAGGACGAGTGCAGTGGGCGGACCGCACTCGATCTCGGAGTGACCATGTTAAATTTGAGTTGGACCGCACTGGAAATTCAACGAAGGTTTAGTTCATATAAAAAAGTTGAGTTAAATTTAAAAAGCAAATAAACCTTACTGTCTTAGTTCAAAATATTAAGAATTACTTGATTCAATTAGTGGATAAATGATTGACATGTTGTTATGTACATAAACATATGTTCCAAGCTTGATAATGAACAATTTTTTGGAAGTATTTTTCAAATGAAATTTTGTATATAAATCTATTCCAAATAATAATAGTTGTTTGATGGTTATTTTAGAATATGTTTTTGAATAAGTTACTTATCCAAAAAGTTCATTCTAGTGAAACCATAATAGTAATATTTTTTTTGCAAAAAATAATTGAAGATTATGAAAACCCGCAAAGAATTGTTGTAAGGTACCACCTTCATATTTGTCTCATTTTTCTATTTTTTTTTTTCAAATATCAGTTTGATATTCAACCTGTCAAAATGAAAAAATTCTGACCGCACTGACCGAAAATCCTGGCTACGCCCATAGATACAACTTTAATTAAGATTGTCGTGATTTTATTATAATGTTGTACACAAAACAAGAGATCTAAAAAATGAATATAATTACATACAATAAATGTGCACCGAGTTAACATGTATAACACCGTCTCTTAAGATTTGGTGCATTTTATGATTATTAGCAAGCAAAAGAAAAAATGGCACAAGTAACATGCTCAGAAGGCAAAAAGGTTGACACAAATTTAATTAATTATTAGCAAATCAAACGCAACAAACACGGCGCCGTTTCCGCATCCACATTTAATGTATACTTTTCTTGTGAATTTTCAACTTTCCCAAATCAACGCCTCAAACAATGCTAAATCCTTGTGATCTTTTCCAAAAAAAAAAAAAAAAAAAATTGCCTATAAATATTCACTTGCAGTCTTACTCATACATACCAACTTATATATCTCTCTAATTCATTCATATTACTTGAAAAGAATTTATTGTGTTTCTTTGATCATTAGAAAGAGATGGGTTCCCGTCCGTACAGTCTTTTGCTGGTTTTGTCAGTGCTTTTCTTAGTGACTTTGTCTAATGTAGCTGAGGTAAGTTATGTATGAGAAATTTTGATTTGAATAACGAGTGGTTAAAAAAAAGTAGTATATGATTAAGGGATAGTTACAAAAATAATCCTTTAGGTTTGACCTAATTACAAAAAAATTCAACTATCTTTTAAAATTACAAAAAAACACCATTGAGGTTTGATTCAGTGTTAAAATTAAAGGATTAATTGTAATATTTTTATATATATGATGGGAATTTTGAAATATGTCTTTTGCTTATAAAGCAAGTAAAATGTTAGACAACGTAAAATATCAGGGGTACTTTTTGTAATTTTAAAATTTAGTTGATTTTTTTTTGAAATTAGGTCCAATCGTAATGGTACTTTTTATAAATAACCCTATGATTAATGGAGTTTGGTGAATAAAGTAGAATTTTGGAGTTCGGTGGTTGTTTTTTCTTGCATTGTCTATAATATATTGTTTATGGTCTAACTTAGGTTTTTGTTTTTTTTTTTTCTGCCTTTTTTACAGGGATACAATCACCTTCGTCCTCGAGGTATATAAACAAATCTGACCCTAATATATTTCTTCTTAATTTTGTAAAGATATAGGCATTAAAATATGAAAGTCTTATGTACGATATTATTCATGCTACACCAGATGTACACCAGGTATACATCTGGTGTATATCATTATGGATGAAGAATAATTGTTTCATTACATATGTATGATGGATGCACACCAAATTTATTTTTACTATGTGTGGCATCTACATGACTGCCTTGCACATGCATGTCCTAACAATTGTTCAAGGTAATTGAACTTGAATGCTACGTTTTTCATCTTCCACTTTTTCTAATTGAACTTGTATTCGATTGCACTCGTCTATAAGATCAATGAAGCTTATATAATCAACAACGCATATATATATTTCAGGCACGTGTCGTGATTGAAAATACAATAGGGAATATAGAAACTGGTAATTACAAAACTACTCATGAGGTTTAGCCTAATTAACAAAAAGCCCAATTTAACTTTCAAAATTAGAGACACCCCTTGACATTTGTGTCTTTTTTAACAAATTGCAACCTTAATAAGGGGATATTTGTTTCTTTTCATTTTCGTTTACTTTATTTAAAATTCAAAGATTGAAATAATAATAATTGGATATATATTGTTTAACAGATTGCCAGCCTCGTTGCACCTACCGGTGCTCGGCGACTTCACACAAGAAGCCATGCATGTTTTTCTGCTTGAAGTGCTGCGCCAAGTGCCTTTGTGTTCCCGCGGGCACATACGGCAACAAACAAACATGCCCTTGCTACAATAACTGGAAGACACAAGAAGGCCGCCCTAAATGCCCTTGAACTAAAAATAACCTTCTCTTATTTTCATCATTAATAATCCAACTTTAATCATTTGTGGAAATCCTTGTATTGCAGTTTGACCCTTTTTTGAAGTCTTCTGTTTTTCATTTTTAGATCAAGTTGCTGGCAAGGATCAAATGTATTTGACGGAATTCCTAATTAATTTTATCTTTCACCAATAAGAAAAAAAAAAATTCCAGTTTTTAAGGTAAAATATTTGTAGAATCGAAGTATGACACAATTGACGGCCACATGCCACTTGTTTTTTCTGAAACTATAAAATTAATGAACGTCGATTTTCAGTTGAGTTTGATAAATGATAATAAGCACAATATAAAATAGTTCAGTTGAGTTTGATAAATGATAATAAGCACAATATAAAGTAGTAGATGTAATCGGATCTGCATTCATAAACAAGAAAGTAATGGGTCATTCACTTTGATAGAATATGTTGCCCGATTAATCAATATATTAATACAAAAATCCTCGATGTACGGATTCGAGCAGTGTTGTAAGTTAATGTTGTAACACTAAAGCATATGACAATCTCACACAGCGGAAACAAAAAATAACACCAGGATTTAACGTCCTTAGATTCTTCAATCTTAATACACGAGGCCACGCCCAGAGAAGAAACAATCCAACATTAGAAAAGCAAAGTTTATTACAAATACGACTGGATTTACGAATAACATAAAGACCCCCTCTTTATCAATTCACCAACACTTGTATAAAACTAATCCATTAATCGAATCTTCCACAATCTCAACCTTAATTGTTGGAATCCCTCCAACTTCAAATTCCTTGAACGGTTGAGTCGATCCATACCGTAGATATTCACCTTCTTCTCCCGAAGAATAACAAAAGCGACACAAATAATTTTCTTGAAGAAGAATTATAAGCTCAATGTATTTTATGTATCTTCTTCAAGGTGTTGTCCTCTCCTTTTATACTGAACAAAACTGATCCTTCATGGCTGGAATCAAGTGATTTGCTGATTTCCAGCTGGAGGTTACAAACTAAAAAAGGAAAACAGCAAAAACAAATCCTTTCCTTATGAGTGACAACAAATACATAAGGAAAGAGATTAAATGGCAATAATATGAGCTGAATAAATCTAGATAAGACATCCAAGATTATCAGCAAACTAAATAGAATAATTGCCATAAACCAAAAACAGAGAATCTGACATAAAATCCGCCCAGATTATGTGCAGACAGTGTTGCATCCCAGAGTTTCAACGCCAGATTTTGCACTGTGCAGAAAGACCAAATTTGCCAATAATGATAACATTAACAATCTCCCCCTTTGGCACTTTTGGTCAAAACAAATCACGCAGGAAAAAAAATCATAAGTGAAGCAACAATTTTGATTTAAATCCTGCAAATGTTAGCACAATCAAAACAACAAGCATTTATCCAATGGCATACATATCCAATCAGTTTATCCAAACTTAAGCAAGTTTTATCATCAAACTACAAAGCAAGATAAACATAGAATGCTATAGACTTAGTCATCTTTTGACTCCCTCTTAGAGTCAGCCACATCATCTTCCTCATCATCATATTCAAACTCCCCCTTAGAAGTTGCATCCTCTTCTTTCTCTTCATCACAATTTTCAGACTCCTTCTTAAATGGGTCTCACATCACATGACTTAGTATGCTCACCACAACACTTGACTCAGTTTGCTCCCCCTTACTCGGGTCTCACCTTACTTGAGTCTCTTCTCTCCCCCTTTTTGACCAAAAAAGACAAATAAAGCCAACCAAACTTTGGCTACTTTTTGGTCAAAACAATCTTCTTCAAGAATATGTATACTTCTAACTCGAGAGATAAAAATGGCTACTATGGTAGTTTCCAAGAAAAACTTCTAACTGCAAATTTGAAATTCAAATATTTTGGGGACAGTTCCATAAATCAGGGAGTGCATTAAATCTAAAAATAAACACAGATGAATATAATACCTTTTTATTAGAGACAAGTTTAAGAAATAAATCATTTCCAAGAATAATACACCACATCAAATCAAGAAAGAAGATATTTCCATAATCCCAAAAATGATCCTGAGGGATATCTAGAATGATGATTTTATTACTAACAGGAATAAAAAGGCCTCAGGCGTTTTGGTGTTGTAACCCATTTTTGTACCACTTTTTTCAAGAACATTGCCACACAAAGTCAATGGATCAAAATCCTTTTCCCATTTAATAATTTTAGTGAAAGAAAAAATCAGTAGAACATTTAGCCAGTTGGTAGCTTTCGCTCCAAAACATGGGTAACTCTTTCTCAGAAGATCATTACATGATTCAAGCATATTAAAGAACATAGAATAGTTCATAATTGAATAGCTTTCACACACAATATATAGGCAGCTTTTTCCATCGAAGGCCCAAACTAAAACATCTTTCATATGGGAAAAATCATTATGTTTGCAAATTGATCCACAATTGTTTTTTAGGCAAAGGTTACATCAAAAGAGTACTCAATTGAGTCACAACAATAAAACAGAGATAAGACAATGAAATGATATTAAAAATACACAATGACTAATGCAAAAGAATAAGATCAACAGGAGGTTGTAACACATCAAGAAAGAGAAGAGATGATGCATAAGCTCAGAGAGTACAGACACCCAGAGATTGTTACAGACAGTGTTCTAAAAAGCGCTAGGCGCTAGACTAGGGCCTAGCGCCCAGGCCGAGCCTTGGCAGGGTTAGGCGGGACCTGGGCGCGGTTAGGCGGAGCCTAATCGAAAAATAATTGTAGGTGAACAAAAGGGTCCTAACGCCTAGGCGGGGAATAATCGGGGCTAGGAGGGGATTTTTAGAACAGTGGACTTACAGGTAATTAAACTTTTGAAAGTCTAGGGCTTTGGTGAAAATATCAGCAATTTGATTCTCAGTGGTGACAGAATCGATGGTAACATTTTTATTCTCAACCAAGTCTCTAATAAAATGGTGTCAAATATCGATGTGTTTTATTCTGGAGTGATGCACTGGGTTTTAGAAATATTTATGGCACTAGAATTATCACAATAAGCAGTAAGGACTTTTTCTTCAACCCCATAATTAGCCAAAATTTGTCTCGTCCACAACATTTGAGAACAAAAGCTCCCAAGGGCTATATATTCAGACTCAACAGTAGATTGGGATACACAACTTTGTTTCTTACTGTACCACGAAATATTGTTACCAAGGTAGACACATCCTCCAGGAGTGCTCTTTAGATCATTGACATTACCTGTCAAATCAACATCACTAAACCCAGTCAAGTTAGTGTTAGCATTAGATAAATAGAATATACTAGGTTTAGTAATCTCATTCACATATCTAATGATTCTCATATTCAATTTAGGGATTCCAACTACAACTCTTATTTTGATCAGATTATGCATGCCACGAAAATTTAAGTGACCCATTTTCTGATGCCATATTTCAGATTCACTCAGAGTAGTGTTATGACACTCAGTGTTGTAACATTGGAGTTGTTCCTTCAATAAATAACAGTTAGCGGAGGACCTATTCCCCTTCATAATACAATTGTCATAAGTATCAAAGACATTACAAACATTCTTATCAAATTTGACACATAAATCATCATCAATCAATTGGCTAATGCTAATAAGATTAGCTTTCAAGCCTTCAACATACAAAAAAAAATTTAAATAGGGAAGTCCTACGACATTTAACGTTCCTTTTCCCAAAACCTTTCCTTTAGCACCATCACCAAAAGTGACCAACCCATTTTTATGTTTTTCAAAATCAGTGAGTTTTTTCAATTCTCCAGTCATATAACGAGAACACCCACTATCACAATACCATGATTCAGTCACACCAGCTGTTAAAGAAGTGTGCACAACATAACAAGAAAACTCATTTTTCCTAACCCAAATTTTCTTGGGTTTGTTGGATAAATCAATTTTAAAACGAGGAGTGTTTCTTTGATGATGTTTGAATATATGAGATTGCACTCTGCTTGCCTACAATGTTTCTGAAGACGATAACACTTAGGTCTTATATGGCTAGGACGATTGCAATAGTGACAAATAGGAACAAATCTATTTCTTTTTCCAACATGATTAGATGAAGTTCCTTCTTTAACAAAAGTACTTTTTGAGTGTTTATCCTTTTCAGCAAAGTTTTTGTTAGAAGAAATACCAAATCTAATACCTTCACGATATTGATGGATCTTTGCTTAAGATAGAAATTCATCCAACCTCCCCTTACCAGTGTTTAGTTTTTTGATAGACACCATCATCTCACGTAGATCTTTCTTCACCTTGGTTAATTCTTCCTTTCTTTCTGTTGCTATCCTTTCAAGTTTTATGACTTCACCTTTGAGTGAGTCTCTTTCAGCAGCAAGACAAACTACTTTCTTTTCTAGGTTCTCATTTGTCTTCAAGACAACCAAGCATTTTTCGTACATCTTTTGGTAAACTCTCCTTAGTTCTTCATTCCTTGATTCTTTATCAACTTCAGAGTCATCCTTAGAGTATTCATCACATGAGTTGTTTTCCTCTGCAGGAATCACAGAGTTTAGACATCTTTCAACAAAAGGAAAGTTAGTGACATACCTGCTTAGTGTTGTAACATCAGAAGTATCACTGGGGTGCGTTTGATTATAACCAACATCTTTGTCAATGGAGGTGAATGCAACATGATTGCTCATTCAACCTGGATGTGTCCAAAGCCACCACATTCGCTGCATTGAATCCTTTTGCTTTTAATTGAGGATTTGCTTCTTCTGTTCTTTTGCTCCGTAGATTTTTCAAAACTGTCAATGAGTTGAGGGCGTGAAACCAAACTTTATTCATAAACACAAGACATGTTAGCAACAATATAAAACATGATCTCACTCATAAGAATTAGTGTTAGGCTCTTGATGCCAATTGATAGAAGATGTTGCCCTATTAATCAATATATTAATGCAAAAACTCTGGATGTACGGATTCGAGCAGTGTTCTAAGTTAATGTTGTAACACAAAAGCATAAGACACACCCACACAACGAAAATAGAAAATAACACCAGGATTTTTAACGTTCTTAGATTCCTCAATCTTAATGCACGAGGCCACGCCCATAGAAGAAACAATCCAATATAATAAAAGCAAAGCTTATTACAAATACAACTGGATTTACGAATAGCATAAAACCCCCCTTTATCAATTCACCAACACTCGTATAAAACTAATCCCTTGATTGAATCTTCCACAATCTCAACCTTGTTGGAATCCCACCAACTTCAAATCCTTTGAACAGTTGAGTCAATCCACACCATAGATCTTCACCTTTTTCTCCCGAAGAATAACAAAAGCGACACAAATAATTTTCTTGAAGAAGAATTATAAGCTCAATGTATTTTATGTGTATCTTCTTCAAGGTGCTGTCCTCTCCTGTTATACTGAATAAAACCGATCCTTCATGGCTGGAATCAAGTGATTTGCTGATTTCCAGTTGGAGGTTACAAACTAAAAAAGGAAAACAGCAAAAATAAATCCTTTCCTTATGGGTGATAACAAATACATAAGGAAAGAGATTAAATGGCAATAATATTGGCTGAATAAATCTAGATAAGGCATCCACTACTCAAAATAGAACAATTGCCACAAACCAGAAACAGAGAATCTGGCATAAAATCCGCCCAGATTCTGTGTAGACAGTGTTGCATCCCAGAGTTTCAACACCAGATTTTGCACTGTGCAGAAAGACCAAATTTGCCAATAATGATAACATTAACACACTTTATTGTCCCCAGAAAAGGCCCAACTATATTTTTCTTTAAACTTTTGAGGAAATTACACAAAATACCCTTTATTGTGAAAAAATAACAAAAATACGCCCCCACGACAAATATACCCCACCCGGTCATTACACATGACAAATATACCCACCTGGTCCTTACCTCTTCAGTTTTTTAACCACCTTCATTACTTTCTTATGTTCCAAAGCTAGGGTAACTTTTTTGTGCACATTATTACTGAATCTCACATATCGGATTTGTGCCCATTTTTTTGCGATTCCTAGAGTTGATCGTGGCCACGTTCCTCACCGTTTTTTCAGTTTCAATCCTTCGAGGTCCATCACGTTCTCTGTAGGTGTAACTTGTTTGAAACCTCTGGTTTTGGTAGTAGTTTTAATGGCTACTAAAAACTCTCCTCATAAAAGGATATTAAGAAATTCTTCGAAATTGGAAGCAACAGAGTCTTCGACAAAAGAGGAAAATTCAGAAGGGTTTTGCTGGTTCAATGGCTTCAAAGAAGAGGAAAATCGAAAAGATTATTGAGGAAGAAGCGGTTTTAGATGTTAAATCGCCATCCAAAACTGTGAATTGAAGGTTGGTGTTAATCGCCGCGCAAAAAGAAGGTTTATTTTGAAGAAACGGATGTTCTTTGAGGTATGAGTTTTGTGTATTCTTTGTTATTGTTATTTTTGATTTGTAGTTTTTTGTTTGTTTCGATATTGTTTCTTATTTGTTTCTGTTATGTTTCATTTGTTCTTTTATGTATTTTAGTTGAAGTAGTTGTTGATTTTGTGTTTCTTTTGTTTTTCTGTTTCGTTTCATTGTTGTTCTAGGGTTTCAAGTATGTTCTTGACCTTGTTGACTGGTTTACTGCTCGAGTAAATACTGCCTTCTCCTTTGATGTTATTAACAATATAAAGAAAATTTTAACTGACACTCAACTAGAGGCATTCAAGAATAAATGTTTTGGATATTTCTTGGACATGAAAGAGGTTGATTTCCAGAATCATCTTGTCCATTCGTTGTTGAAACATCAAGTTGTCCACTCGAAGAAGGGCGAAATTGTTGTGTCTGTGGGTGGAAAGTTATTGAGGTTTGGGGTGGGGGAGTTTGCTATTGTGACTGGTCTTAATTGTGTTGGTGATAGGCCTTCATTGTCGGGGGATGCTCGTAGATCTGCTATATTTCAAAAGTATTTTGCTAGCAGAAGCAAGTTCAATAGGTAGTCCATTGAGGAATGTTTTTTAATGCGTGTTTGGGGTGATGAGGATCTATTGATGATATATTGAACAGTGCAAGTCAAGCTGCACTGGGGAAGGTGTGTTTAAATTATAGTTTATGTTATTTTGTTGTTTTTGAATTCTGTTTGTTCTTTGTTATTTTATTCCTTGTTTTTTTTTTTCAGGGTGCTTTGAAAAGTCCAGTTGGTGTCTCCTCCAATATGTCTCCTTCTATGAAGAGGGTTTCGAAACCGTCCATTGCGGTGAGAACTCTTTCACCACTAATTTTGAGTCTTCCGGTGATGCTGTAGCCAAAAGTGCTGAACCTGCGGACATGGTGGAGATTGGATTCATTGTTCCAAGATTTCCTTTAGTGTGCTGAATGTGCAGTCCATTTGAATTAGTATTCGTGTTATCTCAAAGTTGGTATACTCTCTATTTTCTTCCCATTGTCCATTATGGTATACGACAGCTGGGATTTTCTCCATGCAACTGTGGAATTCAATGAAAAGTTGTCTAAGTGAAACATATAATTAAGAAACATAAAAGAAACACATATGAAACAATGCTTCATGTACGACAAGAAGCAATGTGCTGTATTAGGCAAAGCATTGCAAATGGAAACAATTGTGAAACAAAAAAGAAACATGTGTGAAACAATTACGTAATGTATTGCATTCAGATTTTTCAGATTCACATGATTTATTTGTAGATAATCACGAGAAGCAATTTTTGTAGAATTTTGGATCATAATTCGAAAAAAATAAGCATTTTTAAGCTCAAAACTATCAGGTTTTGGATTCCCATGCAAAATTCCTGGTTCAATTCAATGTCAATTTCATCCAATATATATTGAATTCTAAATTTCTATCTGTAAAATCATGAAACTGGTCGAAACAAGGTTTTCTCAGATTAAGATAAACAGATCGTGTAGTTGTTACATGGTTTGGTCTTCTTCTTCCTCTTGATATTGAGTTTGAATTGTTATCTCGAGCAGTCCACTATTTCTATCAATTTTTTCCTACTATCTACGCGTTTCTTTTGTTGTTTGTTATTTGTTGGGATGGGAGAATTCTATTGTGATCGAGAGATGCATTGCGCCGTGATTTTGGAGGAGGAATGATTTTATACGCTGCAGAGAGTATATTTGTCCAAATTTAACCGGTGTTGGCATATTTGGGAACGAGGATACAGGGCGTATTGTGCAGGGATTGGGTTTGAAAAGTTGGGAATTCATGTCCTTTTCCCTAAACTTTTCGCACATTCCATTTCTGAGTCCGATATGCAACATTGGGCTTTGAAGAATATACGTAGGACCAAAGTTTTAAATTATTATAAAAGGCCCACTCATTTGCCCTACTCGTCCAAGGGTTCGTACAAGGCTCTTACACAGAGAGGAGGTGGAGGAGGGCATGGAGTGGGGATTTGGGGGGAAGAAGAAAGAAAAATAATCACCACCCAAAAAAATAAAAATATCAATAAAAGAGAAATTAAATTTAAATATGAAGAGGATAAGTGTTATGAGGTATGAAAAACAGAAGTGGTAAAAAATTTAGTTGGGGGGGGTGTACAACATGTATTCTAGGAAAAATCTTAATTAATATGATATGTATTTCAACAAAACTTGTATATATAGTTAATATGAGCTAGCCATCTGTCAAGATTCAGATCAAACAAACACACAAGATACAATTACTTAAGTTAGTTATGTTAGTTATGTCAGTTTCACATATCAGTTGTGACTTCATCCATTTAGATCAATTATGATCCATTAGATCAGTTTAGTATATTGTAATCTGCTTGTATAAATACATAACAGATGCATTGTAAACATTTCAATCAATTCAATATAAACTTCTTCTTCTTCAAGAATGTGTTTTGTTTAGTTTTATGGCTTTCTACATGGTGTCAGTTGAGTAATTCATTCCGCTGGTTACTCGATCTGCAGAATTCTTTTCTGTATCTTCTTCTATAATCAAGACTGTTCTTAATTTCTTTTGGTTTACATATTATTGGATTATCTTCTTCAAGATCATTGGTAATATGTCTTCCCATTTAAATTTGGCTGATGATTTTTCATCTCCATACTTCCTTCATCCTTCTGATAATCCAGGCGCCGTGATTGTTTACGAACCATTTAATGGCGACAACTACACTTCATCGAGTAGAGCAGTTTTACTAGCCCTAAATGTCAAGAACAAAATAGGTTTCATCGATCGATCCCTGCTAATGCCTGTTGCATCAATGTTCTTTTATCAATTGTTGGCAGAGAGCAAATAATCTTGTCTCGTCATGGATTCTTAACTCCATCTCTAAAGATATTCGACAAAGCTTACTTTATTTGAATTCCACCCAAGAAGTATGGGAGGAGCTCAAGATTCGTTATGTCCGTAATGATGGGCCAAGAGCCTTTCATCTTGAACATTCTCTAAGTTCAATTTCTCAAGACGATTCCTATGTTACATCTTTCTACAACCAAGTTCAAAGTGTTATGGGATGATTATGTCGTTTTAGACCAATTCCTAAATGTAGTTGTGGGCGTGTGTAGCTACAATATCCCTTCTTTCATGGTCGCAACACATCAAATCGATTCTCGCAATTAAATTTTTAGTCGGCCTTCCCGAATCTTTTGTCCAAATTCGCAACGATCACTATTGTTGGCATCTCCTTTACCCTCTTTAGCAAAAGTATATTCACTTCTTCTCCATGAAGAGACTCAGAGGAATTTAAATGACAATCATGTTGCTCTTCCCATAGAGAATATGGCTATGCTTGCCAAACAAAGTTTTAATTCTAAGGTTGTTTCAATAAAGACAAAAAGAAGCCTAAATGTGCTTATTGTGGCTTTACAAGCCACACCATTGATAAATGTTTTCAGATGATCGGTTATCCCCGGGTTGAAACGGTCCAAAAGGTCCTAGAAATATTAAAGATTCCACTACTAATGTTGTTATGGCTTCTCCTTATCAAGATCATCATGTGGATAATCCTTTATTGTCTCAAGAAATGTTGCAACAATTTCTTACATTTGCTAAGAATCTCCAAACTCAGCAGCTTTCTACGGAGCTCTCTCACTCAGCTGCTCACTCAGCTGCTACATCTGTGGCAGGTACATTTCATTCTAATTTTATGTCTGGTAGTTCACATTTCTCTCATAGGTGGATTCTTGACACTGGTGCCACAAATCATATGGTTTTTGATTCTTCTTTATATACTTCTTCTACACAAGATGTTTCAATTCCAATTCATTTACCAAATGACATTCCACTGTAGCCACTAAGATTGGTGATATTCAATTATCTGATCTTTTAATATTGAAATAGGTTTTATATGTTCCTTCTTTTACTTACAACTTAATTTCAGTATCTAAATTAGTTCAAAAGTCAGAATATGTTCTACACTTCCTGTCTTCACAATGTATCTTGCAGGATTTGAAAACAAAGAAGATGATTGGTTCTGCTGATCAAAGAGATGGTCTATATCATTTCATTTTCCCTTCTGTAGCTTCAACATCTTCTGCCAACTCTCTACTTTGGCATGCTAGATTGGGACATATATCTTCTAAAAGATTGTCTTTGTTATCTGATTTAGTATATTCTCCTCAAAAATTTCATTCTTGTGATGTATGTCATATGGCAAAACAAAAGAAATTACCTTTTGATGATAGAACATCTGTATCTACATATCTTTTTGATCTTATTCATTGTGATTTGTGGGAACCTTTTTCTACTATTTCTCATAATGGCTTCAAGTATTTCCTTACTATTGTTGATGATTATTCAAGATGTACTTGGGTTTATATGTTTAAAAATAAATTTGACACACACCATTCACTGGAAGTTTTTTACAATATGGCAGTCACTAAGTTCAATAAAAAAGTTAAAGTTTTGAGGTCTGATAATGGTACTGAGTTTATTTTGCCTTCTTTTTATGCTTCTAAAGGTATATTACATCAAACTAGTTGTGTAGAGACTCCACAACAGAATGGATTGGTTGAAAAAAAACATCAACATCTTCTTCAAGTAGGTAGAGCTTTGATGTTTCAATCACATGTTCCCTTATCCTTTTGGGATGACTGTATTCGTACTGCTGCTCATCTTATAAATAGAACTCCCACCCCTTTACTTGATAATCAAATTCCCTTTCAAAGAGTTTTTAATAAAATCCCTGCTTATAATCATCTTTGAGTGTTTGGATGCCTTGCATATGCTTCTACTTTGACAAAACAAAGGCATAAATTTCAGCCTAGAGCCTCTAAATGTGTATTTATTGGTTATTCTTTTGCTAACAAAGGTTATAAATTGTACAGATCTATCTACTAAGCAAACATTCATATCTAGGCATGTTAAGTTTTGTGAGAATGTATTTCATTTTCATTCGATCAATGAGACTCAATTTTTCGATCATCGTGAGTCAGTTTTTCGATCCTATGTTTCGATATGGATCCTATAGTTGTCACTGTGCTTGACACTATCGTGAATAATTCACTGACAATAACATGGCTCTCACAATTTTGAAGATAACTCGAGATCCGATTATTGACACACGGCTTATTAGAAGGTCACTAGACATACAAGTGCTCCTTATTATATTCAAGTTTATTACTATGCTTTGCCTCCATCTTTACATAAGAATGCAGGTCCTTCCGCACATCGACTATCCGAGGCAAACAATATGATATTTCCAGGTTTCTTGTCTCATCGCCAAACTTTGTCGATAAACATAGAGCATTTACAGTTGCTATATCTCAAATTTCTAAACCAAAGACATACATGCAAGCTAGTAAACATCCCGAATGGAGCAAGCCATGCAAAAAGAGATTGATGCTCTAGAAAATAACAATACATGGACTTTGGTTTCTCTACCATCAAATAAGCATTACATTGGATGTAAATGGGTTTACAAAATCAAATAAAAATCAGATGGTTCCACAGAAAGATATAAGGCAAGGCTTAACCAAAAGTTATACAGAAGAAGGGTTGAATTACTTAGACACTTTTTCCCTTGTTACAAAAATAACTACTGTGAGATTAATATTAGCAATGGCTACAACAAATGGTTGGTTTCTTCATCAGTTAGATGTCAACAATGCTTTCTTACATGGTAATCTACATGAGGAAGTTTACATGAAACCTCCTCCTGGTTTTTCTATTTCAAGCTCCAGTCAAGTATGCAAGTTAAATAAAAGTTTGTATGGTTTAAAGCAAGCTTCAAGACAGTGGTTTCAAAAGCTAACATCTTATCTACTATCTTATGGATTCAATCAATCCAGGTCTGATTCCTCATTTTTTATTAAATATGTTGATAACTCTATCATAGTCCTTCGTGTCTATGTGGATTATATCATATTAGCTCGGGACAATCTCTCTGAAATTCACAAAATCAAACAGCATCTTGATGACACTTTTAC
This sequence comes from Rehmannia glutinosa, assembly GCA_016081115.2. Classification (NCBI taxonomy): domain Eukaryota; kingdom Viridiplantae; phylum Streptophyta; class Magnoliopsida; order Lamiales; family Orobanchaceae; genus Rehmannia; species Rehmannia glutinosa. Next base: position 185,118 of record JABTTQ020002079.1, read on the forward strand.
TATTAAAGATCTTGGCACCTTGAAATATATGCTTGGAATTGAAATAGCCAGAACTTCAAAAGGGATCACTGTATGTCAAAGAAAATACACACTTGACATTCTAACTGAAACAGGACATCTTGGTTGTAAACGAAGTTCTACCCCTATGGATTCAAAATTGGACTTCGCTACTTCAGACACTACAGCTCTCTCAGATCCTTCTTTATACAGAAGATTAGTTGGTAGATTGTTATATTTAACAATCACACAACCTGAATTATCTTATAATATACAAATATTAAGTCAATTTATGTTTAATCCTACATCTTCTCATCTTGCAGCTGCATATAGAGTGCTTAGATATCTCAAATCCACCCTAGGTAAAGGCCTTTTTATGCAGCTTCATCACATATTCTCATTCATGCTTTCACTGATGCAGATTGGGCTAGATGTCCTGACACCAGACGAAGCATCAGTGGTTTTGCTATCTACCTAGGTGACTCTCATTTCTTGGAAAGCCATGAAAGCCGATCGTAAGTAAGTTTCTTCAGAGTCCGAATACAGAGCTACATCATTGGCCACTTGTGAAGTTCAATGGATAAACTATCTTCTTGCTGACTTACACTCTCCGTTAACCAAGCCAGCTACCCTATATACCGACAAAAAGCTGCTTTTGCCATTTCCCAAAATTCTTGCCATCACGAAGCGTACCAAACACATACAAATTGATTGTCACTTCGTAAGGGAGAAGATTCAAGAAAGGCTTATCAAGATCATACACATTCCATCTGCTCAACAAATTGCAGATATAATGACAAAAACCGTTGCCTCCTCATTTATTTCATCATTTTACTTTCAAGTTGGGCATGATTGATATTCATGCTCCACTTGCGGAGGTATTAAGATTCAGATCAAATAAACACACAAGATATTCAAAATACAGTTACTTAAGTTAGTTATGTTAGTTATGTCAGTTTCACATATCAGTTGTGACTTCATCCATTTAGATCAATTATCATCCATTAGATCAGTTTAGTATATTGTAATCTGCTTGTATAAATACATAGCAGATGCATTCTAAACATTTCAATCATTTCAATACGAACTTCTTCTTCTTCTTCAAGAATGTGTTCTGTGTAGTTTTATGGCTCTCTACACCATCGGTATTCTGTTTCTGTTCTTTTTTTGAAGTACAAGGATATATATTTTATTAAGTGTGATGATCAATTATCATTACACCAAACATCAATTAATCAACAACTATCAATTAATAATACAACATGCAAATCATGTCATTATCACAACCACTTTAATAAAATCAGCCGCATGTAAATCAACTGCACAAGCATAAATGAATTTCAACTTAAGACCTTGATGCGTAAGAAATTGAAAGCTATTTTCAAAATAAATGTATAAGAAATTGGCGATGGCTCCTCCGGAATTCACATTCAATATGCTTGAAATTTTGGATCTAATTATGACATTAGAGGAACATAATTTCAAATTGGCTCTAAATGAATATTTCAACTCAAATCGAATCCATAGATTCCATGTAACCGAAGGATTAGTCTATACTATCTTAAAAGTGTGAATGTTTCTTCAAACTTTTGATTGGACAAACATATCCTTTTGACATAGTAAATTTCAAGGGTAACCAAGTAATTTAATATTTATTTAGCTTTTACTTTTTTCAGTTATAAGACAAGTGACTTTTTATATTCTACACTTCAAAGTATTAATTCTTTTGTTTGTAACTCTTAAAATATTTTGAAATTTCAAATAATATTAGTTTCATATTAAACTAGATTTTGAAAGCTTTCTAACAATATGTGATAAGCATATGTAGGACTTTATATGATATAAAAAATTTAACCATTAAAATTCAACACTATGTAAAAAAAATAAGAATTTATGTTTGTTATAATTTTGATGGTTGATTATATAAAAAAGGGAAAAGAAAAAAAGAAAGATCATTTAAAAGTAAAAATATAAAAAGAAAATAATTTTAAATAATTAGGTGTTTTGATGCGAAAAAATTGCACGTAAGAATACATAGTTTTCTTTATTTATTTATGTATCAGATACGTCATTGAACTAACAAATGTATTATTTATCCATCGAAACTAAACAGGATAACATTTATATTTCTATTTATATATATATATATTTAAATATATAAGTATATACTAATATAATTTATACCATTGATACAAGTGCATGCATGGTTTATCAAAACTTTTGATTTTACAAAACATTCATTTCACATAGTTATTTTAAGGACAATTAAGTATTTTGTTATTTATTTAATATTTGTTTGTTTAATTATAAGATTGACTTTTATATAACCATAGAATAAACACACACACACACACATATATATAACTAAAAGAACAAGTGCAGAACAATGTTTCAAAATTATAAATCTTTGTTTGTTTAATTATAGGATAGACTTTTACTTAACGAAAAAGAACACACAACACACATACAAGCATACAAGACACACACACACACACATATATATATATATATATATATATATGATTTGGTTCAAATGAGACCACCCTCCCTAGGTGAGACAGTGTGGACTCATCTTACCCATTGATTTTAAAAAATAAAGGGATGTAATTAATTCAGTTTTTTAATTATTTCCTAATTTTCGCTGATTTTAAGGGTAAGATTGTAATTTTATAATTCAAATTAGTGGTCAGTAGATTTTATGGGTCAAACAGACAATCGCTAGGATTTTTGTGGCGGATTTTAAAGGAACCCTGTTTTCTTTCCAAATATTTTTATTTTACAAAGATAGTTAGAGTTCTTCTATTGCATAATTAGACATCAAATAATGCATATTTAGTTATTTTGTTGGCACTTTTTACTTAAAACAATACATAATTGAATATAACGTCATCGCATATGTAGTTATACTACATCGCATAAATAAGTTCAATATAATGTACATTTAGTTATAAAAATGGGATGTTGCTTTTGGAAATTATAAAAATGGGATGTTACATAATGTACTGCATATTTAGTTATTCCACAATGCATAGATAATTTCTAGATAATACATAGTTAGTTGATTTTGTTGCATAATTTATGACGTCTTGCATAGTTGGATATACTGTACTACATATTAGTTTTTTTACGTTGCATAGATAGTTTTCCGATAATGCATATTTAGTTGAGTTTTGTTGCATATTTAGTTTTCAAACTCACTGTTCGTTATTTCTCTGTAATATTGCACCGATTTTCTTGTTTTTTTCTGTAATTTTTGAGTTCTTCACAGTTTTCTTTATTTGCGTTAATGGAGGAATGGGAGAGAGAGAGAGAGAGAGAGAGAGAGAGAGAGAGAGAGACGTGAGATTGGAGAAATTGGGAGATGTATGAGAGAGAAAAAGATTTGATTCCATTTTTGTAACTAACTTGTTATGTTATTTTACCCTACTATCCTTATATTGATTAAATTAATATTTTAATATATTTTTTACCCATTGATTAATAGTGGGGGATGGTTGAGATTAGTCCATTATGTCTCACCTAGAGACATGGTCTCACTTGATCCTCCCCCTATATATATATATATAATTAAAAGAACAAATGCAGAACATTGTTTCAAAATTGTATGCATATAATTATAAAAAAAAATTAAAAGACAAACTTAATTAAAAAAATTCATATGTATAAATTCACATTTATTATAAAACTTGAATGTCGTTTAAAAATTGAACTCTTAAAAATTATAAAATTAAAATATCAATATGATATTTATAATAAGAAAACATGTACCGAAATAATTAAATTTTAGTAAATGATGTGAAAGAGTGAAACATGAATTAAAATTGGATAAAACCTAAAAATCATATATGCTACATAAGGGGGAAAAATAATCTCACTCAATATGTAACAATTTGACATTTGCAAAGAAACTAATATATTACTTCAATCATATGTTAATAATTAAATACTAATATAACATTCATAGCAAAATAAATTAAATAATTACAACAAATTAAAGTGAAAACTAAGAACCCCAAAATGATAAAAATTAAATGGTTATACTTTTCATTAATGAGTGGAGAGTGTCAAAAGTAATTTGGGGGTTAATCTCAAAGATAGTTTAGGATTAAACCAAATAGAAATATTATAAAAAGATGAAAAATTAAATGACTTATAATATGTATAATTTGACATTTTCCGATAAATTTTTGATTCATTTAAAAAGTACATCTTTAGAACATATAAAGATTCAAGCACAAAAATAATAATTGTTATAAGATACAAATTATTCTAATTTTTACAAACTGAAGTATTATGAAAAAAATTAAACAAGAATCGGACATGGAAAGTCGCCATGTGTATATCAAATTGATAATAAATAAACAACAAAAACTTATTTAATATGAAATAATTTGATATTTGTGTACACGTTTAATATTTCTTAAATTACATATTATTTCAGATACCAATATAATAATCAAAATACTATTTATGTATTAAATTTGACGTGTTAAAGCAAAGCAGTACAATAATAAAGTGGAGAGAAATGATACTATTTAGTGCCAAGTAATATAAATTATCTCGGGCATAAGGAGGCATAAGAAGATAGTTAAGGGTTTTTTTAAAACTTGATATTGACATCTTTGGCAACTATAGTTTATTATTTGATAAAAAAATTCAATAAAAAATTTAAATAAATATTAAAATACTATACAATTTTTTTCTTGGTTGAGGCATTGAAAATGGATTGATAATTATATTTCATAATAAATAATATGATTTTGGGCATGAGATTAAATGAAATCATTTTTAAATTTAATATCTCTTCAAAAATAAAATATACATTAGTTTTAGTATATTAAGAATACTTAGAATTTTCATAACTATGGCTCACAAAAAATTTACAACTATGTAGGTTTTAATATGAACCAAAATAGTCGAATTCAATTGCAAGTATAATAGTATAATGTATATTTCTAAAACTTTATGCAATTAAAAAAAACTAAATTAGTTTTGGTTTATTGCAAAAAAAAAAAATTAAAAACTTAAGTTTTGCAAAATAATTTCAAAACATAAATGTTAATTAGTATTGTATTTAATTATTGAAGATTGGTACATGAAAATTGGTAACTTATTTTTGTTTCATAAGACTATCTTTTGATTTTGTTATTTATTATGTGAAATGTTTTGTGTGCAATTGGATAGATGTTTTCAAAATTGATATTTTGACTTATTATTTTTTAATATTTTTATTTAATGTCTGACTCTCGATGAAATAGTGGATTATTTTTTTTATATTTTTAAGACACTGAAACAGGAGGGTTGTAGATTTTAAGTTTAGTGTTATGATAAAATATTGACTTGGTTATTAGAAATACAATAATATATGAAAAGTTTTTTTACAGATAATTTTAGTGGTAATGGTACAAAATAGCCATTTACAAAATGTAAAGATGAAAAATAGTCATCTTTTATAGACACACCGTTTTTAGCCATTTTGGGGGTGTAAAATGACATTCATACCCTTCTAGCATATTTGTTTGATATTTGGATTATTTCTCTCTCTTTCACTTATCTATATGTATCTTCTTACTCTTTATTTCAAACTTTTTAAAAAAATCGAACATGTATTTTTCATTTTGAAATATACAATATTTGTGTTGAATTATAGATATCGAAAACAGGATTAATTTGATATATTATACATGCAAAACGGATTTAAAACGAAAAAGTTATGTGAATTTAAAGTTTTTTGGAGAAAAACAAAATAACTGGTTATAATACGTGATAGAAGATTGAACAGTAACTCGAAATCGAGTTATGTAACTGGATATCCCAATTATTGGGTATCCAGTTATATTTAACTCGATAGACGTATTACATTTCATTATCTTCACATTACTCGATATCGAGTTACAGTAACTCGATATCGAGTTATGTAACTGGATATCCCAATTATTGGGTATCCAGTTACATTTAACTCGATATACATATTACATCATTATCTTCACATTTCTTCACATTATCGTCTTCTTCCCCTCTCTCACTTTCCACCATTAACAACATCTCAAGCTCCCCACCAACACAAAATCCACTATAAAACCCTAGAATTTCTACAAAAACTACAAATAATCCTAACAATCATAACCTAAAACAACTATAGACCAAACAAATCAACAAAAAAACATGATTCGGTCGTCGATTCGGTCGCCATTGTCCAAGTCGCCGGTTTCATCTTTCTTGGGGTTTACTGTGTTGGTTTCAAGTGTTTGGTATGTTTGGATTTGTTGTGACTCGAAAATTGGGGGCTTAAACTACTAAAGGGCAACTATGTCATTTCGCACCCCAAAATGGCTAAAAAATATGTGTTTGAAAAAGATCTTCAATTGGCCAGAAAGGCTATAAAAAAACCGACTCAAAATTTTATATTATAAATTTTTATTTTTGCATTTCTATAATCGAAAAACTGAGAGATAATAAAAGAGGTAAACACAAGATGTATAAGAATTTGATTAACCTTTATTTATTTATTTTTGAATTAAATAACAATAATAAATAAAATGATGATATTATGTTGGATTTTGGTATACAACTTATTATTTTTTTTAATACGATAACATCTGATTTATTAATTAGTAGCTTATATTTAAGCTAAATTTCTTGTCTGATTGTGTAAAATGCATCCAATGCTAAAAGAGTTCCAAAATTGATTAAGGCAAAAAGACTTTTCTGGCCATGAAAATGAAAAACACAAAAAAAAAAAAAACGATTGATGAATGAGATCTTAAGCTAATATAAGAATTATTTTTTATTAAAAAATTTAATTTTTTTGTGGGATTGAGTTCTTTAAATAATTTCATACTATATCGATCTATATTATAGTAGCGCAAAATATATATGAAAATACTTTCAAATATTTAAACTTAGATAAATTTGAGCATTTCGTTGATATTTATTCCTTTGTAAATCACTTTCAAACATTTTAATATTAATCAATAAGATTATTAAATAATATAATTACATTAGTAAAATCAAGTGGATCACGTGCAACGCACGTTTTTCTTACTAGTTTTAAAAAATGTTCTTAAGGCTTGTTTAAACTCGACCACTCGATTCAGTCAAAATCAAGATAAATCGCATAGCATATAGATTTTTATATACTTTTATTTTTCAAATCAATTAACAATAAAATTACACTAGTCCCTTATAAAAATAGTACCAAAGACAAATACATCAAAATAAAAATGCACTTCAAAAATAAAATTCGTCCCTCCTCTCCCAAGATATATACTCAAAAAAAAAAAAAAAAAAAAAAAACTCACTTCTGTAAACTAGCGAGACAGCAAGGAAGTTGATGAGACATTGCTCTCCAGTGAAAATCATCCCAACACCAAATTAGTAATAAATGGGCTTAACCAATATAGTGATGCAGCATATCATTGGGCTCCCGTCTCAGTATGATTTGGAACACAGAGACCCGTCACATAGTGAGGCCCACGTGAATTGACACAGTCCAGCCTGGTTTTGCATGAGTCTCCGACAAAGTCACAATCTCTGCCCATTATCTTGATTTAATGGCGTCCTCGTTACATTGAGAAAGGAAAACACTGGAAAGAATAATAAAGATAGCAAAAAGAAGCTTGAATGAAGCCATTTATTGTTGGATGTTTGCTTTCAATAAATTATATTAAAGATTTACACAAGTAAAATTTGATCTATATATGTAGGAAAATTGGAATAAATGTGAAGGAAATTTTGCAACTTGCAACGCGATTTTTGTTTGCACTTCATTTGTCTAATAGTAAAGATAGAGGTGGAATTATGTTATACTTTGTGAGAACGTTGAAATCACATATTTATTTGTCCAAATTGATATTTGGATGATGGAGAAACTAAGGTTCAAAGTTGAGTGTTGGAGTTGGTTGGAAAGGAAAAACCGAATGAGTTATTTTTTAGGGTAAATTTCACTTTGCCCCCTGTATTTTCCAAATTAATATTAGCTAATACATTTATACTTTTAACTTCTTATTCATCACAAATTTAAAATTTAGTAAAATATATGTACTACATTTTATTAAATATGAAAAATATTATTAGCAATTTTTTATTTTTTAATTGATAATCATAGTGTAATAAAAACTATTTTTAATAGAAAAAATAGTCATTTATTAGTGATTAAAATTTGATACTAAAATGAATAATCATAAATTTAACATAATTTTATCAGACACGGCTATATAGTTATCTATATACACATTTTTTAAATTATATTATTTTAATTCATTAATGATGAGAAACTTAATAATAATAATTTTCTTATTTAATGGAAATTATATGATTAAAAAAATAGAAATTATATTAAAATTAATAAATAGAAAATAATTTTTTTAATATATATATATATATATATATATATATGAGATTAAAAACCATTAACTTAATTTCAAAACAATAGTATGGGCAATTAAGTCATTGAATAAAGGAGTTGGAGCATAAAATATATTTTAATAGTATAAGAGGGTAAAATGATACAATTTGAGAGTACAAGAGAGTAAAACGATACAATTAAAAATACACGGGTGTAAGTGATATTCAATGATAGTATAGAGGGATAAAGTGAGATTTACCCTATTTTTTTATAAGTGAGTTTGTCCCACATGGGGAAAAAGAAAGAAAGTTCTGGTTAGTATTCCTTTTAGTTAAGGAGTAATATTGTATAACATAAAGGTTCTCTCCATTGGCATTGCATTGCTCTCGTGGATTCAGGTCAGTATCGCTTGGGAATTTACCTTTATGGTGTTGGCCTCCCACAGCAGTTGCGATCTGGGCTACTTGTGTTTCCAGAGATTTCAGTCTTGCATTTATGTTCGTGTTTAGCTGAGTGACATATTCTTCTATCCTGTCTATCTTGGCTTCATCTTGGCTCAGTCTCGCCCTTGTCTCTCCGATAAACGAGGATAGCATCTCTTCAACAGATTGTTACAATTCTTATTAACTCCAAAACGATTTGTGAATTGAATGACTACCCACAAACATGCTTGTCATACATGTTTCATGTCTGCATTCGATTTCCGTCTTTGTTAGAACTCATCGTCCGGAATTTTGTATTAACAAATATGACATGCAAATTATTGATCAGATAAAAAATAATTATAAATAAGCCCTCGAATTCATAAAATAGAATGCATGAATTAATTAAGAAAATAAATAATCATATTTAATACAAATCCACAGTTTCGATTATGCCCCTAAGATCTGAAAAATACGCCAAACATTGATTACAAACTCATGTAGACAAACCGAATCAATATTATGACATCATATAAGCCTGCAGACAAGAGTTCTTAGACATAGAAAGAAAACTCCTTCTTGTCGGGATGAATTCCCCTTCCAAGCCTCGAAGCTCTTGTGCTCCCTAGATGCGAAAGCCTTGTGGTGTTCTTCGCGACCTAGCCTTTTGCTCTCAGAAGCTATTTGATTCCTTCGTTGCTGTGTTATTTGATGTGTTTTTGCTGTATCAAGTTGTGATTTTTCGTGCAAGACTTGTCCCCTTTTATAGATGCTTGGAGAGATCACTTGTAGAGTTGAAACGGGAAGCAAACTCTAAAAAATGCGCTAAAACACTCTCACACGGCCAGGCCGTGTGGTGCTGGGCTCAACTCTTCCTCGCATGGGCTTGTGGCTTAACACGGGCAGGTTGTGCGGTGGCTTCCCAATTCCACACGGCCGTGTGGACCTGCTCCGTCCCCTGTTTTCTTCCCTTCTTCACACAACCGTGTGATTTTCACACCAGCACTCCACACGACTGTGTGACACTACACGGTCCAGCCATGTGAAGTGCTTTTGTTCACGTTTTCCGTAGTTTTGATCTTCTCTTTGCATTCGGCAATCTTATCCGGGCATCCCAACTGACATTTCTCCATTTTAAGCTTCGTTTCCTGCAAGAATTACAAGAATACGAGTTTCATGCCCTTCAAAGAAAACCATGTAAAAACATAGTAAATATGCGTGCAAATACATCAATTATATATCATTGTAAGCCCCAAAATGCACGTATATTTTACACTCATCAATTACCATAGTTAGTTTCTTGGATTCCTACTTTACCCCTTCTAATGTATACTTTCATATGAATTGTTGTATATATTTGTTCATATCTTGGCCATTGATTTATTTTTTTGATGGTGTAGATCTGGTCCTATGGTCTTACCTAGGAGGGTGGTCTCACAGGATCCCCTCCCTATATATGTATATATATAATAGATATTGACATAATATTGTTTTTATCATTTTTAATTAATTTATGTTTTAGAAATGTAACTCCATGCATTAAATGGGCATTGATGAAAGGTTCATTTCTGATTATTTTTTTAATTAATTAAAGTTATAGAAATGTAACTCCAACACTCAAAAAAAAATTTATTTCTGATTGTTGATTTCTTGTGTAACTCCAACACTCTAATACCATAATTCTTTCTAAATTCATTTCTAACTATTGATTTATGTAACAACTGAATTTTCACATCCAAAGACAACAATTTTCAACAATCTTCAGAATCTCCTGCATTTGCAGACCGTTAATATTTTTTTTCTTGAGCTAGTCTCTTGTCAGACCGTCTAATGAATCTAATCCGTTAGGCATGTCTAAATACCCAATCCATATACCCAACCATGACTCGGTCCTGCAAAAAATAATAATAAAATCGAATATCACAGAATTCTCGTGATTAGAGCCCTAATCCCGCTGCTCCTTCAACTACCACCACCGCACGACGCACCCTACAAAACCACCACCCCATGGCGCCAAAACCACCACAGCATGGCGCATCCACCGGTGCGCATCTACACTACGTGATTTTTCCCATTCTGCCATCTCTGTAAAGTCGCACCACCACCCCCATCGACCATCACCTCCATCGCACCACTATCGATCTATGTAATCGCATCAAGTATAGTAGGTATTGATTTTTATCTATATTCCATCTACTTAATAGCTAAATCCACATTGAATAAAAGCATACATAAGGTGCGACAATGGAGGGAGACAACTTGAACAATGACAGAGGTAACGAATGTGAAGGTCATGTGTTTTTCATTTGGTTCATTAATAAAAAGTAACACAAGTTGCCTTAAAATGTATCAGATGTATTAAATAAAGGTGTTAGACTTTATAAATTTGTAGAAGTATATGTTTTATAATTAAAAGGAACAACTTTGTAGAAAAGTAACATAAGTTGCATAAAACTATATTAGATGTAGGTGTAATAACACTAATAAATTCCAGTAATGAGAATGAAGAAGACAATAATAATAGAGAGCAGGGGGACAATATCATACTGATTGATGCTGAAGGTAAAAACCAGTTTTTGTTTATAAGAAAAATATTACAAATATATTCAAAAGTATTATGTGTTATGATAAAAAAATATCATCATTTTCATACATTTCCCCTGTTAATTATTTTCTTATATTAATATAATAGACTTGACTGGCTGTTTTATTGGTATGAAGAGGAATAACATTAAGGGAATATACACACTGTATCGCAATCATGCTCGACAGCTTTGATTTAGTATTGGTAAAATAACTACAAGATGTAATGAAGTTGGTGTTGTGACAGAAAAGAATTTTTTATATTCCTGTGAGGGATCTACAAGATCCATAAACACTGTTGAGAAAAAAAAAAGAAAAAATTTATAATACACGCACATGATATTGGACATCATTGAGGGCAAAGTTGAACAACGATGGTCTTTATGAAATTGTTGACCATAATATGTTGCACAACCATGAACTTACTAGAAAAGAGTGGAGGCATTTCCATTGTTCTGAAATGGTGATTACCACTGAAAAAGCTATGCTTATAGGGGAGATGATTTTTCTCGAATAAGAGCCATCAATCTTTTCGATACATGGTACAAGATGCGGGGTGAAGAGTGCATTGGTCATACAATCAAGGATCACTTGAATTTTGTGAATCGTTTCAAAATAAATGCAATAGAGGCAAGCGATGCACAAACGCTGATTGACATGTTGTACCAGCAAGATGCTGAAGATCAAGACTTCTTTTTCAGAGTTAAATTAGATGATATGGGGAGATTGTATAATCTATTTTGGAGGGATTTAATGATGAAGGAGGATTACAAGATATATGGTGATATTGTTGTCTTTGATACAACATATCGAACCAATTGGTATAATTTGATTTGTGCTCCTTTTGTTGGGATTAATAATCATTGGAAAAACGTAATGTTTGGTTGTGCCTTCATAGAGAATGAGAAAACCAAATCATTCGAGTGGCTTTTTGAAGTTTTTATGCAATCAATGGAAGGTCAATGCCCTAAATCAATCTTTACAGATCAAGATCTACCAATTGAAAATTCAATTAAAACGATATATATTTCTGTACAAGTTTCACTTCAATTAATGCAAAATGCTTTTATTTGTTAATATTAATACCTTACAATGTGATGTGTAATACTTTTCAGTGTTAAATGTAATGGCTCTTGAATCGTATTTCTGTCTTATAAACTGCACTTCAGTTTATATTTACAAAAATACTTTTCTGTTTATATGTAATATTTTTCTTTGTTTAATACTAATACCTCCAAGTGTTACAGGTAATACTTTTAAGTATTAAAAGTAATAATCTGTTTTATTTTTTTTATGTAGGTTTTCCCAGGAACACATCATAAGTTATGCTTATGGCACCTCTACCAAAATGTTGTAAGCCAGTTCGGGAAGTTGAAAGATGACAAATGCTTCAATGATGCATTTACCAAGTATTCATCAGGGTGCACAAATGAAGCTGAATTTCAGAACTGTTGCGAGAAGATGATTACAAAAAACGGGTTAGAAGATCATCCATAGTTTAAGAGGTTATTTGATTTAATGGAGAAGTGGTGTGCAACATGTAACAAATACTTTTTATCTGCTAGAATATTATCTTCACAGAGAAGTGAAAGTACAAACTATGCCATTGGATTTAATGCGAAGAAAACAACCGGTTTGACCGAGTTTTATGGAATTTTCAAGGAAACAATTAAACGTTGGATGAGCAATGAAGCAAATGATGAATTTCAGTGTTCATGGGCGACTCATACATCTGTATTTCCATTGACTTGTGTTTTGCATGCTTTTGTGTGTGATTTTTGTGCGATTTTTATTTTTCGTATGTGTGATTGTACATTTTTTGTGTCTTTTCGTCCCGTTTTATAGCGTCTTATGTTATGTAGGGTATTTTTGTTTGTTTCATAGGTTCGTAAAAAAAAAACCTTGAAAACGGGCTAAAATGGTCAAAAATGGGCATACGGGCGAACGACGGTCGGGGGGATTGACGTTGTGTGCGCACGCGCAATGGTGCGCGGGCGCGCACGTGAGACGATGGCAAAAAATAAAACGACGTGCACTTGTGTGTGGCGCGCAATGTCAAGGCTTGACGTGCACACGCACGCGCAAGAGGCTACCCTGTGGCACACAATGGCGCACGAGGGACCGATGCGCGGCGCGCAAGGCATGCACGTGATGGGAACTGTGCGGGCGTGCACCGGCCAAAATTTCCGAAGTTTTTATTTGATTTTTTTTTCTTTTTGGATTCTTCCACCTTGTATAGGGCTTAAGCTTATAAATAGCACTTGGGCGATCCATAATTTCGTGCACTTTCATACTTAGCACTTCTAGACTTTAGGTTTCGGTATTTTTCTCCTCCTTTCAACATTGGGATTATTTGGGTTCTTCCCATTGAAGTTATTTTTGCGGCTTAATTAAAGCGTAAAATTTCTTCATCTCTTTTGTCTGATTTCAATTGTTGGGTGATTATTGTTGCTACATGATAATGTTTATGATTGTTTTCTTTACTTCAATTGAGATTATGACCCTATCCCAAAGCATGAACTAATTTCCTTGTTCTAGGATTATGATGATTTGATTCAAACAAACAAGCATGAGTATTGACTAATTGATTTCCTTTCCTGAATAAATTGTTTTACTTATTGATTAATTTTTTGGCCGACTCTTGATTGTTTTGAAGGAATAATTGAGACCGAGAGAAGATATTATTCTTGGACTAAATTTATTCAGGGGGTTAGATATGAATCAGAGATGTATTATCTAACCTTGGCCTAATGAAAATAGCAAATTATGTTGGGATAACCCTAATTTGTGAATACGTGAGTTATCAGCCCTATTATCACACGTTTGTTATATTTATTAACCGCATGATCAATTAGTTGATAATCTGCTTGCATGTTTGATGAGATGAATCCGAAATCCTAGACTTTCATCCATATATTTTTTTCTCAAAGTTTACTTGTGTTTATTTTGATTATTGTTTTTTTAAATTATTTTCCTTTAGTTTATTAAAATCGCAAATCTGATTAGAGTGTTTAGGATTTACTTTTTGTTTATTGTGAAACATAATAGTTAATTGTCGGCTATGTCTTCCTTGAGAGACGACTTGTGGTCAACTTGCTACCCTACGATTGATCTCGTTCTCTTTCGATGATTGTCAGACTTTTATAGGTGTTTAGCGGTCGAACAACTTGACTATTGAAGCATGCTTTTGTGGTATACACATTGACACTTTTTAATGATTTTAAAGATGATTTTTTGAAGTCAATTTTCACTTCTTGTACAATGTTCCATTTTGAGAGCGACATTATGTTTTATAATGTTTCGAATGATGATGGAGTAGGTTCACATACCGTGACATTTTGTACCGCAACTAAATTGATAAGTTGCTCTTACAAGAGATTTGAAGAATGTGCTTTGCAAAAAGAAGATGGACAAAGTTTGCAAAAAATGGACTTATGGGATAAATTAGATAGAGGAATTAGACAGAGTAACAGGCCTAAGGATTGCATTCCTTGGCGTCATGAAATGACACACAAGTATTATAATCTGGTATTGAAATGCCAAGAAAATGAGGAAGCAAGAAGAATCCTTGAAGATGGTTATAATCGGGATTCTATGGAAGTTGAGGATTTGATGGCTAGTACAATGAGTTCTACAGCTGAAACTGAGATTTCTAGTTCTTCTACTAATATCTTATATCCTACTCGTTCAGTTACAAAGGGCAGAAAACAAAGAACAAAAGGGCATTTCGAAAAAAACAAGAAGAAGAAGAAGAGTATTGGCACATCAATCACACATACATCAAAGGAGTTCAGATCGAAGACTCCTAATCCTAGACTGTTTTAGGAGGGTTGATTATTTGAACTTAATTCTGATTATTCTTTACAATACACTTTCCTGGCAATACATTGTAACATATCTGATAATACTTGTCAATGTATCTGCTAATGCATTTTAACGTATTTGCTGATACATTCCTATTTTTGTGTGTGAATTCATATCTTATGGTTTATTGTTAATTGTTCCAATTATTTCGATGTATTTTCAACAGGATAATGATGTTTTAAGAGGGTTGATTATTTGAACTTAATAATTCGATTATTCTTTACACTTTTCCGGCATAGGGATTAATACATTGTAACGTATCTGTTAATACTTGTCAATGTATCTGTTGATACATTCCTTATTTTGTGGGTGAATTCATATCTCATGTTTTATTGTCCTGATTATTTCAATGTATTTTCAATAGAAAATGATGTTTTAGGAGTGTTTATTATTTGAACTTAATTGCAGTGCGGGGATTAATGCATTGTAAATGTATTCCTAATACTTGTTAATTGTTAAAAACATTAATTGGTAATTGTTCAAGGACACATACTGGACCTATAGTACTTGCAACTGCTTGTAAAAAGACCTCACCAAGTAGTCTGCATAAAAACATTACGTGTTTATGTTAATACTTTTTTATGTTTCACATCTAATACTTTTCTGTTCAACAACTAATACCTTCCTTTCGGTGCTAATACCTTTTTTTGAGAGATGTATTCACATGAAAAGGCTAATACATTGGTGCTCACAAACTAATACATTTACTTCTAATACTAATAATTTCAAGTTTCAATACTAATATGTTTACTTGTACTTCTAATACTCCATCTAGAGCTAACAAAAGCAGTACTTCATCTACAGCTAACAAAAGCAGTACTAGTACTTTCAACATTCAATACTACTACATTTACATGTAACTATTAATACTTGTCTAAAATTCAATTTTTTTTCATAAAGAACAAACAAAAGTCCAGCGAGCCATATGATCCCCCATTACACCCAACAACAAACATTTTCTAACCCAATACATCATAAACACATTATATTAACGAAACAGATCAATATAAAACTAATAGAAATGACTTGAGGTTCAATAAAATCTTACATGAATATCATTTTTTCAAGTTACTTCAGGGCCCTCGCAATTCAAGAACATCTTTCTCAAGTTGAATTCGTTTCTCATTTAACTAGTTCAACATAACTCGAATCGATGAGTGTAAAATATACATGCATTTGAGGGTTTAAAATGATATATATTTGATGCATTTGCACGCATATTCAATGTGTTTTGGTTGGTTTTCTTTGTTGGGCGTGATACTGTGTATTCTTGTAACTTCTTACAGGAAATAGAGCAAAATTGGATATAAAATGATATCACGTTCCAAAGTATAGGTTAAGAGCTAAGGTATGAGAAAGTATGTGAAGGAGAAAAGCACGAACGATCGAACAAAAGAGAATTTCCTTCAGAAACGTCCAAATGCGCTAACAGTTTCTAGCACTGGCAGGCTTTGGTATTTTGGCCATAACATTCTCTAAAATATTGATATTAAGGTGATTCAAGTGGCTATGGAAAGATAGGAGAAAGGGTTACAACTTTCATGAAGACCCTAGGAGCAAATTCGGACATAAACATGGCCAAAATATGTCACACGGCCGGACCATATGGTGTCACACGACCGTGTGAAAATGCCGGTGTGAGATGACACAACCATGTGAAGTGGGGAAAACGGGGGACAAAATTAGGCCCGCACGGCCAAACCGTGTGAAACCACACAAGTGTGTGGGAAAGGGCAAAAATCCACACGGCCGTGTGGGACTCTGCCAGATGCATTATTTTGGAGTTTTTCTCCCGTTCTAACTCTACAAGTGACCTCTCCAAGCACCTATATAAAGGGGACCAAGGCCTGAACGAATTTTGATCATCATACATCATCCAATACAATGTCATACAGAGAAAACATATCAAATAACACATGAACGCAGGAATCAAAGATCTTCTGAGCAAAGAAGGCTAGGTCGCGAAGAACACCACAAGGCTTTCGCATCTACGGGAGCACAAGAGCTTCGAGGGCTTGGAAGGAGAATCCATCCTGACAAGAAGGGGTTTTCTTTCTATGTCTAAGAACTCTTGTTTGTGCTTAAATGATGTATGAATGTTGATACGAATTTGTCTATGAGTTTGTAATCAATGTTTGACATATCTTTTGGATCTTAGGGGCATAACTGTGGATTCATGTTAAATATGATTATTTGTTTTCTAAATTAATTCATGCTTTTTATTTTATGAATTCGAGTGCTTATTTATAATTGCTTTTATTTGCCGGGAATAAATTGCATGTCATATTTGTTAGTGCGAAATTCGGGAGATGAGTTCTAACAAAGATGAAAATCGAATTCAGACATAAATGAGTGTATCCAGTCGGGAGACCTACAAATGTTTGTGGGGAGTCATTCAATTCATAGATTTTTTGGGAGTTAATAATAAATTTATCGAGTCGGGAGACCTACACTTGTTATTAATCTATGTTTATGCGCTGGCCTTCGGAAGGGGAATAGACTATCTTAGGAATTGAACCCATAAAATTGCATGAATTGGTTTTTAAAATTTTATTTGCATTTAATATTGAAGAAACATATTGAGATTATGTGCCTAAGGTTGCTCCTATAGATGGTGAAAATACTTGTGGGGTTCGAAAATTTATTTCTTTTATTTTCTTTTATTTCGACTTTTAGTCAAAAATACTCAATATTCGGTCTCTTCAATAAAATTGGAATAAGATGTTATTATAGCCTAAGTGTTTCGAATATCAATCCTTAAGGAATACGACCTTGCTTGCCATTATTCTATAAACTACACTGTACACTTGCAGTTGTATGAACCAAAATATTTTTGGCGAACAAGTTTTTGACATTGTTGCCGAGGATTGATTAGATTCTACTTAGATATAGTAATAAGTAGTTCAATCTTAATTGAAGTATATTTTCTATTTTTTTCAAAATTTTCGAAATTATTTTTATTTTTATTTTATTCGGTTCTAACATTATTTTTATTAAGTGCAGATAATGCATGATCACGCGTTCCAGATCAACCCAGCCAATACCCATTGATTTGGATATCAAAAGGACAACAACGCAACTAAGTAAAAGTACCAAAGCAATGGGACAAATCCAAACGCAGTGGACAACAGAAACAATGAGGAGCGCCCACCAGGGGCCGGCGTCCAGAACCGAATTGTGGAAAGGCCCGCGAGAATGGCAATTAGGGACTACTTCCAGCCGGAGGTAAGTCAAACTTATGGGGGTGTGGCCCGTCTGCTGATCTATGTAAATAATTTTGAACTAAAACCAGCATTGATCCAGATGGTGTCACAAAACCAGTTTGGGGGTAGAACCGTTGAGGATCCAAACGCGCATCTGGCACACTTTTTAGAAATTTATGATACTATTAAAATAAATGGTGTTTCTAAGGATATCATTCGATGCCACCTTTTTGCATTCTCTCAACGCGATAAGGCTAAGGGATGGTTATACTCTCTAACACCACCAGCCGCAAATCGGGCAGAACTTAGCTTACGGTTTTGCTTTCGCCAAAGACTTTCCCCAAAGTATTTTTGCAATTAAAATCGAGATCGCCCGAGTTTAGGCAATTAGATGCTGAGCCACTATATGAAGCATGGGATAGATTCTGGGAATTGCTTAGGAAGTGCCCTCAACACGGATATCCTGACTACTAGCAAGTTCAGTACTTCTATAATGGTTTAATTGCAAACACAAGAACAATTATAAATTGTAGGTCGAGGGGGTGTGACTAAGGTTTAGTAGGGGGTTGAATAAACCTTACCAAATTTTCGATTTAGTCCTTTTAAAGAAATTACTGAGTTAACACAAACGGCTAAGTCCTTGAGGGGATGACTAAGTTGGTTATTCAAATAGAGTTAACCACTCAAATGACTCGATAGAGTGTTGATAGAATAACTCAACTATTTAACCTAAATCTTAACTTGGTTGTGTTGAGTTTTATCAGCGGAAGACTTAACACCATTGAATTTGATTTAAACTTGTTTTAACACTTGATTTTAGCACTTGGTTAATTATCAGTTGGATAGAAAATTATCACAGATATAAGTAAGTATGCGAGAAATAAAAATCTTTGAAATGTAAATGACACAAATGATTTTTATAGAGGTTCAAGATGGGGTAATTATTCTAATCCTCTCTTCTCCAACTCCTGGAGGAATCCACTAAGTAATGATCAGTTCGCAAAGTGGTTATCGACGCCCCAGAGACAAGTCTTGATCACACAACCGACTTGCTCCTTGGACTCGATCTAGAGATGCCTTGGTCACACAATTGCTTCTCGTCCAACTCGGCTTTCTTCACAGGCGTTGCTTGCTACTTCACTCACTTTCTCAAGCTTCTTGGATTTGATCACTGAGCCCTCCAATAACTTGAGACTGGTTCGACCTTGAACCTTCCTACAATCATCCTTGGAAAGTAGACCCTTTTGATTCTTCAAAAGTTTCCTCTTCTTGTTTGAAGTTGTCTTTCCTTCATAGCTTTGTGTTGGATTGATTTCCTTCGAGATTTAGTCTTGAGGATTTTGCTTGAATATCTTGAGAATATTTTGCAGGTTACAGTTTGAATAATGCTTGCTCGTTCGTGGTTCAGTAACCTTTTCTCAATGAGTTTCCTCACCTTTTATAGTTAACTTTCAAAAATCGCCGTTGAAGAGATAAAGCTAATTTGCGAGAAGTCACTTGTGTTCGTTGACTTGTCTTGTTGCGATCCTTGATATTGACATTTCCTCGTATTTAATATCTTGCAAAGATTGCGGTAAACAGATCGACACAGTGCGATGCTTCCCATTGGTTTGTTCCTTTTGCACACAACTGGAACTAACACTTTATCTCTGACAACTTTAACAAGTTACTATTCTGAGTAACATACTTGACTTTCATCAACGGATCTCGTTCAGTTGTCTTGACTTGATGCGATCTTTTATTCCCCATGTGACTTGAGTTAGCTTCCAATCTTTGGATGACTCATCCGTCACTTCAACTTGAGACTCGCTTGAGTTGACTTGATCGACTCTTCATATGGCCTATTTCTGGTGATACACCTTGATCGAATTCTCGACTTTTCTTCCTTGCCATACTCAACTGTCTTGCAGCGGAGTCTTCACTTCAGTCTTCAGTTGACTTCTTGTATTTCTAGCCATAGCTGACTCGACTCAGCTTTTCAGCCCTATCTATTACAATATAAATTACAAGGAAAATGGGGTGCCAACTTTCTAATTTAAGTTTTACATGGCATCCACCAAAATCTACAAAATAAATTTCCCAACAATTTCCCCCTTTTTGATGATGCCAAAATTTAAAACATTAAATAGCATGTAAACAACAAAGATACATACAGACAATGCAGTAACAAAGAATGTATGCGTAGAATCAATCATTTTATTGATCATAGCATTCTTGTCCTTTACACAGCTGTTTACAAAGTGTATCAGAGCATATTTAAATCTAAGCAAATTACGAGCGTCTATGCTAAGATACAAATATAAAGTGAGAAATTACAAAACACTTTATTGAATGTATAGATGACTTACACACATTGTATTTACAAGAGTAAAATACATGAATGGTTCGCATCAATACTTCATCACCTTCGCTGCCTCCTTATTTCCTTTTCAACTCTGTCATCATCATCTCTCTTTCTTTTTCTTTCCTCATCAGCTGCTTTCTTCTTTTCATAAGCTCTCTTCGCAGCAGCATCTTTTCTCTTCCTTTCTTCCCATAGCTGGTCTTGTCTTCTGTTTTCCTCTTCTATTCTTTTCACATAATCAACATTTTTTCTAGCCACTTCCAGATTAGCTACTTCGTCATATCCAAATTTCAAAAGAGATCCTTCCCTTCTTACCTGAATCTACATATTCGATATTTTTGGGTAGAGGTCTAGGTCGAAAACCTCTTTCTCCACCACTTCTTCCTCCTCCTGTGGGTGTATACTGTACATGAGTTTTCTCGCTTACTTAATTTGAATGGTGCTTTGGTAGTCTCCGCTTCCTATCGCCTTCTTCGCATAACTTCCGGACCCTTTTCCCGTACAGATCCCAGGCTTGGGCTACCGACATATTCTTGAAATAGCCTTCGGATTCGAGAGTTTTAAATTCTTCAACCAATCTTGGCTTGTCTCCGTCATCTGGAATGGCATCTAGATCCTTTCCTGCCGGAATGCCTCTGTAAGTTTTTAATACTTCTTGAACACGGGCATCCGTCTTTCTTTCAATCTCTTTCATTCCTTCTTGCACAATTTTTCTCTTCTCTGACATGGGCACAACAGAGTGTTGGATCGGCAGAGCCACTGGAAGTTTGCTGATAATGGATGCTTTGACATGACCTTGCTGAGGGGTTTTAGCAATCATTAAGGTCAAATCCTTTGACCTTTCCCCTCAATCGCTTTTCCTTTTTCTTCTCACGATTTCTTCTTTCAATTTCCTCGGGGTTTTCCTCTTCCCCTTTTTGGCATCATCAAAGGAGAGAGGAACCCCAGGGAACATTCCTGCGAGCATGAAGTCCAGTCTGCTGAGAGTTGAGTTCTACTTGGAGTCTACTGCGGCATGTGCTGTTCGAAATTCTGAACGAGTGGCCTTTGATTAAGCTGCCACCAGTTTCATTTTAGCCATGAGAAGGCTGAACTTCGTATTCATGTTCTCATCAACATGCAAAATTTCTTTTCAATGAAATTCACGCAGTAACTCCATTTCAGTTGTATGGGAGGCATGCAATCTTTCCATATACGCCTGCATCCTATGCTTCATATCAGCATTGTCAGCACTCCAAACAAGCATCTTATTGTACAATGCCTTAAAATATCGAAGTTGTTCGAATCGCATTGCACTCTGCTGCTGACACCACTCCCTGATCCTTACCACAATCCCTCTTAAGTCTGCTATGAGGTTGGCATCTCTATTGTCTAGACGCAGATCTAGTGAAGCCTGGTGCCGTTCGATCTTCTCAATCTCTCCACATATTTTCTTGAAGACTTCACGGATCTCAGCTGTCACACCTGATTCAGCTGGCGGCCATTCAACATCGAAATCAAAGTCTGCTGGTACAATGGAGTCGGTAGGGATGACTGGATCTTCTCGAGCGGTGTATTGACGCTGCTTTTTAGCTGTCTCTTTCTCTAGCTCAGGCAGCTCAAGTGAAAAGGGAAATAATTGCTCAAAAGTGTTATCTCGCACATAAGGGATTGAAATTTCAGTCTGTGCCTGTGATGATCCTGGTGGAGTCGGTACTGCTGCAGCTATGGGAGCCTGCGCAGATGACCTTCGGTTTTAATTTGGGCCTTTTGAGTGGGTTGGCACCGTGGCCCGAGCCTCACTGCCTTCTTAACCTTCTTCGGCCTCGATGGAGATTTTTCTAAGTGAATTACCTGGTCCTCCTACCGCATCATCAGCGTCATCGGAAGATGATGAAACCTGGGGCTTAGTTCATCATCGAAGTTTAAATTTGACGAGCGACTTTAAAACTCGATCGACACAAATGCGTTGGAGAACATCCTCACTGGTCCTTTTGATGTTCAACGAGGGTGGACTCACTTCATCTTCAAATCCGAAATGATATGTCGAGATTGTCCGGGAATCATGAAGTGCACTAATCTCCTTCTCGAGATTCAACAATGTTAACGGGAGGGATGTTCGAACTTGAGCTTTACCTAAGGAAGTCTCAACCTCCCTTGGGCCTTCAACACCTCCGGCTAGCCTCAATCATAGCTAGGCCTTCTTCATTCCCTTCGACGATTCTGTTTGTCTTAGGGTCTTCAGCGATGGCATCCATATGAGTCTCAACCCCCTTTGATTGCACTTTCATTGCCCAAAGTGTTAACTCCCAGGGCATTTCCATCATGTGCCTCGACTGCAACAGTATTATCCTTAGCCTGCAAAGCAGCTGACACTTCAGCTGGGACAGACTCAACTGTCCGAGCTTCATCAATGTCATTCTCCTGGGGTTCTTTTTCGGTTTTCTCTTCGCCTCCTTTCTTCATTGTGGAGTCATCTGCAGCATCCTCCGACCCTGCTGCAGTGGAGTGAGTTTCCCCCTCAGCTAGCACACCAGTTGAGTGACTGATGATGGGGTCACTCTTCTCCAGACTCTCGGCTGCTTCAGTTGAGTGCTCAGCCATGGGGGCAGGTGGTAAAACACCTTCAGTAGGGGTTGGCTCAACTTGGGTGCCCAAATTCCCAGTTTCGTCACCAAGTCCCTTGGACCCATCTTCCGTGACAGGGAAGTAGTTGCGGCTATAATCGCGGGCAATCTGCTGCACTACTCCCAGTGGGTCTATCTGCAGGAGAGATTGTGAGGACTCTCCTGGTCCTTCAAACATTTGTTGCTCATGCACCATCCGGGATTCCCTTAGAGCTTGTTGCATGTCCGACTTCTCTGTTGCAGCAACGGGATCCATATCTTCATCACTCTCTGAGAACACATCAAGATGAGAGTGAGTGTGTTCTAGAGTTCCAGTAAGCGTTCATATCTTGGCTTTTTCGTGAGCTTCTGCTTCCTCGGCTGCTTTGGCTTGATCCTTCTCCTTGAAGATTTTTAGGATATCCAGGCAGTTATCTTCATCAAGGGCCTGAAGCACAGTGTTGACTTAAAGAAATTGCAACAACTCCTCTTCTTCTTCGATAAACTCAGGGCATTCAAACTGTACCCTTGAGTGACTTAGATTCCACGCCCTCCATTCACGTAGACGGCACTGGATGTCTGGATATACAAGAGAAAGTACGATAACATCATCATCCTCATCCTCCTCTTCTTGTCCTTGATGTTCTGGAATGGAAGGTAGCATGCTCTATTGCTCTTCTCCTCCAGCAGCGTCCGTAGCAGGCGGAGAGAACTTTTTCAAGTGAAGATTCAATTGTCTCAGCTTTTTCTTTTTCCTCAGTTGTCCTCTCCATAGCTGGGTCTTCTTGGGGCCCTCTCCGATCACCTCACAGACTGGCGGTTTAATTGATTACTTCAGATATCGCATTTCCGAGTGTCGAGTCTCGAAGCTTTCTCCGGTGAGTGGCGATCGAGGTATCTTTTTCACGCTCTGACTATTTGACTAGCCTTCTTCGTTTGGTTTTAACAAGAGTAATTTCTGGTTCTTTTTCTTCTTTTGATTCTCCGGCGGCGGGGGCTGGGGCATCTTTCTTGGACGGAGTTGCTTTCCTGGGCTTAGCAGTCCTTTTTTTTCATATGTCTAGGGAAGGGATTGTAGCTTCCTTCTCAGCCTCTGCTGCAGGGGCAGGAGACACGGCTGCTCGGGTAGGTGACTCGGTTGCAAAAAGGCGAGTGCATCCTGTTTCTTTCTTTGCGCAGGGGCAACTTTCTTCTTTGCAGCTTTCTTCTTGGGAGGGGAGGTAACAGATGTGTCCTCCGTGTCAGCTGATTCCCCCTCACTGGTATCTGCCCTCTTCGCATGGGCTCTTTTCTGGGCTCCTGAAAGATTAGCCCTGAACATCTATTTGTTTACATAGAAATGCTTTCCATGTTGAAGGGGAATGCCCTTCACTTCCATCAGATGGCCAATTACCAGGCCATATCCGAGTGATCCTCCAAAGAATCCGTCATTCTTGTATGATTTGTTCGAATATTACGCAGATCGCTTCTACACGAACTCGGCCAGTTGTTTTTTTACCCCGCATGATCGCAGCCATGACGACGCTTGGTCTTTGACGGTGATTGAAGCGGCCAAACTTCATGTCTACACACTTTGCAACGACATCCATCAACTTGTGATAGTCGCCCTTCAGCTTTCTTCTCGGTGTGTAGACTACCTTCGCAAAGCACACTCCGGTTTGGCTACTTCTTTCCATGCAGCAGCCAAGTTAACATCATCTTCGTTTATTTCTGTCATGACCTCAGACAGTAGCAAACATTGCTCCGCAAGATCCTTAAAGTGATAATCATGATGTCCTTGCGGTGGACGGAGGACTTGATTCCTTCCGTGGCCGCACTCGGCGTTTACATAGAATCGCGCCACCTCTTCAAGGTAGGTGAGCAACTACTCCATAGTAAGAAAAGGCCTGAGACCGGACTTTTCTAGCATATCAACTATCTTCTTCACTAGGGTTTCATCTGAACCCTAATTTACCATCCCTTAAAAATCCACGGTTGATCCAGAGTGGATTTGCTTTGATAGCTTAACAAAATCGAACTTTGGTGCCATTTGCAGAGAGTTTTATCGAATAAAACTTAATAAACTTGCTTGAGAACTCGTAGGGTTTGCGAGAGAGAAATGAACTTGCTTTGAAGATGAACAGTTTTCAGTAAAGTGAGAGAGAAGACTGAAAACTGTATGTAAGGGTTATGAAAGGACATGTTTTTTATTTTTGAAATTTAATCAAGATCAACGGCTCAGATTTAGCACGTCAAACCGCATTTTATTCCTCGTATTTAATGCGGCAGCATTTATATCCAATCATATGCTTAATGTGCAACTTTTGACTGTATGCTGACGTGATCCTTAAAAACATTCCCCCTCATTTAAAACGACTGCGTTTTTGTCACTTAGCTCATAAATGACTCAGCTTATTTCACAAATGACTTAACTCTTCTTCTCTCTTTTCATTAAGTGATTCAAATCGCCTAACTCGATCTGGTGACTTTCCGATATGGTCATTTCACTTGGCCGATGTGAAAACTTGTTCATTTCTCACTTTCTATCTTCCATCACTTCTGATTGAGTCTTCTGAGTGTTAGCTCAATTAACCCTAGCTAATGCTTAAGCTCTTCAAATCTTGATTCACATAAGGGCTTGGTGAATATGTCCGCTAACTGTTTATCAGTTGAGATATACTCCAAAATGATGTCTTTCTTTTCAACATGATCTCTTATAAAATGATATATGACATCAATGTGCTTTGTTCTTGAATGCAACACAGGATTCTGAGTAATTGCAATAGCACTTGTGTTATCACACATAATCGGAATCTTTTTTTCTTCAATTTCATAATATCTCAGCTGTTGTCTCATCCATAAGATTTGGGCACAATAGCTGCTCACAGCTATGTACTCTGCTTCAGCTGTGGATGTGGCTATTGAGTTTTGCTTCTTACTAAACCAGAAACCAATCGGTTTCAAGCATTTGACATGTACACGAAGTACACTTCCCGTCAACTCTACATCCCATAGTACCGAGTCCGAGTAACCAATAAGCTTGAATCCACCTTCCTTTGGATACCATAAGCCAACTTCCGGCATCCTTTCAAATATCTTAGGATTCTCTTAGGCCGCAGATCATGTGGCTCTCCTTTGGTACAGATTGAAATCTTGCACATACACCTCTTGAAAAGGTGATGTCCGTCCGCTAGCTATTAAATAGTCGTGATCGATGAGTGCTCAGATCTTGTTTGATCTACTGACGCTTACCATCTCCGCATCCATGTCCATCTTGGTGATGTGTTCCTTGGTATTTTCACCAGAAGACTTCTCTTCCATACCAAATTTCTTCATTAAATCTCTGGTGTACTTTGTTTGACTTATGAAAGTTCCATCCTTCAATTGCATGACTTGAAGTCTTAGGAAGAAATTCAGCTCTCCCATCATGCTCATTTCAAATTTGCCTTGCATGAGGTTTGAGAACTTTTCACACAGCTCTTTATTTGTGGATCCAAAAATGATATCATCCACATATATTTGAACAAGCAATATGCTCTCTCCATCATGAATTCTGAAGAGTTTTCTGTCCTCTTTCCCTTTGGTAAATCCATTATCAGTTAGAAATTGAGATAATGTATCATACCATGCTCTTGGTGCCTGTTTTAATCCATATAAAGCTTTCTTAAGCTTGTATACCTTATCTCCAATGGTCTTCTGCTCAAAACGCTGGAGGTTGTTCAACATAGACTTCCTCCTCCAATAGTCCATTTAAGAATGCACTTTTCACATCCATTTGATATACAGTGAAGTTCTTGTGAGCAACATAGGCAAGAAATATCTTTATTGCTTCTAATCTAGCAACAGGAGCAAATGTTTCATCAAAATCTATTCCCTCTTCTTGGCAATACCCTTTGGCTACCAACCTTGCTTTGTTTCTTACCACAGATCCTTCCTCATTCATCTTGTTTCTGAAAACCCATTTTGTACCAATAACATTCTGATGGGTTGGTCTCTGAACCAATTCCCACACTTTGTTTCTTTCAAATTGATTTAGCTCTTCTTGCATGGCTTGAATCCAATGTGTGTCATCCAATGCTTGAGACACATCTTTTGGCTCTATTTGGGAAATAAAATGAGTGAACATTGCTTCTTGCTGAGCGCTGGATCTGGTTCTTACACCATCTCTCACATCTCTAATGACTAGCTCTGGTGGATGGTCTCATAGCCATCTTACATCAGGTTGAAGCAAATCAGCTGGGTTCAACTGTCTCGCAGCCGTGTTGTCTTGAGCAGCTCTTTCATCATCATTCAGCTATAGATTTTCCAACTGTCTTTGAGATTCAGCTATCTCATCTTCATCTTGGTTGATTACTCTTGCTTTAGTTTCAACATAAAGACTTTTCTGCATAGTTGGCTGATTCAGCTTATCAGCTAACTCTCAATGTCTTCTCCATTCACATTAAGTCTTTGTCAGCTGTCTATTAATCATGCATCTATTTTGAGTATAGCATGCAGTATTGATGGCTTCAGCCGAAAATCTCTTAGGCAATCCAGCTTAAGCTAACATGGTTCTTGCAGCTTCTTTGAGAGTTTTGTTCCTCTTTTTAGCTACTCCATTCTGTTGTGGAGTCCTTGCTGCAGATAACTCATGAGCAATACCATTTTCAACACAGTACTGAGTTATTATCCCATTGACAAACTCGGTTCCTCATCGACCTTATCTTTATAATGGTTTGGCTCTTTTCATTTTGAACTCTTTTCATCATCTGAGGTAACTTCTGCAAAGTTTTCTTCTTTTTGCACATGAAGATTGTCCATGTATATCTTGAATAGTCATCTACCACCACTAAGGTGTATTTCTTCCCACTTATGATGGCTGGTTCAACTGGACCAAATAAGTCCATATGCAATAGATGTATTATCCTTGTTGAAGAATGACTAGGATTCTCCTTGAATGAAGATTTGATCTGTTTTCCCATCTGGCATGCATCATATACACTTTCCTTCTTATACACTGAGTCTGGCAATCCTTCCACAAGATGACTCCTTGCAAGCTTGTTGATTGTCTTGAAGTTCAGATGACTCAACTTCTTGTGCCACAGCCAACTTGACTCGTATGTGCTATTTGCTAACAGACAAGTGCTTGGTGTGTGGCAAAGAGATCTACCACATACATATTCTTCTGTCTTGATCCTTGTAGCACTATTTCATTTGATTCAAGATCTTTAATCCGCACACTCCCATATTGAATCCAACATTGTAGCCTTTATCACAAAGTTGACTTATGCTGAGCAAGTTAAAGTTGAGTCCCTCAACATAAGCAACATCTGTGATTTCCAATCCATTTTTCTTGATGGATCCAGTGCCTCTTATTTCCCCTGGAGCTTCATTTCCTCCAAATATGACTTTTGCGCCCTTAATCTCCTTGAATCTTGACAGGTTTTTCTTGTTGCCTGTCATATGTCTGGAACAGCCACTAGCCATGTACCAGGTTCCTTGGCACTCAGCTGTTCCTTGAACCTGCAATCAAGGAAATTAGTTTTTAGGTACCTATGCTTGCCTGGGTCCTGAGGGTTTAGTGCTGTAAGATGATCCAACCAACATGTAGTCAAATGACTTGACTCTAAGAGGTTGCCATCTATCTGTGCCATAATCATAATTCACTTTGGCAAATTGCTTGGGGGATTTAGGTTCATACATCTATCTCTTTTGTCTGTATGCATGTGTGTGTGTTAGCAATTGCCTTCTTTGGGTAGTTGTGATATTTTTGAGTGTAGTGCCTAGGTGCATATGTGTGCTGATAATAGCTCTTTTGCCTTTGGAATGACCTTTGTTGAGGTCTAGGTCTTTGCCATCTAGGCTTCTATTCCATTGGTCTTTTCTGATTTTTCACATTGTTCCAATCAGCTTGGCTCGGGTAATTTCTACCATTCCTATCATATGTGTTTCTTTGGTAAAACTTCTGGGGTTTTTGGTAGCTATGTTTATTCTTCACAGAGTACTTTCTATTTGGAGTTTGCTGAGGAACTCTGCTGGATTTCTTCTCAGTTGTCCTCTGAGCATACTCAACTGGCTGTTTTCCTTTCCCTTTTTATCCAAGGCCAATTTGTTTGTGATTATGTTTTGGAATGAATGTGGGTGCAATATTTGGTGTCTTGGATTTTTGAGATGCTTCATTACTTGTAGATCCTTCTTCCAAAATCACTCTAAGAGTTTGACTGTGCACAAAAGAATTGAATCCTATGCCTGTCTTATCTCCATATTCTTTTTGGTTCATAATAAGGTTATCCAATGATTTAGATGCCTTTGTAAATGAGGCAATCACATTTTTGAGATTTGATCAACAAAGATGTGACTTAGAGTACTCAACTCCTTGTTCTCACCAGTTATGTTCTCAGCCTTCAGCTCCTTGTTCTCACCAGCTATGTGACTTAGCGTACTCAGCTCCTTTGTCAGCTGTGAGTTTTGGCTTTTGAGTTGGCTGTTTTCCTAATTTAATAGTGTGTGTGAGGATTTAATGTGCTCAAAGTCTTTCATCATTTTGCCTAATAAATCATAAAGATCAGTGGGTGATGAAGTGTGTATATCAAAATCACTATCACTAGAATCTGAATGATATGAGTTAGAGTGTACCTCATCTTATTGGTCTGGTTGATCTTGTTCTTTAGCCATTAGACAAATCATTGCTTCTAGTTCCGAATCACTTGAGTAGTCAGCTTTACTACTCGAAGTCACGCTTCTTTCGACTTTTGTCTCAATACCGAGCGACCAACACGGCTTTCTTTCTTTTCCTCTCTTCTTTCTCTCAAGACTTTTCTTTCTTCTTCATCCCTTTACTTGTTGATTTGGTGGATAGGAAATCAATTGCAAAATGTCCTGGTTGTTCGCAATTCCAACACGGGTTCTCGGCTCTTTGTTGACTTTTACGTCGCCTTGGGTTATCGGCTCTCTCGATACTCAACCCTTTGATGCTCAGCTCTCCTGGGTGGTTTGTCTTCCCTTGACTTGGAGGGAGCTGAATGTCTCCTGGAGGATTCACCCTTATTTCTTTTATAGTTCTTATTGAAGAACTTGTTGAATCTTTTAACCATCGGGCAATCTCCTCCTGGTCCATGGCTTCCTTTACTTCAACTCTCTTTCCATCCTTGTCATAAGTGCAAATGTTTTAGGTCTGATTGTCTCTCTTGATCTTTTCTTCTCAGCTCAAACTCATAGGCTTTGAGGTCTGAGAATAGCTCATGATTGGATGTTTTTGATAGGTCCATCGATTGTCTTAGAGCCATGACCTTCATTTCCCATTCAGCCTAGAGGCTTCTTTAATCATCATACATTTCTTTTTGTGTATATTCTTTCCAAGTCTTTGATAGCTCATTTGTGATTTCGGTGAATCTAGCATCCGGTGATCCAAGGTTTCACCGCAAGCATTTTAAAATTTTCAAATTTATGTACAACAACAGACAATTTATTTTCTTTAATTTGCTCAGATCCTTCACAAATTAAAGTTAATTTATCCCAGATTTGTTTTGTAGTTTGGCAAGATTTGACTTTGCTGAACATTACTTTGTCCAAAGTTTTGTAAAGTATGTCCTTGGCCTCAGCCACAACTTCTTCTCCTTCACCGTGCAATGCTTCTCTGCTTCTTGTTTGTGTTCACTTTCGATTTGCGGTGGCCCATCCTCTATCACTAGCCACATTTCATTATGTAAAGCAGATAGATGAGCCTGCATACAAATTTTCCAGTCATCAAACTCCTCAATAGTGAACATAGGAATATGTGTCAGATTTGCTTCCATGATAATAACTTTTGCTAAGAATGAATGATTTCTTGGATTTGATCACGGAGCCCTCCAATAACTTGAGAGTTGGTTCGACCTTGAACCTTCCTACAATCATCTTTGGAAAGTAGACCCTTTTGATTCTTCAAAAGTTTCCTCTTCAAATGATTTGAAGTTGTCTTTCCTTCATAGCTTTGTGTTGGATTGATTTCATTTGAGATTTAGTCTTGAGGATTTTGCTTGAATATCTTGAGAATATTTTGCGGTGCTACGAGTTTGAATAATGCTTGCTCGTTCGTAGTTGGAGTAACCTTTTCTCAATGAGTTTCCTTAGCCTTTTATAGTGAACTTTCAAAAAATGCCCGTTGAAGAGATAGGTTGATTTTCAAAATGTCACTTGTGTTCGTTGGCTTGTCTTGTTGCGATCCTTGATGTTGATATTTCCTCGTATTTAATGTCTTGCAAAGATTGCGGCAGTATCTCACACTTCAGTGCAGTGCTTCCCATTGGTTTGTTCCTTTTGCACACAACTGGAACTAACACTTTATCTCTGACAACCTTAACAAGTTACTATTCTGAGTAACATACTTGACTTTCATCAACGGATCTCGTTGGTTGTCTTGACTTGATCATGATCTTTTATTCCCAGGTGACTTGAGTTAGCTTCCAATCTTTGGATGACTCATCTGTCACTTCAATTTGAGACTTGGTTTCTTGAGTTGACTTGACTGACTCTTCATTCAGCTATTTCACAGCTGATACACCTTCAGTCGAATTCTTGACTTTTCTTCCTTGCCATACTCAGATGTCTTGCAGCGGAGTCTTCACTTCAGTCTTCAGTTGACTTCTTGTATTTCTAGGCATAGCTGACTTGACTCAGCTTTTCAACCCTATCTATTACAATAAAAATTACAAGGAAAATGGGGTGCCAACTTTCTAGTTTAAGTTTTACATGGCAACCATCAAAATCTACAAAATAAATTTCCCAACATAAATGTTGCATCTGGGGGTGCACTACTAGGGAAATATCCTGAGGAGGCACTAGACTTGTTAGAGGAGATGGCGAACAACAGTTACCAATGGCCATCCGAGAGGTCGACTTTCCAACGAGTGGCAGAAGTTCAGGAGGAGAAAGTCACCGCACTCATAGAACAGGTATCCGTGCTGAATATGAAACTGGATGCAATGCATCAAGTGACTCCAAGAGATCTTGCTATTGTTGAAGAAGAAGCAAATTTTGTGGGCCAACAAAGGAACTTCAACAACAATTTTAGAAATAATCAGATATCCAACTACTACCATCCAGGGTTGCGAAACCATGAAAATATTTCTTATGCTAACAATAAAAATGTTTTGCAGCCACCTCAGGGATATAACGTGGGTAATCAAGCGCAGTATGAGTCAAGTGAAGAGAAAGAATCTGTTGAAGAGATGTTATTCTCGTTTATCGGAGAAACAAGGGCGTGACTGAACAAAGATGAAGCAAAGATAGACATGATAGAAGAACATGTCACTCAGCTAAACCCGAACGTAAACGCAAGACTGAAATTTTTAGAAACACAAGTAGCCCAGATCGCAACTGTTGTGGGAGGCTAACACCAAAAAGGCAAATTCCCAAGCGATACTGAGCTTAACCCGTGAGAACAATGCAACGCCATCCGTTTCCGTACATAAAACTTGCCGGGTCGATTATTTTTACAAAATTGCCGGGTTTAGGGTACCCGATGCCCGATTTGGAAAAAATCGGGTTGGGTAGCGGGTATTAAATAAATACCCAACTACCCGATCGGGTACCCAATAAATTAGAACCCTAGAAAACTCAAAAGTCCGCCTGATTACCGATTATCGTGTCATCTCGGTCTCTCTCTGTCTCTCCTAGACACAATCTCCCCAATCCCGCACATAGGCCCTCCACAGCCCACGCAACCGTGCAATAAATAGGTTTTTCAAAATTTCAGATGGTTTATCTAATTAGTAATTTACAGTTTTTTTTTCAAAAAAATATATGTGTGGGAATTTTCACGTGGAGGTACATTAAAAAAATAAAAAGTGATGAGAAAATGGGGAATTGATGGAAGTGTTGGGGTGGTGCAGAAGGCAAAAGGCTGAAGGCTTTCATTACTTTTTTTATTTCTGCAATTCCTTCACAGCAAAGGTTGTTTTTGCTTCCACACACCACGCGGAATTTTGCTTCCAACCATGGGGGTACCCGAAATCCTTTACCCGCGGGTACCCGAAAAGTCGGGTACCCAATTTTATTTGGGTAGGGTTCGAGTACCCTAAATAGCTACCCGATTTTTTCGAGTACCCGACCCAACTACCCGACCCGATGCCCACCCATATTTGGGGGTACTCCAGAAGCTCCAAAAAAAAAATTCAGATTATTTCTGTCTAAACCGAGTGATCTCGCTCTTGAGCTGCAGTGTCTTTGCTTGGTAGAAAGAATTTGAATAAGAACTTTCGCTCAACTCGGCCGTCCCAAGTATTAACACCGCCCGAGTTAATGTACCTAACCAGTTTCTAGCTTTATCCCTTAAAGAGAAAGGGAATAGGCACAGACGTATAACATCATCCGACACTCCATTCATCTTGATCGTGTTCTGATTTGCATGAAATGTGCAAGAATAAAGAGTTGGGATCCTCGATTTCAAATACCCCAAACGGGTTCTGTTGAATCATTGAAATTAACACCGGCTTCAACTCAAAGTTATTAGTATTAATCGGGATATGGGCAATTCCACCATATATGTGAGTTGTCTGAGGGAGAAAGTAATCGCGAATCGCTTGTTGTTGATCACGGAGCTTAAGTATCGGTACCTCATTATTGATCACATTGATCCATTTGTTACCCCGTTGTTTTCCTCCACAACCTCCATAGTATGATCTATATTTCTTTATGCTTGTTTAGTAGCTGCACTTATTCTCCTAGCAAAAGCTTCAACTTTCGGTATGAATGGTGCTAATTCCCTTTGCTTTGAGCGAGTATTCATGTACTACCTGAACCAACTAAAAGAAACAAATCAAAATACTGTAGGAGTGGAATTTAACAAATAAAAAGAAAAAATATATCTAAATTAAAAATAATACTATTTATCGCAATATTAGTACTAAAAATTAAATTAGTCCCCAGCAACGGCGCCAAAAACTTGTTCGCCTTATTTTTAGCTTCATCGCAAGTGAACGGCGTAGTTAGTAGATAGGGCAAGCAAGGCCGATCCCACATAGACTATTAAATTAATGTACTAAGTATTGAGATTGTAATAACACTAATTTTATTTAGACGATCGAATTGTGATGGTTGTTTTGTCAACTAAGACAATATTTTATCATAAAAAGAACAAAGCAAAGAGTTACGATTGAAAAGATCAAGTAGATGGATGGACTCTAGGGTTATGGTTTCAGTTAATCTCCTCTTGTTATCCGATTAATCAAAACCAAAGTTATTATCTATATTTCAATAAGATGATCACAAAATTAATTTATCCTCTCTCTCGAGACACAATAAATACGTTGATTGAATTATCTATAAAGCATCTCTACTCAACATAAGATAAACAACTCCCAAAAGTATAAAAGATTAGTTATCCTCACAAATACTCACAAACTTCTCAATTATGAAAAATATTCATGTCAAGTACTCAAGATCTAGTATTGAAACTCATCTCTCGAATTATGAATCAATATATCAAGCATGTTAAACCATTGGTCATATGATAAAACAAGTAATAAAGCAAAGTACTCGAATATGATTCGAAATAATAACTTAAGTTCAAATTAAACATCAAACAAGAGTCAATTAACCTAATCACAAACCCCAGAATCACAAGGTGTTTAGCCGGACATGGGAAACGAAGAATTCATAGACAAATTGTTCATAACCATATCAACTAGATTAAAATAAAAATACAATAGAGTAAGAAAACTCAGGGATATCGATGATCTCTTGATCAATCTTCAATCCTCAAGCGTGGATGCGACTTCGATCTTTCTCTCGATTCCTCCGGTAGAAGGATGCTCTTTTCTCTGCTTTCTAGGGTAAAAGTGTCTCCTTGTTTGGGTCCGCCTCCTGTCTATATATAATCCCTTCGGGCCAAACCTAATTTAATATGGCTTAAAACTATCAAAACCCGTACAGACGCACGGGCCGTGCTTATGCGCATGGGCTGCCCGTGTGTCATGTCGAGCCCTCGATTTTTCTTTGGGTAGACGCACAAACCGTGCGTATAGGCACGACCAGCCCGTGCGTCAATTCGAACGTACCGTCTTGATGTATAAATCACGCACGGGCCGTGCCTATGAGCACGGGAAGGGCGTGCATGAGCCTTTTTCGCTCTATTCAGCTCCATACTTCGCGTATTCACTCGACTCTTGCCGGTCCTAACTTGCAATGCTCCAAATTTCCTCAAAAGTACTCCAAATATTGTTAATTCCTGCAAAACGAGCAAAGTGTAATATCTTTTCCACAATATGAGAACACAACCCATTTTATTGAGTTAATGCATGTTTATCAACTTATTATATCCAGAATCATGCCCAAAATACATGCAAAACTCAAACTAAACAATAACAGCTAATACTATTCAGACTAACTACTAATACATTTAAAAAACGATTATCAAAACAAAAAATGTTTTGATAAAGTAAATGTTCACTAACAAAAGCACACAACTAACAAAAAACACAGAAATAACTGAAATAATCAGAAATCTGCAGAAAAAACAGAAAACTAGGGTTTTGAAATCGAGAATTCCAAATGAACTAGCACCAACTAAAATCCTAGATATGAAAACTCGACGAAACTACTGTTTTAAAGTCCAGAGATGTTAAAAACCTAACTCAACGAAGCAAAAATTACCTTTTAAAGGAACACGAAGACCGTTGATCTTTGAGTATCCACTTAGCACGTTAAACAAACCTTCTGAAAGACTCTCGAATGAAAAACTCCGAACAGTCAAGCTTCGATTTCGAACAAACCTTCTGAGAATTTTGAGAACCAAACTTTTGAAAACCAAAACCTTCGATGTGAAATGAAATGTGAGAGAAAAATGATAGAGAAGTGACGGTTCAGTTTTGAAAAAAGGAATGAGAATAGTTACTACCAAAAAACCCGCTGAAATTGAAAAGTCAGGTATTTAATTACAAAAATAGACATAACAAAATTAACAAAATTACAAAAAAAGCCAACTAGGCGTAAATTACAAAAATGCCACGCAGGTCGTGGGTCAAATCCGTCTAATGGGTCGACTCTTTTTAACGGTCCCGATAGGAGTTTTTCTATTTTTTATTTGCCTCTTATTCTCCTTGGTGATTATGTCCAACACAAGCTAAGTTCGCCAGTTGTATTCTCGTGCTAAGATTGTTCCAATCTAGCCGATGTATCAATCGATAATCACTTACCATGAGGGGATAAATCTTTTTTAAAGAAACTGTGTCCACCACAGGCTTCGGATTGTCACATTGAATTATATTTTTTATGTTTTATTCATTTCTCTATTTTTGTAATCCGTTTCAAAGATTAGATTACTAAAAAAGATATACTATTAGAACGACACTCCCACAAAAATATTTGTCAAAAGGGGGTGCCAAACTCTCACCTACTATTTGAAATTGGCATTGGTGCCAATTGCGCAAATCAGAGGGAGGAAATCATCACACATTAGTTCCTTCCTCAACATTTATAAACACAGGTGCTAAGAGCAAATCAAAATCATGGCAAGCAGATGAATTGCTTAGCCATCCAATTGGGTATGAGAAGAAAATTAGTGTACTCATCTGGGGTGATCAATTTATGTGAGTCAAATTATGATAAATGCAAGGAAACACTTGGGGTATTTTTTTATTAGATAATACAAATGAGTTGGGGAGAGTATTATTTGACAGCTTGTAAAGTGGTTGAACGAGAGTCTTAATTTCTTGGGTTTGGTTCATAAAACTCAAAGGGTGTATTTCTTGTACTGGGAAGTTCTTTATTAATAAAGAACGGAAACTCTCATGGACTTAGACAAGATTTGCTGAACCACGTAAAATCTATGTGTGTATTTTATTTTTTTGTCGTTGTTATTTATTTTTTTTCATCATCTTGTTGGTGTAATTTATCAAATATTCAGGTTAAATAAAATATTGGATCACGACATGCATCCACTGCGCCCAACAAGTGGTATCAGAGCCACTCAGTAACTTGGGTAAGACATTAAATTAAGATTTGATTTTTTTTTGGATGGACACTGTGGCAGTGGCAAATACATTCAAGATACAACAATTTGACGGGAAAGTGAATTTCACTCTTTAGCACTGAAGGGTGAAGAATCTTCTAGTTCAACAGGGTCTGACAATGGCGTTGAACGGAAGAAATAAAAATAGCAAATCTGGATCAACTACAGAAAATTGATGTAGCGGTTGAGGAAGAATGTAAAGCCTTTTTATTTCATACCTCTATTCCCGGTTCATTTGATAGTCTGGTTACGATGTTGTTATACGGGAAAAACACATTGAAGTTAGAGCACATAAAAGCATCATTGTTGTCCTATGAAAAATAAAAGAAGACAACTAGGAGGAGGGACATGAATCTGCTTTCATTGCTCGGGGCATGAATTAGATGGTGGATCTCTGACCAGCATGTTAGGTTCAAGGACGAGGAGAATGGGCATTGAATGCTATCATTGTCACGAGGAGGTGTTTGATAAATGGTTTTATCATGATTTTGATGATTTTGTTTTTACACCAAAACAATATTTTTAAAGGTTGTCCAAATACTCCTAAATGATTTAAAATGGTTTTTAATATTTCCCGGAGTATTTCTTTAAGTTTATTTTCGACTAAATTGGACAACGCTTTTAATGTTTTTGTGTCAATGTGTTTTTACATCAAAACAATGTTTCTAAATGTTGTCCTAATACTCCCGATCGGTCTAATATGTTTTTACTATTTTTCTGAGTATTTCTCGGAGTTTATTTTTGATAAAATATTGGACAACATTTCTGTCTCGGGGTCAACCGGTCGCTATATAGGGCAACCCGTACCTGAAGATGAATTTGGAAACAAAAAATGAGACGGAAAGGAAAATGGTCAGGTCGCCGGTCGACAGGGCGTCGGCCGGTGACGTCAACCGCCGCACTGGCGCCGTGCACGAACGTATGAAATTGAAACAGAACTCCCTGTCTCATTTTTTGGTCATGGTGGACCGGTAGGGGACCTCGACCGGTCGAAGTGTACGTCGACCGGTCGCCCTGTGTTAAAACGTGATATGTTCAATTCAATCTCTATTTCGTGCGACCGGTCACTTTGCGTGCTTTGACAACAAAAAAAATCGTAGTTTGACAGACAACTTTCCCTTAATTTGTGGGATGGATTTCTAAAAGCTCTTTTCTTCAATTGTCTTGCAATTTTATACGAATTCATGTCCCCAAGAGGAGCCTATCATGTACAAGACATCTTCTATAAATAGAGGAAGAATTGAAGCAACACAATAAGAGAGAAAACTACAACACAACAAGATACACTCAAGAATACACTTGTTCTTACATTGTCTTATTTCTTGTTGTAATTTGCCTAGCTATTCACTTTCACATCCTTGAGGTCTAGGCTATTCTTGATTACACTTGCACTCAAATTGTATTATCCATTATTGAGTTGTAATCTTGACTTTTGGTCATCATTCAACACAAGATATCCTTGTGAGTGTTCTTGTGGTAAGAACACACTTGGGTGATCTAGGTGTTAGGTGTAAGAAGATTGTGGTAGTCTTCTTGTTGAGGTGTTGAAGAATTTGGTATTCTTCAAGGTTGAAGATTGTGGTAATCTTCACAAGGTGCCGTTGGAGATTGTGGTAATCTTCAAGAGAAATTGTGGTAATCTCAAAGGTGGTGTTGAAGAAGAGTGTGGTGCTCTTCAAGGTGTTGTTGTAAGTTGGTGTTGTATTATTTTTTGGTAAATTAATAAAATCTTTTTTTTTCCTTTTGAAATCCATCCCGGATATACTGGGGTGGTAAAGGATTAGGCCCTAGGTGGGTTAAACCTCTATATATCAACGTGTGTTGTTTACATTCCACACCTTTATTATTGTCTTTGAGCATTCGGTTCGAAAAAGAGGCCAAAATCGAAAAGATGGAGATAATCTATTCACCCCCCTCTAGATTATCGTAGCCGCTTGGACTTACAAGTGGTATCAGAGCCAAACTCTTTGCAAGATCATTTCACATCGCGAGTAAAGAGAAACGATCATTGGCTACGAACGAAGCTCACCTATCCGGCACCTCCACCACCAAGCCACCACTATTTGATTCCAAAAATTTTATTTTTTGGAAAGAAAGAATGGAATGCTATTTACAAGGTTGTGGGTTCGACATTTGGAACATCGTCATAAATGGAGAATCCATTCCGATGAAAGATACACCACACACCTCCAAAGGCTTCAAAGAGCTCAATGATGAAGAGAAGAAAATCATCTCCTTAAACGGTAGAGCTCTCAATATTTTGTATTGTTCATTTACTAATTTGGAATATGAACATATTGTAGGAATTCGATCGGCACATGAAGTATGGCAAAAATTAGAAGCCATCTATGGAGTATTTGCAAATGAAAGGAATCAAACAAAAGCATCTACTTCTCAAAGGGATACAAGTTCAAATCTAAGGAACAAGCCTCTTACAACTACCAACTATGAAGAAGTTGAACATTGTCTTATGGGAATCGAAAAAGAAAACGAGGTATGTCTTAAACCCTCTACTTCTTATGATATTGTTATTCAAAATGATTATAGTGATTTGCAAAATGATTTTGATGATCTTCAAAATGAATTCCAAGGTTTACTTGTTAAGTACAAAAATTTGAAAAAAGAATTCAATATTTTGAAAAATGAAAAGGATAGTTTATTTACTTCCTATGAATCACTATCATGTGCTCACACCACCACACTTGATAAGGTTAGAAACCTTGAAAAACAAAATAGTACTTTTGTTAAGGATATTAATTGCATGAAAAATGATTTATCAAAACCCAACTTGAGTACCAATAAATTGTCCAATATTGTGAATGTTAATGGTTGTGATAGTTTGAATAGTGAACTTGATCATGAGCCTAATATTGTCAAGCATATGAAAAAGAATCGAGTTCCTATGCATGTTAGTAATATTACTTGCTTTTATTGCGGTAAAAAGGGTCATACGGTAAATACTTGTCGGGCTAGAAATAACTCTAATTATTGTTGGAGACCTAAAAGTCTCAAAGCTAATCCTAAAGGACCCAAGCACTTGAGGGTACCACAAAATAGTATTTTATTAGGTATCCGGCGAAATAATAATCGGAGAAAATTCATACCACCAAGAAGACGTCAAATAACCAACTCATTTGATCAAAGGAGAAAATATTTTCAACAAAGCCAATTTCCAAGAAGAGGATATAATCATAAATGGGAATAACACAATCCTTGGAAATGGCAAAGACATCATCAACAAGATGATTTTCAAAGAAGAAGAGACCATCAACAATGGGAAGGTAACAAACCTTGGAAATGGAGTAATCAAAGAAGCCATCATCAACAAAGTGACCTCTCAAGGGGAAGATATCATCAACAATGGGAATGACACAACCCATGGAAATGGCGTAATTGGTAACCCATATCTCTCTAGTTAAATATGCATTTTATTTTGTTATTATGCATGCTTTTATTTGTGTCTTAATTGCAAAATGAGTTTTCAAGTATTTATTTTTTAATTAAGGTCTTCAATATATATTTGTGCTTTTAAGATATTTTTGAAAAAGAAGACCTTATATGATGTTTTTAAAACTCTTGTACATTTTTGTAGACTAAACTGTGTTATAATCTGTTATGGATTTTTATGGCATGAGCTTACTTGTGATATCTCTTAGCCTACACTTTTATCATTATGATTTGTGCTAAATTTGTTTTAAGAATTGTGTAGGA
This sequence comes from Rehmannia glutinosa, assembly GCA_016081115.2. NCBI lineage: Eukaryota > Viridiplantae > Streptophyta > Magnoliopsida > Lamiales > Orobanchaceae > Rehmannia > Rehmannia glutinosa. Next base: position 226,122 of record JABTTQ020002079.1, read on the forward strand.
TTTACATATTTTCACAAATGGCCATTTACGTCATTATTTGTCAAGAAAGGCATAAATTATCGAGGTATGTTTACTTGTGTTATTCTTACTCTTATAGACTCGATATATATTGCCATGTGCTTATGTGCTTGTTTCTCATAGTATTTCATACAAGTGCCATTAAGAGGATTTTTTTTATTTTTTTGAAAGGCACTATTCGATATTTGATTGCACATTTTTGCTTTGACAACTCTTGTTCAAATACTTCTTTTAAATGAGGTTTCAACTATATGCTATCGGATTTTCAAATTTCAAAAGAGACCTTTTGTAGCTTTCTTAAGCTTATTTGAACTTGCATGATTTGTTAGACTCTTGATGGTCTTCTAAATGCATAGTATGTGTTTCTTGCTTCATGGTCTATATATAGTGTCTATTTCTACTATGCTCTTATGCAAGATATTTTGTGATTGATGATTAAGGCATGATTTTACACTTGGGCTAATTTTTCTTGCGTATATAAGCGTTGTCGTTAATGAGTTTGTTAAGTTGTGTAGATGAGAAATGAAGTACTCCAAATATTAGTTATCTCAAAATATTTGGATGTAAATGTTCTATTATGAACACCTTAGATCAATTGGATGCCCTATGATGATAGTGATGAAGAAGACAAAAAGGGTATTCCGGAACAAACTCGATGACCAAGGCAACATTGGTCGAACTAAGGCAAGGTTAGTAGCTCAAAGGTGTTTTCAAGAAGAAGGTAATCAATTTTGACGTAACATTTGCACTCATAGCACATTTAGTAGCTATTTGCATTTTACTTGCTCATTCTTGTTTTAAGAAAATTTCAAGCTTTACCAAATGGATGTTAAATCCAACTTTCTAAATGGTTTTATTCAAATATAAGTCTATCGGAGTTTAAAATTTTAGGCCAAATGATTTTTATAAAAGGCCTTGTACGGTTGATATACTTAGCTATTTTTGCAAAATGATTTTACAAAAGGTAAAGTTGATACTACACTTCTTGTTTTGAAAAAGGGCAAGGTTGTTTACTTGTGCAAATTTATGTTGATAATATTATTTATGCTACTAATGAATATTTTGTGCAAGAGATTTTTCTAAGTTGATGTAGGTGAACTTGAGATGAGCATGATGGGGGAGCTCAAATTTCTTCATTGGACTTCAAGTTAATCAATGCCAAGAAGGTGGTGATAAATTCACAATCAAAATATACAAAAATATCTTTGAAGATATTATGCATTGAAGAAGGAAGAATCAACTCAACCTCTATGGCTACCAATTTAGAGATTAACTAAGGTTGAGAATGACATATCGATTGACAAACAAATTTGAGGTATGTTTTCTTGTATTATTCCAATAGACTCAACATTCTATATGTCTTATGTCTATTTGCTCGACTTCAAAAACTATCCTAACGAATCTCATTAAAGTGCCGTTAAAAGAAATTTTCAAATATTTGTAAAGCACTTCTTCTTATGACTTATTCATCCAAAGCTTTAAAACGTTCTTATTCTTCGGGATAACAAGTCCGGTGAAAATTATTCAAGTTATAGTTCGTCATAATCGAACTAAACATATTGAGATTCAAAAAACTTTCTAAGGGATTGCGTTTTTAACAAAAACTTGAGATGTGTTTAAATCCCGTCTCAAAGTTAACTCGCGGACATTTGTTCATTTCACGAGTATTTTACCTCATTTCGAGCTTGATTATGACATAATGTATATTGAATGAGGTCTACGTTTGCATTTTGCACGTTTTTTAAAACTTAGGGGCGAAAAATCGAATTTTTGGATCAAACCGGATTTTTCAAAATGTAACAAAAAAGTGGGCTGCCGGGCGGGCCGGCCACGGTCGCCCATGCCTGGATCTGGTCGCCCTAAACGATTTTTTGGTTAAAAATGGTTATGTTTCCAGACTTAGTCATTTTGGCTTATTTTGTCCATTTTTCGTCCCCTTCGAAATTTGCACACAAATTTCACTCCAAATTTGTTTTGTTGCATACAATTCATATCTTCGACCTATTAAGGCTCGATTATCATCATCATTGCTCATCTTTACCGATCGAATGGTAAGAATTTCACTCTCTTTAGCTCAATTGGGTTGAACCCTTGAGAATTTGGTTTAAATGTCTATTTCTTGCTGCAAATTATATATGTCTGTGATGAGCTTATTGATTGTTGATGAATGATATTTATTAAATTGCATTTGGTGATGAAACACTTGGCTTGATTTCATTTATAAGGGCTATATATATATCTTCTTCAGTTTTTGACGCCCGCTAAGTGTTCGATAAAATGTTTCAATGAAAAATTAATCACCTACATGATTCTTTTGCTTTTAAATGTCTTATATACTTATAGAGATCATGTTTTGCAAATCAAATGAGTTTTCATGAGCTTCTACAAGTCGTATGATCGACTTTTCCCTCCTATTTGGTTTAAAAGCTTCAATGTTCAAACTAGCTCGATACATCGGTTTAGTTGCGCACTTTGATATGAATATATGATGTATTTATCGTGCTAACATTCTTTTTGATGATTCCAAAGGGAGAGAAACAGGTTATAAGCTCTTTAGCTCAAAGAAGCTAAGATAAGCTTAACGAAAAAAAACTATAAGCTTTGGCTTCATAAAGCCATAAATTGTGGATCATATTTAGTCCACTTGGTGCATTATGGTTATGTATGAATCATGGTCCATTGGTTGTAGTATGGACTTATATGCAGTTCTAATGATGTCTCTTTGACAGGGGGAGCTTTTAAGTTTTTGATACTTAAGCTCAATATCGAAAAAATAAGATTTTAGCTTATGTTGAAGTTGCTTCTATATTACTCTTGTTGTGTATATTGATAGGGGGAGCATTTGCTATATGTGTTTGAATATCTCTACTCCCATCCTTGCGTTTATATTGCGCGGAATGTTGTCGCTCTCAACTGATATTCATTTTTGACCGGAAAACTTGTTTTTGTTTTCAAAATAGCCTCTCAAAATTATTTTGTTTTCAAAATCGGTCTTGTTAAATTGTTTTGGTTTGTAATCATCAAAAAGGGGGAGATTGTTTGATAAATGGTTTTATCATGATTTTGATGATTTTGTTTTTACACCAAAAAAATATTTTTAAAGGTTGTCCAAATACTCCAAAATGATTTAAAATGGTTTTTAATATTTCCCGGAGTATTTCTTCAAGTTTATTTTCGACTAAATTGGACAACGCTTTTAATGTTTTTGTGTCAATGTGTTTTAACATCAAAACAATGTTTCTAAATGTTGTCCAAATACTCCCGATCGGTCTAATATATTTTTACAATTTTTCGGAGTATTTCTCGGAGTTTATTTTCGATAAAATATTGCACAATATTTCTGTCTCGGGGTCAACCGGTCGCCCCGTGTTGAAACGTGATATGTTCAATTCAATCTCTATTTCTGTGCGACCGGTCGCCCTGTGCTTTGACAGCAAAAATCTGACCGTTTGAAAGCAGACAACTTTCCCTTAATTTGTGGGAAGGATTTCTAACAGCTCTTTTCTTCAATTGTCTTGCAATTGTTTATAGAATTCATGTCCCCAAGAGGAGCCTATCATGTACAAGACATCTTCTATAAATAGAGGAAGAATTGAAGCAACATAATAAGAGAGAAAACTACAACACAACAAGATACACTCAAGAATACACTTGTTCTTACATTGTCTTATTTCTTGTTGTAATTTGCCTAGCTATTCACTTTCACATCCTTGAGGTCTAGGCTATTCTTGATTACACTTGCACTCAAATTGTATTATCTTGAGTTGTAATCTTGATTTTTGGTCATCATTCAACACAAGATATCCTTGTGAGTGTTCTTGTGGGAAGAACACACTTGGGTGATCTAGGTGTTAGGTGTAAGAAGATTGTGGTAATCTTCTTGTTGAGGTGTTGAAGAATTTGGTATTCTTCAAGGTTGAAGATTGTGGTAATCTTCACAAGGTGCCGTTGGAGATTGTGGTAATCTTCAAGAGAGATTGTGGTAATCTCAAAGGTGGTGTTAAAGAAGAGTGTGGTGCTCTTCAAGGTGTTGTTGTAAGTTGGTCTTGTATTAATTTTTGGTAAGTTAATAAAATCTTTTTTTTTCTTTTTGAAATCCATCCCGGATATACTGGGGTGGTAGAGGATTAGGCCCTAGGTGGGTTGAACCTCTATATATCGACGTGTGTTGTTTACATTCCGCACCTTTATTATTGTCTTTGAGCATTCGATTCGAAAAAGAGGGCAAAATCGAAAAGATGGAGATAATCTATTCACCCCCCTCTAGATTATCGTAGCCGCTTGGACTTACAGGAGGGTCACACTAAAAGGAAATTGTCATTGGAGAAAGAAGGATGATGATGTTGATAGTGGCGGTGGTGATGCGGTGATAACTACAGAAGATGGAGATATTCTCACAGTCTCCACAAGGATTGGTACCTCTTCTTGAGATTGATGGATCTTAGATTCGGGATACATAATGCAAGTGTGCTCTAGAATCTCAACCCCATCATGGTCCCCTACTGAATCAAAGAGTAAGATTTTTGACTTTTAAGAGTAAACAATAATACGAATCGAGAAGTGACAGACAGAGACCCATATTTCCTTCCCATTGGTCCCTACTTATCATTCCTCCTATTTCTGCCTCTTTAGTTGGAACGACCTCCTATCCTTTATTTTAATCACTTCAATTATGAAGGGCAAGAACTTTGTTTTTAGGTGATGTTTCTACTCGTAATATCATATGATTTGGAGTGGTGAAAATCAAAACGAATGATGGAGTGGATCATACTTTGGGTGGTGTAGTTTATGTCCCAAAGATGCGGAGGAATCTAGTTTTCTTAAGCCAGATGGGTTCCAATAGCTATGAGTATTTAGCCGAGGGTGGAGTTCTAAAATTCACACGTGGAAGAAAGATCCTAAGGGTGGGGGAAAAATTATCGGAATCTGAATAGTCTGGTGACCTCAAAAGGATTACTGGAAGTAGAGTGGGTCGTAAGGCTTTTAGGGAACAGATACGTGTGAGGAAATCCTGTTGGGCGAGAGGATATTAAGGTCGTCCTTTTCGGCAGCCAACTGGTGGTGTTGGTTGGGATACACGTGTGGATTGACCAATTGAATGAGGTGGAGATATGACCTTACAGATTCGACATGTGTAGAAGAATGAAGGCCAATATCGTTTCTAGTTTGTGGAAGATGATGTTTCAAGAGGCAGTGCCAAACCCCCATCTACTTCTTGAAATTAGCATAGGTGTCAATTGTGCAATTCACAGGGAGGAAATCATCACACGGTAGTTCCTTCATCAAGGTCTATAAATACATGTGGTAAGAGCAAATCAAAATCATGGCAAACAGATGAATTTCTTGGACATCCAATCGGGTATGAGAGGAAAAATTAGTGTACACATCTGAGATGATCAATTTGTGTAAGTTAAATTATAATAGATGCGAGGAAGCACTTGAGGTGTTTTTCTCGTGGGTAATAAAAAGAGGTTGGGGAAAGTGTTCTTTTATAATTAGTAAAATAGTTGTAAAAGAATCTTTTTTCTTGGGTTTGGTCCATAAAATTCAAGGGGAATATTTTCATGTACTGAGAAATTCTTTGTTAGTAAAGAACGGAAGCTCTCGTGGATGTAGGCAGGTTTTGCCGAACCACGTAAAATTTGTGTGCCATTTAATTTTTTTGTCGGTGTCATTTTTTTTTCATCATCTTCTTGGTATGATTTGTCGGATATTCTAGATAAATCAAATCTCATATCACGGTATGCCTTCATTGGTAAGTTGGTATATGATTGGTTCAGATTCTAATTAGAATGACAATAACAAGTTAAATATAATTCTTAACCAATGTTTTTATTCAACTTGGTTCAACTGATCGACTACCACTTAGACCTACAATCGTCCGATTTTTCGCTCGGCTCGGTGAGCCAGTCCGATAAAAAGACCGGGTTGGGGTGTATTTTTTTAGGCCAAAAAAAATCAGGCGGCCACCTGGTTTACTCGAGTTTTTCGTCATATTTTCATAAATTTGGACCGGGTTGAGCTCTAAAAATAGCGGTCCGATTTTGCTCTTGACCGACAAGCCGACAAAAGCCGGCCTGCCCGGACCCATTTGACAACTCAACTTAAACCACGTAGCGACCAAATTTCAATCACCTAATCAATTGATGTAGTACTGGGGTATTTAAAATTGTTCGATTTGTAAATATTTTTAAATGCATTTAAATTGGGCAAACAAGTATTGAAGTTGAGTTATCTCACACCAAAGGTGGAGATACCTATATAGGAGTAGATTTGCAATGAAAGCAAATGTGTAACATTTTAAGAATGAGTCCGAATAGAGGGATTGAACCTAATGGTCTATTAGTCTAAATTGATATGATAATCTAGAGGGGGGTGAATAGATTATCCCAATTTTCTGATTTTCACCATCTTTTTTTACTATGAGAATGATAACCAAAATAAAAGTGCGGAAATGTAAACAACACACGATGATTTATAGAAGTTCAACCCACCTAGGCCTAATCTTCTACCACCCCGGTATGTCCAAAATGGATTTCGGAAAAGGAAAAAGATTTATTAATAGATATACCAAAATATTACAAAATTTACCTTGAAGAGTACCTCACTCTTATTACAACACCACCTATGAAGATTACCACAATCTTCTTACACCAATGAAGAGTACCACACTATTCAACACCTAAAATCACCCAAGTGTGCTCTTACCAAAAGAACATTAATAAGGATGTCTTGTTTTGGATGATTGAAAACAATTCAAGATTACAACTCTAATGAAGTATAAAACTTTGAACTGCAAGTTTAATCAAGAATCAAGCCTAGTACTCAAGATGTGCAAGTGAAAGACTTAGGCTAAATACAACAAGAATATGAAAATGAAGAACAAGAAGTTTTGCTTGTGTTTATAGAGTTTGCGTTGTTGTATCTTGTTGCTTCAAGCCTTCATCTATTTATAGAAGAGATCTTGGATTTGAATCCCAGCTATAGGCTCCTCCTTGGAGATTGAAATCTGTAAAAAAATTGCAAATCAAATGGAGAATATAGCTGTTAGAAATCAATCCCTTAAAATCATGAAAAGCTATATGGTGTACAACATATAGTTTGCTGATAAAACCTTAGGTGGACCGGTTGACCTCTCTAATATGAAAACAATTTAAAATAGAAATATGCTTGAAAAACACAAGGGTGGACCGGTCCAATAGGGGTTGGACCGGTCGACCAAGGGTTCGACCAGTCGCCCCTAGCTTGGGCCTGTCACCCTTATCAAAGTTTGAGTAAGAAGCAAATTTGGAAAAGTTGCAACACTCAGGGACCGATCGACCTCCTCCAGATTTTCTTTTGTTTCGTTTCTGTTTTAGTTTTCAATCTGTAGGCAAGGGTTGCCCTCTAGGACGCCCAGTTGACCTTGAAACAGAAGTGTTGTCCATTTTTTTTCAAAAATAGCTTGAAGAAAAACTCCAGAAAATCAGTAAAAATCATATAAATCAATTTGGAGTATTTGGACAATATTTGGACACATTGTTATGGTGTAAACTCAATTATATGAAATCATCAAAATTACGATAAAAATATTTATCTAACAAACTCCCCTTTTTGATGATTACAAACCAAAATAATTTTGGAGGTCGATTTTAAAAACGAAATAAGTTTTTCCAGTCAAAAACAACTATCCATTTTAGGTGACACTTTTCATGATTAAGAATCATAAGGGTCGGAGCAAAGATTTTTAAAAATATTTTATAAAAGCTCTCCCTATCAACATGCTAATCGAAAATAGGCATAGAAGCAAACAATTAAAAGCTAAAAGCTCAGCTTTTATAAGTATAGCTCAAAATTCAAGAGCTTAAAGGCTCCCTCTATCAAAAAGAATTCATTAGTCGTATGTAAAAGTCCATTATGCATCAATTAGACTAAGTTTCATCCTCAACTTTTGGCTTTTTCATCCACAACCTATAGCTTTTTTCACGAGCTTTTTCTAGCTTCTTTGATCTAAACATATGCTTATGAGCTTATTTCATTATTCTCCTCCTTCAGAATCATCAAAAGACTATTAGCACGATAAAAATATTATAAATATGTATCAAAGTGCGCATTGAATCGAATTACCATGTTTTTGAATATAAAGCTTAAAATTACAAATAGTAAGGGAATTTTCGAAAGCAAGAGATTCATGTAAAGGATTAAATTTTCACTGAAACATTTTATCGAACACTTGGCGTGCATAAGATAAAATCGAAGTTGTATATAACATTTGCAAATATAATCATGCCCAAAAATTAATCCCTAAACACAGTTCTACAATATCAATTCATCAACATTCATAATTCCCAATACTATTATACACAAATTTCACTAATACATCAAGTAATTCTCAAGGGTTCAACCCAATTGAGATTAAAGAGAGAATTAAACTTACCAAGTGATCGGAAAAGATGAATAATATGGAAGATATACGCATTATACAAGTCCAATAAAGTAGAATTTGCAAGAAAAAATTATTTTGAGTGAATTCCGTGTGAAATTGGCGAAGGGGCCGAAATAGAAAAAGTAGACGTATAAACCTGACAAAGAGGACATAAGCAATTTTATCCCTGAAATGACCTTAGTCGACCGGTTGACCACTTGCTCGACCAGTCCAGGTCGTGGTCGACCGGTCCCTAAATTGATGTCCAGATTATGTCCGAATTTTGAGTTAAAAATGCGATTTTTCACCCCCTAAGTTTTAAAAATGCACCAATGCAATCATAGACCTTATTCGATATGCATTATGCCTAAATGAGCTCAAATTGAAGTAAAAGACTCGGTGGCTAAAGGTTTTGTAAAATATTCGCGAGTTGATCTTGAGACGGAACAAAGCACATCTCAATTTCCGTTTAGAAACACAATCTCTTAGAAAATGGTGTTGAACCTCAATATGTTTTGTACGGTTATGATGAACCAGATTTTGACCAATATTTATAGAGGATGTATTGTCACAACAAAATAGGAACATTTTCAAAAGAACATTCGTAATCCGCTAAGGTTTGTTTCATCCAAAGAAGTTGAGTACAACAAAAGGCCGCGAAAATATATCCGGCTTTGGCCGTTGATAAGGATACACAATTTTGCTTCTTTGAAGACCAAGATACTAGGCAATCGTCTAAAAATTGACATGATCCGGGAGTACTCTTGTCATGATCAATATTTCCCGCATAGTCCAAATCACTATATCCTTTAAGAGAAAAGTTTTTCATTCTTTGGATAAAACAAGCCATAATGAAATAGTGCCTTTAAAATATCGAGAAATTCTTTTAACGACACTCATATGAGATTCTTTGGGATTGCTTTGAAATCGAGCACATAGGCATACGACATGAAGAATATCGGGTCTACTTGCGGTTAAGTAATGTAAACTACCAATCACACCTTGATATTTTGATTCATCAATAGACTTGCCTTTTTCATCTTTGTCAAGCTCGATATTGGTTGCAATTGGAGTAGCAACGGTCTTTCCTTCTTCTATACCGAACTTCTTTAGAAGCTATTTTGTATACTTGGATTGGGATATGTAAATGCCTTCTTGGCATTGTTTTATTTGAAGTCCAAGAAAGAAGTTTAGCTCTCCCATCATGCTCATCTCAAATTAATCTTATATGAGCTTAGAAAATTTCTTACAAAGAGACTCATTAGTAGCACCAAAGATAATATCATCAACATAAATTTGTACTAATAAACAATCTTTTCCCTATTCAAAAACAAAGAGAGTAGTATCAACTTTACCTCTAGAAAATCTATTTTGTAAAAGAAAAGAACTAAGTCTATCGTACCATGCTCGGGGTGCTTGTTTTAAACCATATAAGGCCTTTTTAAGTTTGTAAACATCATTTGGCCTTGAAAAATTTTCAAACCTCGGAGGTTGTTTTACATAGACTTCTTTTGAATAAAGCCATTTAAAAAGTCGGATTTGACATCCATTTGGTAAAGCTTGAAATTTTTAAAACAAGAATGGGCAAGTAAAATTTGAATTGCTTCTGAACGTGCTACGGGTGCAAATGTTTCATCATAGTCAATACCTTCTTCTTGAGAATACCCTTGAGCCACTAACGATGTTGCCTTGGTCATCGAGTTTATTTCGGAATACCCATTTAGTGCCAATAATAGTTTGTGTGGAGGACAAGGTATCAATTCCCAAACATCATTTGTTTCAGATTGGTTCAACTCTTATTGCATTTCAAGAAACCAATCTTCATCTTTGCTACCTTTGCATTTTTTTTCCTCTTTTTGATAAATAAGAGCTTTCTAGACAAATTTTCTTCTAGTCATAACCTTGTCTAGAGGATCCCCAATTATGAGATTTTTTGGATGATCTCCTTTGAATTTTAATGCAACGGGAAGATCTGAATTATCACCTTTGTCTTCTTGTGGAACATTGGAAGTTGAAGGTTGATCATTTGATGTGGAAGGTTGATCACTTTGAGCATCATTTGGAACAATTGGTTCAATTTTATCTTCTTAATCACTTTCATCATTGGGTATCCTTTAACACCCGAGGCTTCATTGAATTTGACATGAATAGACTCATCGACCACCATGCTTGTTTAATTGTCATAAACCCGATATGCCTTACTTTTAGTTGAATACCCCATAAAAATTCCTTCATCGGCCTTAGGATCAAGTTTGTCTAATTGATCCTTGGTATTCAAAATAAAACACTTGCAACAAAATATTTTGAAATAACTAATATTTGGAGTTATTCCTTTCCAGAACTCATAAGATGTTTTATTCAACTTGGGACAAATATATACCCGGTTTATAACATAGCAAGCGGTGTTGACGGCTTCGGCCCAAAAATATTTTGGAAGTGAAAATTCATTTAGCATGTACAGACACATTTCTTGAAGAGTTGGGTTTTTCCTTTCGGCAACAACATTTTGTTGTGGAGTTCTCGGAGCCGAAAAACTATGCGCATACCCCTTGGTTTCACACAAAATTCTAAAGTCACCATCAAATTCTCCTCCTCGGCCACTCCTTATAAACTTAATCGTATCTTCATTTTCATTCTCTATAAGTCTACACATTTTAGCAAACTCATTAGTGACATCACTTTTATTTGCAAGAAAAATAGCCCAAGTGTATCAAGAAAAATCATCAACTATAACAAATGTGTTGTTGGGAAATTTATTGTTTAGATTTTGATGAATGCCATGTAAAACTTAGACTAGAAAGTTGGCACCCCATTTTCTTTGTAATTTGCATTGTACTAGATAGTCATGCAGAGCCGAGTCAAGTCGCCTATGCCTGGATATGCAAGAAGTCAATGGAGGCTAAAATGAAGACTCATTGTGAAGCGGTTGAGTATGGCAAGGAGGAGAAGTCAAGAACTCAATCGAAGGAGTATCGGTGGTTACATTTTGTTAGAATGTCATCAAGTCAACTCAAGACAACCTAGTCAAGTTGAAGTGACGGATGAGTATTCCAATGATTGGGAGCCGACTCGAAGTTACGGGAAGTTAAGGAAGCTGCATCAAGTCAAGACAATCGAAAAAGAGTCCGTTTACTGCGAGAAGTCAAGAAAGTTCTTGAAATAAGTAATACTTCCATCTTTGTAATATTATAAAGTACTCGACCCTAGAAGCGTGCAAAAGGATTAAACCAATGATGGGAAGACTTTGCACTGTGTCGGAGCTCACGAAAAAGGCTGAAGGTTCATTTAATACGAGATAATGTCAATTTCAAGATGCAACAAGACAAGACAACGACTACTAGTGTCTTTTGAAAATTAGCCTATCTCTTCAATGGGCGATTTTTGAAAGAGCACTATAAAAGGAGGAGAGGAATCACTTTGAGAGAAGGTCACCCGAACCACGAACATTCAAGTTATAATTCGAGTTGTAACTTTGTAAAAATATTCTCAAGTTATTAAAGCAAATCCTCAAGCCTAAACTTGAAGGAAATCGATCCAACACCAAGTTGTGAAGGAAAGACAACCTCATCATCTTGTTGAAGAGGAAACTTTTGAAGAATCAAAAGGGGTCTGCATTCCAAGGAGGATTGTAGAAAGGTTCAAGGTCGAACCAGTCTCAAGCTATTAGAGGGCTTCGTGATCAAATCCAAGAAGCTTGAGCAAGTGAGTTGTAGTAGCAAAGCGCGCCTGTGAAGAAGAAGCCGAGTCGCACGAGAAGCCATTTGTGTGACCAAGGCATCTCAAGATCGAGTCCCAAAGGATCAAGTCACTATGTGATCAAGACTTGTATACGGGTGATAACCACTTTGTACACGATCAATACTTAGTGGATTCCTCCGGGAGTTGGAGAAGAGAGGATTAGAAGAATTACCCCATCTTGAACCTCTATAAAATTTATTGTGTCATTTACATTTCAAAGATTTACTTACGCATATCATTTAATATCTCACGATAATTTGTTATCCAATTGATATTTAACAAAGTGCTAAAACCAGTGTTAAAACGAACTTAAACTAAATTCAAGGGTGTTAAGTCTTCCTTTGAAAATCTTATCATGACCAAGTTAAGTATAAGACTAAGCGGTGAGTTATTCTATCGGCGGCTCGGTCGAGTACATTGAGTGGCTAACTCTGTGCGATTACCTAACTTAGATGTCCATCAAGGACTTAGCTGTGAAATTAACTCTGAATAATTTTAAAAGGACTAAATCGAAAAGTTGGTAAGGTTTATTCAACCCCCCCTTCTAAACCTTACACTCACACCCCTTGGGACCTACATGTGTAATGTTTTCCACTTAGACCTTTGGTGCCAATATCCCCATACAAATCAAGATAAAGTAATTGTAGAGGCTTGGTTATGGAAATTTCATTTTTGGCCTTAAAACTACTTTTAACTAATCTAGAGGGGGTGAATAGAGTATCCCGATTTTCTAATTTTCGCCCTCTTTTTTGACTATAAGAATGATGACCAAAATGAAAGTGTGGAAATATAAACAACACATTATGATTTATAGAAGTTCAATTCACCTACGGCCTAATCTTCTACCACCCCGGTATGTCCGGAATGGATTTCGAAAAAGGAAAAAGATTTATTAATAGATACAAAACTATTAAAACTTTTACCTTCAAGAGCACCTCACTCTTCTTACAACACCACATATGAAGATTACCGCAATCTTCTTATACCAATGAAGAGTACCTAAAATCATCCAAGTGTACTCTTACCACAAGAACACTAACAATGATGTCTTGTTTTGGATGATTGAAAACAATTCAAGATTACAACTCAAATGAAGTATACAACTTTGATGTGCAAGTATAATCAAGAATCAAGCCTAGTATTCAAGATGTGCAAGTGAAAGACTTAGGCTAAATACAACAAAAATATGAAAGTGAAGAACAAGAAGCTTTACTTGTGTTTGTATTGCTTGTGTTGTTGTATCTTGTTGCTTCAAATCTTATTTGTTTATAGAAGATGTCTTGGATTTGAATCACAGCCATAGGCTCCTCCCTAGTGATTGAAATCTATAAAAAAATGCAAATCAAATGGAGAATATAGCTTTTAGAAATCAATCCCTTAAAATCATGAAAAACTGTCTGTTGTGCAACAGATAGTTTGCTGATAAAACCTTAGGTCGATCGGTTGACCTCAAATAGGAAAAATGAATTAAAAATAGAAATACGCTTGAAAAATATAAGGGTGGACCAGTCCAATAGGGGTTGGACCGGTCGACCAAGGGCTCGACCGGTCACCCTTATCAAAGTTTGAGTCAGAAGCAAATTTGGAAAATTTGCAACACTCAGGGACCGGTCGAACATGTGGTCGACCGGTCGCCCTCCTCCAAATTTTCTTCAGTTTCATTTCTGTTTCAGTTTTCAATCTTCAGGGAGGGCACTCGGTTGACTTTGAAACATAAGTGTTGTCCAATTTTTGTCAAAAATAAACTTCAAGAAATATTCCGAAAAATTTGTAAAAATCATTTAAATTAATTTGGAGTATTTGGACAACATTTGGAGACAATATTTTGATGTAAAACTCAATTATATAAAATCATCAAAATTACGATAAAAATATTTATCTAACATGGTCGTCCCTGGTTTTCTGAAATCTCAAATTCAAATAACATATAAGACCGTCAATTTTAAATTATGAAATTGGCCTCCGATATATTTTAGACCATCAACATGAGAGCTTCTACGTTTAATTGCCTTTTGGTGAGCTTATATAGGCTGATTGGTATGCACAGACAGGGTATATTAGTATGATATTTGGTGTCAAAGCTCCAATCCCAATTCAAATTTCTGAACTTTTGTTTAAAGGATCTAAGTTTGGACCCACGCCATATATTTGTGTCAAGTACCTACTGGCAAACATCTTATCACTGATAAAGTTGTTCAAAATTTAATTGATTTACTCCCCACACCACCAATATATATCCATAACAAACAAGAAAGGAGAAAAAGCAAGATAGATTTGAAAAAAATAGAAAACCTATTGATGTTTTTCAGGGATGAAATCAACACTTATTAATTTTATAGGAGATCTATATAGACACCAATTATTGCATTCTCATCTAGGTTAAACGATAGGGTAAGACAACCAGTTTAGCAATTGTCCTTAACTGTAATTATAGGAGCTATTCGTTGTTAATCGTTATCATAGTTCCATTAAAATGCTAATCTAACTAAAATCTTTGAACTAATAAGGTGACTGATTCACGAAATACCAATACTAGCAGGCTCATGGAATCTATAACTTCATTGTGAGAAGGGATAATTACAAAAACTACCCCTCAGATTTACCCTACCTATAAAAAACTCCAATTATTTTTTAAAAGGGGTATATGTACACCCTTAAATTGCATTGGAAAAAGTGAAGGAAATTGCAATTTTTGGGTGCGATTTTCTTGGAACCTCGATTATCTAATTACAAAAGTAAAGTGGATTCTTGTTCTACTCCGTGAGAACATTAAAATTGAATATTTGTTTACCCAAAGTGGTATTTGGATGAATGACAAATTAAAGTTTAAAGTGGTGTATTAAAATTAATTTAAAAAAAGAAAATATGTGGGTTTGTCTTCTTTAAAAGGTGGGTTTATCCCACATAGGGAAACAAAAGACTTTTTAGACTAGTTTATATAATTACACTTTACTCTTAAGGTGTAAGATTATATTGCATGGAGGCTCTCTCTATATGCGCGTCCGCGGGAAGGTGCAAAATCACTGTGCGATTCGGGCTCCGAACCACTAACTTATGTGCGAGCGCGATATGCGAACACGAATATCGCACCGAACGTCTATCATATGTTTTGCAGATACAACCTTAATTTCAATAACCTATAACATGAGTTATTGATGTGTAATAGGAAAATGTTAAATTCTCAAATCCTTTGGTCTTTTATCAACTCTATAAATAGCAGTTTTTCTAGTAATCAGAACACTTTTGCAATTCTCTGCATATTGTTCTAAAATTCCTCTTGGCTTCATGCATTTTGGTTATACTTTCTAGGTATTTATACAGTTCACCAGGTATAAGGTAATCCGATTTTTCGGTCTTATCCTGGGAAACAGACGTTTAGAATAGGGGACAAATCTGATTTAAGAATAATGTGTTCAACACACGATTCGGGTCATTTCTAGTTATTGGTATTCTGTAATTTTATTTCAATGTAGTTTTGGATTTTCCGATTTATACAAATTGTACTGAAAATTTTTGCTAACAAACTCAAAATAGATTCTTATATATTTGTTCAGTACAGTTTATTTTACTACATATCTGCAATTTTCTGCTAAGTCTAGAACTGTGAATTTAGCATGTTGTATTGGAAAAACTGAATTCTAATTCAGAGTACTATATTATTCAGTTGTAGTAGTTTATTGTTTTTTTAAACTGCATTTTGTTTCCACTGTTGCAAAATTACATAAGGATGCTAATTTAAAAGAGACCGCATAAGTTATATTTTGGAAAACAAAACAGATTTGTTGATATTGTAAAAATCAAGTCTCAAAGTCAAATTAGTTATTACATCAAATGCTTTGGATGCCTACTGTTGGATTGTAAACATATCAAATTTAGAATCTTTTCAATTGTTATTATGTTCTTTTGTTTGATTTTATAATTCTGAAAATTTGGAATAATCTATTCAACATACAATTTGTTTAATCAAATTCAGTTCAATGTTGTTGCCATTTGTTTTTTAAACCCATGATTTCATATGCATCCATTACTGTAATAGATTCTTTTCATATTAAATTTTGCAATAGAAATTCAATTTTGTGTACAGTTTGTTCATAGCATTGGCAGTTAAAAAATATATCTCTATTTTTCTTATTGTATGATAGATTGACAGTGAACTACAATTACCAGATGGTTCAAATATTGATTTGGACTAAGAAATAAATATCCGTGCTATTTTGGAGTGGAAGAAAATTGCTTTGGACCTTATAATAAATATTGAACAATTTTAATAAATTTGTTCGTATTTCTGATCAATCGAAGTACTAAACTTTGACTTATATTTCAGAAATTGTTTCTGATCTAAACTCTGGAGTTCATACTGTCACAAATGAGACAAATGCCACTACGCCTAATCCAGTTGTGCCTAATCCAGTGGTTAACCTGGTTGTGCCTCGGACAGTGGCTAACCCAACTGTTAGTGTGCCGGTGAATCAAGCTGAGAAACCGGAGAATCCAATGACTTGGATTTCAAATGTTGGCAGGAAAAAATATTATTTTACTTGACTATGTCGAACTTAGCAAGGTTCTTGACTGAAGATCTTCCCAAGTTGAGTGAGGATGAAATAGATGTCCAAGCCGCTCATGTGGTGGATGCTTGGAATCATATCGATTTCCTTTGTAAAAAAATTATATAATGAATGGATTAGCAGATCAACTATACAATGTGTATAGCTCTAAGCGAACTGCTAAAGAATTGTGGGAGTCTCTTGACCACAAATATAAGTCTGAGGATACAGGGGTTAAAAAATTTATTGTTGGCCGATTTCTAGACTTTAAAATAATTGATTCCAAATCTCTAATAAGTCAAGTGTAAGAACTTCAGGTGATCTTGCATGAATTTCATGCTGAGGAAATGGTTTTGAGTGAAACTTTTCAAGTGGCCGCAATAATTGAAAAATTGCCACCAGCTTGTAAAGAGTACTTCAAGAACTATCTAAAGCACAAAAGAAATGAGATGAACGTTGAAGAACTTATTGTTAGGTTTCGAATTGAATAAGATAACAGAGGTTCTGAAAGAAAAATGTCCGATCATATGGCTACTAAAGCCAATGTTGTGGAGCATGGCGAAAGATCCAAAGGAAAAAAGAAATCCAGGAAAACTGTAAAGGGTTCAATAATTGGGGACCAAAAGGAGGTATTTCCAAGAAGAAGTTCAAATGAAAATTCTTTAATTGTGGCAGCAAAGGTCACAAGGCTTCTGACTACAAAAAAACCAAAGAAGAACTGGGAGGCTAACATGGTTGATCACATTTCTCAAGAGGTGTCTGATATGAGCCTGGTTACAGTGATCTCCAAGGTGAACTTGGTAGGTTCAAACCCAAAACAATGGTGGATTGATTCTGGTGCTACAAGACACGTGTGTTCTGTTAAGGAAATGTTTAGTTTCTTTAAGCCAACTGAAGATAGCGAGAAGTTGTACATGGGAAAATCGCCTTACGAGGCCAAAGGAAATGGAAAAGTTATTTTGAAGATGACGTCTAGGAAGGAGCCGACTCTTAATAATGTGTTGTTTGTACCATGTATTCGCAAGAATTTAGTGTCTGGTTCACTTTTAGATAATGATGATTTTCATATTGTTTTTGAGACAGGGGTTGTTACTTTGTTGAAAAATGGGATGTTTGTAAGCAAGGGTTATGCTTATGATGGGTTGTTTAAGCTCAATGTAATGCTTGTTAAACCAAAGCTAATGAAATGAAAAACTCTTCTATTTACTTGCTTGAGTCTTCTAATTTGTGGCATGGTAGACTAGAGCACGTTAATTATGATACTTTACATAGATTAATTAACTTGAATTATACACCAACATTACATATTGATTTCAAGCACAAGTATGAAACTTGTGTTGAGGCAAAGTTAACAAGGACATTATTTAAAAATATTGAAAGAACGATGTATGTGATTTAAAATCAACACAAACACGAGGTGGCAATAAGTACTTCATTACTTTCATTGATGATAACACAAATTTTTGTTATGTGTATTTTCTTAAAAGTAAAGATGAAGCTATATAGAAATTTATTCTTTATAAAAATGAAGTTGAGAATAAACTCAATAGGAGAATTAAGGTGCTAAGAAGTGATCGTGGAGGTGAATATGAATCACCGTTTGCTGATTTCTGTGCTCAACACGGAATTTGACACGAAACAACAACACATTATTCACCGCAACAAAATGGCATTGCCGAACAGAAAAATCATACACCAAAATAAATGATGAATGTCATGTTACTAAGTTCTGGTTTGCCTCAGAACATGTGGGGGGGAAGCTGTTTTGACAGCTAATTACCTTTTAAATAAGGTATCCTGTAAGAAATTAGACAAAAACTCTTATGATATGTGGCATGGAAGAATGATATCCTATAAATACTTACGAGTGTGTGGGTATCTTGCTAAGGTTATTATACCAACACCAAAGAAGGTGAAGGTAGGTTCCATAACCGTTGACTACATATTTATTGAATATGCACATAACAGTAGTGCTTATCGGTTTCTTGTGCATGAATCTAAAGTTGAAGATATACACAAGAACACGATAATTAAATCGAGAAATGCCTCATTCTTTAAAAATATATTTCCATACAGATCGAGAGAACAAGCAAGCTCTTCTAAATGGATACATGATTCAATAGAACAAGAGCAAGGAAATAAAGAAAAAGAGATGGAACTTAGACGCAGCAAATGAGCTAGGATAGAAAAAATTTTTGGTCCAGATTTTCTAACCTACATGCTGGAAAGTGAACATCAATGCTACAGAGAAGCTATAATTCTTCTGAAGGGCCATTATGGAAAGAGGCCATACAAAGTGAAATTGATTCTATTTTGCAAAACCATACCTGGGAACTAGTGGATCTTCCTGAAGGTCGTAAACCACTAGGTTACAAATGGATTTTCAAGAAGAAAATGAAGGCAAATGGAACAATTGTTAAGTACAAGGCTAGATTTGTAATTAAAGGTTACATGCAAAAAAAAAGGGCCTTGATTACTTTGATACGTATTCTCCAGTTACGAGAATACCCTCCATTAGATTGGTACTTGCAATTGTCGTATTGCAAAATCTTGAAGTACATCAAATAGACATAAAAACTACTTTTCTAAATGGAGATTTAGAAGAGGAGATTTACATGGAACAACCTGAAGGTTTCTCTGCACCTGAGCAAGAGAAAAAGGTTTGTAAACTGGTCAAGTCATTATATGGCCTGAAATAGGCACCAAACAATGCCATGAAAAATTTGAGAATGCCATGAAAGAATGTGGATTTAAAATAAATGAATGTGATAAATATATTTATGTTAAAGACACTGAAAATGGCTATGTCATTTTGTGTCTTTATGTATGACGACATGCTTATCATTAGAAGTAATGATAAAATAATTAAATCCACAAAATATATGTTGAACTCGAGGTTTGATATGGAAGATATGAGTTTCTGACGTGAACCTCAGAATAAAGATTTCGAGAACTTCAAATGAACTGACACTTGATCAGTCAATTATATGGACAAGATTCTAGAATAAATTAGTAAGGATGACACATCATTAGCTAGAACTCCTATAAATACGAGTCAATATATATCGAAGAATATAGGTGTTGTTGTATCTCAATTGGAATACTCACAAGTCATAGGAAGTCTGATTTACTAAATGAGTTGTACAAGACCAGACATTGCTTGCACAGCGAGTAAATTGAGCAAATATACGAGTAATCCAGCGTATGAACACTGAAAATGTATAGTGAGAATACTAAGGTATTGAAGATACACTCATGATTTTGGACTGCACTATACAAGATATCTTACTATTACTAAAGGATACAATGATGCTAATAGGATATCTGACATTAAAGACTCTAAGTCTACATGTGAATTTTTATTCACTTTAGGAGGTACAACCATACCGTGGAAATCTTCCAAGTAGACGGTTATAACTAGATCCACAATAGATTATGAGTTTATAGCTTTAGACATGTGTGGAGAAGAAGTTGAATGGCTCCGAAACTTCTTAGAAGATATTCCAAGATGGCCAAAGCCTGTGCCAGCAATTTGTATATATTGTGATAGTCAATCCGCGATTGGTAGGGCACATATCAATATGTATAATGGTAAGTCTAGACCCATACGTCGTAGACAAAATTCCATTAGACAACTACTCTCAACTGGTGTTATCTCTATTGACTACGTGAAGTTAAAGGATAATTTAGCGGATTGGTTAAGAAAAGGGTTAAATCGAGAGTTAGTTGCAAAATCATCAAGAGGAATGAGACTTGAGCCTCTAGAATAATGAATTGATACAATGGAAACCCAACCCAGTTGATTGGAGATTCCAAGATCTAGGTACAATGGGACAACCTAATTGTTAAAAGACTCTAGGATCACTGTGGGGGAATTTTCCCTTGTCCATTCTTTAGCAGTGAAGCCCATGGAGAAAAGGATAAGCATTTGGATTTTAATGATTCTTGTGCGCCAAGCTGGGTAGTGTGGGCTACTCTTAAAGAAGAATCACATATGTGAGAGAGAAGTAGGGCCGCTTCAAAGAGAATTGTGTGAGGATCAATTCTTAGAACTTCTTACAGAACCAGGTGCATGTTCAAGGCCATGAATGAACATAACAGTGAGAACTGAAGTATGTTAGGAAGAATATATCCTATGTGAGGTATATCATCCTTTACACAAAAGGCAGAAAAATTCAAAGACATCGCGTCTACTGAGCAACTAGTAAAGTAAATACACTTTCATAAGGGAAGGTTCAAAGAGTAACACCGACCTATCCTATGCAGGGTTCAACTGTTGAATTTTATCACCAAATCTTTGTATCCTCCAAATTTTCTTCATGTGGGGGATTGTTGGAAAAGTGAAGGAAATTACATCTTTGGGTGCGATTTCGTGGGACCTCGATTGTCTAACGACAAAAGTAAAATGGATTCTTGTTCTACTCTGTGAGAACATTTAAATTATTTGTTTGTCCAAACTGGTATTTGGATGAAGGAGAAATTAAAGCTTAAAGTGGTATATTAGAACCGAGCGAAATAGTCTAGCCTATGTTTTGCATATTTTATTAATTTTGAAACTAAAAAATTTGTAACAAATTTTTTAATTTTGAATTTGATAAATTATATAACATATTCAACCTTAATTCCAATAACATGTAACAGATAGACTAAATTTTTGAATTTAGATTTGTAACATAAGTTATTGTTGTGTAACAGCAAAATATTAATTTCTCAGGTCTTTTGATTTTTTATCAGCTCTATAAATAGCTGTTTTTTGCAGCAATTAGAACAATATCATCATCTGAACTCTTGCAATTCTCTGCATATTGTTCTAAAATTTCTCTTGGCCTCCTGCATTTTGGTGATACTTTCCAGGCATTTCTTCAGTTTGCCAGGCATAAGGTAATCCGATTTTCTCATCTTATCCTTGGAAATAAATGTCCAAAATAGGGGATCTGTTTAAGGATAGTATATTCAACACATGATTCGGGCCATTTCTATTTATTGGTATTCTGTAATTTTATTTCAAAATTGTACTGCAAATATTTGCTAACAAATTGTTGCAAGCATCCCCATAAGATTTGTATTTACTTAACAGATACCCCTTTTGAGGATGCAATTTGTAAATGAGAAGCAAATGTCAAGGGGTATTTGAAATTTTGAATGATAATTAGAAGTTTTTGTAAGCGGAAATTATAAAAACACTCCTCAGATTCAAGATAATTACAAAAAAGAATATGGAGAATTTTTATAATTGTAAAATCTCATTTAGATTTGATTACGTCTTACATATTCCTCTTCATAAGTACAAAATATTTTAAAAACCGTTCGACATTTATAAAAATATTACAGTTAGACTCTTATATTTAACACAGAATCAAATTGAGCGGTTTTCTTGTAATTTAAAAATATTTCTGAGTTTTTTTGTAATTAACCCAACCCTCATGGGTGTTTTTATAATTAGACTAATCTTCATGAATAGTTTTTTTGTAATTAACCCCTATGAAAAGTAATGTGTCAAGTAAATTATTTATATCATACATATATTCACTACAAGAAAAAACTAATTTACTTACAGAAAAAATATGTAGGTAAGATTATGATAACAATAAAGTATAGGTAAAATCATTATGAGTAAATATTTATTAACAAAATATAAAATTATTGGTAAATACCTACAATATTTTTTTCGGTAAAGCTAAAAATTGTTGGTGATTTATTAGTAATTGGGTGGAATATAGAAAAACAATATTTTTAATTATGTTGGTATATGTACGCAACGATAAAATTTTGTGACATTTATTTTCGTCAGTAAATTCTATCGGTAAATTGAGTTTTTTTGTTCTGATTACTAAGACTAGCAACAAGTTTATATAATATAATGATGTTATGAAATATTGAATATAATTAGGTGTATACACATGACTCCATATATATTTAGGAAATTTTTATGACCCCCCATGTCCAATATCACATGTGGGATATGGTTTGGGGCAAGCAAAAAAAATGTCTTGAAAGGGTGGGCACATAGCCCACACTCCCATCATATTTATCCCTTGTGGGGAAAAGAGGGGCTAGTCCTTGCCTGGACAACAGTGAACACACAAATGTGTGTCCTATTTTGTTTGGGGTCCCCCAAACTGTTGAAGCAAGAAATGGGAAACAATGTCTTTTTTCAGGTTTAAGTTGATGTCTGGACAAATAATTGTAAGTATAGTTTGAAGTTGAACATGATGCACATGGGGTGATCATGGGTTCATTGTCCTATGATCCCATTTAAGGGCAATGTCCTTCTCTATGGTGTCAATTCCTTATTTGAAAGGATGTTTTAATTTTTCTGTTACCTATTCCAATAATTCATGCAGTACTGCTCTTCTTTTATTTGTTTATTTGTTTTTATTCTTTTCTATGGTTGTAGAACTTTCATTGTTACTGTGGAACATATGCATGTTATCGATTAATAATGAGAGTCATAAATATAAATAATTTACGCACCAAGAAGGGAAAATATGTTGGCCTCATTTACTTACCATGATATCTACTACACGAATCAAGTAGAGCTAGAATCATGTAGAGCTAGATTTGTTATTTTTCAAGCTTATTTGGAATTTTACCGAGTTTCAAAAATTAGGTTTGAGCTTCAGATCAAAGCTCATGTAGCTTGATATATTTGGAAATAATTATTATTTTCATTAATCGAATCAGTTTCAATGAAACTTTACATTTAGCTTGCCAAACCAAAAATTGTATTCGGATTTGGTTCGTTATATTAACGAATCGATCTCAAATAAAATTAAAAACATCAATTTCGACTCAAGTATCAAGTAACTTAATTTACTTTTCAACTCCAAGACGGCATGCACCTGAATTTTGAACAATGATTTATAGTGAAGAAAATATATATAAACCAAAAAGAAAAATAATAAAATGAAAGTATAGTTTGGTAAAGAGATAAGACACCTCTTTAGTAATCCTGTTTCAAAGTTAAAATTCAATCAAGGCTTCGTCAACCTTAAAAAGTTTATCTTGTTTCAATCTTCAATAGAAGAAATATTAAGGGTTAAAAAATAGATAAAATTATCCCATCATTATCAGCTGGAATAGACCGTCACGTCTTAATCAGCTCCAAAGCCGAATCATTAGCGGGCTTAATCCTCCGATAATACGGCTTTTTGGTTAAACATCTCCTCAGGTGGATTTGGGATAATGTTTGGTGAAAAAGGGTAATCACTAACCAAAATGTATAATTGCATAATTGCATTTGACCTTATCCCGATGAATGGAGTAAGAAAAATTAAACTAGGGGATGAAATTAATCTTTTTCTTAGAATTAAAAAAAATATATATTTTTTAGAATTTTAAAATTCATACATACGAAAATTTATTCTATTTTACAATTTTATGGAGTTGATGAGATGGTTGGCCCTATCAATGCCATTAAATAATGAGTAATTTCTTCCGAATGACACCCCTTTTTTCCGGTTGTTTGATATGTTTAAATAGGTCAAATCAGTAAAAACTGCTTTGATAGAGGTCAAACTAGGTCGAACTGATTGTGTTGATGCCTGTTTTCGCGTAACAATAAATAAAAGGCCTGAATACTGACTTGAAATATAAAGTAAAATGCTTTTTATTGAATAACCGAGCAGGAATTATCTGGTAGGTCTCTGGCTTGGTAGAGTTAGAATCTACAAGTTTATATATGGATTTTATGTTGTCTTTTTCCACATAAATGAGTCCTATTTATAATATCACATTTACCAGCCTAGCAATCATTATATCTACAATGTTAGTATGACACTTGTCTCTTTTCTTTGTTGCATGAGTTGCATTTAATCATGTGGTAGAAAGTACTTGTTGACTCGTCTCATTGTTGCTTTGCGGGTGGCGATTGGTCCGCCATTGGGGTCCAAATTTCGGTAGTCGTTGACTTTAAAGACGGGGTTTTCATCCATGGAATGCCTCTAGTTTGGCTCTGGTGGGCTTGATGTTCTTCTCGGTTCAGGTTGTCTGGTCGGTCCACGAAAACAGGTCTTGGGCTGCCACGTGTACATGTCAATCATTACAAATTTGTCCAACTTTGCTCGGGTATCATCATGTTTATCATAAAATTACGAAATTGCCTCTTTAGGTCGAGAAGATGATTGGTATCAAGTACTTTTAAACACTAAGGCACCTTAATAGAAGAAACATTGGGATTGAACAATGCCCTGATAACTCTCGTATTCAGAGATTAAGTCTATCCAGATCCAATTTACACAATTAATTAACCAAGTATGATAATACATTTCTGATTCATATCTAAACTCCTAACTGAATTTAGTCTGACAATAAGATTATCTCTCGATCTCAATTATTTCCTCAAAATAATCATAGTTGATTAGACAATCAATTATAATAGTTTCAATTTTATTAAAATGACTGAATAATATGATGATTAAATTATCTAACAATTTAAAACTAAGTAAAAATAGCAAAACAAATAATCTAACAAACACACGCGCAAGGTTTAATCAACAATAAAGGTAATCATAGGGCTATGATTTCGACACGTCTCATCAATTTATACCCAATTTGTATTTCGCAAGAACCAATTACACCTCTATGGACTCATTTTCTATCCTAGTTCATTCTCTCTCCCAAAGTGAGCAAACCGTAGATCAATATTAGATTGTTGGCATCCATACTCAACAATTAATATCAACCAAAACCATAATGAATCAAGTATTAAACCCATAAACATCATAAGTCTCCCGACTCTACAATTGTTTATGTTGTGACTTCTTTAATCTGTAGTTAGAACTCATCTCCTGAATTATGAACCAACATATCAAACATGCGAAATATTAATCAAGTAATCCACAAGAATTAAGCATAAGAAACCACAAATAAATAGGTGAAACCAATTTATACCAAACAAACCAATTCAAATATAAATCAAATCCACAGTCTACGTCAAGTCCTAGAATCAAGATGAAATTAGCCTAACATAATCATTTGCAAATTAATAGACAAATCATGAAACAAAATATGCGACATGGGAAAGATGGAAAATAAGTTATAAACTATGATGATTAATTCCCCTTGTGTGGAAGAATCAATCTTCACGTTCTTGAACCATTCGTGCTTCTTCGTAGTTAATTCTCTCACGTGATTTTCTCTTGAAATCTCTCCTTTTCTCTTCCTGGATGTATTTTTTTATCTCCTCGATGAATTATCCTAGCTGCTAGGTCTAATTTTCCTTTTTATAGTTGTCATTCGGGATCCCTTTTTGAGTCCTTGCAAAATAAGGAAATGAAATCCGCAGCGCGTAACCATTCACACGTTCGTGTGAATTTACACTGGCAGGTCATGCGAGTGGTGCTCAGTCTCTATAAATCGCACTTTTCACTTCACACGATCGTGTGACTATTCAGACAGGTCGTGTGATTTTCACACGATTGTGTGAATGGCCAAACATGTAAATTTACTCCTAGAGTCTTTATGAAAGTTCTATCCATTTTTTCTAGCTTTCCATAGCATCTTGAATCAGCTCTATATCAATTTTGTAGAGAAAGTTATGACCAAAATACTAAACCCTGCCAGTGTTGAAAACTGTTGACGCGTTTGGTTGTTTTCAAAAGCAATTCCCTGTTGTTCAACCGTCCATGCTTCTTTGTTTCGCATCTTTGATCATCCATTGGCGTTGGACATTCTGTTTTGGATTGTTCTACTGATATCCTTCAAATATAGCTTTGTTTCCTACAAAAGTACACAAGAATACGCAGATATCACACCCAACAAGAGAATCTAACCTAACCACACTTAATATCCATGCAAATGTATCGGTTATGCACCAAAATATACCTCTAAATGCATGCATATTTATCACTTCTCGAAGTCCATAGTACAACGCAGATGGAAAACCTAAGGGACAACCCGTAGTTGTTACAACTTCAACTCTTGAAGTCTTCATTCCATCTACTCCTATTAGGTTAGAATCATCCATGGATGCAAGAGCCTGTGAAAGCCCTCATGTAGCTTGTGTAGAAGTATCTTGCCTCACGACGGTCTCGTAAAGCCTACAAGATTTCCTTGGGTATGTATATCTCCATCACTCCTCTAGTAAGGGTTTGTAGTGCTTCGATGGACATGATATCATGTCTCTCCTCCAACATGTAGTAGTGTTTCCGTGGACATGTATATATGTCTCTCCTCCAAAGCAATGGTGGTAGTGCTTCCCGATAACATGTATATCGTGTCTTTTCTCAAGTAAGGGTAGTAGTGCTTCCAAAGACGTGTATCTCATGTCTTTTCTCAACTAAGGGTAGTAGTGCTTCCAAAGACATGTGTATCTCATTTCCTTGTGGTACTCATTTAGTTGGATGATGGTAGGTATGTTCTCTTCTTATTGGGGGTTGTTCATCCTAAGATTTGTTGCTTGTGATCTAGTTCCTCGGCTTTGGATCAGTCCGCATCATTAGTGTTCATGTTTTGTTCTCTCCGATAGTGTCAAAATGATATTGTTGAAATCTGAACTGGCTCTTAAGTATATAAATTTCAATTGGAGATCCAATCGATTAACCGCTAATTTGCTCATTGAACTGATCTTTATAATATTTCATGTCACTCTGTCCCTAAGGACACGAAACTTATCCTTGTGCAAGGATTTAAATAAATAACACCAAAAAGGAAATAACACGTGCGATCCAAGTAATTTATTTTAATAAATGGAAATATATAAAATGAATGGAAAATGTCATGATCACAAGTCGATCAGGTAGCAAAGGAAAAATAATGCAAAACTTCAGGGAAAAAAACAATAAAAATAACTTAAAGGTGCAATTTAAATGAAGGGCATTTATTTCTAGAGGATTTTCGAGGACATTGTCATTTGTCTTTTGTTCACGTGCTCGAATATCGTCTTGATGGTCTAATGTAGCCTGTGGAGTGTTAGCTCAGGATCCTCGAGCCATAATTTCCATAGCCTTCATAGCTTATGAGGAAGCACATGAGTGAATGACAAGCGGAGTAGTTGAGGAGTCGCCTAGCTTGGTCTTTAAAGCTTTCGATTTGTCTTGTTCTTCCTCATCCGCCATATCAGACCAACGTTCCCTTGTTATTGCAGCCATTGCTTTGTAACCCTCTGATGGATAGTTAGAGCTTAGGACATAATCATTAAGCGAAAGACTTCTTGATACAACTTTAATGGCACTTTAGAGATCTCCTTGATTCTTTTCATCCAAATTTAGTGCAATGATCGTGTCCTCATGAACAATAACCAAACTCCGTTCTGGTGATTGATAAAGAACCATAGTTCTATCAGGATTGGCATTCGAGCCTTTGAGGCCCACATCTGCATGGACGTGTGAGGGCTCATTCTCTCCATGCAAATCCTCCGATGTATCACCCAACACGTTAAAAGAATTCTGTGTTTAAATACTCGAAGTGGAAGGTCCACCCTCCTTAGGGCCAAGATTCCTCTCTCTCAAGACACTACAACATAAGTTACATAAGGTAATACCCAAAAAAATGTTACGTAATAGCCATAAAATGTTACTATAGACAATAGGTAGCACTTTTTATAGTGGTGCACTTGTCCGTGCTGCCTATAGTCTACGGTATCACTTTTAATAGCCTTAGTGACACTTTTTCTAAGTGTTACGTTAAGTAATCATCTGTTGTAATACTTTAAAAAAAATTATAAATTGTTACATATGGGTCTAATGTAGCACTTTTTTTGTGAAAATATACCTTTTTTTTTTACAAAATATAACACTTTTTTGTAGCACTTTTCCTTGCATTTAACAAGTGATTTTTTGCTCCCAATAAGCATCGAACCCAAGACCTATGCTTTTTGGAAATGACAATTTGCCACTGGGCTAAGTTGATTATTATTGCATCTTTTGTTATGATTTTTATATATACATATATATGCTTATATATTAAAAATTATATTATATACCATATGTATTAAAATTATATTATACACTATAAATATAAATTTAGGTCATATATTTTATATATTACAAATTATATTTTATATTTGAAATTATATTATATATTAAAGATTATAATAAAAATAATAATAATAATATCAAATAAATTTATCGATGAATTGATTTTCCATTGGTAAATAGAAAACGAAGCATATAAATGAAAACAATTAATGTACGATGGAAAAAAACCATAAGTTATTACCGACGATACTCGTTGGTAATTTTCTTTTAAAAAAAAGTTGCCGACGAAATTAATTTCCATGGGTAAAATTAAAAGTATTAAATAAAAATAATAAATTTACCTAGGTATTTTTCGTGGATATTACGACAGAATTAATTATATAGTAATTTTTTTGGGAAAAAAAAAAGCTAAAAGAAAAATAAAAAACCTTCGGTATTATCTACAAATGGTTTCCGTCGATAAAATCCGTGGTATTCTATAAGTTTCTTGTAATAACATATAACATTTAGCAATTGATTATGTATCACTTATATATATACTCCATATAATAGAATTAATAGCAATAAGTTAAAAATTAACAAATAAATAATCAATTATTTTATTTATGAAATATGAAATTATACTAATGCTACAAGTAAACTCGCTAAAATCTCGTATACAATAAAGAGGCAATATAAAAGGTAAGAATATATGATTTGTTAATATTTATAGATTAATATCACTAAAACATTAAAACTAAAATAAAAATTAAGAAAAAATATTGTTTTTATCTCTACCTAGTTTTGCGATATCAATTAACTAAATAAATCGTTCGCATTATTTAATTAAAGCAACGTAATTTTGTGTTACCAAAATATAGCCAAAAAAGTGTTACAATTAATTAAATATAGTGTTACCTGGAGAGTTATTTAATTAAAGTGATATCTATTTGTGTTACCAAACAATAACAAAAAAAGTGATATTTAAAAAGTGTTACTTATTTGAAACGGTTACAAATAAGCGTTACATATTTATAAAGTGCTACAAAATTGTTACATAAATATTACAATGTAAAAGTGCTAGAAACATGTATTACACAATGTGTTTTATGTAACTACAATTTTGTGTTACCTAATGTCATTTATGTTGTAGTGGTAAAATGGGCTTTCCGTGGCTTAACTTGAACCCAAGTTTTCAAAACTACTTCCTTGCCTTTGTTAGCTGGAATCCTACCACCACTCCCCATCCTAATGGTCGAACGTCCATGAACCGGGCTCTTATCAGTTTGAACAATGTCAACTTTTTTTTGTCACATATTGATTTTTGGCCTGGCAACAATTCGTAATACGATGCCCATCAACCTGGCAATTAACGCAAAAAAATCGGCAAATTCTCATAAGTGATCGAAACAACAGAGCAATGCCCCACCCTTTCAATGATAATAAATTCCTGAAGAGATTTATTCAAATCAAGTTCAACTAACACTCGAATTGTCCCACCTCCCCGGACAACGAACGACCATCAATTTGGATTGGAGTACCTATCACACTTGCAATCTTCGTTGTAGGTCCCAAGGGGTGTAAGTGTAAGGTTTAGAAGGGGGGGTTGAATAAACCTTACCAAATTTTTGATTTAGTCCTTTTAAAAATTGAGTTGATACTACATTTGTGTCTTGGTGGACATCCAATTTAGTTAATCAATAGAGTTAGTCTCTCAACAGACTCAATCGAGTACATTCTTTGGAATAACTCATTTGTTAAGTCTAAGTTAACTCAATGTGGTTTGTTTTATTGGAAGACTTAACACCCTTAAGTTTGATTAAGTAGAGATTTAGAGCTTGATTTAGTACTTAGAGATTATCTAATGGATAGCAAATAT
This sequence comes from Rehmannia glutinosa, assembly GCA_016081115.2. Lineage (NCBI taxonomy): Eukaryota > Viridiplantae > Streptophyta > Magnoliopsida > Lamiales > Orobanchaceae > Rehmannia > Rehmannia glutinosa. Next base: position 256,602 of record JABTTQ020002079.1, read on the forward strand.
GTCGTGAGAAATAAACGAGATATGATGCAAGAATTAAAGTCTTTGAAGTGTAAATGACACAATAAGATTTTTATAGAGGTTCGAAGATGGGGTAATTCTTCTACTCCTCTCTTCTCCAACTCTGGAGGAATCCACTAGGTATTGATCGATATACAAAGTGGTAACAGTCCGGATCTACAAGTCTTGATCACTGGTGACTTGATCCTTTGGGACTCGATCGGAGACGCCTTGATCACTGGCTTCTCGTGCGACTCGGCTTCTTCTTCACAGGGTAGCTTTGCCTTGCTACTCTGACTCACTTGCTCAAGCTCTTTGGATTTGATCACGAAGCCCTCCAAAAGCTCAAGACTTGGTTCGACCTTGAACCTTCCTACAATCCTTCGAGGAATGTAGACCCCTTGATTTTTCGGTATTTTCCTCTTCAAGTGATTGAAGTTATCTTTCCTTCACATGTGAGTGTTGGATTGATGTTCTTTGCAGTGTAGGCTTGAGGATTGAGAATATTTCGGTTTCTGATTCTAATAATTGCTTGAACGTTTGTGGTTCGGGTCCTTTTTTTTTCTCAAAGTCATTTCTCGGCCTTTTATAGTGATCTTTCAAAAATTTGCCCGTTGAAGAGATAGGCTTATTTTTGAAAGTCACTTGCGATCGTTGGCTTGTCTTGTTGCGATCCTTGGAATTGCCATTTCCTCGTATGAATTGTTCTTCACCTTTTCGAGTTCGACACGGTGTAGTGCTTCCCATTGGTTTATTCCTTTTGCACGCTGGGGTGAGCACTTCGAGAAAGGTGGTATGGAGATATTACTTGTTTAGGTAATTCTCTTGATTTACGTGCAACGGATCTTTTGATTATCTCGACTTGATTTGCATTTCCTTGCTTTCCCTAGGTGACTTAGAGTCGACTTCCAATCATTGGATGACTCTTTGTCACTTCAACTTGAGACTTGGCTTTTCTTGAGTTGACTTGGTGATACTCCACTGCATCTCATCTTCTTGATAGAGTTCCGTCTACTCTTCTTTGCCATACTCTAAATTTGTCTTGCGGTGAGTCTTCCTTCTAGTCTCGTTGTCCTCTTGCATGTTTGGGCGTAGGCGACTTAACTCGGCTTGACCAGCCCTATTTATTACAATGCGATTTACAACAAAATTGGGGTGCCAACTTCCTATTCTAAGTTTTACATGGCATTCATCAAAATCTAAACAATAAATTTCCTAACAATTTCCCCCTTTTTGATGATGCAAAACTTAAACCATTCAAAAATGCAAATAGCAAAGATACATCTGAGATAGTGTATTGACATAGAATGTATGCGTAGAATCAATCCTTTTATTGATCATAACATTCTTGTTCTTTTACACTTTGTTTACAAAGGTGTATCGAGCAAACATTTGTCTACACAAAAAAATGAAGAATTTATAGCTTTATTTGGAAGACTTACATAGTATGTATTTACATAATAAAATACATGAAGGGTGGTGGACAGCAACACTTCATCTCCTTCGTCGTCTCCTTCTTTCATCTTGTTCAAGCATCTTACGCTCTTCTTCTCTTTTTCTCATCGTCATTTTGCCTTCTTCTTCTTCTTTTCATATGCCTTCCTAGCAGCTTCATCTCTTCTTAATCTTTCTTGTCTTTCCTCCCATAGCTGAGTTTGTCTCTTGTTTTCTTCTTCTATTCTTTTCGCATACTCGGCATTACTTTTAGCCACTTGCAAATTTGCTATTTGGTCAAGACAGCCCCAAGTAGATCCCTCCTTTCTTGCCTGGATCTACGTATTCAATGTTTTTGGGCGAGGCCTAGGTCGAAACCTCTTCCTCCACCACGCTTCTTCCCCTACCTGCAGGCGTGTATTGTCTTGGGGTCTTCTTCTTTCCGGTGAGTGACCGGCGGAGTGACCAGCAGAGTGATTGCTTAGGTAGTCCGTCACTGTCGGCTTCTTCACATAACGTGAGACCCTTTTCCCAGTACAAGTCCCAAGCTTGAGCCATAGACATATTTGCAAAGTATCCTTCGGATGCGGCGTTTTAAATTCATCAACGATCGTGGCTCTGTCCCGACATCCGAGATGGCATAAGTGTCTCTATCTCTTTGGAATGCCTCCATGTTGTTTCAAGATGTTCATAACCCGGGCATCCATTTTTCCTTCCACTTCCACCATCCCCTGCTTCAATTGTCTTTCTCTTTTCACCATCGATATAGCGAGTGTTGGAGTGGCGAGTCACGGGGAGTTTCTTGGCGATAATGTCGGTTGTGACAAGACCTTGTTGGGGATTTGTGCGATCATCAAGGTCACATCATTCGATCCTTCCCCTCAACGGATTTTCCTTTCTTTTGTTTCAACACTTCCTCAGTTGTCTTTCCTTCGCATTTGCATCCTCTTTTTCAAAGCCGGATCTCTTCGTGCTTTAAGGTATTCCTCTTCCCCTTTTTGGCATCATCAAAGGAGAGAGGAACGCCTGGAAACATACTTGCAAGCGGAAGTCGAGCCTGGCGATAGTCGAAGTTCTGTCTTGAGAGTGCTGCGGAGTATGCGGCACGAAATTCGGAGCGAGTAGCGTTGGACTCTCTGAAATTAGCTTCATTTCAGCCATGAGAAGGCTGAATTTTCTGTCCATATTTGCTTCCAGGCCATTTGGAGATCACTCTTATTTTGCTCACGCAGTGACTTTATCTCGGCGGTGTGAGCTTCATGCATGTGCTCAATGTGTTCTCTCAATTTCGTTTTTGCATCGGCATTCTCGGCTCTCCATACCAATGACTTGTTGAACAATGTCTGAAGTATCTAACTTGTTCCACACGCATTGTTTCTTCTTTGTTGCCACCATTCACGATCGATTGTTATGCCTCTCAAGTCGGCGATAAGATTGGCATCTCTGTTGTCGATCGCATGTCCAAAGAGGCTGGTGCCTCTCCATCCGTTCAATCTCGGCAAATAATGCTTTGAACACCTCCCGAACTTCATTTTTTTCTCCGATGCGGTGATGGCCTGTGACGTCAAAGTCATAGTCATTTGGAACGATGGTACTGACGAGATGACGGGAGGTGGTCTCATGGAAGCGTGCGAGCTCGTTCTCGACTCTTGAGGAGGTCGGGTACCTCGAGAGAGAAAGGAAAAGATTCTATAAAGGAATCATCACGGCCAACCGGTATTTGTTCAATGATGATAGGTGCGGCGTGAAGTTCCTTTTGAGTCGAACTGCTGCGACTTGGGAAGCTGCGTGATGGACTCTGTTTGCTTTCAGGGTCTGTTGTGAAGTGGACCCGACTTTGCCGAGCCTCGGCTTTCTCAAGCAACCGTTGCTCTCGGTGGTTTCTCCAATTGAGTGGATTGGTCTCGGCCTTATCGAGCGTCATCGGACGATGATGAGATTTCCATTGGTGGCTCATCATCAAAATTGAAAGTTTGACGAGTAGTCTTGAGATCGGACTTGCTCGTGCTTGGAACATCCGCGGCTAAGTCTTTTGGATCTATCACGGGGGGGATGACTCGGCTTCTTCGTCGCGCCGATCCCGAGAAAGGTTACATCGGGATTATCCTGGGAATCATGAAGCGCGCTTATCTCCTTTTCGGATGGGTCAATGATAGCGGGAGGGATGTTCTCTACTTGACTTCTTTACCCCGGGAAGTCTCAACCTCCCGTGGGCCTTCATTACCTCCTGCGGTCTCATTGCGTGCGAGGCCTGGACCTCCCTTTCGACGAGTGTCGGTGTCTTAGGGTCTTCGAGGTGGCATCCATTGGAGTCTCAACCCCATGGATTGCACTTTCATCGCCCAGTGTTAACTCCCGGTACATTCTTCTTCCGTGCCTCGATTGCATCGGCGAACGTCATTAGCCTTTCGAGCGGTTGGCACCTCGGTGAGATAGTTTCAACTCTCGAGCTTCGTTGATGGCAACTTGCATTCGTTTTGCGTTTGTACTTTCTCCACTTCGCCTCCTAGATTCGTTGTGGAGTCATCTGCGACATTCTCCGACCTTCTTTGTAGTGGATGGAGTTTCCCCCCGGTGGCGCACCAGTGAGTAACTTGGAATGGGGTCACTCTTCTCCAAACTCATTGTTTTCTACCGAGTGTTCGTAGTTGGGGCGATTGGTAAGACACCTTCGTTAGGGGTTGGCTCATGGGGTCCCCACTAACCGGGGTTTCATCGCCAATTCCCTTAATTCCTTCTTCGAGTGAGTGGGAAGTGGTGGCAAAGAACAACGGTGGCGATTTCTTGAACCACTCCCATTGGATCAATTTCGGTGTGTGTTTTGGAGGACTCTCCTGGTCCCTCCATCAATCTTTTCTCGTGAAGGATTCTAGATTCTTGCAATGCTTGCTGCATTTGCAACTTTTCGTGGCGGGCAGAGTCCAGGATCCTCATCATGCCGGATAAGACATCAAGGAGATGATGTGTGTGTTACGTAGTGCGGTGATAGAGGCGATCTTTGGCCTTCTCACGTGCCTCGGCTTCCTCCTGCTGTCTTTCCTTCGACTTGTCCTTGAAGATCTGCAAGATATGCATGCGATTTTTCTTCATCGAGTCTTGGACCACGGTGGTCACTCCAAGGAAGTTCAGTGATTCCTCTTCCTCTTCTATAAATTCAGGCCGTTGGAACTGTTCCCTTGATTTACTCGATTTCCATTTCCTCCACTCTCGAGACGATTTTGAATATACGGGTAAAGTGGGGATAGGATCATCACATCACTATTAGCTCTATCACCTTCTTCTTGTGTCTCAAGCTGCGCGGACTACGACTATTTCTTGATTTGCCTCTGCGTCGATCGCCTTCGAGACTTAGCATTTGCATCAATTACATCGGAGACTCTCTTGCTTTCAAAGTTTAAGTATTTGTTCGGTGAGTGGTGACTCGGCCCGGTTTCTCAAGCTCGGAGCGCTTGATGATTCTTCTTCGTCTTCTAGTTTGTACCGGAGGGATTTCGGTTCGAGAGACGTTTCCGAGTCTTGGGCGGCGGGGTCGGTCTTGGTGTCTTTTACGAGGAGTCAAGTTTGTCTTGGCTTATCAGATCTTCTCTTTTGACGATCCGAGAAGGTAGTTGAGAGTCCTTCTCGACCATTCAGCTTTGGGTAGGAGACACGGCTGCGGGGCGGGTGACTCGCTGCGCTGCAGGCGGGAGCGAGGTTTGACTTTCTTTCTTTTGCGGGAGCGTGATCTTTTTTTGCAGTGCGGGCGGCTTTCTTCTTTGGTGGAGAGGAAACATTTGTATCTTGTGGTCGGTGATTCCCCTCACTCGTGTCGACTCTCTTGGCGTAGGCTCTCTTCGTGCGCGAGAGAGGTTTGATCGAACATCCTCTTGTTTACATGGAACGCCTTTCCATGTCTAAGAGGGACTCCTTTCACTTCCATCGTAGGCCAATCACTAGGCCATATCCTGAGGGATCCTCCAAATGTGCCATCTTCCTTGAAGGATTTGTTCCCTACATTACGGCATAGATGCTATAGACAAACTCGGTTGAGTTTATTTTCCTTTCTTCAATGATCATTTTGCCATCACGATCAACTTTGCTTTTGACAGATTGGTCAAAGTGCGCCAAATTTGATGTCAATACATTTGGCAACTATGTCCAACGACTTGTGATAATCCTCCTTCAGACCTCTTGTTTCTTTGTGTAAACTATTTTATCGGTATAGTCGGGCTTGGCTATTTCCTTCCAAGCGGCGGCCAGGTTTACATCGGCCGTTAATTTACGATGCTCCTTCCGTTGGTAATGCGGTGTTGACCAAATCCTTGGCGAGAGATGGTGAGCTTCTTTCCGTGAGCAGATGACTTTATCCCTTCATCGTGAATCTCGGCATTCACGTAGAAGCGTGCGACCTCCTCCACATAGGTCATCGGATATTCGCGTCGAGAAACGATTTGCCCAGGCGTTTCCAATTTCTCGGCAATTTTCATCACTAGGGTGTCGTCGGACTCTGTTTAACCATGCCGTCGAAATCCACGTGAGACCCGGTGTGGATTTGTTTTCCTAACTTGACAAAATCATAGGTTGGTGCCATCCCGAGGATTTTACCGAAGAAAACTTAGAGATTGATTTGAAGATAGATAGGGTTTTGAGAGAATTTTTGCCTTTGCTTCGAGAGAGATAAATGAACAGTTTTGGTAGTGTGTGAGAGAAACGGACGAAAATGGTTTAAGTATGGTTTATGAAAGGGCGTGCGGGTGGTTTTGAAATGTGATCGAAATCAACGGCTTAGATTTTGCACGCCGATTTAGCATTTAATGTCTCGTATTTAATGCGGCAAAGCATTTATATCCAATCATAAGCTTGGTGTGCGGCTTTTGCTGTACACGTCATAATTATCTTTGAAGTAATCCTTAAAAACATTCCCGCTTAGTCAAAATGACTGCGTTTTTGTCACTTGGCTCATAAATGATTGACTTTTGCCCTCGGTGGTTTAGCTCTTCTTTTCACATTCCTCTTTGTGACTCGGCTCTCGGTGACTTGGTATATTGTCTTTCCGATCTGGTGATTTACTTAGGCGATTTGTGAGTTCAGCTCTTTTTCCCTTTTTGTGTTCCATTTCTTTTCTTTGATTCTTCCGAGTGTCACTTAGCTCAATTAACCCTAACTCATGCTTGAGTTCTTCAAATCTTGACTCACATAATGGTTTTGTGAAGATGTCACCAATTGTTTATCGGTTGAGATATATTCCAAGATGATGTCCCTCTTTTCAACATGATCTCTTATGAAGTGATATCGACATCGATATGCTTTGTTCTTGAGTGCAACACGAGATTTTGAGTGATTGCAATTGCACTTGTGTTATCACATGATTGGAATTTCTTTTCCTCAACTTCATAGTCTCTCATTTCTTTGTCTCATCCATAGGACTTGGGCACAACATTTTGCCATGACTATGTATTCAGCGTTTGTAGAGGTGGCTATTGAGTTTTGCTTCTTGCTAAACCAGGAAATCAGCAAGTTTTCCAAAGATTTGACATGTGCACGAGGTGCTCTTCTTCTGTCAACTCGCATCCAAAGCATAGTCGAATCTGAATAGCCAATTAGCTTGAATCCACCTTCCTTTGGATACCATAAGCCAACTTCTTGGCTTCCTTTCAAATATCTCAATATTTTCTTATTTCTTTGTCATATGGCTCTCTTTTGGAGCAGATTGAAATCTTGCATATACACCTACAAACAAAGGTGATGTCCGGCCTGCTTCTTTGTAAGAAGAGAGTAATGATCCAATAAGTGCTCAGTATCTTGTTTGATCTACAGGCTTGCCATCCGCATCCATGTCCATTTTGGTGATGTATTCATTGGTACTTTCACGAAGACTTCTCCTCCATACCAAATTTCTTCATTAAGTCTCTGGTGTATTTTGTTTGACTTATGAAGGTTCCATCCTTCAGTTGTTTCACTTGGAGTCCAAGGAAGAATGTCAGCTCTCCCATCATGCTCATTTCAAATTTACTTTGCATGAGGTTTGAAAATTTTTCACCATGACTCTTTGTTTGTGGATCCAAAAATGATGTCATCCACATATATTTGAACAAGCAAGTATACTCTTTTTGTCTTGAATTACGAAAAGTGTTCTATCTACTTTTCCTTTTGTGAATCCATTTTCGATTAGGAATTGTGACAAGGTATCATACCATGCTCGGGTGCCTATTTCAATCCATACAAGGCTTTCTTGAGTTTGTATACCTTATCTCCAAGAGTCTTCTGCTCAAATCCTGGAGGTTGTTCAACATACACTTCTTCTTCCAATAGACCATTTAGGAATGCACCTTTTACATCCATCTGATATACAATGAAATTCTTGTGAGCAGCATAGGCAAGAAACATCCTTATAGCTTCCAATCTTGCTACAAGAGCAAATGTTTCATCAAAATCTATTCCTTCTTCTTGGCAATATCCTTTGGCTACTAGTCTTGCTTTGTTTCTTCCACAGAACCTTCCTCGTTCATCTTGTTTCTGAACACCCATTTAGTACCAATAACATTTTGATGTGTGGGTCTTTGAACTAATTCCCATACTTTATTTCTTTCAAACCTGATTGACTCTTCTTGCATAGCTTGAATCCAATGTGTGTCATCCAATGCTTGTAACACATCTTTGGGCTCTATTTGCGAGATGAAGCATGTGAACATGGCTTCTTGTTGAGTTCTGGATCTAGTTTTGACACCTTCTCTTATATCTCCAATGACAAGTTCTGGTGGATGGTTTCTCGGCCATCTTACATCAGGTTGAAGTAAGTTGGCTGGATTCAATCGTCTAGCAAATTTGTGTTGCTTTGATCAGCTTTCTCGTAGTCACTTAGCGCAAATTTTCCATCTCTGTTTTTGAGATTGACTATCTCATCTTCTTCGAGTTTATAATTCCGGCTTGACTTCAAAGATAGGGACTCTTACGTATGGTTGGATGATTGACTTATCGGTGATTCTTCAATGTCTCTTCCATTTACATTTGGCTCATCGAATACCACATGAATGGATTCTTCGCAACCATAGTCCTTTTGTTGAGTACTCTGTGAAGGCTTTGCTTTCGGTGAGTATCCCGAAGATACCTTCATCGACTTTAGCATCGAAGGCCTTTAGGTTATCTTTGCCATTGTTGTGGATGAAGCATTTACATCCAAATATTCTAAAATACGCAACATTTGGTTTTCTTCCCCAAATCTCATAGGGAGTCTTTTGTCTGTGTCTGTTTATCATACATCTGTTTTGAGTGTAGCAAGTTTGTGTTTATTGCTTGACCCCAAAATCTTTTTGGTAACCCTGCTTGACTAACATGGTCTTTGATGCTTCTTTGAGAGTTCTGTTCCTTCTTTTCGCAACTCCGTTACTTTGTGGAGTCCTTGCTGTGATAGTTCATGACCAATACCATTTTCAATACAATGCGAGTTATTATTCCATTGACAAACTCGGTTCCTGCATACGATCTTATTTTGATAATGGTTTGGCTCTTCTCATTTTGAATCCTCTTCATCGATTGTGGTAGTTTACGTAGAGTTTCTTTCTTCTTACACGTGAATATTGTCCATGTATATCTTGAGTAGTCATCTACTACCACCAAGGTGTATTTCTTTCCACTTATGCTTTGGTTCCCTTTGGGCCAAATAGATCCATATGTAGCAGAGATGCAATATTCTTGTTGAAGATGGACATGTCTTTTCTTTGAATGATGATTTGATTTGTTTTCCCTTCGACATGCGTCACATATACTCTCATTTTCGATATCGAGTCCTGGAAGTCCTTCCACAAGACTATACGGCAAGCTTGTTAATCGTTTTGAAATTCGGGTGACTCGGCTTTTTGTGCCACAATGACTTGATTGTTGTGCTTTTTGCTAGTAGACAAGTGTTGGGTGTAGCGGTTGACCAATCTACTACATACATGTTCTTTTTGCGCATCGATCCTTGCAACACAACTTCATTCGATCAGCCTCCTTGATTTGGCATATACCCATGGTAAATCCAACATTATAGCCATTGTCACGAGTTGGTGATGCTTAGCAAGTTGAAGTTGAGTCCTTCAACATATGCAACATCTGTGATTTCTAATTCGTTCCTCTTGATGGATCCAATGCCTCTTATTTCACCTGGAGCTTCATTTCCTCCAAATATGACTTTTGCTCCTTTTACTTCCTTGAATTTTGATAAATTTTTCTTGTTTCTGTCATATGTCCGGGCAGCCACTATCCATATACCAGGTTCCTTGGCACTCATTTGTTCCTTGAACCCGCAATCAAGGAAATTAAGTTTTAGGTACCCATACTTGTATGCAGGTCTGAAGGGTTAGAATTGTAAGATGATCCAACCAACTTATAGCCAAATGATTTGACTACAAGGGGTTGCCATCTATCAGTGCCATAATCATAATTAATCTTGGCAAATTGCTTGGGGATTCTAGGTTCATACGAGCTTATCTCTTTTGTCGTATGCTGCATATGTGTTTTGGCAATCGCCTTCTTTGGGTAATTGTAGTGTCTTTGAATGTAGTGCCTAGGTGCATATGTGTTGATGAAAGCTCTTATACTTTTGTAATGGCCTTTGATGAGTTCTAGGCCTTTGCCATTTGGGCTTATATTCCATAAGTCTATCTTTGATAGTTCACATTATTCCAATCACTTGGCTTGGATATTTTCTACCATTCCCATCATATGTATTTCTTTTATAGATTTTAAGGGTTTTGGTAGCTCGCTTCTTCTTTCTGAGTATTTTGTTTGGAGTTTGAGGAACTTGTTTGAATCTTTTCTCGGTATCCTTTCAGCCGCACTCAACTCGGTTTTGTTTTCCTTTTCCTTTATAACCAAGGCCAGTTTGCTTGTAATTGTGCTTTGGAGTGAATGTGTGTGCAACATTTAGAGTTTTGGATTTTTAGACTTTTCATTGCTTGAAGATCCTTTTTCCAAAATTACTCTCGAAGTTTGACATATCACGGAGGAGTTAAATCCTAAGCTGTCTTGTCTCCACATTCTCTTTGACTCATAATAAGATCATCTAATGATTTAGATGCCTTAGTGAATGAGGCAATAACATTTTTGAGGTCATTCTCCCTCTTTTCTATGGCAACTATTTCTGCTTTATTAACTTAGTATTTTCACCTTTAAACTTTCATTCTCATCGCCTATTTGACTTAAAGTACTCGGCTCCTTGGTGACTTTGAGTTTTGGCTCTTGAGTAGGTTGTTTTCCTCATTTAATAGTGTGTGTGAGGATTTAATGTGTTCAAAATCTTTCATCATTTTGCCTAATGAATCATAAAGATCGAGTGGGTGATGAAGTGTGTGTGTCACGATCACTATCACTAGAGTCCGAGTTTGATGAGTTAGAGTGTACCTCATCTTCTTGGTTAGGTTGATCTTGTTCCTTGGCCATCAAACGGATCGGGGCTTCTTCTTGAGTCACTTGAGTAGTCGGCTTCTTGCTCTCGAATCATTTGTTTCTCTTGACTTGGATGTCTCAGTTTCTGCAGCCATCATTGCCTTTTTCTTTTCTTATCTTCTTTCTCGAAGACCTTTCTTTCTTCTTCATTCTGTATTTGTTGACTACGAGGATATGGGCGATCAATGGCATAGTGACCTGGTTGTCTCTGAGTTCAGCATAGATATTCAGCCTTTTGATCACTCTTTCCATTCTTGGATTTTCACCCTTTGATATTGACTTTTTGATGATCTGTTCTCTTGGTTGGCCTATCTTCCCTTGATTTGGAGGGAGCCGAGTGTCTTCCGGAAGATTCGCCCTTTTCTCTCTTGTAGTTCTTATTGAAGAACTTGTTGAACCTTTTAACCATCGGGGCTATTTCTTCCGGATCAATGACTTCTTTGACCTCGGCTCTCTTCCCATCTTTAACAATTAGTGCAGTTGTTTTGGGTACAATTTGTCTCTTCCTGGTCTTTTCTTCTCGGCTCAAACTCGTAGGCTTTGAGGTCCGAGAATAGTTCATGGTTGGATGTCTTTGATAGGTCCATGGAATGTCTTAGTGCCATGACCTTCATTTCCCATTCAGTGGAAGACTTTTTAGGATCTTCATACACATTTCTTCGTGTATATTTCTTTCCAAGTGCGAGATAGCTCGTTGGTGATTTACGTAAACCGAGCATCCGGTTGATCCAGGTTTTCTCCGAGATCATTTTGAAGTTCTCAAATTTACGTACGGCCACTTTGATAATTTGTTTTCTTTGATTTGCTCACGAGCCTTCACAAATCAATGTTAGCTTGTCCTGATTTCTTTAGCCGTTTTGCATGATTTGACTTTATTGAACATGGCTTTGTCAAAGTTTTGTAAAGGATGTCCTTGGCTACATTGTCCAGGTTGTATCTTTTTTGTCATCATTTGTCCATTCGGTTCTTGGTTTTTCAACCATGGGGGTGCGGGAGCAACATCCTCTTCTTCTTCAAATTTTGACTCTTCTTACGATTGTGTTCACCTTTAAGATTTGCGGTGGCCCATCTTCTATCACTATCCACATCTCATCATGTAATCTTTGATAGATGAGCCTTCATACGAATTTTCTAATCATCAAATTCTTCAATTGTGAACATAGGGATGCGTGTCAAATTTGCTTCCATGATAATAAATTTTAATGATAAAGAGAGTTTTGAAAGTTTAAGTACTAAAGCGGACTTTGAAAAGTTTGGAGATCTAGTTCAAGAACGATGCGGAAGGCTCAATGAACCAACGGCTCGATACCACTTGTAGGTCCCAAGGGGTGTAAGTGTAAGGTTTAGAAGGGGGTGAATAAACCTTACCAAATTTTTGATTTAGTCCTTCTAAAAATTCAGAGTTGATACTTACAATTTTGTGTCCTTGGTGGACTGACCAATTTAGTTAATCAAGAGAGTTAGTCTCTCAACGGACTCAATCGAGTACATTCTTTGGAATAACTCGGTTGTTAAGTCTAAGTTAACTCAAGCTGTGGTTTGTTTTTTTGGAAGACTTAACACCCTTAAGTTTGATTAAGTAGAGATTTAGAGCTTGATTTAGTACTTAGAGATTATCTAATGGATAGCAAATATGTCGTGAGAAATAAACGGATATGATGCAAGAATTAAAGTCTTTGTAGTGTAAATGACACAATAAGATTTTTATAGAGGTTGAAGATGGGGTAATTCTTCTACTCCTCTCTTCTCCAACTCCTGGAGGAATCCACTGGGTATTGATCGATATACAAAGTGGTAACAGTCCGGATACAAGTCTTGATCACACACGGTGACTTGATCCTTTGGGACTCGATGCGAGACGCCTTGATCACTCGGTGGCTTCTCGTGCACGACTCGAACTTCTTCACAGGGGCATTTGCCTTGCTACTACATACTCACTTGCTCAAGCTCTTTGGATTTGATCATGAAGCCCTCCAAAAGCTCAAGACTTGGTTCGACCTTGAACCTTCCTACAATCCTTCGAGGAATGTAGACCCCTTGATTTTTCGGTATTTTCCTCTTCAACTGATTGAAGTTATCTTTCCTTCACAGGTGAGTGTTGGATTGATGTTCTTTGTAGTGTTGGCTTGAGGATTGAGAATATTTCAGGTTTACAGTTCTAATAATTGCATGAACGTTTGTGGTTCTGGTCCTCTTTTTATCAAAGTCATTTCTTAGCCTTTTATAGTGATCTTTCAAAAATTTGCCCGTTGAAGAGATAGGCTTATTTTTGAAAGTCACTTGCAGTCGTTGGCTTGTCTTGTTGCAGTCCTTGGAATTGCCATTTCCTCGTATGAATTGTTCTTTACCTTTTGAGTTCGACACGGTGTAGTGCTTCCCATTGGTTTATTCCTTTTGCACGCTCGGGGATCGAGCACTTCGAGAAAGGTGGTATGGAGATATTACTTGTTTAGGTAATTCTCTTGATTTCCTTGCTTTCCCAGGTGACTTAGAGTCACCTTCCAATCATTGGATGACTCTTCCGTCACTTCAACTTGAGACTTAGCTTTTCTTGAGTTGACTTGTGATACTCCACTAAGTTGCATCCGCTTCTTGATAGAGTTCCGTCTACTCTTCTTTGCCATACTCGGTTGTCTTGCGCAGAGTCTTCCTTCTAGTCTCTAGTTGTCCTCTTGCATGTTTGGGCGTAGGCCGACTTAACTCGGCTTGACCCGGCCTCTATTTATTACAATGCGGTTTACAACAAAAAACCTGGGGTGCCAACTTCCTATTCTAAGTTTTACATGGCATTCATCAAAATCTAAACAATAAATTTCCTAACATTCGTAATCAAAGAGGGATACCAATACTCGATACTTAGTTCATAAATTCGAACCCAAACTTGTACCATGGAAGTATTAATTTTATAAGTATTGAAATTCGGGATCCAATTAGTGATGCGAATTGTGCCCGAATTCAAATACCATGAAGCTTTAACGAAAGCGCTTTTATGGTCAATTATATTATTCTCTGTTGTAAAAATCCCCGCTTAGCCCCGATTAATCCCCGCCTAGGAGCTAGGCCCCCTTGTCCGCATACGGTATTTTTTCCAATTAGGCCCGCCTAACCCCACCTAGACTCCGCCTAGGCGCTAGGCCCCAGTCTGCCGCCTAGCAAGAACATTGATATTATTAAATTATAAACTAAAATAACCCGTACCTAGTGGTACCAATTTCCAATCATGCAATTTTGATTTGAGCATCGCTAATGTGTGCGGCGTTGCCCCTTTTGGAAGTATATAGGAGGCGTTCGATTAATGAATCTCCTAACTCCGTTGTACATTGATGATAAATTCCTTCATCCATCGTTACGGAATAAAAATCTCCATTCTTAATTGGAATTGTATCCTCCCTGGAGTGCACCGCTTTTGCAAAAGATTTCTTCACAGCCCTTGAAAATCTTGATCCGTTCTTAGATGATTCTTGAGGGAAGCGTGATCAACCGGATGATAAAAAACTTGAGGAAAACATGTGGAATGTAACGGTTCTTGATTTAATTGATCAATTCTTGCAGCCGTTTGAAACGTTTGTGTAGTAGGATCAAGAGAGGTAGTAAAAGAAACCGTTTGATGTTCTTCTTGTTCGAATCTTGCACCATTCTTGTGAGTAGTAGAATTAATGTTTGGGAAAATACTTGTTAAAACCCTAGGAGCAGGGATTGAAAAACTAGCCATGGGTGGACGATGAAGAACTCGGAAATTTGTTCTCCTTGAGGACATGCACGGATGGAGAGTACGTGACCATGGGGATTACGTGGGGAGGGTTGATGCAACTTGAGGTTGAGAGTGCTCATCGAAACCATGGGTTATTGAAGGAGACGTAAAATCTTTATGCATGGACGCAAAACCTGGGAAAACATCATGAGATAGATCATGGGAGGAAGACAATGGATTTGTGTTCGTAATTTCGGAAAAGAGAAAATTCGAGCTCCATGAAGAAGATCAAGATGCGTCGACCATGGAAGGAGAAAGAACAAAGCATTTTTTTCTCAAAACCCTAGGGTTACTTTCCCATGCGGGCCAGTAATTAAAACTTAGATCATTTTATATGCCAATGTAGGAAATTCACGAAAAGAATTAACTTAATATTTTGGATTATCAAACAATGGAAATATCGGTCTTAAAAGTTGAGCTTAAAACCTTACCTTAATGCAATCTACTAGTTCTCGATGCTATAAAGGCTAAGAAAGACCCAAGTGCTGATTAATACATCTAAATATATCAATACTCTTCATAATTGATGTACATAGGGCAGGAATGCCGACATGAAATACTAATATAGTTGACAAATGAAAGCTAATCTCAGATTCGAGCTAAATCATTCATTGAAAAATGACTTGCTACTAGTGCATAGTTTCTTCTTTCTCTTGTGGAAACATTGTCAGATTAGAAGTGTGATTAATGAGACTCAAACTAATCACGTCGACCATGTCACCCACGTGGGTGGTCACCCACATGGGGTCATGACCCTTGGATCATCACACACACATACACACTCACATGGGTGTGTGTTTGATCCAAGGGCCATATAACCAAGTGGGTAGCTACCTACTTTGGTGGCATATATAGAATTTACCGGGCCTATATAGTTAGGATTCCCGTCAGTACGGTCATAAGTTTTTCTGTTTTGGCCGGTGATTGTCGGGCCAAAAGCATAACAAATAAAAAAAATATATTGCAATAAAAAAGGAAAATCTGAAAGTTGTATCTTGCAACAATTCTTTGCAGGTTTCATATTCTCTAATACTGGCTTCTCTAGAATTAACTTTTAAGTGATTATCTAAAAGTTCATTCAAAATTAATTACCAAACTATTATTTTTATAAAGTTAATTTTTAGATCCAAAATTTAATTTTAAACATGCTCCCAAAAAAATTATTCATTATTAAGTTTTGAAAATATATATCTTTATATAAAAAACAATGTAATCAGGGGCGAAGGCATGTATGGGCCAACGGGGGCACTGGGCCCCCCCTCAAATTTTGGAAAAAAAGTAGGGGTATTTTGGTCCTTTCACTTTTTAATCTTGATATAAATAAAAAAATAGAAAAATAGAAAAAAAATCTTCAATTATCTTGCATTCTTCTTTCCTACTTTCATTTGTAAATCCTGAAAAATATGAGTCTTGGTCATTTTGCCCATTTTTAAATTTTTTGTACATTTTTTAAGCTCTGTCATAAACTTTAATTTCAATTTTTGCATTATTATTTTGTCTCTATTCGTCCCTTTTGGTATATTGATGTAATTGCATCTTATTATTTATTTGTTCATATTAAGATGTGATTGATTTTTTTTTTAGGAAAGATGTGATTGAATTAATACAATGGCTTAATCAAAATTTCTACTTATTTTAAATTTGATATATTATTTTTAATTTTTACATGTGGTAATAGACAAATTGTCCACTTATGTTTTGTAAAAATGCTAAATAGTCATAGTTTTTTAAAACATATTTTTTTAGCCATTTTGACACGGTCATACCCTTCTTGTATTCTCGATGAGGTACTTGGTTATATTTCAAAAAATTGATGCGATACATTTTTCGGTATCGGGTCATAGATCGATCCCTAGAAAGGAGAAATGACAAAGTGGAAATTTGAAATCAAAAATGGCTAAGAAAACATGGTTAAAACTATTTTTATTATAGAGAAGTGACCAAAAATCCGACGGACTCTTTCTATATTAATATTAGTTGGGCCTCCTTACCCGAGATTCCTGGCTTCGTCATTGAATATAATTATTTATCCACTCATATATCTTAATTAGACATTATTATGTATTTAAATTCTTTGGCCAAGAGTCAAGACAGAGAGAATGTTTCCAATTATTAAAAAAACACTTCTTAGTTTTTGGCTGAAAAAATATTCACTTTGTAGTGTTTGAGAGAGTCTTTGGATTTTGCCCCTCTTACTGTTTGGATTTGTACAATAAATAAATACTTTTCCAACTTTTACGCCAAACACTCCCAACTTCTGATTCTATTTTCAAAGACTACAAACTTTTGATTCTCAACTACTTTTACTTCTACTTCAATAAATCATTTCTTTTAAAAGCAAAAGTTTCAAGGTGGCCCTTTTGCAGTTGAGAGTGTAATTTTGTTCTCGAGTTTTGAATATATAAGCTATTGTTTCGATAGAAAAAAAAAAAAGCAATAAGCACATTATTTTGAAAGTAAATTAAAAGTATTTTACCCATGTAATATATATTTATTATAAGATTTTATTCCCAAAGTCATAAGCAAAGTAGTAGTAGGAAACAAGCTTTGTATTACTTTTTATGGCGAAAACATGTTAAATTGTACATTTTTACTGACATAATATGAATCGTGCAAGAAGTAGTTAAAGTGGTCACAAATGACAGCGACAAATGCAAAATTTTATGGTTACAAAATAACTGAAATTGCATGTGAAACCTTTCCAATTAAGATGAATGCATTGAGATTAAAATGAATTGCATGTGATGACATGTAGGTTTATTTTCCATCATTATGTGTGGTTTCGTTTCTATCCTGATAGTGCAACTTGGTCTTGTTTGAATTATTATATATTATAGGTTATGGTCCCATTTGTAACATTTATTCTTAAAAAAATAAATAAATTCAAAATCCAATACCAAGTGCTTTTCGATCAAAGCTGAAAATAGCGTTGAAGTTGAAGACAACTCATTCTAATAAATAAAAATTAATAAATAAATTACTTTTAAATAGTGTGTTCAAATATTTAGACTTAATGAATAAAATGGCATTTACCCTCTATTCTATTAAGTCAAAAAACATGATTTTTTTAAAGATAAATAAAAGATTTTACACATGCAACTGAGTAACGAATTATTGCCACTCTTTCAGGAAAACAAGGGACAATTAAGCCAAACTAGACACCAAAGCAAGAAAGGCAAAAACAGTAAATTAGTTTCATAACCTTAACCCAATGTACCAAACACAGAAAGTAAAAAGGATTTAAAAAAACAAACTCCTGACTTAGAGAAGTAAAAAGTAAATATAGACAGAATTTGACCCAATTTTATCTCTCTCTCTCTCTCTCTCTCTCAAACAACTCAGCTTATGCCATTTTATGTGGTGGCAAGTGTCCCGAGTTTGGCCCACAACTCAGTGAGGGTTCAACACCCAGTTGACTCACCGGCCACTCACTCCGCCGCCGTGAGCCGCCACGCCGAGGTGGCGATAAGCGGCCGCGTGTGCCAACCCAGCATCAAACACCCATCATTCTCCTCCACCCTGTACCCATCCCCGCCGGCGAAAAGCGCCAACAACATACTCGCCTGCTTGAACGCGTTCGAACCCAGGTGAACCGGGTCGAACCCGGCCGACCTCATCCGGTTTCGCCATTGAGCCAGCGTCTCGTGCCGCTCGACCCGGTCCGGCCCGTCGGAAGCCACCACGTTGCATATCTGCCTCCCCAAATACACCTCCGTCATCACCAAATCCCGGCTCATGTTGTTGGGCTGAGTCGATCCGGAGCTCTCCAGCGAGTCGAACATCGTCGAGTAATAATGCAGCGCCTCGTTGAACCGGTCCAGGAAAACGTCGCCGTTGTGATTCGCTTCCTGCTCCACAATCGTCACAATTTTAGGGTTCATCGATTTTATTAAACTCAGCACGTTTTCGATCGAACCAGGCCGGGCCAACAATCGGTGCAGCTCGAAAACAGAGTTTACAGCCACCGTCTCCAAATTAGGCCTAATTTCCAACATATTTGCGTCAAGATCAGCCAACGAATTCGTTACGAAACCACGAAACTCGAATTCGACCCCAATCGTCTCCGCCAATTGGGCTAATTTCCAGCCCACTTCCTGCAGAGCGTCGTTGTTATCGGGCTGCGGAGGCCCGATTCCAGTTAGCCTAAACGCCGGCGGCCCACCGGGCCGCAAAGCCAGAGCCTGCATCAAAGCGGGCCATTGCATCCCCTCTTTCAAGCTGAAATCAATCACGTGAACTCTGTTAGCTCCGGCGAACGCCTCCAATATCGCCTGATTCGCCGTGAAATGGGCGAATTTCAAATACGGCGCCGTTTCATAGAAATGGGCCTGCAGACCATCGGAGCACGAAAACTCAATTGAGTCCTGAGGGTAAATCTTGTAAATTTTACGGGCCAACGCCTCCGCGAAATAGGTGGCCACTTTTCTCATGGCCCCCACCTGAGAAACAGCTAAAATCCCGACATGCTTAACCAGAGCATCGGCTAATTTCATGTTTTCTTGCTGAACAGCCTCCGCGCACGCCATTAAAGTGTGGACGAGTCTAACTCCGGTTTCCTGGGAATCCACCAGCACCATCGGCCGCGCCTCCGCCGGCGGCGGCGGCAATGGAGAAGTTTTAATCCTTTTATTCGAATTTTCAGAATCAATTACATCCCTTTGCTGATTGTTACTAAAAATCGCTCCACCAGGAATTGCTCTCAAATCGTCGTCATAATTGAATATACCTCCGTTTTGCTGAATAAGATTACTGGAAGAAGATTCACCTGAAATCCCGATTTGGTTTGGAACCATTTCGAAGCTGCAGGAGGTGCTGAGCTCGGATAACATGCTTTCGACCCACCCGGAAAGATCGGACGGGTTGTAATGAACGGTATCAGTGGAGAGCACAGAAACCCCATCTTCCATGGTGGTCCCCATCGCCATCTCCAATTGCTCAAGCTTCTCAGCAACATCCGCCATGTCTGAGGACTTCACTTTGTAACCCAAAACGGCGAACAGCTCGTCCATGCCGGCGTCCGGCTGTTTCTCCTCCCACATCTTTGCTTTTCCGGTGGAGCCGGCGGTGGCGCCGCCACTCGCCGCCGCCTCCGCCTTTCCACGATCACGATCTCTTTTCATTTAAAACTAAAATTAAAACGGGATTTTGGCAAGAGGGTTTTTTTATTTTTTCCTTTTTTTTTGATGGGCAATTGTTTCAAGAAACATGGATCACTACAAGTGGGTGAGTTGAAACTCGAAAGTCATGGTTTTGCTTGGTTTTTTGCAGCCTTTCTTTGGTGGTTAAATTTTGATTTTTTTTTTTTTGGAAAATAGGGAAGAAGAAAGAGGGATAGAAAAAGGAGGCTCGTGAAGTGGGCGCGAGCTTCAAGAGGGGAACAGGGGAAGGGGTAGTGCAGGAGATAAGGAAGAGAAGAAAGCCTAGCCATAATAATAATGGTGAGGTGAGGGCTTTTCAATTTTTTTTTCATTTTTTTCTTTCCAATTTCTTTATCTTTTCGTTTTCTCATAATACATAATAGGAAATGAGATAATAATTGCTATTTTCTATTAATTTTTTTTTTTTTTTTTTTTTTTTTTGATAAGCTCAGCCTTCCAGCTTACCGACTACGTATCAGAGAATAAGCCCGCTCCTCATTCTTTGCCGCCAGGTAAACCGCGGGATGTGCAGACGCACTTGGCGAGGTGTTGACGGTCACGACGACAACCAGATCCTCCTAAGGTAAAGAGATCAATTATGTTCGACCCCAATCTACTAATAACGATCTCTCCCCGAATCGAACCCACACGGATGCTATTCAAGATGAGTTCCCACCAAATCTTCACTCGCATATGCCAGGGAGCAATTTGATTGAAGAGGATATGAACCCTCGACCTCCACCCCACAAACAATTTGATGGAGCGGGGATTTGATTCAACCTCGACCTCCACCCCACATTGCTTGTTGCGCTCGTAGTGGTGGTACTTTTTGAGTTTTGGTAAAACAATATGTACGCTTAATAAAAATATTTGCTACTTTGGATATATGTAATTTCTACATGTGATAAATATTATTTATATATATAATGTGCTTTACAATAATGAAATACTTCAATTAGATATAAGGGTCAATTATTAGAGGCTTGGGCATACAATATTCATTAATAATTTTGTTACTCAAATAGTGTTCTTGAATTATTGTATTCTATGGACGATACATTAAGTTTGTGTATATATATAAGACAAAAACTTACATGAGACAGTCTCATGAACATAATTGATAAGACGAATCTTGTATGTAAATCGAGTTCTAACCTAAACCCAAATCAATTAGAAAAGACTCATATTTTTTGTGTTTTATAGTATTCATCCCATTAATTTAAGTTTATGAGATGATCTCATATAAGATCACGTCTATATATAATTATGAAATCTTCCCAGTGAGTCCTTGCCCTTTCAAGTCAGCGGCTTCTTGTGAGAGACTAGAGGGGTACAATGTGGCATTGAGCCTCTTGTACGCAGAAGTGTACAATCATTTTTGGGAACCTGAGGCTAATTAAGGCACATATCACAATTTACATCTCTCGGAACTCTAAAGACGTGCTTTCGGGGCCCAAGATTAGCCCAGTGAAGCCGAAATCTGGGACATAAAACAAAAATTAAATCTTTTTAATTTATAAAAGATATGACACTTGTCAATTATTTAAGCATTTTATATGAGATGTTACTTATATTATAAAGGTCAAATAAAAGGTACATCAACATTTCCTTAATTGGTTCATGAGACTTGTTCTTATGTAATTATCCCTATTTAATAGGGATAGATTAAAGTCTCCAAACAATTAGTTCATTCAATTCAAGCATTAAAATGTGTGGAAGTAATAGTACTATGTGTGCATTAGCTTTTTCTTCTACAAGTTGAGCTAATAATTAATCCTTGGGCATCAATTTACATTGCACTAAAAATACATGCATTCCGTTAATATAACATCACTAACTTTTTCCCTCAAAAAAAAAAGAAAACAATCATTAACTTTTAATAACTTTTAATAACTATAAACATATACTCTATTCTCTCAAATTTTTTACTCCCTTCCCAATTATTGAACTATATGGATTTTTTTGTTATTGTTTAAACAAATAGAAATAAAAATAAAAAATGTTTGCATAGGAAAGGGAATATGGGGTCGGGAGGGACTTAAAAGCATAAAAAGAGCCGTGGGAACACCGCAATGCTAAAAAGATGGCAGAGAGAGAGTGATAAGGTGCGATTGCCTCTGTCAAAGGACCACACATTTCCACATCACATCTGCATCTTCTGCCCAGTGCCCCTAAATACTATGTAATTTCATTTTTTAGCATTCTTTTCTTTTTCTTTTTTCTTTTCTTAATCCGTCTTAGCTATAAACCTGCCCAGTGCCCCTAAATGGGAATTAGTTTAGGACTCATTAATTTAGTTCACGGTAAAAATAATTGTGTTATCTAAGATGGAAATGCGTAAGGTATATACTATATTTAGTAATCTTATTTTATTGTGTAATTATTGATTTGTAAAAGGAAAAACTAAACTTAAAAATAAAAGGAATCTTGTAAGGTACACTTTAGCCCCTTGACAATCAAATATCAATTAACTTTACCATAACTTTTACTTGGGATCAACCTTGTGGGATCAAGTGGTAGAGTGTTGTGTTATAAGAGTGATTGATATGAGTTCGATCTCATTCGAATGAGTATGTCCCTTCCCCCTACTACCCCCATTATACTAAAGAACCTTAAATCTTAACAATAATTTTATTAAATAAATCAACCTCAAGTAAGTTTGAAATAAATATATAAATAGTATGTGGTGGAACTAGAGGCTCTGAAGAACACCTTAACAAGTTCCATGTAAGGATAGACAATGTATACATGATTGATGCCTCCTACTGCAAAGTCGTCATGACTACCCTAATCAAGAGAATCTTGTCATGTTCAATCAACTCTATAATGGATCTAGTAATGAGATGGACAAGCTAACAAAGTGCTTCATGCATCAGTTTTTGATCAATAGGATGTGCCCCAAGACTATCTCAAATTTAATCTTCATCAAGCAGAAAAAAAAAAAAGAAACCCCTAAGAGACTCTATGAAGCGCTTCGTAGAAGGAGTCAACGAGGTCTCCCACGTATAACATGAGACCCTAGCTGGTATTCTGCAACAGAACTTAAGAGAATGAGATTTAAGGAGTCTATAGTTGGAAAGCCTCCCACATCCTTAGAGGAATTACTAGATCGTGCTGAGAAGCACATCTGAGTTGAAGAGGCTATGAAACCAAATATTGGAAGTAGAAGGAAGTCTCGAGAAGAGGATAAGGTTAAGCCGAGGATGGGATAACTGAAGAACTATGGAAGAAGACACTATAAACAAGATATACTCCCTTCAATGTGCCCATCTCAAAAGTATTAATCACAGTACAGAAGCAAGGAATAATTGAGCCTCCCAAAGAACTACAAGACAACCCAAAGAGAGCAAGGTCAAACAAGTATTGTTGCTTCCATCAAGGCCAGAGACACACTACGGGGCAATGATTCCAATTGGAGGTAGAGATAGAGAGACTTGTCCACGGATAACACTTAAGGAGTATGTGAACCAACATCGACAGAAAGAAGACCCGAAATAAGCTTCAGGATGGAGTAGCGACCATACTAGCCAGTAATGAATTCCTAAAGACTCTTCTCTGCCCTTTCTAATAAGCACATCACCATTCTTAGGCTACTCTTCTTACTTGTTTATTTTACTTTGTGTAAGTGCCCTAGAGGTACCAAATGATTTTTGTCCATTTTTTGGGTCTGCGAATCAGAAGATTTTATGTCATTTCTCTCCTAAATACTTCGATTTATTTCTATGATTTTATCTCCTACCCACTTGACTGCTACAAATGTTTCTTACTCTCTACATAGACAGAATAATGTTAATGTTATTACTGACACAATCCACTTGAATAGTCCACCAGACCAATGCATACCTGTAAGAGACAATCATGCGCTATCTAAGGTAAATTTCTAAGTCCCGTAAGCAGAAAGCTACACCACTATCCCGAGCCACCTAGCCAATGTCTTCCTATAAGAGGTAGTTATGCGCTGTCCAAGGTAAATTTCTATGTCCTATAAGTGGAAAACTACGTATTACTCTTGGCTACCAAGCCATGCCTTCTTGTAAAAGACAACTATGTGTTGTCCAAGGTAAATTTCTAAGTGTCATGAGCGAAAAACTACTCTCTACCCAAGGCCACCAGAAAATACCTTTTTGTAAGAGGTAGTTATGCACTGTCGAAGGTAAATTTCTAAGTCTTGTAAGTGGAAAACTATGCGCTGCCTCAAGTCACATGCCATGCCTTCCTGTAAGAAGCAGTTATGTGTTATCCAATATAAATTTCTAAGTCTCGTATGGCTTAGATTCGAACTATCCAGGGCACTAACCAAGCATAGGTCCCATAAAAGATAGATTTCCGCTATTCATGACACTCACCAAACTAAACCTCATATAGAATCTCTGCGCTCCATTGGGAAAACAAAGTCCCAGAGAAAACTAAAGTCCCTCAAAAGGGAACAACTTCATGTTACTAAGCTAAAGTAAAGTTTAAGAAATTAGTCCAAAGGACTAAATCGCCAAACTTATGTCTCAAGTATAACCCAAACAACCTCTCTAACACTTACGAGGAAGAAACAAACTCTTAGAATTTCTACTGAGGTCTAACTAATAAGGGAACTAAAAAAGCACCAAATTTGATAATCCATGGACGAGACTAAGAGATAACAAATTCATATCTAAGGCAAATGGGACTCATGCTACTCATGCTAGAGGGATCCATCACCATCTAACTCACCATTTCCACCTACAGAAGCATCCAAAGAGCCTGAAAAGCACAAAACTCTATATCCTCGTCGTCGGGGGCTATGAGCTCCCAAGGATCAATAATATCCTTAGGGACTTTCCCCAAAGCCTAGACTATTGAGTTTCACCACTAGTCCGACAACCTATAGATTGCTAAATTTCTTTTTTCAAGAGATCAAAAAAAGTTTATAACACTTGACAATGATAAATCAAAAAGTTCTCATGAAAACTCCAATAATCTACTAGAAATTGTAAGGCATGCAAAGTGCTAACACATCAAGATGATCGCCTAAACAGTGCGAGGAATTTTACTTAAAAATTGTGAGAAAGTGAAACAAAAGATGAAAAAGGCCGAAATGACGGCAAACCAGCCACTGAGCCTCTCTCGCACGATGCACGCACATGCACATCTGCGCCATTGGTAGGGTGGCGCATGCCTGCGTAGGCGCGACTATGCTCATCCGTTCGACGGAGCTATTCTCCTATATTTTATGTACCCATTCACGTCTACACTATTCCAACTACTAAAGTCAATATAGGTTTTCTCCCTAGTGTTGCTCCTCAACACTTCAAAAATTTGCAATATAAGAAAACAAAAGGGCTTCACAGACTAAGGTCCAGATAAAGCCCCTAATTTAAAGACCGTCACAAACCTCTAGTAAAAGAAAAGACTCTTCTCTTTGACTGGAAAGACAAGATCCTAACCTCATAGGAACAATGGGTATTTAACATAATCACGAGACTAGCTAATACCTCAACCAGATAAAAGTCAGCATATCACGAAAGATGTATTCTTGCAAGAGAAACTGACCACACACACTACCGTAGTGGGAAGAAGTTAAGTCCTATAAATGATAGCTATGTATTCATGACATTGTATAATGATAAGTTCTATAAGAGGTAGCAACGCACTATCCATGATACTATCAAAGTTTAAGTCTCCTAAGAGGTAGATATGCGCTATCTAGGACTCAATAAGCGAAATTCCTATAAGAGATAGCTTCAAGATATCCATGCAAACTCTCACGCATGCTCTTTAAAGAGATAACTCTTATCCAAATATAATATAAAGAAGTCCCTCATACTTAGAGGGAACTGATGAGTGTAAAATATACGTGCATTTGAGGGTTTAAAATGATATATATTTGATGCATTTGCACGCATATTCAATATGTTTTACTTAGTTTCTCTTGTTGGGCATGATATTGCGTACTCTTGTGAATTTTGCAGAAAATGGAGCTAAATTTGACAAAAGATGATAGCATGTTTCAAATGATATGTAAAAAGACAAGGTATAACCAAAAATGTGAAGGAAGAAGCATGGACGGTCAAACAAAAGAAAATTTCCTTCAAAAATGTCAAAACACGCTAATAGGGATGACAAAATCCCTACGGGAAACCATCCCCGTTGGTACCCGAGCAATATGGGATGGGGAATCCCCGATTAATTTGAGGATGGGACGGGGATGGTGATTCCCGTTTCTCTAGAATCCATCCCCGTCCCATCTTCGTCCCCATTTAGATAAAACTAAGATTCCCCGTCCCCATCCCCATTCCCCGAATATATATATATATATATACATATATATATATAATCTATTATTATATTAATTTTATTTATAATATTTTATTTTATTAATTTTAAAAACTAAACTCTTAAGTATTTATAATTTTGATTGTTCACGTTATTTTTTATGTATTGATTTATGTTATTTTATTTATTTTAAGTAATTTATTTTACAGATTTTTTATTAAAAAATATAAAATGGGGAACCCGATTCCCCGCGGGGTCCCTATTCCCCGAACGGGGATTCCCCATTCCCGTCCCAGGTACCCAAAGCGGGGAATGGTACATGAATGGTATTTGGGTTGGATTCTGCGACGGGGATGGTATGTCCAATACCAGTCCCGTCCCCGCCCATTGTCATTCCTCTTTGATTTAAAGATGGAAGGGTTTAGTATTTTGGCAATAACTCCCTCTAAAAAATTGATATTAAGGTGATTCAAGTGGCCATGGAAAGCCAAGAGAAAGATCTACAACTTTCATGAAGACACCAAGATCAAATTCCGATCGCACGACCCAGCCGTGTGGGATGACACGGGCGTGCGACGTAGCTGGGGCTGAATTGGTCTCCTTTTCCTACTCAAACTATGCAAATGATCTCTCCAAGCATCTATAAAAGGGACCCAAGACTATGCACGAAATTCACAACTGGATACATAGAAAACACATCAAATAACACATGAACGAAGGAATCGAGGAGCTTATGAGAGCAAAAGGCTAGGTCGCGAAGAACACCACAAGGCTTTCGCATCTAGGGAGCACAAGAGCTTCGAGGGCTTGGAAGGAGAATCCATCCTGACAAGAAGGGGTTTTCTTTCTATGTCTAAGATCTCTTGTATGTGCTTAAATGATGTCATAATGTTGATTCGAATTTGTATATGAGTTTGTAATCAATGTTTGGCATATCTTTCGGATCTTAGGGGCATAATCGAAACTGTTGCTTTATGTTAAATATGATTATTTATTTTCTTAATTAATTCATGCTTTCTATTTATTGACTTCGAGTGCTTATTTTAATTACTGAAAATAATTAATTCATGCTTTCTATTTATTGACTTCGAGTGCTTATTTTAATTACTTTTTATCTGATCAATAATTTGCATGTCATACTTCTAGTCCATAATTCGGGAGGTGAGTTCTAGTATGACGAAAATCGAATTCAGACATAAATATGGTAATGTATCGGGAGACTACTTCTATTTGTGGGGAGTACTTCAATTCAAAGATCTTTTGGTAGTTAGTAATAATTGTGATGGATCGGGAGACCTCAATTATTATTAATCTACTGTTTATGTGCACAATAAACTATTTTAGGAATTGAACCCATAGAATTGCATTAATTGATTTTTAAAATTTAATTGCATTTAATATTGAAAAAACATGTTGAGATTATGTGCCTAAGGTTGCTCCTAAAGATGTTGAAAAGACTTGTGGGATTCACGAATTTATTTTTATTTTATTTCTTTTAATTTCGATTTTTATTAGATTAAAATACTCAGATTTCGGTCACTTCAATAAAATTGGAATACGATGTTATTATAGCCTAAGTGTTTCGAGATTCAATCCCTGAGGAATACGACTGTACTTACCATTATCTTGTAAACTACAATGTACACTTGCAGTTGTATGAACCAAAATATTTTTGGCGAACAGGAACTACACATGCACTAAGACCCTCACAGAGCTCTCACCAATAGTGAAAAGATCATAGAAACTCAAAATATGCGAAGACATTTGAAGAAAAAAGGGCTAGCATATTACTCAATATCATGGACAAACAAGAACGTCAACACAACTTCTCCGAGGCAATAAACATCTCAAACAAACAAATGAGCATAGCAAATGCTCGAAGGCAGACCCTAACACTTGGATGAAGGAAAAAGATATCAAACGCCTTTCCACAGTAGCATGCGACTTAAACATGAGAAGCTCCATCTCCATCCTATTTGCCCTTTCCATCAATGGAGTCACTGACCTCCCACTCCAAGACTTTGCCTTTGTCACATAAAGATTGACAATCTATAAGGCAATTACACAAGTACCAACAAGTAAACAACATAAGAAATAATAATAAAAGGAACTACGAAACATAAGAAGTGAAAACACGATAGCACTCAAGAAAAGGAGCCCAAGAGAACGGGAACAGTAGAAACACCATAGATTAGATGCTGCTCGACCATCTAGGTGCACATGGCCTTCACCCCCAGCCACACTGGCACGAGCGGCTTCACCACTATCCCACTAGGCCATCAGTAGGTTCATGCCGTTGGCTGGCTCTTGACTAGTGATGATCTTCAACTGTTGTATTTGTTGCCTTCTCACTCCCGACCTAGTTCTCCAACCACCGATTGTTGTTTCCTTCTCACTCCCAACATAGTTCTATCCCTATTTGATCTCTTCTCCAATTGACTACCTTTGTTGTAAGCCATCCAATAAAGTAAGGAAGTGAATAAGGCATGCTACTCATAAGACAATTTACTAGTGAGTTATGAGAGCTCAGAAGAAGTCTCTAAGAGACTAAGTCCCCCCGGTTGGGCCAAGCTAATGAGATATTAATGAGGCCATAAAAGGTCTCTAAGAGACTAAGTACTAAGGAGAGCTTCCTCCGAGAACTCAAGGAAGACTCCAACTTACTAAACCAATGACGATTCCCTCATACTAAGCTAAGAAAGCTCCTATCTACAAAGTACCAATAAAGGCTAAAGAAGTCCCTACCTTCTGCAGAGGACCAAAGTCCCTGCTAAGGACGATTAATTACATAATAACTAATTTTTCATAGGATACCCATTTAAAAATTCATATAATAATAAGTTTTTACATAAATTAATAGGTCTTGGACGGGTATGGGTGGTATGCCGGTATCAACAAATAGGTTTGGGATAAGTATGGCCGGATAATAGGTGTATCTGTTTTAATCGGGTTAGGATGAATACATGTAAAATTAATATTATATGATTCAAGTAGGAATATCTTTATATGAATGAGTACATACCCGTTAATTAAATAATATCAACTGACTCTAAATTGTAAAATTTACTTATTCACAAAATTTTAGTAATATAATTATTTCTTATATACCTTCTTCAATTTATTTTCTATTATTTGTCTATTATTATTTATTTAAATTTTGATTAAGGGTTGATTTATTTGATAAAACTAATTTGGTATTATAAAATAGTTAACATTTCACTATGGGATAAAATACTATATGATTCATAATAGAGAGGGCAAAGTGATTTTAATTTTTTATATAATACCATGGTATATTTTTCAGCGTTATTATTTTTCTTTGTGCGAGGAGGTGTTTGAATGTAAGAGGAGGTAAAACATATAACCATAATCCACATATATTCAATAAATTCAAATAATGTGGAATCAAATAGAGATTGAGTGGTTAAGACTCCCAAACGAGATGTTTGGGTTTGATTCTCATCACCCTTTCTCTACCAGGATATATAAAAAAACAAATAATGAAAGTGCAAAAAAAAATTATAAAAAGAAGGAACTCACTGAATATAAGATATTTACCACTATTCAAAAGAATCTGATAATATTTTTACTTTTATTTTTTTTAATGGAGAAGTTGAAACAATTCGTAAAGTACCTTAAGCATGATTTATGCACATGCCAACGAAGAATTATAAAAAGCGAACAACTAGCTAGCGTGTTTGTAGATTTTTTTGGAACAATTTAACGACTCAAAGTTTCTCCCACTAACAACAATAAATAAAAGTGACTTAACATCTACTGTTGAAACAAAAATGTAAAAATAAAAAAGTTATTATTTTCCCAATAAGACATCCAATTACATCCTCAATCTCCAGACGTTTCCTTATTTCACTATTCAAAATACATTCCTTCTG
The DNA here is from genome assembly GCA_016081115.2 of Rehmannia glutinosa. NCBI lineage: Eukaryota > Viridiplantae > Streptophyta > Magnoliopsida > Lamiales > Orobanchaceae > Rehmannia > Rehmannia glutinosa. The sequence goes on from JABTTQ020002079.1 coordinate 286,466, forward strand.
TCCTTAGGCATACTACAAAGACGTAAGTCTAGAAGTTGAGTTGTTAAAAACGAAAACATTCCCTCATAATAGTTTTTTCAGTTAATAAAATCTATTTTTTTTTTAAACCTAGATTATCTTCCCACCAACTGAGAGCACAAACTCCACACTTCCTTCGAACTATAATGCATCAATTCTTCCTAAGGATGTTACTAATCATGGAGGAGGGACAACCCTTGGCCCCACACTCCGCGATAGTTAGAACAATCTCAGGCCGCTAGGCCAACTTCCAGTGATTAGAAAAGCTTTTTCTTGAAATAATTCTTGTTAAGATAATAACATCAAACATGGCTTAAATATTCACCAAAATAATTAATGTTAAGATTCTTTTTGCTTGTAAAGAGAGAATTAAAAAAACAATATGAAAATTAATTATAAACCCTTGTCTATAACTAGCAACGTGGAATAGAAACAAGCATGAATGATATGACCCTTAAATGGAAAAAATAAAATTAAAGAACTTGATTAATAAACAAAGCATAGACCTTAGTTTGTTAGCATTGAACAAGGTCTAGACCAATAAATTAAGATGGAGTTCTTAACTTTCTTATTTTCAATCCATTCAACATAACATAATTGTGATATTTGTCAATCCCCTTGACATCAAGAAAACTAAATCTCACATTAATAAACTACATCTCGCTAAATGACCACTAAACTGAAGGAATCATAGGTATGCGCAGCGGAAAGGATCCACATGTGAAATACATATGCAACTGAATCTTCCTCGTCCAAGAAGAGAATACCTGTTAGATCTTCTAAACTATTCTCAAGGGGTGTGGCGGCGTGTGGGTGCTCCAAGATCACCTCCGACTTTTCTCTACGTTGTTTCTCCGTTCTATGTTATGTATTCATGTTAAGACCGACATCTTATCCTTTTATAGATGTCTCTAACCCTAATAGAATCTGGGCCAGGGTTTTACTTAAGCCTAAGCCCAAGTATTAACAAACCCTACCCTAATATAGAAGTCCATTAATTGTGATATAGGCCACACCAATTATCTTGAGCTAGTTTAGGGATCCAACAATATTATTAATCAAGGCTCCTAATAATTGTAAAACAATTATCTAAACCAGTGCTATTCCACTAAAAGCCCGATATTGAACTCCAAGATTAATAATAAAATATTAAATATTAAATGTGTATTTCTCCTTCGTAAAATATCAATAATTAATTGATACAAATTTCTCACAATCAATTAATTATTTATTCTCTCGACTTGAACAGTTTCTCTAATGGAACAATTGCACTGGCCAGTGACTTTTTACATCCAAGTACCGAAACATATCAAGAGGATATTTTCATACAAATTCCATATTATTTATTTCATAAATACTGATAATTAAATAATCGAAATTCCCAAACTATCAAGGTGTTGGTTTGTAATAATAAAACCTCACTTATTGATAATTCAAAGAATAACAATTATGTAATTATCTATTTAAAATAAACTCGGGATTAAGAAAAATAACATAACCAATATATCCGGAGATTTAATTCCTTTTAATGTAAATTTAACCTTGATTAAATCTCCTTGATCCAATCAATGTGAATAATTCACACCAATATTTTATAATAATCAAGACAGTTATTTCATAAAATATTGCGTACCTAAATAAAGGGCCCAACTTTATTTAACAACTGTGAAACCAATTCATTAATTATGAGAACCTATGATCATGCCTTCGTAGACGTATCCACATGATCATATACTACATAATTAATCAGGACCTTTTCGTATAACAATGTGCATATCAAAATGAATAATTTATTTTTTAATAACAAATGGCATAATATAATTGTCTTGCTTCTAGAGCATAAAACTAACAATCTCCCACTTGCTCTAGAACAAGTCAGGGACTCTCTTAAGACCCATAGAATTAACATGCCTCTCAAACACACGTTCGTGCAAACTCTTTGTAAATGGATCCGCTAAGTTTTCCTCCGATGCTATCTTGACAACCATTGTATCTCCTCTTTGAATGAAATCTCGGATCAAATGGTACTTCCTCTCTATATGTTTCTGTCTCTTGAAATCTTGGTTCTTTAGATTGTGCTACAGACCACTATTATCACAATAAAGTGTTATGGGCCGATCCGCGCAAGGTATCACCTCGAGATCTATAAAAACTTTTTCAACCACACAGCCTTCCTTTCGCAGCCTTCCGACGCAGCGACCACATATTCGCCTTCAGGTTTAGAGTCCGCCACACAAGTTTGTTTGACACTCCTCCAACCAGATGGCTCCACCATATAATGTATAAACATATCCGGATGTAGATTTTCTTGAGTCAATATCTCCTTGGAAGTCGTAGTCCGTGTAACCAATGGTTTCTAGACTCCCACTAGAGTATACTAGCATATAATCTCTCGTTCTCCTAAGATACTTGAGTATATGCTTAATCGCAACCCAATGCTCTTCCCCAGGATTTGGTGATATCGACTTACTACTCCCATGCACAGCGAATATCCGGTCTAGTACACAACATGGCATACATGAGACTACCTACTGCTGATGCATAAGGTATCCTACTCATGCGTTCTTTCTCTTCAAGAGTTTTTGGTGATTGCTCCTTAGAAAGATGAATTCCATGTCTGAAAAGCAATGATCCCTTCTTAGAATTCTCCATGTTGAATTTAGCTTAACTTTATCAATATATGAAGCTTGGGATAATGCTAATAACTTATTATTTCGATCTCGCAAAAGCTTAATGCCAAGAATATAATTAGCTTCTCCCAAGTCCTTCATCTCAAATTGATTGTTCAGCCAACCTTTTACGTCTGATAATACCTCTACATTGTTTCCAATCAAGAGAATATCATCTACGTATAGAACTAGAAAAACTACTATTGCACCTTGAATTCTCTTATACACACAGGGTTCATCAGGACTCTTCAGAAAACCAAATGATCTAACAGCTTGATCAAACCTGATATTCCAAGACCTTGATGCTTGCTTTAGCCCATAAATGGACTTATGCAACTTGCAAACCATGTGTTCCAGACCTTTAGCTATGAATCCATCTGGTTGTCGCATATAAATGTCTTCTTCTAAATTTCCATTTAGAAAAGCTGTTTTGACATCCATCTGCCAAATCTCATAGTCGAGACTTGCTGCTACGGCTAAGAGTATCCGGATAGACTTAAGCATGGCAATCGGAAAAAGTTTCATCATAGTCGATGCCATCTTTCTGAGTATACCCTTTCGCCACCAATCTAGCTTTGAAGGTTTCCACCTTCCCGTCTGATCCCCTCTTTCTCTTGTAGATCCACTTGCACCCAATGGGTTTTACCCCTTTAGATGTTTCTACAAGAGACCAAACAATTGGAGTACATGGAATCCATCTCTCGATTCATAGCCTTAAGCCATTCCTGAACATCAACGTCCTTCAATGCTTCACTATAACTTGTGGGATCGTCATCATGATCATTAGAGATGGCTTGATAAGATTCACCCAACAAAACATATCTTGTGGGTTTGTGAATCTGTCTCCCACTACGAGTGAACCGCACTGATTGTTGTGCATCTACAGGAGGATTCAGGTTTTGTTGTGGGTAATCAATCTCTTCATTGTTTTGAACAGGTGGTTCTTGAAATTCTATTGGTTCCATATGTATATCTGCATGTTGTTCAATTGGTTCTTGTGTTTGTTCACCTTGAGGAACGTTTTCCCTTCTTTGAACAATCACATGAACATGTCGTGGCGCCTCAAGAGTCTTAGGAAGTTCCTGACCTGAAGCAAGTTCCTCAAGAACTACCGTACTCTTTGGTTTGAAATTTTTCATATAGTCATCCTCTAAGAATATAGCGTGAGTGCTCACAAAAACTTTCTTATCTGTTGGACTATAAAAAATTCCACCTCTTGTTCCTTTAGGGTATCCAATAAACAAGCATATACATGACGAGATTCCATTTTATTTGGCTTCATTTGTAAGACATGTGCCGGAACACCCCAAATCCGAATATGGTTCAAGCTAGGCTTACGCCCTTTCCATAATTCTCCGTGGGCGTCTTTGGAAGCATTTTGATGGAACCAAGTTCAAAAGGTACACAAACTGTTTCTAAGGCATAGCCCCAAAAGGACACGGGTAATGATGAATAATCGAGTATAGACCTCACCATATCTAAAAGAGTTCTATTTCTTCTTTCGCCTACCCCCGATTGTTGTGGCGTGCCGGTAATGGATTGTTGTGAAACTATCCTCTTGAGTCAAGTATGACTTGAACTCACCTGACAGTATTCACCACCTCGATCGATCGAAGTTGTTTGAGATGGATACCTAATTGCTTTTCTGCCTCGGCCTTAAACTCTTGAAACTTATCAAAAGCTTCGGACTTATGGCGCATTAGGTATACATATCCATATCTTGAGTAATCATCGGTGAAAGTAATGAAATACTCATACCCTCCCTCTGCACCTTTGCACATTCATTGGTCCACATACATCGGTATGTACCAACTCAAGTTGAACGGTTGCACGATTTTCTTTGGCCTTGAAAGGCCTCTTTGTCATTTTTCCTTCCAAGCAGGATTCACACATTGGTATAGGTTCAAAGACCAGGGAACTTAATATCCCACTTTTAACCAAACCATGTATCCTATTTGGATTAATATGACCTAATCGCAAATGCCAAAGATATGTTCCGTTTGAAGTTTTCTCTTTTCGATAGGTGTATATGTTCATCATCATCCATAGATTCAACAGCAAATATATCATATGATATAGGACTAAGAAAATAAAGACCATTCAACAAAGTACCAGAACAAATAAAAGAAGATTTACTTCTTATTGAAACTGAGGAATCAAAGTGAACTGTTAAACCATGCTGAATTAAACAACTAACGTAAATCAAATTCCTCTTAAAATGCACGAATAAAGTCTTGTAAAAACAAAGTCCTATCATTATCAAAAGATAACTCAACTAAACCAATAGCCATCATCGAGACTCGATCTCCATTTCCTAACGTCAAGCTTCTTTGTCCTTTGCCATATGACCTACTTTGTTTGAACCACCGCAAAGAAAGTAACAAACATGGTTAGTGGCTCTGAATCAATGATCCATTTATCATTGTAATTCTCCACTAAACAGGCCTCAATGACATTCAAATCACCAATATTACTTGGCATTTTGTTCATCTCGGGACAATCCTTTTCCAGTGACCCTTTTTGCCACACTTGAAGCACTTGCCTTTCGCTTCTTCTTCATAGCGATTGGGTTGGAAACAGTAGCAGATCGCCTTCTTGTTCTTCTTCTTGTTACCACCTTTAGGTTTCCCTTTAGGTTTACAGAACTCTCGGCTAGATGCACATATTCGGGCTTGACTAGAGACATTCAAAGACTCTCAAGCTCATGCATCAAGCGGTAGGAGTCAACTTTAGCTTGTTCATATTATAGTTCATTTCAATGGCTAAAGCCTTCCGGCAAGCGGTGATTCAAGGATAATGTCAATCGCATTTCCTCTTCTAGCTTTGCCCCCATCACTTCGCCCGATCGAGATGTGACATCATTGCAAGGCAATGATCCCGCACACTCCCGGTCATAAAACAGTGTTCATTAAAGCCTTTATAGCGGCTTGTCTGCAAAGATCGCTACTCTTAGCAAACATACCATCGGAGTCCGGATCATTTTCGCTCCACTCTCGAACTTGTTTATTTGCTCGCAAATGATCGCAACATCGGGCAAGAATATAGGCAGCCGCAGATTTGCCTTTTGCCATTCCGAATCCGAGTCTTTATTTGTTCAGGCGCGATCGTGCGCAGTTCACCAGGCTTAGGGGTTGTTAGGACAAATTTGATCTTCTCATATTCAAGAACAATAAAGAGATTGGTTTTCCATTGATGTAGTTAGTTCCATCCATAGGTTTTTGACTCAAAATCATAGCAAGAGGGTTCAAAGATGCCATTTTTCGAAATAAAATATGCACACAAATTAAAACGATAAAATACAATAAACATATTCGCATGATTATTGCAACAATCATTTAGTCTTCATTATAAACACTCACGTTGGGCAAGTAGTTCATAATAAACTAAATTTGAACATGAAATTAAAAGTGCACTACTAGGTTAGTTTATTAAGAAAGTAGGAAGTTACAAAAAGAACTTTTAGCCCTAATCTCCAAATAAAATTCCCTAGATAATACTTTTACCATCACTCTGATTGTTTCAAGACTTTGAGCCCTTCATAAAATTATCCTGGCCTCGTAGGGAGGGTTAATAATTTTATTTAGGTTGAATGCCATTAACAATTATTTAATTTCAAAATTATCTTTAATATCTAAGTAATGTCGACGATGGGCCGATCAAACTTATTAAAATTTTGAAATTATTAAGATTCATTCTAATAAAATCCAAGCATGTTTATCCGATAGGGCATCACATGATTATTTTATTAATGAACCCACAATGGAGCTCGTAGGTTTACAATTAGTAATATAATTGAAAACCTTTACCATTCAATATTTTAAAACAGGGACTCTATTAACAATTATTAATCTAGATTACAAAAATCACAATAATTATTAATAAAGCATAATTATCAATCTGGATTTTGCAATAAATCATGATAATTAGAAAACACATAATAATTATCGTTAAGCCAGATCAAAATCATAATCATTATTATGAAAATCTCGATTAATATGGCATCATCTATTTTATATGGCATGAAATCACATAATCATTTTATAACATGTAACTTAATGATCCATGAAGGAAATAATTAAACGTCTCAATATGCACAGACTGAATGGACGGAAAATAGCACAAGATCGCAGACAAAAAAAAAGAAACGAGATTAGTCTGCGCCAAGTTCATCAAAATTCTTTGCTGGAGTAACACATGTACAGCAACACATATGTACAAAGTTACAAACCCTCCCTTTTTATTATTAATATTACAAAACCAAATGCCTCTTAAAAGAACCAGTGCAAGAAACATTAAAGTAATAATAAAAAAAAAATCATGAAACACACTAAGCAGACTAATGAATCAAAAGCTTTCAAAACCTTTTGTCCCATGAAACAATCATACCATCAACCAATTCAGTATCTTGCATAAAGACAAGACTAATATTTACCGTCGAGCAAGAATCAAAATTACAACCAATTAAAATTCCGATTATATGAACACGTAATATAGAGAACTTAGATGCCATATATCTAAATCGTATGAAGAAACAATTGGACTCGATTCGCATATATATTCACATGGGGCTCTGATACCAATTGAAGGAATCATAGGTATGCGCAGCGGAAAGGATCCACATGTGAAATACATATGCAACTGAATCTTCCTCGTCCAAGAAGAGAATACCTGTTAGATCTTCTAAACTATTCTCAAGGGGTGTGGCGGCGTGTGGGTGCTCCAAGATCACCTCCGACTTTTCTCTACGTTGTTTCTCCGTTCTATGTTATGTATCTGTTAGAAGACTGACATCTTATCCTTTTATAGATGTCTCTAACCCTAATAGAACTGGGCCTAGGGTTTTACTTAAGCCTAAGCCCAAGTATTAACAAACCCTACCCTAATATAGAAGTCCATTAATTGTGATATAGGCCACACCAATTATCTTGAGCTAGTTTAGGGATCCAACAATATTATTAATCAAGGCTCCTAATAATTGTAAAACAATTATCTAAACCGGTGCTATTCCACTAAAAGCCCGATATTGAACTCCAAGATTAATAATAAAATATTAAATATTAAATGTGTATTTCTCCTTCGTAAAATATCAATAATTAATTGATACAAATTTCTGTCAATCAATTAATTATTTATTCTCTCGACTTGAACAGTTTCTCTAATGGAACAATTGCCTTTGGCCAAGTGACTTTTTACATCCAATACAGAAACATATCAAGAGGATATTTTCATACAAATTCCATATTATTTATTTCATAAATATCGATAATTAAATAATCGAAATTCCCAAACTATCAAGGTGTTGGTTTGTAATAATAAAACCTCACTTATTGATAATTCAAAGAATAACAATTATGTAATTATCTATTTAAAATAAACTCAGGATTAAGAAAAATAACATAACCAATATATCCGGAGATTTAATTCCTTTTAACAGTAAATTTAACCTTGATTAAATCTCCTTGATCCAATCAATGTGAATAATTCACACCAATATTTTATAATAATCAAGACAGATTATTTCATAAAAATATGCGGCCTAAATAAAGGGCCCAACTTTATTTAACAATGTGGAAACCAATTCATTAATTATGAGAACCTATGATCATGCGCTTACGTAGACGTATCCACATGATCATATACTACATAATTAATCCGGACCTTTTTCGTATAACAATGTGCATATCAAAATGAATAATTTATTTCAGAATAACAAATGGCATAATATAATTGTCTTGCTTCTAGAGCATAAAACTAACATAAACTCACCTCTTGCCCTTAAATGAAATGGAAGTACAAAACTAAGCTACAAAATATCAATAGGAATAAACCCCTCCTCACCCACAACCAAGTGACCTCTCAAGATGCCTCGAGCGTAAATGAATCGAATTGTGTTGGGCATGTTATTATTCAAACCTTATTTAAAATTTTATTGAAGCTAAGAACATTTGAATTTGATCTGATTGGTTATTGAATTGAAGTTGAATAGGCTTTAATTGCAATTGCGATCTCGAATGGAAATTGAGTATCATGGCTTCTTAGTTAATATGGTCTAGCTAGAACGAGATTCATATCTAAGATGAAAAACATATTCAAACTTTTTTCTAAAATCATCGATGCAAACTAAACGAATTTTTAGCGATTGATCTCAAATTGAGTAACGAATAATTTATTTTATTTTCTTATTGCGAAAAAGGACTGCAACGGACCATTAGCCTTCAATTCATTGTATTCTTAATTTCATATATAATTAAGTTAATAATTCATTTAACATGCCTTATATGCAATGCCTTATACAAGAGTTTTTACTTAAAAATATATTTGATTAAAACAAAAAGGGACATTATTTCCCTGGTTATGAATATGCTGTGCTTTTTTGGGTGCTTGGTTGAGTGTGTCAACACGCTCTCTAAAAATAGTGTGTGAGAATCTGACGTAGGCCCAATTCTATATTCCGGAAAATAACATTTTTATTGGTCCATTACCCACATGAACAGCACGGGGAGAGTCAACTAACTACCTCACGCGCCACCAACCTGTTTTCACGCCACCCTCCAATGCGGAACGGCTGATATCGGAAGGTGGAATGCACGCGACTTGACTCGGCCGTCTCAGCACATGGAGCGCAAACATCAGGTGGGCCAACATCGAGGTTTCAGACGTCAACATCGGTTGGAGGGCCTTCAAGTGGGGGCCCACCATTACGGGATAGGTAAGGAAGGACGTTACAGATTTTTAAAGAAGTCCGTTCTGTTATTTTGGATTTTCTTTTGTTTTTCATTTTTTTTTGTTTTTAATTATTTTTAGATTGTTTATATTTTTTACATAGGGAGATGGGCCTTTTTCTTGTTGTGAAAAAATGATTACTGTGAAGCATCTTGGACAGATGGCGAGCGTATGGATGCTCAAAGTGAATGATTGATGACAATGGATATGAGTTGCACTTGGCATTTTATCTTAGTAGGGAAAAATGCAAAAATGGTCCTATAATTTTACATAACTGGCAATTTTGATTATGTACGATTTGAGTTTTGTAATTCTACTCTTATAACTTTAAAATTATTACAATTTTGGTTATCAATTGACCAGAGCTACAAATTCCAGCCACAAAATATCACGTAATTGTCATATGACCCGTTATAAGACTGACTTGGACCTGTTATGAGCGAAATTGGTCCTATAACTTAATTTCACTCTTAAAAAAAACCAAAACCAATCAACTGAATTCACGCAATTGGTCCTATAAGTTTGTTTTTTTTTTTGAGGAAGGTCCTATAAGTTATTTTAACTCTTAAAGAAAAGAAAAAACAAAAAAACAATAGACCAAATTGGCAAATTGGTCCTATAACTTATTTTAACTCTTAAAAAAGAGTTATTATTTTGCTCAATTTCAAATTTATTCATGTGATTAAATTTATTTTAAAATCTAAAAATTAAAATATAAAAACTATAATAATTTGTTTAAAAAACTAAAAAAGTTAAAACAAATCGAAATTATAATGAAAATTGTTAAAAAAATTAAATATGAAAATTAAATACACTTTTTTAAACATTTAAAATATTTTAAAATTCTAAATAAAAAAATTCAAAATTATTTTAAAAAATTGTTATATTTTAAAAAAATTTGAGTTTTTGTAACATTTAAAATTGTTATATTTTAAAAAAATTTGAGTTTTTTTAATTAGAATTTTAAAAAATTTGGAATTTTTTATTTAGAATTTTAAAATATTTTAAATAAATTTTAAATGTTTAAAAAAGTGTATTTAATTTTCATATTTAATTTTTTAAAAATTTTCATTGTAATTTCGATTTATTTAAATTTTTTTTTAGTTTTTTAAACAAATTATTATAGTTTTTATATTTTAAAACAAATTTAATCACATGAATAAATTTCAAATTAGGCAAAATAATTTTTTTTAAGAGTTAAAATAAGTTATAGGACCAATTTTGCCAATTTGATCTATTGTTTTTTGTTTTTTCTTTTCTTTAAGAGTTAAAATAAGTTATATGACCAATTATGCGAATTTAGTTAATTGATTTTGGTTTTTTATTTTTTTTTAAGAGTGAAATTAAGTTATAGGACCAATTTAGCTCATAATGGGTGCAAGTCAGCCTCATAATGGGCCATGTGTCAATCATGTGACCTTGTGTGGCCGGAATTTGTAGTTCCGGTCAATTGAGGACCAAAATTGCGATAATTTTAAAGTTAGAGGACTAGATTTGCAAAACTCAAATCGGGCACGACCAAAATTACCAACTAGGTAAAGTTATAGGACCATTTTTGCATTTCTCTCTCTCTCTCTCTCTCTCTCTGTGTGTGTGTGTGTGTGTATATATATATATAATTAATCTCTCTATATATATATATATATATATATATATAGGACTAATTGGGAGACATCCCCTTGATCTGAGACATTAAGAACTAATCACAACAACTCCCATTAAATAATTGATGGTTGATATTAGAATAAATAAAATTAGATTAATATTTAATTTAATTACAAAAAGGATAACATCGTAAAATCACAATAACATATTACCATTAAGTAAGGATAGATAAAAATAGAAATAAAATCAAACAATACACTCACTTTCAATACATACATCAATCCCACAAAAATCGTCATCAACACCACAATCAAATATCTCTCTCTCTCTCTCTCTCTCTCTCTCTCTCATAGTTCCGCCATTAACCCAGAACATAATTATTATGATTCTAATGCTTTAGAATAAATATACTGCATAAATAGTGATCAGACATTCCATATTTATTTGTTGTTTAATGTATACATGGTTATAATATATTACATATTCATATTTTATTTGGTGCGTAGATAATAATGAGATAATATTAAGTTAATTGTTGTTTGATGCATATATAATTATGAGGCAACACATAGTTAGTTGTTGTTTGACACATATATAATATTGAGAGAATTCGAAGGTAGTTATTTTTAGATGCATAATCATTTGTTTGATGCATATATAACTGTAACACAATACATAGTTAGTTATTGAATGATGCTTGATATAATGCGTACTTGGTTTGAATAAACTGCATATTTAGAATACATATATATATATATATATTATATATATAGGGAGAGGGTTATATGAGACCACCTTATAGGGTGAGTCCATAGGGATCAATCCTAGCCATATATCTAGATTTTCTAATGGCTGTGATTTTAGAGCTAAAATTAAAAATTAAATGCTGGAAAATAGAGGGAGGGGTAAATTAGTAATCCTACATAATTAGCCAACAAAAACGGATTCTGTTAACATTTATAATAATGAAAAATCTCTCCAAAATCGATCCAGCAAAATCAGCAATCCAACAAAATCGGCGTTAACAGATAGACTCTTCCTTCTTCTTCATCGAACGCTTTTCATAAAATAAGGCGAACCAACATCCCTAAGAACACTATTTTTGCTGCGTAATTTTGTGGAGAATCAACCGCATATCATGATGCATGCAGAAGAGATGAACAACATATTTGAAGAAGGATTATACACATCGCTTGGAGAAAGTATGTATCATATTCATCATATTTTGTAGATATAAAATCAATATCGCAATATGATGCTAGCTAATCTGCAACGCAATTCGTAATTCTAAAAAAAACTCAACAAAACTCGTAGTCATATATCTTCATATGAAGGTAAGCAGTTTTTACGCTTACGTGGTATCGTCATCGCTTATGAAAAGCATTACTTCGTTAGAGTGTTAAAAATTGCAAAAAAATATCATGAAAAAATGCTCTAAAAAATCATGCATGTGAATAATTAATTTGTTGCTTATGAATAAAAGCGTTGCTGCTTATGTAATATTGTTATGTTGCTTGTAAACACATGCATGCTTCATGAAAATATGATTGCTTATGTAGAATCTGAGTAGTGCATATTAACAAGCAGTATATTGCTTAATAACTGATTGGTACCTATATGCCAGGGAACAACATGAATATACCTCGAGAGCGATAGAAATATCGACGACTGCAATCTTGAATACTGAATGTGAACAACAAATCAAACCTCAACAATCAATGATTTTTAATGATTTGGCTAAGGAGTACAATTCTACCAAAATTACGGCCAAGTTGTTGGTTTTGATGTACTAATAAGTACAACAAAACGCTTCAGTGAAATAAAGACGCGTGCAATACATTGTATGCAACAAAAAGGGGTTCAAGAATGTTGCCACATCACAGAAAGGGGATAACAATAAAGCTAACGATACCGGTGAATGTTCTGAAATCAGACACAGAACCTCCGGACGAGTCGGATGTATGAACAATTTGTATGCAACAAACTTCAAGTATATAAGCAATATATGAACAATTCGTATGCAACAAACTTCAAGTACATAAGCAATGTATGAACAATTCATATGCAATACAACTACGTTAAGCTTAAAATCGCATAAAAGTTATACATCCCCATGTATTACATATGCAACAAATATGTACTACAAAAGCAAGAATTGTAATATGTAGATGATATAAAAACATATTTTGTGGGAAATAACTGTTATCTCTTTGTAAGCACCAACATGCTTCTTCATATGCATACAAAATATCCTTCACAAGCAACATACCTATTTAACATTCATAAGGCGCATCAAATTTGTTGTATTGCATATCTACACATGCATTATACTAAGTCTACATTAGCATTGCATGTACAAATGAAATAATTTGCTTATGTAGAATAACACAATTGCATATATAGTATTTATACATGAAAAAAAATAAATAGATATACACCAGGATAACCATCCCATAAACTTTGCACATAAAAACTTCGTACATACCCAAAAAATAGAAAAGTACGATCCTACTTACATGTTTATCAAAATATCTGCAACATGACATCATAAAACAAAAACCGCATAAAAGTATCTTGTTCGACATAGAGTTACAATATCAAAATCAAATTCCTACAAAAAGCCTAAGACCACAACTTCTTCATCCATTGTACTTTTTTTGCCTCGAGCAAATCCTTCCCCTTGTATTCGTTCGTGTTAGCCAAAGCAATAGCAGCGAAGTACTTCGCCCGCAACATGGACAACTGTGCAGAATTTTTCTTCTTCAACCCACTATCCCAGTTCCTCATGCCTCCGCCCATGTATGTTTCCATGTGGCGCATGGCAAAAACACCACAATCCACCTTATTATTATTGTCCCTTCGGTCCATAGCCAGCCTCAACACTTCAGAATTCTGTATATAACGCGTAGCCAACGTACAACCTTTGGACAAAATGTACTGAGCAAACATCTGGCGCTGCAAAAGTCACAAAGCATGTGCATCAAAACAACTTCATATGCACATACTTTCAACTACATAAGCATTTAATGAACACTACGCATGCAACACTACTACTAAAATCTAATCTAACTGATGAAATTTTCGCAAGCAAATAGTAATACCTTCATAAGCAGAATTACACAATTACACAAGCGTGCAAACAAAAATATACATAAAAAATAGAATTGCAGTGGAGTCAAATTATTCAGCCTTCCACAAGCACCATAAACAAACTAAACAAGCAACCTTAACAACTAACATAAGCAAATGAGAAAAAAAAGAAACACGTACGTGAAAAAAACAACCACCAAAATAGCTCTGAACAAAAAAAACCAATGTGCAAACCGATATGAAAATTACACAACAACAACTAAAAAACCATTCCAGAACAATAAAAAAATAGATTGAAGTTGCAAAAATCGAAAAAACAAACACGAATTATGAACCTTCATAAACCCTATAAAACTGGCAACTACCTACAAATCGAAACCTTCGAAAATACAACCGAGAGAGATGAAAACTTACCTTCAAAAGAACTGCAAACCCTTCGAAATACAACTCGAAGACTTAAAATTGAAAATCGAACTCGAAGACGGAGAGAAATTTTTTTGAAACTGAAACGCGAGAGAGAGAGAGAGAGAGAGAGAGAGAGAGAGAGAGAGAGAGAGAGAGAGAGAGAGAGAGAGAGAGAGAGAGACTGAAGAGTGGGTGATCGACGTGAATGAGGGAGTGAGATCTCAATAACTGATTTTATAATGCAAAATGACCACCCTACCCTTCTTAATTGCTGAAACAAAAAAATAAACATAAAAAACCCCTAAAAATCTGGACCACCCAAAATTATTGATCTATGGTTAGAATGTGTCCCTATGGACTTACCCCAAGTAGGAGGACCCATTTGATCCATATCATATATATAATAACTAAGTCACTTATAAATAATAATCAAAAAGTTTTCCTGCTCAAACCACCCTCCTAGAATAGTAAAATATAATTGCAGCAACTAACCTCGATTTTGGTAATTACTGAATTAATTCTGGAATATATATATATAGGGGGGTTATATGAGACCATGTCATAGGGTGAGTACATGGGGACCAATCCTAGCCATAGATCTAATCTTTTCAAGAGGCAAGATTTAACAAGCTTAATTGTAATTTATTACCTAATTAATTTAACATATGGGTAAATTAGTCCAACAAAAACAATGCATACCAACAAAATAGGATTGGTTACCAAATCGGAAATCACACAATCCTTGCACAATCTCATACCATATATCAAGCGAGAAAGACGGGCGAGAATCACAAAATCATTCCACCATCGTCTTCAACACACTTCTGAGATAGCAAAAACCAGTCAATTCTGCGTACATAAGCTCCCATCCTTGCTATGTAACCAGTTTTTATCCCACGATCATAATCCAGAAACAACATTACACGCTCAAATCATGATGCATGCAGAAGGCATGGACTACGTAATTGAAGAAGGTTTCTCTAGATATTGTTACTGTAGAAAAAATATTAAGTCTAAACAAACTCACAAAAACCTGCCTATAAAGATATAAATTAGTACTTGTGTAGTATTGTTATATTGCTTTTAAACACATGAATGCTTCAGAAAAAAATGATTGCTTATGTAGATATTGAGTATTGCATACTAACAAGCGATATGATGCTTCATCACTGATTGTTACTTATATGCAAGGGAGCAATACCAATAAACCTCGAGAGCGACTAGAAATATCATTTGGTTCTACAAAGTACTGGATACCCAAATGTTTGTCTGAACTGATATACTTATGTATTTGCAAATGATTCAGCTAAATTTTATGATGATTATCCCTTCATACGCATAACAAATGTTCTACATATACATCTCAAGTACACTTCATAAGCATATGTTATTTAATGGTGTATACTATTGCATGAAAAAAAACTTAACACTAATATATTTTATCACTAGTTTACATCCTTCTAAGTGTTACATAAATTCTTCATATTGTTTCTTGGACACATATGGTTTTATGCTGAACTGAAATACTTAATACTTGAAAATTGGTTTATTTGGAATTACAAAACTGCTATCTCTTAGTAAGAACTAATCTTTTTCTACACATGCATCAAATACATTCTTCAAAAGCATAAGAACAAATACTTCATAATTTAAGCCCTCACAAAATAGTTCGATACTGAATTAACAAAATCGGATATCTATATATGGATGCATTTCAATATGTCTACATTAGCATTGCATATACAATTGATAAATTTGCTTATGTAGTATATCACAGTTGCATCGATATTATTTATTTAGTGTATGTTATTGTCTGAAAAAAGTATAAATAATAATATGATATATCATTGAAAAAACTTAAAGATACACCAATAATATCAACCCAAAAATATTTTCACATAACATCCTATGTAACCAATACCCGAAAATATATGATTCTACTTAAAAGTTTATTAAAATATTTCCAAGAAAACAACAAAAAACACAAATGGCATAAAGTATCTTGTTCAACATACATTTACATTACAAAAATAATTCCTACGTTAGCTTTAAATCACTATTTCTTCATCCACCGAACGTTTTTGCCTCGGCCGAATTCTTTCTCTTATGTTCATTCATGTCAGCCACAACAATAACGACACAATACTTCGCCCATGATATAGATAATTGTGCAAGATCTTTCTTCTTCAGCCCACTGTCCCAATTTCTCGTGCCTCCGCCCATGTACGTTTCCATGTGACGCATAGCAAAAATGACACAATCCACTTTGTTTTCATTGTCCCTTCAATCTAGCCAGTCTCCTTACCTTAGAAATTTGTATAAAGTTTGCTGCCAATGTACAACCTTTGAACAAAATGTACTGAGAAAACATCTCCGCTGCAAATCAGATTACAACTTCAATAAACTCACATTATAGAAACAACAGAAAATCGCAATGCATGTGCATCATAGACAACGTCACAAGCAACAACCCTCTACTATAGAAGAAATGAATATACACTATGCATGCAACATAACTACATAAAACTTGACATCGCAAAAAGCTATACATAAGTATCACCTAGACATTACGTAAGCAACAAATCTATACTACATATGCAATACACAATACCAATAAGCAAGAATTACAATATGTAAGAATTGCGCATATACTTAAAAACACAACTCAATATTAAAAATGCAAGAATTGCATATACATAAGCAATGTTTTTACAGTAAACAAGCAAACATGAATATAAACAAACAAAAAGATTAAATTATACATGTAGTATGATTATATAACATACACAATGTAATTATATTGCATAAGCATGTTTAAAAACAGAATTAATGAAGCCAAGGAAAGTACTCATACCAATTTTGCAATATGATAATCAATTCATATGCAACATTTAATACTTTCACAGGCAGAAATAACCAATTACATAAGCATAAAAACAAAAAACCCACTGAAAAAAAAACAAATTTGCAATGAAGTCAAGATAGTAAAACATTCCCCAAACAACATGCACACACTTAACAAGAAACCTTAACAAGTCACATAAGCAGATCAAAAGAGATAAAAAAGCACAAATATACCACACTCAATGCAACAGACACAACTCTGAATAATTTTCCAAAGTGTCAACTGAATTGAAAACACCAAAAAATAATAAAAAATCCAACCCCATGCAACACAATGAGTAGATACAGTTCGAAATCGAAAAACCCAAACTAAGGCTTCAAAAAATTGTGAAACATACCAGCACATAACAATCTAAATAATATACTAAAAATCGCAACAGGAGAAAGAATAGAAAAGAACGAAAATCACAATACGACGACTTACCTTCAAAAAATGCAAAAGTGTGCAGAGAGAGAGAGAGAGAGAGAGAGAGAGAGAGAGAGAGAGAGAGAGAGAGAGAGAGAGAGAGAGAGAGAGGGAAAAGAGACTTCCACAACGAAAGAGACGCATGGAAAGGAAAATAATGTGATTAGGAACTTACCAAATCTCATTAACTCAATACCCTTTCTAATTGCTCAATCAAAAATTAAATTAAAAAACTCTCAATATCTGGACCATTCAAAAAATTCGATCAATGATTGAGATTTGTCCCTATGGACTCACCCAAATGGGTGGACTCATAGAATCCAAATCCTATATATATATATATAATAACAAAAATTTATATAAAAATTAGTTTTCCAACTTTGTGTGTATACTGAATTAATTATTACATTTGCCTTTTTCTTTGTAATAGTTAAAGTTTAATAACTTTTTCGTTTTCGATCTATTTTTGATATATAATATATCAAATTAGTCATCTTTTTACGATCATCAGTTTGACACCTATATTGCATATATAAAATAAAAAAATAAGCATAGAGATAAAAATATAATATAAGATATGTTTACGCAAAATTTATTTTATAATGGGCTTATATGTGTTTGAGCTATTGGACATCAATTTGTATATTCATGTATTTTGTATTTATTTATATATATATTTAAGTTTGTTAATCATATTAAAGTTTGTTAATTGTATAGAATTGTATTTAAGTTTGTTAATTTAAAATAATATTATATTCATAATACAATTTCATATAAAAAAATTAATATTTATATTATTAACATATTTGTTTTCATGTTAATAGTAATTATTTTTATATTTATCAATGTATTTTGATATTTAAATTTAAAAGTTGTACATTTGGACTATTAGATATGAATTTGTCCGTTTGATACTTTTTTTTATATCTGTATATATAAAAATATTTTTTTTTATTTTTTCCTAATATGTTGCTAAATATAAAACATGATTTTTGTTTAATCTATATATAAAATAAGCAAGCTACTTATAAATAATATCTCTTATTTTTTTCCGCCTAAACTACCTTCCGATAATAATAATAATAATATAATTGCAATATGTTACGTCAATTTTGGTAATTAGCGAAGTAATTCTACAAAGTATATGATTAAAAACCGGACCAACACTTATAGATTCTCAGTAATTCTGCAAGATATATTCGTTAAGATATTAATCTTTAATTATAATTGTTGGAACAAATATTTTATTAAGGTAAATTTCTGATCTTTTTGACACTTTGAATATTTGATTCATTGCATTCCAATTCTGTCCCTACAGAAATAAACTCAATTAACCATTAAATAATTTATGCTGATAATTCTTTAAATCTAATGTTGATGGGTTTTTAATTTACAGTGGACCGTCTATGCATAATTATAGTATTTCGGATACGCAAAAACTCCAAAATTATTACATGCAAAATATTGACAATAAGAAAATTTAATATATCTACTGATTTATGCTTCTTTAAATTGAATATGAGTTAACATCTTCTCAAAAACTTAATTGAATTATCAAAAAAGATGGATAATTAAATTCCTAATTAAAAGTGAAAATAATGTAAAAAATATAAATTACTACACCATTTAACAACAAAATATTCAAGAAAAAAATTTATCTCAAAACAAATATTAGAAAATAAAATAATCTAATAATGTTACAAAATGTACCAAATAATGAAAATAATTAATTTCCTTAGCTATTCTCATTAGTTCTCCTATAAAGTATTCACGAGTCACCAGCCATAAAGGTTTGAAACTATTAGTTTGTAACGACGGTAAACCCAAAAACAAGTTGACGAATAATTTTGTGTACAAAGAAGTATTCCAAAATTTGTAATTTTAAAATGTAGTGATATAACTTGATTTATTTGAATTTTTTATTATATGTTTTTTTTTATATTCATTAACATTGCAACTCTTATATGAATGCAATTTACATGCTTTGATACAACACACCCCATCTATTGCATGGGTAAAAGACTAGTACTGCTTATATTGTGGAAACTTAATGCATAATTATGTTCATTTTGGTGCATACGTAAAGGGAACATATTGTATATTTAGAATCAATGTGATGCATATGTAAAATAACTTAATGCGGGAGATTCCATATAAGATATCTAATCCCTTAAATCACGAAAGTGAACAGTCATGTTTCTTAAAAAAACTGTCAAATAATGAAAGTTCTAAAATACCCTTAATGAAGGGAAATAAATAATTAAATAATTAAGAATTCGAAATATTCTCATCCATTGGTTTTGACAAATAAATGGTTGGGATTGATCGATACTGTCTTACACAGAGACCTCTTCCCCATTTGATCCAATACCTATATATATAATAGGATTTGGATCCTATATATGAGTCCACCTATTTTGGGTGAGTCCATAGGGATAAATCTCAATTGTTGATCAATATTTTTAAATGGTCCAGATTTGGGGTTTTGTTTTTTAATATATATATTAGGATTTGGATCCTATGAGCCCACCATTTGGGGTGAGTCCACATGGATAAATCTCAATCGTTGGTGAAATATTTTGAATGGTCTAAATTTGGAGGGATTTTTATTTTTTTTGATTCAGCAATCAGAAAGGGTATTGGTGTCATTTTATATTCTAAAGCAGTTAATGAGATTTGATTAGATCCTAATCACATTATTTTCCTTTCCAATCAACTGACGTGTAGATTTTTTTCGATTTTCGCCTTAATGTCTCTTTCATTGAAGAAGTTTTTGTTCCCTCTCTCTCTTGATGAAGCGGATTTTCGTATTTCCTCGTCGACAATTCAAGATTTTTGCAGATACTTTGAAGGTTAGTCATCATCTTGTGATTTTTTCTTTTTCTTTTTTTTTTGTTTCTTGAGATTGCGATTTTTTAGTTTATTATTTAGATTATTCTATGTTGGTCTTTTTCATAGTTTTTTGAAGCACTAGTTTGATTTTTTCGCTCGATTCGAACTGCATCTACTCATTGTGTTGCCTAAGGTTGGATTTTTTATTATTTTTTTGGGTGTTTTCACTTTAGTTGACACATTGAGGAATTGTTCAGAATGCTTGTAGTTGTATCAGTTGCATTGAGTTTGGTAGGTTTGTGCATTTTTTTTTTGTATCTTTTTTTGATCTGCATATATGCCTTGTTAAGGTTGCTTGTTAAGTATGTGCATGTTGCTTGGGGATTGTTTACCATCTTGACTTCATTGTAGAATTATTTTTCTGTGGGTTGTTGTTTTATGCTTGTGTAACTGGTTAGTTTTGTATGTGAATGTATTAAATGTTGCAAACGAAGTGATTATCATATTGGTTTTTTAACAACGATAACCATTGTTAGTTTTGGAAGCCCTATGGTATTTTATGTTCGCTGCTTCTGTTAACATTTATATTGTCACTCTTTTTTTTTTTTACTATGCTTATGTCCTTTGTTAGTATTACTTGTTAAAGTTTTGTATGTTGCTTGTGTAATATTGATTTTATGCAAAGTTGATATATTTTTGTGTGATTGGTATTTGTTATGCTTGTGTACATTGTTAGTTTTGCTTATGAACTATTAGATTCATGCATATTAAATATTACATGATTATGTGGGACAAATTTCATGTTTAGTAGTATTGTGTTGCTTATCATGTTTTATTGTATGTATTTTTCTTTCTAGGTGTGATTATTTTCTGATTTTTCAAGATGATAGATAAAGGTAACGGCAAAAGAAAGAATTTGAGTAGCGAAGGTGATATCGATCGACAAGATTAACCTGATGTGCAGAAGATGATAAAACTTCAAAAAGCTGGCAGTAAAGGAAAAGGCGAAGTATTGTGCCACTATTGCACTAGCTGATATAAATGAACACAAGGCAAAGAAGACAAGGCAAAGAAGTTCGGTGGATGAAGAAATATTGATTTAATACTGACTTACGAATATTTTTTTACTAATGTAAATGGATGTTGAACAAGATACTTTATGACATTTGTATTTTTTGTTGTTTTCTTGGAAATATTTTGATAAACTTTTAGGTAGGATTATATATTTTCGGTTTTTGGTTACATAGGAGGTTATGTGGAAATATTTTTGGGTTGGTATTTTTGGTGTATCTCTGAGTTTTTTTCAGTGATAAATTATATTATTGTTTATCCTTTTTCATACAATAGCATACACTAAATAAATAATAAAGACGCAATTGTGATATACTACATAAGCAAATTTATAATGTGGACAGATTTAGATGCATGGGTAGATATCCAGTGTTGCTAATTCAGTATCGAACTATTTTGTGAGGGCCTAAAATTGTTAAATTATTTTTATGCTTTTGAAGAATGTATTTGATGCATGTGTAGAAAAGTTTTTGTACTTACCAAGAGATAACTATTATATTCCAAATAAATCAGTTTCAGGTATTAAGTATATCAGTCGAGCTTAAAAACATATGTGTAACCAAAAAACAATACAAAGAATTTACGTAACACCTAGAAGGATGTAAAATAGTGATAAAATGTATAGTGCTGAGTTTTTTTTCATGCAATAATATACACCATTAAATTGCATATGCTTATGAAGTGTACTTGTGATGCATATGTAGAATAAGTATTATGCATATGAAGGGATAGTCATCATAACATTTAATTTGAATTAGTCAATCCTTTGCAAGTACATAAGTATATCATTTCAAGCTAAACAATATAGGTGGATACGTTACAAAACATAAACTATCCATGTAAAATGTAGAAGGAAATAAACTATTGAATTTTTTTATCGAGTCATCTTCTATGCTTGCTTGCTGCATGTCCTACTATTATGGTTCCCAACTTCTCCACACTTCCTGCAACGTCTCTTTAGTTTTTTGCTTGCATTGCTTGCTTTGTTCCTTTTGGCTTTGCATTCAACTTTTAACATGACTACCGTTACCCTTGTTCTTTACTGTTTTGGTGGCAAAACTAGAACTTGTAGTTGTGATGTAGTTCCGCCAAAGTCCTCGATCAACGTCTGTTTGTTCACTATATTTGTATTCATTTCTTGTTGCATCGTAACATTTGCTTGTGTTCTTGAATGATTTTACCCAAAGCGTCTTCTGTTCTTTGTTGCCCTTTGCCATCCTAATACAAAAAAGTAGAAACATGCAATGGTATTCAAAAGCAATATAATAATACTACACAAGCACCAACTAATATCTTCATTAAGGGGCTTTGCGAGTTTGTTTAGCCTCATAATTTTTTTATAGAGTAGCAACATCTCGAAGTGTAGTCATGCAATGGTGTTCAAAAATAATTTAACAATACTTCATAAGCATCAAATCAAATATTCATAGGTAGTGTTTTACAAGTTTGTTTATCCTCATAAATTGTTTACAGAGTAGCAACATCAGAAGTGTAATCACACAATGGTTCTAAAGCAATATAACAATACTACATAAGCACCAAATCATAACTTCATATGCAGGTTTTTGTGAGCTATTTTTAGCCTCATAAATTGGGTTGCATGGTAGCAACATCTGAGCTGTTTTTAGCCTCATAAATTGGGTTGCAGAGTAGCAACATCTGAAATAAAATCTTGCAATAGAAATACATATTACATGCGATGATGATTTATAAGTACATAATATGTTGTTCATCACTCACACCTTCTTGATCCATGTGGAGAAACCTTATTCAATTACGTTGTTGTAGGTCCCATTGGGTGTAAAGTAAAGTCCAGAAGGGGGGATTGAATAGACTTTACCAAATTTTCTATCTTTTAAAATCAGAGTATTCACGAAAACAACTAAGTCCTTAAGTCATTTGCGTTGAAATTCAGCAGGAAAGTTAACCACTCAACAGTTCTCTAAAAAGAGTCATTTGTTGATAGAGTAAATCGAGCTAAAGAAAGTCATCTTTTAAGAAAATCAATTTTTCGTTAAACAACGGAAGTTTTACACCATTTTTAAATATGTTTTATCAACACTTATACTTTTGGAGAGTTATTAATTTCATAGATAGCAAATATAAAGCAAAGAAAGTAATATGCAGAAATGTAAACCAATAAAGTAAAGAACACATAATTTATAGTGGTTTGAGGATGGGGTAATTCCTGTACTCCACTCTTCTCCTACTCCAGGAGGAATCAACTAGTGTAACAATTAACTTTAGCTATGAAAGTACACTCCAAAAATAACCTTGATCACACAACTAGCTAATCTCTGGGACTCAGCTCTTCTCCAGGAAGCTCTGCGTAGATACTTCAGCTATTTGAATCTTAAAGATTTAATCACACAACCCTCATTTGGATTTAAAACTGGTTTGACCTTGAACCTTACTGCACTTCTTTCAATACTTCATTGTGAAGACCACCATTTGTTTTTCACAACTGTTTGAATCAACTTCTATCTTTCACGAAAGTGTTTGATGAAGTGTTTTCGAATAAGCTTGAGGATTTTGACAGTTAAAGCATGAGAGAGAATATTTGAATTTCTTGCTTGAAAAATACTATTGTGTTCTCAGTTGTATTTCTTCTCTGCATCTTGAAATTCTCTTTGAAAAATTCCTCAGCTTTATAGTAGGAGTTTGAATTTTCTTCGTTGAAGAGATAGATGAAAATTCGAACTCTACTTTGTGTTTGTTGGCTTGTCTTGTCTTGTAGCTTTAGATGTTGACCCAATCTTGTTTATCAGCTTTCTGCAAGTTTCAGAAAATGACTCAGCGCCTACGTGCTTCCCATTTGCTCATTCTTTTTTGCATCTTTTCAGCTTGAGCACTTTAAAGTTGCAGGTTTCCTTGTTACCAAAATAAGTAACTTCCTTGATTTCAATGCAATGTACTTCTTCAGTTGTCTCTTAGTCCTTCACTAGCTTTACCCCTTTGACTTAGACTTGAGTCTTCTCAAACATTCTTCTGATGGACTCTGCTGTCAGTCTTCTAAGTGACTTGGCTGTCATACTTGCCTGAGAGTCTTCTGATGTAAACTCAGTTGTGAGTCTTTTGATGTTTTCTTCAGCAAGTCTTGTGCAATTCTACTTAGCTACTATTTGATTCAACTTATATCTTATCTATCACAAAGTAGAAAATACATTGAAAATAGGGTGCCAACTTCATAATACAAAGTTTTCTAAGCATCATCAAAATCTATACAATAAATTTTCTAACATTTGTTCATCATTCCTTCTGCATGCATCATGATTTGAGCATGTAATGTTGTTTCTGGATTATGATTGTGGGATAAACTGGATATATGGCGGCTTATATACGAAGAATTGACTGATTTTTGCTATCTCAGAAGTGTGTTGAAGACGATGGTGTAAGGATTTCGAGATTCTGTTTCGTCTTTCTCGTGGTTGATATTGGTATGAGATGGTGGAAGGATTTCGTGGTTCTGATTTAACTGAATCCTATTTTGTTGGTATGGATTGATTTTGGTGGGCTAATTGCCCCTATGTTAAGTTAATTATGTAATAATTTATAATTAAGCTTGTTTTATCTGGCCCTTGAAAAAATTAGATTATGGCTAGGATTGGTCCCCATGAACTCTCCCAATAATATGGTCTCATATAACCATCTTAAATTGAAATCTCTATATGTAGGTCCCAAGGGGTGATGTGTAAGGTTTAGATGGGGGGATGAATAAACCTTACCAACTTTTTCGATTTAGTCCTTTTAAAGTATTTTTAGAGTTTTACACAAATCAGCTAAGTCCTTGAGGGACAGCTAGGTTGGCTTACACAGCAAAGTTACCCACTTAACAGACTCAACTAACACTTAGAATAACAGTTGATTTGGTTTTGTTCAGCGGAAGACTTTTCACCCTTATGATTTTAAACTTGTTTCACAATACTTGTTTTAGCAATAGTTATTATCAACAGAGTTTAGCAATTTTAACTTAACAGCAGATAGAAAATAAATGCAAGAATTAAATGATGTAAAGTAAATAAGACACAAGCAATTTTTATAGTGGTTCGAGGATAGGGTAATTCCTCTAATCCACTCTTCTCCAACTCCTGGAGGAATCCACTAGGTAATAAGATCTTGGTTACAAAGCGATCAACAGTCCGAGTTAGCTTCGATCACACAGCTAGTTGCTCTTGGGTTTCAACTTCTTCACAAAACAGTTGTCTTGCTACTTCACCTCCTTCAAACTCTTAGATTTGTTCACACAGCCCTCCAACGAGTTTAAAGCCTTTAGTTCGAACTTGAACCTTACTACTTCTCCTTCAACCTTGGAGACTAGAATAGAATTTCCTCTTCAACTGGTGATGTAATCTTTCCTTCACTGAATGTGTTGGATTGAGTTCCTTCAAAATTTGGCTTGAGGATATCTTTGAAAAGCTTGAGAGGATTTGCATTTTATTTCTTGCTTGAATGCCTGATAGTCTTATGAAAATTGTAACCTTCTCTCACTTGCTTCCTCAACCTTTTATAGTGCAGATTTGAAATTATGTCCGTTGAAGAGATAAACACACATTTCAAATCACACTCGTAGGTTGTTGGCTTGTCTTATCTTGCAACATTGATGTAGATCATACCATGAATTAAATGCTCTGCAGCCTTTCCTTAATCTTTACAGGTTTTCAGGTACATCTCATTGGTTCTTTGCTTTTTGCACTCTTTCAGCAAAACAACTTTATTGCTGGCAGCCTGACACATGCCTATTTCCAGCAAAACATTGACTTGTGTTGACAACGGATCTCTTTTGACTTTCTTCATGTCTTGTCCTGCTGCATACCCTTTTGACATTCAATTCTAATCATTTTGGAATGACTTAGCTGTCAGTCAACTGACTGAGACAACTTTTCTATCACTTGACTGAGTCTTCACTTGGCTTCACACAGCTGACACACAGTTGGGTCTCCTCTTTGATCTTTAGTCGACTCTTGTAATTTTCAACTTAGGCGACTTCAACTCAACTTGTTCAAACCCTATCTATTACGGGTTAAATTACATAGAAAATGGAGTGCCAACTTCCTAATATAAGTTTTAAATGGTATCATCAAAATCTAAACATAAATTTCCCTTACAATTTCCCCCTCTTAGATGATGCCAAAACTTAAATAAATACAAAAAAGTAAATATTGCAGTAACAAAGAATGTATGTGTAGAATATGTCAATTTTATTTGAACATATCATCTTGTACTTTCTTACAGACACTTTACAAAACTTTTACCATATATAACCTATACATCAGACGTATCAGAGCTATACATATCTATAGAAATATATCAAAGTTATGAAAACTTGTACAAATGTATCAGAGCCTAAAAACAAAATTTTACAACAGGAATCAAAGCTTTATGATAATACAAAGATACTTACAACTGTGTATTTACAGCTAAGTAAGATACACTGAAGGGGTACAACCGTCTTCAACGCCTCGGCTGCTTCCTTCTTCTCTTTTCATCCTCAGCTCTCCTCCTATCTTCCTCAGCTCTTCTCATTTTTTCGTCTTCTTCTTCCATCTTCTTCTTTTCATAGGCTCGTTTAGCAGCAGGGTCCTCCCTTCTCTGCCTCTCTTCCCATTCACGGGTGAGCCTTTCATTTTTAGCTTCTTATCTCCTCCTAGCCTCTTCATTCTTTCTTTCAACTTCTATATTTGCAAGAGTATCATACACATCCCAGTAGTTATTCCCTTTTTCTGTGGATCAACATATCCAACATCCCTTGGTCTTGGCTGTGATGGAGTACCTATGCCTCTTCCACCACTGCCAAACCTTCCCCTTCCTCGCTGCGACTCAGCTCCTCCTCTAGGAATGTACTGTATGGGTGATTTGCCAGTCAACTGACTGCTTGAACTCTGCTTCCTATCAGCTGATTTACATAAATCGAGTACTTTCTCGCAATCCAAATCCCATGCCTGGGGTAGAGTTATGTTCTTGAAATATGCTTATGCAGCTAGAGTCTGAAACTCTTCTAGGGATCTCGGCTCAGATCCTGCATCAGGCAATGTGATCTCACGAGGGGGTCTCACAGCTGGGGAGTCCTTTAACAGTCCTGTTGGGGGGCATTCATACCTTACTTTTAAATCTTTAATTCTTCCAGAATGTTTCTCAGCTACCTTTTCGAATTCCGCTTCAATGGCTTGTCTCGACTGTTTGTACGCCAAATCATCTTTTTCTTCAATGGACAATTCTTTAGGTAGTTGGCTGAGAATGGAGGCCGTCACTTCACCTTGCTGAGGGGTCTTAGTACGCATAATTTTCAAGGGCGGCTTCTTCACATCACTGCCTTTCCCCTTGCTTGCTTCCCCCTTATTTCCATCCTTTTAACTCCTCTGCTGCTTACTTTTATCTTCCCCCTTTTTGGCATCATCACCAAGGGGTAGCGCCAATTGAGGGAACACTCCACCAAGGAGTAGATAAATCTTGTTGTTGGTCATGTCTTGCTTCTCATGAGTTTTGGAGTACGCTGCTCGTAATTCAGATCGCAGAGCCTTCGTCTCAGCTTCCATCAGCTTCATGTCAGTTTGGAGCACCTTGATATCCTTTTGCATGTTGGCCTCCATTTTCTGAAGTTCTGCCTTATGTTGAGCCTTGAGCACCTCCATATCACTTTTGTGAGATTGATCCATCCTGAACATGTGGTCTCTCTGACGCTACTGGAATTTGGCGTTGTCAGCAAAAAGATCCTTAGGAAAAATAGGAATTTCCACATCCTCCACCTGTGAAGCCTCTCCCTTTTCCTTAAAAATTTCTTTAGATCTATGTGCTCTCAATTTGTCTCGGCGTCATCGACATCTTGTACAATTGTGTTAGCTTTCTTTGAGCCGGTGATCCTTAGCTATCTTAAGCGCTTCTTGGCATCGGTGGTAGCTTCCTTTTTAGTAGTCTTATCCTCGGTGACTCATCAAGCATCATTGGAAGGTGATGGCACCATGGGAGGTGGGCCATCAACCATTGTAAAATTTACAGAGCGATCTTTTCAACGCTTGCTTCCTCTTTGCCAGTGCCTCCTCATCGACTTTATCCTCGGATGATTTTTCAATTGGACTAGACTACACCGTCATCGGTTGCAAGAACTCAACATCAACGTTCTCACGGAGAATCATGAAGAGCACTTATTTCCTCTTCATCAATGTTTTCTTCCTGAGGGGCTGGCACTTGTTCAACGACCTGTTTACCTAAGGAAATCTCAACCTCCTATAGGCCTTCGTTACCCTCAGCAGTCTCAACCGCTGATGGGCTTTCAACATTCCCTTTTGCAGTCTCAACTACAGCAGGATCTTCGACAGAAATCCCTTCAGCAGACAGAGCTGCTTTAGGGTCTTCGGTGGCATCCATTGGAGTCTCAACTCCTTGGATTGCAGTTTCATGGCCAAGAGCCTCAACTCCCATGGCCTCAATTCTATCCTTTGCCTTAGCTGCATCAGTAGATTCATCAGCTTGCATGGCAGCTGAAGTTTCAGCTGAGACAGTCGAAACCGTCTAAGCCTCGTTAACCTCAGTCTGCTATTCTTTCACGGTCTCTCATTCGCTTCCTAACTTCTCTTTAGTTTGGTCTCCCACAGCCTCATCCGACCCGGCTGTGGTGGTTTGAGCTTTCTCCTCAGCTGGCACACCAGCTAAGTCTCGAGCAGTGGGGTTGACCGAAACCTGAGACACGGCTATGTTTCCATTTGAGTTATCAGCTGTCTGGGCATGTGTCTCAACACCTTCTTCAAGGAGTGGCTTGGCTAAGGTGCCCTCTACATCACCTTCCTTAGCTTCATCACTAGTTTTCCTGGAATTTTCATCCTCAGAGTGCACGGGAGATGTGGTAGCATTAATTGTTCTTACCACCTCCATTATGTCTGGGCTAGGAGTAATCATAGAGAAAGTCTCTCCTGGGCCCTTCTACAATCTTTGTTCATGCATATATTTGGATTCTTTGAGTGCTTGCTGCAGCTCAACATTTTCTTTTGGATCAACATATTCCATCTCATTGTCGCTGCTGCTCGCAGGCACAAAGGTGCTTTCAGGTACGCCTTCAAAGGGTCAGGGTTGAGGTTCCTTAGTTTCCTCAATTGCCTTTGCCTTAGCTCTTCTCTTCTCCTCATCCTTCATTTCAAACATAATGGACATGCAGTAATCTGAGTCAAGTGCGGAGCGAACCGGAATGTTCCCAAGGAAACTTAGAAGTTCCTCTTCTTCTTCGATGAATTCTGGGTATGTGAATTGATCTCTCACATAGAGTTCCTCCAAATTTTCAACCTCTCCTGTACTTCGGGGTACGCAGGAGATAGTATTTGCACATCATCATCTTCTTCGACATTGGGCACAAGAGGAGCCCTTTCTTCCTCAACAACTCGGGCATCAATTTGAGGAGAATCAAGAGCCAACTCCTCGGCCTGGTAAGCTATTTGATTTTCTTTTTCTTCAGTTGTCTCGCATACAACTGTCTCTTCTTCAGTTTGCTGACCCTCATCAGCAGTCTTCTCAACAACATCAGTGGTTTTCTCACCACTTTCAACTTGCTTAGACTGCTGCTCTTCCACTTCAACAGTCTCCTTCATAGTTCCAGTACCAGATTCGGTTGGTACTACCAAGGTGGATGTCTTCACTAAACGCCTTCTCTTGGTTCAGACAAGAGGAATTTCTTCCCCTTCTTCTCCTTCTTATTTTTCAATGGCGGCTGGCTCCACCATCTTTATCTTTTTAGTTGCAGCTGGCTTTCGAGGCACAACTGAGCGTTTCTTTCTTGCGACTGGAGAAGATGTAGGGATATCCTTCTTAGTCTCGGCTACTAGGGCAGGAGCAGGGTCTTCCACGGCTGCAGGGGCAGGGGCAGTCTTTGCTGCAACAACTCTCTTATTTTTCTGAATTGGCTTTGGAGAAGGAGGTTTGGCGATTGCAGTAGTGTCCTCCGGGACAGGATCAGCTGACTCACCTTCGCTGGTGTCAGCTCTTCTTGCATGGGCTTGCCTCTGAGCACCTGAGAGGTTTGCCTTGAACATCTTCTTATTCACGTGGAAGGGTTTCCGATGCCTGAGGGGAATGCCTTTCACCTCCATCAAATGGCCAACCCCAAGGCTATACCCCAACGAACTCACAAATAGACCAACACCATTAATGGTCTTATTTATGATGTTCTTGCAAATTCGGCTGAAGATGAAATACCAGTTCACCTTCTTTTCTTCCATAATGGCATCTATGACCGTCAACTTCGTCCGAGACAGCTGATTGAAGCTGCCAAACTTCATGTCCACCAGCTTATGATAGTCGTCCTTGATGAGTGACTTCTTGGCTGTGTAAACAGCCTTAGCAGCAGACTCTGGCTTAGCGATCTCCTTCCATGCTGTAGCCAGGTTGACTTCTTTTTCAATCATTTCCTTCAATCCAGATGAAGGAAGGTGGCAATACTTAGCCAAATCCGCAGCAGTAATCTTGATGTCAGTGCTACTGGTGCGGACAGACGACATGGTTTCTCCATTGTGAACCTCAGTGTTTACGTAGAACATAGCGATCTCTTCAAGGTACGTGTGAGAGAACTCCATGGTGAGAAATCCATTAAGGCCGGATTTCTCAAGTTTATCAGCGATTTTCTTGGCAAGGGACTTATCAACCCCTTGCTTCACTATCCCGTTAAAATCCACGGTAGAACCAGAGTGGATCTTCTCAGCCATCTTCACAAAGTCAAAATCTAAAGACATTTCAGAAAATGAATGGTGAAAACTCGAACTATGAGCACTGTACGAACTAGGGTTTTTGCTTGGTTGCAGAGAAAAACATGCCTTTGCTTGAGAGAGATGAGTGCATTGTGAGGAGAGAGAAATTTGATTTTTGGTATATAAGGGATATGAGGGTACGGTTTTTAGAATTTGAAAAGGTTGATCACGATCAACGGTTAAGATTAAAAGCTTTGAACTGCATTAATTTTCCTGCATTAAATGCAACAACATTTATATCCAATCATATGCTAAATGTGTACATGATTTATTCTGACACCATAATTATGCTGACGTAAACTTAGCTTTTAAATAACTTAGCTATCTTCCAAAAGTGACTTAACTCTGCTTCTCTCATCTTATGATGATCACTCAACTGTCAGCTAACTCGATACAGCTGACTAGCCATCTTACTGTTTCACTTGGCTGAAAGATGGACCTTTGCTGATCTCCAATTCTCTCTTCTTTGACTCTGCTGATTGAGTCTTCTGAGTCTCCTAACTCAGCTCAATCAATCCTCGCTCATTTTTAAGTTCTTCAAACCTTGATTCACATAATGGCTTAGTGAATATGTCAGCTAACTGCTTATCAGTTGAGATTTATTCCAAAGTGATGTCTTTCTTTTCAACATGATCTGTAATAAAATGATATCTGACATCAATGTGCTTGGTTCTTTAATGCAATACATGATTTTGAGTAATTGCAATAACACTTGTGTTATCACATATAATTGGAATCTCCTTTTTTTCTATATCATAATCTCTCAGTTGTTGCCTCATCCATAGAACTTGGGCACAACAGCTGCCTGCAACTATGTACTCTGCTTCAGCTATGGATGTAGCTATTAAATTTTATTTCTTGCTGAACCAAGAAACTAATCTGTTTCCAAGCATATGACAAGTACCTCATGTACTTTTCATGTCCACTCTACATCCATCATAGTCTGAGTCTGAGTAGCCAACTAGCTTGAATCCTCCATCCTTTGGATACCATAAGCCAATTTCGTGGCATCCCTTCAAATACCTTAGGATTCTCTTTGCTGCAGTCATATGACTCTCTTTTGGTGCAGATTGAAATCTAGCACATACACCTACAACAAAAGTGATGTATTGCCTACTTGCTGTCAAATAGAGCAATGATCCAATAAGAGCTCTATATCTGGTTTGATCTACAACTTTGCCATCTGCATCCATATCCATCTTGATTGATGTATTCGTGGGAATCTTCACTGATGACTTCTCTTCCATACCAAATGTAAGACCCCTCTTTTCGGACCACTTATCACAATGTAATACACTGTAAAGAATACTTAAGTATAAACTTTTTATTTTGTCTTTATTTTTATTTTGTGTGTAATTTCTAATTTTGAGTTTATCATTGTAGTATAATATTTGATGTAGTTTAGTGATTCTCGTGTCCTAGTCGGATTAATTGTTTGGTATTCTGCTTGGGGATGATTCTAGTAGATTTGGACAATTTAAGAGTACGATTTGATAAATTGTGGGTATTGGAATAAATGAAAATTTTATTATTGCTGTTAAGTATTAATTGAGGCATTATTTATCAAAATTTCATTTAGCTCTTGAGTTGGATATTTATTAGGTTAGATTAATTTTCATCGTAGGGTTTACCAATTTAAGTTAATTTTTAGCCTCCTAAAACTAGATTACTTTTAGAGGAAATTACACAAAATACCCTTATTTTTCAAAAAAAGACAAAAATGCCACCCTATTCCAAATCTACCCGACCCGCTGTTTTTTCCCCAAAAATACCCGCCTACTTTACGCTCCTATTCAGTTTGTACCCCCTCCAGTATCTTAACCTAGGTAAATCAAATTTCTTACTGGTTTGTCTTCTTCATTCCATACTTGAGTTAGCGCCCGTTTTTCTTGCGATTTTCAGGTGTTCGTGGCCACGTTCTCCATTAGTGCTTTTAGTTTCATTCGTCATTCGAGCTTCATCACGTTATTCCTAGGGTTAGTTTGTTTTTCAAACCGCTGGTATTCGTATTATTAATGGCTGCAGATTCCTCGAAAAAGAGGAAGTTCAGAAGGTTTTTGCTGGTTCTATGGATTCTAAGAAGAGGAAATAGAAAACGTTTTTGAGGAAGAAGCGGTTCTGGATGTTAAATCTCCTTCCAAAGTTGTGAAATCGAATGCCGATGTGAAAGCTGCTGGGAAGAAGAAGGTTTTCTCTGAAGAAATTGATGTTGCTGAGGTATGAGTTTTGTGTATTTTGATTTGTACTTTTTTTTTGTTTCGATGTTGTTTCTTATTTGTTTATGTTATGTTTCATTTATTTTTTTATGCGTTTTAAGTTGAAGTGGTTGTTGATTTTGTGTTTCTTTTATGTTTCTGTTTTGTTTCATTATTGTTTCTAGGGTTTCAAGTATGTTCTTGACCTATTTGTTGGTTCGATTTTCGAGTAACACGCCTTTTTGTTTGATGTTATTAAGAATATAAAAACCACCTTAACTGACAACCAACTGGAGGCATTTAAGAAGACCTGTTTTGGATATTTCCTGGAAATGAAAGAAGTTGATTTCCAGAATCAGCTTGTTCATTCTCTGTTGAAACGTCAAGTCTTCCACTCGAAGAAGGACGAAATTGTTGTTTCTGTGGGTGGGAAGTTGTTGCGGTTTGGGTTGGGTGAGTTTGCTATTGTGACTGGTTTAAATTGTGTTGGTGTTAGGCCTTATTTGTCTGGGGATGTTCGGAGTTCGGTTATATTTCAGAAGTATTTTGCTAGTAGGAACAAGTTTAATAGGCAGTCGATTGAGGAATGTTTTTTACTCCGTGTTTGGAGGGATGAGGATTTAGACGCACTAAAATTGGCTTTACTTTATTTTCTCAATTTTTTTCTTTTTACTTCTACCGGTAGTTCTATCAAGATGTCATTTTTTGAGTTGGTCAACAAGGATATGGTTGTTTTTGACACGTATCCTTGGGGGAGTGAGTTGTTCGATGTGACGATGTGTGAGTTGAGGCAGCAAATATTGTACAGAAACAAACTTCAAGGCGAGGAGAATCCTGGTGGGAAGCGTACGAAATTCTATAGAATTCAAGGATTTCCGTTGGCTTTCCAGATATGGTTCTATGAGTGCTGCCCTGAGGTGAACGGCAAGTTTTGTGCTCGGGTTGACTGTGAGATCCCGAGGATCTTGAACTGGACGTGTTCAAAGTCCGGGAAACACAATAAAGTTCGTGCCGAAGACCTTGACATGAAGATATTCAATCGGTCGGCTGAACAGGCAATATGATTTTACTATTTTTTTCTTTCTGTTTTGATTCATTTATGTTTCAGAATTGTTTCT
The DNA here is from genome assembly GCA_016081115.2 of Rehmannia glutinosa. Taxonomy (NCBI): domain Eukaryota; kingdom Viridiplantae; phylum Streptophyta; class Magnoliopsida; order Lamiales; family Orobanchaceae; genus Rehmannia; species Rehmannia glutinosa. The sequence continues at coordinate 321,227 of JABTTQ020002079.1, forward strand.
TTTATGTTTCTGACTTTTGATTTTTTTTTTTATTTCAGTTGGGTTTGATGAACTTGTGGCCTACTGATGATGAGCTGGTGCAGCTGGGCATTCAAACATTCTATGATAAATCAAAGTACACATTCAGCCCGGTTCATGATGATTTTGTTGTTGGAAGGTTGAAGAGGAAGGAGGATATGGGTGGTAGTGGCTTCAATCAGACCGTTGACGACATTGCTAGGAATCAACGGTTGTTTTCTAAGGAATTTGAGGCTTTTAAAGTTTCAACTTCAAAATTCTTGAAAGAACAATTTGCTATTATTTTCTCTGAACTTGCCGATATTAAGAGCAAACTAGAGGTTCTCAATTCTCATACTTTTTTTTGTTGTTTTTAATTATAAGTATTTTTTTTGTTATCTTTCTTGTTGTTTCTTGTTGTTTCTTTTTTTTTGTTTCAATAATGTTTTTTTTGTTTTGTTCATCACATGGTTTGTTGTTTTTATGTAAGTTCGTCTTTGTTGTTGATGAAGTTGAGAAGGTTGATGAATCGGAGTCTACGAGTGAAACTGAATCTAATGGCATGTCGTTAGGTTCAGGTTCTGAGGAAGATGCAGATGAGGAAAAACATGGAGATGATGAGGTTGATGACGGGAATGTGGATGTTCCCATTGCTGAAGCTGGAAAAAAATATGACGCTGGTGAAGGTTATTTGAGTGTTGCAGAGGGTGTTGCAGCTAGTGGTTTGGTTAGTCTGGAACAGGGCATGGATAATGTAGTTGATGAATCAAGGAAGGATGGTAGTGAGAGGGAGAATGTGTTTGATGAATCAATCAAGGAACGTGGCGAGGTTGAGAAGGTTGCTGATGAGACGATCAAGGACGGTGGGGAGGAGCAAAAATTCATTAGGTCTCAGGAACTTGACGATCTCACCCCTTCTCAAATTGAAAATATATTAAACACTGCAAGTCAAGCTGCACTGGGAAAGGTGTGTTTAAATTATAGGTTCTGTTTTTTTGTTGTTTTTGGATTCTGTTTCTTATTTGTTATTTTATTCCCTTTTTTTTGTTTTTTTTTTGTTTCAGGGTGCTTTGAAAAGTACAGTTGGTGTCTCCTCCAATCTGTTTCCTTCTATGAAAAGGGTTTTGAAACTGTCTGCTGAAGGTGGTGAACCTGCGGACGTGGTGATTGGATTGGAAGATGTCGGCGACAAAGATGATGTTGTGGATGCTGGGAAAAAAGTTCCAAAGCCCTTGGTTAAGGGAAGGTGCCCGCTGGACGAGAATATGGGTGAATGTCCGGGGATAAGGGCCCTGTCAGATGGGTTGAACGACTGACTTGCGGAAGGGTTTGATTCTCAAGGGCATACACTTTTATTATTTTCATATTTGTAATTACTTGCTATCTGAAACAATTGTGAAACCATTTTGAAACATATATGAAACAATTACATAAATGTTTATAAATTTGTGATTAGTTTGTTGTTTTTGGTTTTGTGTTTATTTGATACTCTTTTTCAGCCCGAATCGATACTCGGAGGAAGATGACAAAGTTGAGCCTTCTTTGAAACTTGGTATCTGCGAAGTGAAGTCGAAGTCATGGTTTCACAGCCTGTATTATGTTGATGAGTACTTGGCTTTTTCTGTAAGTTTTTCTTGTCTTGTTGTTTTTTGAATTGTCCCTTCTTTTTTTTTTGATTGTGTTTTGTGTTCATTTTGCAGCATATTGATGTTCTTTTCTACTATTTGAGGAAGAAGTTCCTATACGGGCATAGTGCTGTGACATTCACAACGACTGATCTGATATTTGACCGGTGCATCCAAAGCATTTATAAGAAATATTGCCAAGTGAACAAAAGACAGAAGAAACATTTTGATCTGTCCATGATCAATGTCAATACCACAATTGTGGACTATATCATGGGATATGATATTGCGTGCGGATGGCCATGGTCGGAAGTTGATCACATCTTCTTCCCCATACATTGCATTGGTATGGAGCATTGGGTAATGGGACGATTGAGCATGAAAGATGGGGTAATTCCTCTAATCCACTCTTCTCCAACTCCTGGAGGAATCCACTAGGTAACAAGATCTTGGTTACAAAGCGGTCAATAGTCCAAGTTAACTTCGATCACACAACCAGCTGCTCCTAGGACTCAGCTTCTTCACAAAACAACTGTCTTGCTACTTCAACTCCTTCAAACTCTTGGATTTGTTCACACAGCCCTGCAATGAGTTTATAGCCTCTGGTTCGGACTTAAACCTTACTACTTCTCCTTCAACCTTGGAGATAAACCCATTTGTTCTTTCAACGTAATTTTCTTTTCAACTAGTGAAGTAATCTTTCCTTCACTGAATGTGTTGGATTGAGTTCCTTCGAAATTTGGCTTGAGTATTTCTTTGAAAAGCTTGAGAGAATTTACATGATATTGCTTGCTTAAATGTTTGATAGTCTTATGAAAATCGTAACCTTCTCTCACTTACTTCCTCAGCCTTTTATAGTGCAGATTTGAAATTATGTCCGTTGAAGAGATAGACACACATTTCAAATCACACTCGTAGGTTGTTGGCTTGGTTTGTCTTGTCTTGCAGCATAATGCTCTGCAGCCTTTCCTTAATCTCTGCAGGTTTTCAGGTACATCTTATTAGTTCCTTGCTTTTTGCACTCTTTCAGCAAAACAACTTTATTCTTGGTGACGACGACACATGCCTATTTCAAGCAAAATCTTGACTTGTATTGACAACGGATCTCTTTCAGCTTTTTTCAAGTCTTGTCTGCTGCATACCCCTTTGACATTCGATTCAAGTCATTGTGGAATGACTTAGCTATCAGTCAGCTGGCTAAGACATCTTTTCTGCCACTTGACCGAGTCTTCACTTGGCTTCACATAGGCCGACACACATTTGGGTCTCCTCTTCGATCTTTAGTCGACTCTTGTAATTTTCAACTTAGTCGACTTCAGCTTGTTCATTTCTATCTATTTCAAGTTGAATTACATAGAAAATGGGGTGCCAACTTCCTAATCTAAGTTTTACACGATATCATCAAAATCTAAACATAAATTTTCCTAACACTATACATTAATTTTTTTTATTTTAATAATTTATCTAAAATAGTATATTTTTAATCCCAATTTAAAATTAGTACTTTCGATTAAAATATATGATTATAATATTTAGTGAGACCCTTATAAATTTGTGGTCTGTTAAAATTATGAACCAACAATTCTCTGAGTCGTAAACACAATCTACGACTCAACATGCATCCGAGTACTTTTTTGGAAAAAGTCAAGTTGAGTCGGTATTTCAAATAACGACTCACGTTTACAACAAAAAAATAAAATCCTTGACAACCGACTGAAAAGCTGACCCCCATGCCACCCTGAAAAGTTGGACCCATCCTACCCTGTCGTGAATTGAAACCACGAACAGGATTCAAAATTAAAAAAAATTGTCGAAGGCTTCTCTATATATATGATAGTTCCTAGCAGCAAGAAACCGATATACTTCCTGCTGAAGGCCTTTAAGATTCAAGAGTTCTATACCTCATCAACAAACCACTATACATCACACACAAAATATCACACATATAGGTGGCAGTGGCAGCGGCAGTAGTGGCAACAGTTGTGGGTGGCACTCAAACAACGAGTATAGGTAAAATTCTTGTTATGTGGTTTTTTTGTTCAAAAAACCTAGTTTTTTTCTAGATGAAATAATAAGAAATTTTAATTTTTACAGCGGCGGCGGTGGGCGGTAGTTGCTGTAGGAGACACTTAAACAACGTGTAGAGGTAAAATCCTTGTTGTGTGAATTTTTATTTTTAAAAAACTTTTTTTCCAGATAAAATAACATAAAATTTAAATTTTGCAATGTTGTTATAATATTTTGCATGTTTGTTATTTTGAGATAATATGTCAGTTATTGTGAATTTTCTTTGTATATTTGAAGATATGTCAAATTCAAATTGACGTGATTGTTTATTACGGGGTCAAATATTGATTCAAAATGTCTATCAAGTCGGTTATAGTTGCTCTACTATTGGAGCCACTAGAATACCTCGAACGACAAACGGACAACTTGAAATCTAGGGATGGCAATAGGGGCGGGGCGGGATGAGTATCTCAATACCCGGACCGTCTCGCCCGCTCCCGACTGGGTGAGGCGGGCGACTCGTATTGGAAATAAATTTTATTTTTAAATTTTTTTAATCTTATATTTTATATTATAAATGCATATTATTTATAGAATTTGTCATTATATATGTTAAATATAATATTAAATACATAAAACTATATTATCTTATATAATATACATGTAAAATATATATTAAATATATTAAAAAAAAACTACACAGGACAAGGCAGGGTGGTTACCCATGGGCGGGCGATGCCGGACTGCCCCACCCCCCAACCCGCCCTACCACGGGTCACAGCGGGCGGGCGACCAAACGGGGTGGGGGTGGGTCTTGATCGGGGCCGGGCGAAGTGCCATCCCTATTGAAATCAATATTATATGATATGACTAGATTAGATAAAAATCGATATTTGCTGAAAGTATCTGGTAAATTCTGTGACAACCATATATCACGAGTCATTGCAATCAATAGCAACCGAGACTTGTGGTTTTTCTTTGATCCGAACGCCGAAAATAGAACTGTAGATATCTTTGTCGAGACAGAAGAAGTGCATCGTAATGTTGTGTCTGATATCCCTTTGAAAAATGAATATCATCAATACGCATCTTACATTATGGGGGACAATACACTTGAAGCTCTTGTTACGACGCAAGGAATTAGTAATGTTGTTATTAATGATATGAACACATGATCTTCAGAATCCCATCAGCCCAACATTGATAGATTATTGCCTAAATTTAACATCAATGTTCACGGGGCTCATGAAATTTTAAATTCTGAACCAAGCGAAGATGGGACAGACGATGAAAATGACACATAGGATGATGACGATGAAGATGGTGATACTTGTACAACTGATTCACAATCTATTGGAGGTGACAATAAATCTCAACAGGTCGTGGATTCCATATGTGCACCATATAGAGACATATCTTTTTTTAATTCATCATATGAGGAAATCAGTATTAATTCAATTGATGTTCCACACCCGGCATTGTACTATGACACAAATAAATGTGTGTTGAAAAGATGTATGGTTTTCAAAGACAAAAACACGTTCAATCTGTTGTTAAAGATTTTTCAGTTTGCCATGAAAATCGTGAGTATCGAGTTGTTGAGAGTACTCCAACTGTGTAGAAAGTTGTATGCAAACAAAATCAGGAATGAGTTATATTAGCAAGTTCGTCATCTAAATAATGCAATTAGTGGTTGCAGTCTAGTTTTGTCAAAAGATTGTCTGTATGGGAAATCACGAAGGTGGGGCCTCCTCACAGTTGTCTTATGAATTCTATACATAAGGATCCTAGGAAGTTTTGTAAAAATAGGATTGTCGATGATCTATTGGGCATGATTGAGACTGATCCAGCATATGAAATGAAATATGTCCAACAGACGGTGAAGGATAAATATGACCACGGCATTTTATACCATAACGCATGGCATAGTTTGCGACGTGCTCGAGAAAATGTGTACGATACTTGGGAAAGTTCAGTCTGGTTTTTTCCTAAGTATATGGAGGCATTACAAAGGTACAATCCGGGACAGTAGTTGAATGGTTTCATAAATTGTCAGATCATCAAGGAATTCATATGCTAAGTTATGTTTTTTGGGCAATTTAAGTCGTGCATCGAAGGATTCTAGTATTCTCGCAAAGTCATTAGTGTGGATGGGGCTCATCTATACTCAAAGTAGAAACACAAGATGTTGATCGTTATCTCTCTTAATGTAAACCAACAGGTTCTTCCTTTGACATATGTAATTGTTGAAGAGGAAACTTTCAACTCTTAGAATAGGTTTCTTCACATGGTACCTAATCATATTGTTCAGGGCATTAAAGAAATTTGTCTTATTTCGGATCGTCATCAGGGATTACCTAGTGCAGTACAACAAGTCTGTGAGTTTTATCCACCCATTGGGGTTCACCATTTCTGTTTGAGGCATGTTTCTTCTAACTTTAGCAATCATTTTAAGAGCGTGAGGCTGAAGGATTTGTGTTGGCAGGCTGGATCTAAGTTCCGAATTAGGACTTTCAATAAGATTATGGAGAATAAAACTTTGAATCCAGATGCATATTCATATTTGGATGCGGTAGGCAAGAGTCAGTGGACATTTAGCTACGATGAAGGCAAACAGTGTGGAGTGTTGACAACAAATATGTCTGAATGCATTAACAATATTCTTAAGTGTGGAAGACGTCTTCCAATAACTGCTATAGTATGCATCACATTTGCTCAGTCTGCCTAAGTATTTTTTCAACGCATGGAACGTGATACTCAAACGATGAAAAAGAATCAGATGTGGCTAGATGAAATAAAAGAAATAATTTATTAAAAAACATCTTGCACTACAATATGGAGTTCAATTATATGATTATGCACAACAGTCTGCTAGTATCATAACATGTGTAGAAGGAGCGATGCATGTCCGAAACCTTAAAAGTGAAATTGGTGACTCAAGAGTGTTCATGTAGTCAATGGAGAAGAAATGCCATTCCATATTCTTATGCTATGCAGACATGTTGTCACTTCAGGATAGATCCAATAGTTTTCATGCATGCATATTACAACATCAACGCATATAAGAGAACATACTTTTCAGGTCATTTTGAACCTTTGCTAGATGATGATGAATGGGATGAGGCATCTTTTCAATTGTGTCATAATCCTTCTTTGATGTCAAACACATAACTGATGAATTTCTCTCTATGTAACTTTTATGAGAAAGAGTCTTGGATGGATTACGCATTAACCTTTTTCAATGTATAAGATGTTACTTTCAGTTTTATCTTTTATGGGTTGTTGTGCTTTAGTTTATTAGTTGCATACTTCCTTACGACATGTTTGAAAGGGAAAGCGCTGAGCGCTAGCTAGAGTTATTTCTTTAGCACCTTCTCAATATGATCATTCTCTAGCGAGTCTTATTTTTGTTGGTCCTATTACTAACAAGTGGTTTTCTTCAGGGTGCAAACCAAGTTGAATGAACAGAAATACACATTTTCTGCAGGGTGGAAACCAAGTTTGTTGCTTTCTCTTTCTTAAGTGCTTTAGTTGAATGAAGAGCAATGTAGTAGGTTGAATTTTCCACTTTGAACTTGTTGTGAGAAATTTCATCTAGTAATTATCTTACTTCGTACATTGTCTATTCTGATAAATACACATGTATGTGCATATAAACTACATATACTTTTGTGCTCTATATTAGATGTTTAAACCTTTTTAATGTATGTTGTCTCAGGCTAAAGAACTAGATGCAAACACAAAAACTACCTTCAGCTTTTTGCCAAAGGTATCGGAAAACCCAAGGAGGAGATCGAGAAGGACATTCAACATCCAAAGTATTTCCAAGCATAGGAGGCCATTGACTATGGTGTAGCTGACCAGATTAGGAAAATATCTTGTATAGCTTTGAAGCAAATTTTATTTTTTGGATTCTCCATATTGCTATTGGCTTAAAGGTATCCATGTGTTTTATTATGTATGTCTTTAAAATTTGAATTACTTTATGCTTTTGAGTTATAATTTTTTAATTGTATTATGCAGGTGATTAGAAGGTATAGTTGTTAGTTGGATGATTCAGCTCATTTAGTTTTTGCATGAATGCGGAGAAGTTAGCAAATTTGCAGTCTTTTGATGCCTTCTTTAAAATATTGGGAAACTGGATATTATTAGACCCTTCTGAAATTGGTATATTTATGTGCGTATTGTATGTATTGATCATGTGCTTATTCGGGCTTGATGTTGGTATATTGACCCTTTTGAAGTTTTGTAGTTTACTCTGCGCTGTTTGGACTTGTTGATACTAATGTTATCCATTTGGAAATTATTTTGATGTAGATTGGATGAATTAGCATTAATGATATGTTGTTTCTCGCTTTATGTTTGATGGTGGATGGTTGTTACTTGCTTTGATGGTGGGATGGTTGTTTCTCCCTTTGTGAGGGAGTTGATTGTTGATGCAAAACCATTTTAATAAAATGGTAGGCAATTGTTTTTAAATTAAAAAATGATTTTGCTTAGAATATTCGACATCGGTTTTAAACTGACATTAAAACGTATAAACATGTGTTTTTAAATGTGAATGACATCGGTTTATGGCTGATTTCTAAAAGATTTAACACATCGGTTTGTAACCTTATAACATCAGTTCTCAACGGATTTAAAAGATTGTCAACAACATCGGTTAAAAACTGATGACACTTTGGAAAAAGCTAGCAAATTGCAAGTTAACAACATCAGTTTAAAAACGATGTCTTTTGGATATAACAACATTTTTTGTATGCTTAAAACCGATGTTGAAATAAGCATACTTTTAACATCACCGATTACGACATCGGTCAATTTTCACATAGACATCGGCTAAAAAACGATGTCTATGACCGTTTTTCTTGTAGTGTGATTACCTGAATGAGTATTGATTCTGCTGAATTTGCAATTGATGACTTTTTGATGAGGAGTTACATTTTTACTAAAGTGTTGATTTGATTGAAACTATGTGTTTGTAGTGTTCTTGTGTTGTTCTATCTACCCATTCTTTGTGGTTATTTTTCTTATTTTGCTCGAGGACGAGCAATGGCTTAAGTTTGGGGGATTTGGTACGTGTAAAATAGACGTGCATTTAAGGGCTTATTCTGTTACATATTCGATAAATTTGCATGTATATTAGTGTGTTTTAGTTGGTTTCCTTTGTTGGGCGTGATACTTTGTATTCTTGTGATTTTTACAGGAAATGGAGCTAAATTGGACAAAACGTGATAGCATGCTCCAAAGGATATGCCAATAGCCAAATGACGAATGAATATGTGAAGGAAAGAAACATGGAAGGTCGAACAAAGGGAATTGCTTTCGAAAATGTCCAAAAGCATCACGTTTTCAGCACTGACAGGGTCTAGTATTCGGCCATAACTTTCTCTACAAAATTGATATTGAGCTGATTCAAGATGCTATGGAAACCTAAGAGAAAGGGCTACAACTTTCATAAAGACCAAAGAGCAAATGCACACGTTTGCATAGAACACAACCGTGCAAAAATAGATGACATGTCCGTGTATTTTGTTCCATGCCATTTTACACGTCTGTGCGACTTGCTTTTCAGAGACAAGTTACACGACCTGCCCGTGTATTAATACACGACCATGTATTCTGTTCTGGGGCTAATTTTATTTCCTAATTTCATCGGGACTCTACCAGTGATTTCATAAAGCATCTATAAAAGGAAGACTAAGCCCTAAAATTGGAGATAACCATACACACGAAAATTACACTTGGGATATGAAATTGTGCGTACTTTTGAGAGAGAAACACCAACGAAGAACGCCACAAGACCTTTCGCATCTACGAAAGCAGAAGGTTTTAAGACTTTGAAGAAGGATCCTTCCTGACAAGAAGGGTTTTATCCTCTTAGTTTAGATCTCTTGATTGTAATTAATTCGATGTCAAACTATTTGATTTCAAGTTTGTCTATGAATTTGTTGTCAAATATGTTGGGCTAAACTTTCTGATCCTAAGGCATAATTAGAACTGTGGATTCATGTAATTCTAATTTGATTGTTTTTTTAATTGGCTCTTGTGTTCTATTTATGAATTTGAGTGCTTATTTCTTGTAGATTATATGGCCAACAATTTGCATGTCAAATTTGTTAGTTCATAATTCGAGAGATGAGTTTTAACTTACAAAAAATGAGTTCTTAACATAAACGCGTATAAAGTTGGGAGGCTTATAACTGTTGTGGGGAGTTCTTCAATTTAAGATCTTTTTGGGAGTTGATATTAATTGGTGAGTAGGGACACTAGCAATTGGTATTAATCAACTGTTAATTTGCTTCATGAGGGGGAATAAACTACTTTAGGAATTGAAAACATAGATACACAGAAACTAGTTTTGATGAAACATTAATTGAAATTAATATTGAACAAGCATGTTGAGATTATGTGCCTAGGGTTGATTTCGTATTTGTTAGAAACTTATGGAGTTCGGGTCTTTAATAATTTTAGATATTTTATTTGATAATTTAGGATTGGTTTGGATAAATAAACAAACTTTTGATTTTCGACCGGTTCAATAAAATTGAAATACGATATTTATTGTACTCTACGTGTTTCGTATTCAATCCCTGAGGAATACGACCTTGCTCGATGCTATCTGCTAGCTACACTGTACACTTGCAGTTTAGTGAAAAGATTTTCACGATCAACTTTGTAAGCCAGTCCATACCAAAAAATACATCAAAAGCTTTCATATCAATAATATACATGTCTTCCTTAATGTCCTTCACAACTATGTTGACATCTATGCCCTTAGCCTTTGAGTCAGTAAATATTGATTTTCCTGATGGCAGGCTAACCTCAAGTAATTCGTCTACTATATCTTTCTTACGTCAAGTTAAGGCATAGAACTTTGCAGATATAAAAGAATACATGGCACCAGTATCAAAAAGTACAAAAACAAGTATAGTAGAAACTGTTAGCATATCAGACATTGTACCTGGTTCATTCTCTGCCTCTTGCTGCGTCATGGCATACAGTCTAGCTTTCCCTCCTGTTGCCTTATGTACCTTGCCTGTCTGTGCTCCTTCATACTTAGCGTATTTCCTAGCTTTGTCTCTTTCCTGTTGCACTAAGAATAAGCATTCTTTCCGAACAGACACTTCCTAGAGTGATTTTTGCCAAAAAAACAGGGTAAAGTGGTTTCTCCTTTGGTGGTTGGGGTGCAGGGTTTCCTCGTGTCTTTGCATGTTTACTCTGATTTCCACTACCAGTCCGACTAGGGCCTTCCCATTTCCTCTTTGGTGCCTCAATTGCCTTATAGGGGTTCCCATCCACCTTCATATTCAGAGCCACTAGTCGAGTCCGATCTACTGCTTGAGCATACGTCACCTCCCCAAGGATACTGATCATGCCACTTAGTTCTGGGCATAGGCCTTCTATGAACCTCTTCGCCTTCTTCCACTCCATGTCAACCAGATTTGTAGCATAATAGGATAATTGATTGAATTTACGCTTGTAGTCGAGTACAGACATATTTCCTTGCGTCAAATCTAGGAATTCCCTTTCCTTCTTGTCCATGTATGTCTGTGGAAAAAATTGTTGGATTACAAGATTCTTGAATTTATTCCACGTCATCGCCTCTCTTTGCTCATTCATTATGGTACAACGGTGTGAATCCCACCAATTCCTAGCATCTTGCTTAAGTTGGAAAATGTCATAGGAGACTCGGTGTGCATCAGTGCTTGCAATCAGTTCAAAAATGTCTTCCAATTCCCCAATCCATACTTCCACAGTAAAGGGGTCCTCCCGCCCAGTGAGGGTGGGTGGCCTGTAATGCCAAAATTTCTCCACAACTTGCGATGTATTGTCGACTACTGCTGGGTGATTCCGGCCATTTTGAGTGTTTGTCACATCTTTCTTAGCTAGTCCTTGCACGATAGTAGTCAAGTTGGCCAAAAAGATTCTCCAAGTTTCTTTGAGCGCATTGTGTTGGAAGATCTCATCTCCTAGGTGGTGTCATCCTATAATCAATGAAATAAAACATCGCTTACATTCCATAAAATTCTATAACTTAGGAAAAAGTAGCATTTAATCTCAAGTCAATGTGTTCATGTCAGGTCCAATAATAGGTTCCTATCATATAAAATCATCCCTTTTTTAGATAGATTTTTGAAAGATGCGTACGTATACATATACTTTCGAATTTTTTTCGAATTTTTTTTGTTGAATTTTTTTTTAGCAAAATTTATAAATTCTTGAATGCTTAGAGAATTGACTTTAAAGAAAATTTCACTTAATTCATAAACTTCATAATTTAAAAACCAATTTTTGAAATAACAAAAGGGAAATAAACAATCTACTAGAATTGGACAACATCCATCTTATTCATGCATAGCTATCTATTCTAAGTCAGGGATAACTTTATCCATCCATGTAGTAATCTTCTTCCTTAGAGCCCTCTTCTCCTTCAGAGTCTTGTTTCTCCTTATCTTCTTCTAGCAGCGAATCCATCCACTTGCCATATAGTATGGCAATATATGCCCCATAGTTGATCTTAAGCTCGTTCTCAACCTCATCATATTTCAACAAATCAACATAAAACTTGTCCGCTTCCAATCTCCACTCAGGATTCAATGACTCAATCACCCGCCTAGTAGCTTGGAAGTCATTAGGAGCTCCAATAACATCTTTAACTTTGTACTATTCCTGATGTTTCTTTACGATGTACATCCCTATACCCTCACCGTCTTCCCATTCACAGTTCAGATACCTCTCCATGTCGATTTCTAGGGGGTATCTCTTCAAGCTACATGTGTTCTTCCTAATAGCTAACGCGACTCTCTTCATTTGTTGATTATGTGATACTTAGTGTTTTGTTTGCTTAAAAGAAAACAATCTCTTATGATTTATCAATATGACTATAGTCGTACCACGCATGAATCACATGGATATATACAGTGAGTATGAAATTAACAATGTACATGATAATACCTTTTCACTTCAGAGTCGGTGTGGCATGAGATGGTGGATAAGTCGATCTCTTTACTTTTATTATTTTATTTGAAAGTAAAGTCATATTCATATATAAATCAAGACCCATTTTTTTCGAAATAATTTAACAAGTCTACAGGAAAGATAGACCCGCCTTGATACCACTTATGGAACATCCCAATTTCATAAAATAACAATATGCGATCTTAAAAGGTGCTAAAATCACCCAATCCTCGAAATCTCATTTTAAAGAAATACTAATATTATAACTCGTCAAAACTTCCAAAACTCAAAAAAATTGTCTCAAAATTTAAAACAAAAATTTCAAAATAAATTCATAGTCTCGTGCAATAGATTAAAAACTACATAGTCTTGAACTAGGTCCTCGTTCGATTTTCCACCATCCCCTCTGTGCATGCTCCAACTTCTTCATTCATATGTGAAAATTATACATGGAGTGAGCATTTAACAGACCAGTGGGGTCAAACAATGCCCAAACTAAATAAAATTAAGCACATCAAAACGAACATGATTTTTCATGGCAATAGTTAGCACTGCCAGAGTTTCACCGGATGGATTCTTTTTCCCTAGACCACTTTCGTCCCTCGTATCAATAGTCAATAGCAATAGTTACATAGATAATAGCACATACTCGCAAGATATACAATAAAAGTATTTAATAAGAATATAAATTAAAACCCCACCTTGAATGAAGTAGCTTCATGAAATAAATACAAGTGTGAATGCCTAGAATTCAAGTTTCTCGTCTCCTACAATGAAATATTTTTTCTAATTAATAAATTATTGTAGAAGGGTAAAATAAAAGAATTTTGAAATTTTGAAATAAAATAGGGGTCTAGAAAAAAATTGGTTTGGTAGATGGCTTGGTGGGTCAAAATTGGACTTGGTCAAAATCAAGGTTGGCTTAATTCCCTTCCCCCCATTTTTTTTTCTTTTTTCTCTTCTTTTTTTATTTTTGTTTTTCTTTTCTCTCATCTCTTTTTTCCTCCTTCTTTTTCATGTCCAGCCCCCCTCACCCTAATCTCTCTTCTCCCTTTTCCTTTTTGGGCAACTCATGTTCCCTCCCCATCCCCTAATCTCTCTTCTTCTTATCCTCGTCTTTTCTTCTCTTTTCTTTCTTCCTTAGTTTTTGTCTTTGGATTTTGGGTTTTTGGGCTTAGGTTTTGCGAAGGGAGTGGCCATAGCGGAGGTGCTGGTGCCGGCAGGTTTAGAGGAAGAAGGAGAAGAAGAATTTACATTCTTGCTTGGTGTAGAAAAATTGTGATGAATAACCCAATTGAGGCTTTCGAATTATAGGCCAAAGATTCAAAGTATAAATGGTAAAATTATTTGTTGAAATTTTCATGCCAAATATAATTGATTTTCATACCTTAATGCATATTTGATTTCTTTCTCTTTTTAACTTGATTTTCCTTTATTCTGGAAATAAAATCAGAAATTAAATCCCAAAATTGGGATATTTAAGGTTTCGAAAATTCTTAAATCATTCCCAAATTGGTTCTAATCAAACCTAACTTAGCCCTAATTTATTCCCAATATAAAGAGAACACAGGTATTACACATAATTTCAGCATATACAATTAGATGCACACATAGACAAAAGTCGAACCTAGTAAGCTAGTAAATCTAAGAATTGAGGAAGAGTTAAAGGAAAATATGAAGTTGCTTTAGTTGCTAGAGGAAATTCTATTATGCCACCAAACATTGCGCGATTTTATGCATTGCCCAATAAACTATTTTTTTCTACTTAATTCCCCGAACTACATGAAAATTTGTACAATTCCATCTCTTCCTCCACCGGTGGATCTGACGAGAATATTTTTCCGGCATGGATGACAAAATGGTACCGTAGATATATTCTTGTAGTTCAGGAGGTTAAGTAGAAAAAAAAATAGTTTGGTGGGTAATATAAAAAATCGCGCATAGTTGGCCAGTATATTAAAATTTCCTCTACTAACTAATCTTAAGGTAATTTAATTTGCCCCCTATGTGTGAGTTTTTCTACTTTATCCACTTAATTTTGATTTGTTCTGCTTTACCCTTTGAACTTTACAAATTATTGCACTTAGCCTATAATTTCTAAATTTACCCCTTAACTCTTATGGTTATTGTATTTTGTGATATCTACAAATGGTATAATAGTTATGTTTATTAATGAATTATACGATTATATAATATTTGTATATTGACTAAAATGGGGAGATTTTGAGAGAAATACATCCAAATAATTATTTGAGATGTAATAATTATAGACAATCTAGTAAAGGTGAGGGCAAATTTGGAAATATAAACTAGGTGCAACAATTTGCAATGTTCAATAAGTAATGTAGAACAAAATAGAAAAAAACAATACACAGTTTAGGGGACAAATTAAAATTACATCAATATATATATATATATATATATATATATATATATTCATGTATTGTAGACGTAGGATTTTGGTTATCCACATGTAAAACAAAGAATGGACCTCGTGTGTTAACTGGTCATGTGTTTGAATTAGAATAAATATAACAATGACAGTTCTTGAAACAGCATGAACATGTCACATTTGTATTAATTTAGCTCGGGGCAATAAATGCTCTACTAAATGCTTTGAATGAGAAAATTGCATACCTTTTTTCCAGTCATAAATGAAGGTATTTATAGGGAATCGATTTCTCTCACTCATTTACAAGTTGGGCCAATGGTTTGAGTAATCATATGCTGCAACATAGCTCGACCGACTCTCTAGTTTTAGGGGGACAATGTGATAGGGAGGTGCTTGAGTAATTGATATGATTGGATGAGTCATGTCTAGTATCTGACTCAATCGGGTCTGGAGACTTTCTTCTACAATTATCCATGAATTTGGGTCGATACAATGTGGCCACGTGTCACTAGATAAAAAGATATGTCAGGAATACATAATCACCTTTCCAATATTTTTGTCACGTAGGACGGGCAAATATAGAACGTGATGACTACTCATTCATCCCAATGTATTCTTCTCAAATATTTTTGCTCTCTTCGCGTAGTTTCCCAGGTTTATACACTTCACCCGATATACCATGTATATAATGGTAGTGATATAAATATGTTACACATTTATTTAAGAAATCTAATGTAGATTCTCTATTCTTTTGTAAATATATTTTTGCTCATTATTTAATTTAGATTTAAAGATAGATTTATAATTTATTAAATTAATAAAATTAGAGTTACTTAAAATACATGATCAAATAAATTTGACATATAGTTATATATAGTCATATAGTTATGCAAGGATAATTTTTCCACAAATATTTTTTTTAAACTAAATTAGGGCTGTCTAATAGTGGGTATAATAATAGTAAGAGCCTAAGAGGGTATAAAGTGTCGTAACATTTTTGTAGGTCTCCCAAAAACAAATCACAAAAGTACATGAAAAATCCTAATGGTTTGAAGTATAAATTAAACTTGTCAAAAAAAAAAAGATATAAACCAATACAAGAAAATTCCAGTTTACTGACAGAAATGATTTTGTCACTAAATTTTAAAGTTACCTACAGAATAAAAATATTATTTTTCTCCAAATTATACCGACAAATTACAGGCAGATTACCGATAATTTTTCAATTTACCGACAGATTTTTGTAGGTATTTACCAATAGTTTTAGATTCTGTAGGAAATTATTTTACCTACAATAATTTTAATACTTACCTACAAATGTTTTTGTAGGTAAACTGGTTTTTTCTTGTAGAGAATTAAAAGGGTTTGAGTATAATGAATCTACTTCAACAAATTTGTATATTAATTTTAATAAAAAGTATGTATACTTATATGCATCATACATATCAGATTTATCGGATTAGTGGAATATACAAATTAACTTTCTAGAGGTCTTCTAAGTGAAGTGGTTTTTTTCTCTCTCTAGAGACTCTCGGTCCCCCCATAGAGGCTAGGTTTAGGGTTTCCAAACTTCATTCTCTCTCTCCCATTAGATCTGCTTTTAATTCCTTATCATTCTGTAATTTATTGCTTGTCTATTACATTCTCCCTTAACTCCTCTTATTTTTCTCTCTCAGCATTTACACAGGTGGATGTCTTTTACTTCTTACTTTAACCCCCTTCTAACTCTTTTTACTATTTTATTTTGGATTTTTCTGATTTCACACTCACGTTGTTGCTTTATGTTTTCCTAATCAGCCGTTACCTAGACATCACCTCTCGATGGCCTCGCCTTTGGATCTGGGATCCGCATCTGGTTTGGAAGGGGAGTTGGTGGATGGTTCGAAAAAATTCTCTTTATCCGAAGCAGAAACTTGTGGGATTGACCTTGAGGAAACAGATATTGTGCGCAACACTGAGGAATGTAAGCGCGGTTTATTTGGTAAAATTTATGGAGAAAACCAGCAAACTTTAGGGGTCTCAAAAACATTATGTCATTCATATGGCCGAATCGAGAAGCTTTTTCCATTCGGGAGCTGGGGGATAATCGATTTTAGTTTTTCTTTAAATCCTCAGAAGACAAAAGACGGGGATTTTAGCATAGGGCATTGATGAGTGTAAAATATACGTGCATTTTGGGGCTTAAAATGATATATAATTGATGCATTTGCACGCATATTTACTATGTTTTTACTTGGTTTCCTTTAAAGGGCATGATACTGCGTATTCTTGTAATTCTTGCAGGAAACGGAGCTTAAAATGAAGAAATATCAGTTGGGATGCCCGGATAAGATTGCCGGATGCAAAGAGAAGATCAAAACAACGGAAAAAGTGAATAAAAGCACTTCACACGGCCGAACCGTGTGGTTTCACATGGTCGTATAGAGTGGTGGTGTGTAAATCACACGGTTGTGTGAATAAGGGAAGAAAACAGGGGACGGAGCAGGTCCACAAGGCCGGACCATGTGAAGTCACACGGCCGTGTGAACAAGGTCACTCAACTGCACCAGCAGCCCGTGTCATGCCACACGCCTATGCTTGAAGGGCTGAGCCCAGCACCACAAGCCTGTGTGGTCTCACACGGCCTGGCCGTGTGGGAGTCTGTTTCAGCGCGTTTTTCAGAGTTTGCTTCCCGTCTAACTCTACAGGTGATCTCTCCAAGCATCTATAAAAGGGGACCAAGTCTTGCACGAAAAATTATCACTCTCTACATAGAAAACACATCAACTAACACAGGTACGAAGAAATCGAGGAGCTCTGAGAGCAAAAAGCTAGGTCGTGAAGAACACCACAAGGCTTTCGCATCTAGGGAGCACACGGGCTTCGAGGGCTTGGGAGGGGAATCCATCCTGACAAGAAGGGGTTTTCTTGCTATGTCTAAAAACTCTTGTCTGTGCTTATATGATGTATAAATGTTGATTCGGATTTGTCTATGAGTTTGTAATCAATGTTTGGCATATTTTTCGGATCTTAGGGGCATAATCGAAACTTTGAATTTGTATTAAATGTGATTATTTGTTTTCTTAATCGCTTCATGCGTTCTATTTTATGAATTTGAGTGCTTATTTTATAATTATTTTTTATTTGGCCAATAATTTGCATGTCATACTTCTAGTCCATAATCCGACAAGTGAGTTATAGTAAGACGAAAATCGAATTTAGACATGAAACATGTGTGATAGGCGTGTTTGTGGGGAGTCATTCAATTCACAAATCTTTTTGGAGTTAATAAGAATTGTAACGATCTGACCACACTACAGTTGTTATTAATCAACTGTTTACGCACCACCTGACCAGGAGAATAAATGAATTTAGGAATTTAAACCCATAGAATTGCATGAATTGGTTTTTAAAACTTTGTTCGCATTTAATATTGAAGAAGCATATTGAGATTATGTGCCTAAGGTTGCTCCTAAAGATGTTGAAAATACTTGTGGGGTTCACAAATTTATTTTATTTTCTTTCTTTTAATTTCAATTTTTTTTAGATAATATAAACTTGATTTTTGGTCGCTTCAATAAAATTGGAATATGATGTTATTATAGCCTAAGTGTTTCGAAATTCAATCCCTGAGGAATACAACCTTACTTGCCATTATTCTATAAACTACACTGTACACTTGCAGTTGTATGAACCAAAATAATTTTTGGCGATCAGGCATGGACATTTGACAGTCAATTCCTCATTCTTAAGGAATGGACATATGACTTGGATCTTCAAAAAGATTCATTTAACCATGTAGAGGTATGGGTTCAAGTGTGGAACTTTCCCCTCAACTGGATATCTTCGGAAATGGGCCTTAGAATTGGAAAAATCTCTCACTCGACTTCGGACATTCACATCTTGAAAACAGGCAGCAGCAGAGGCCGACACATTAAACTTTTGGCAACGATTGATCTGGACAAGCCCATCCTCAGAGGTTCAGTCATCAAATTCGGTCTTAAATCATGTTGGGTTGATTTTAAATATGAAAAGATGGCTAACTTCTGCTTCTATTGTGGTCACGTTGGCCATTCAGATAGATTACGTGAAATAAAAAAATCTGATCTTCTCTCCAATAACTTCAAAGAGGGACAATATGGTGAATGACTAAGAGCGGAGGAGGCCATTATTTCGCAAGGAAATAATATTACCAACCTCAAAGGTAGTTCCTCGCAAACTCCGAGTCAGGATGAGCCTCTAAAGATGGGTGATGCCATCAGTGCTCCTAAGGTTATTCCTCCTGAACCACCTATTCAAATAATTCACTATGATGCATTAACGTCCATCATTTTACCTCCCCCTGATCATACCGAAGGAAACAACTAAGATCATCATGGAGAATGCTCCAATTGCTCATGTTGCCCCCTCGCATCTTTTAGAGGTGATGAGTTGGAATCATTATGAAGCTGAAAAAGATAATTTAGATTTTTCCAATTTAGTGGATGTTAATGTGAAACATAGAAACTCCAGACGTCCCTTGGTTGAGATCCAAAATTTGGATCCTAAGCTACCCTATAAGGTAAAGAAAAATGCATCCTTCAAAAAAATCCTTAGAACCAAAAAGGCCTAGCCCAGTCTTCAAAGATGGTCTGCAATTTGGTCACCGAAGGAACCTATGAAGTTTGTAGTAAGCGTGTTCATGCCCTTGTTAACGAGAATTGTGATCCTAATTTGGAGGATGCTCAGGAAGCTAAGAGAAATAAAGTTATAACTGACGAAGATTGCTCAACCCTATGGTGGAGGGGGGCAGCCACAATTGGCCTCCACCCCTAAATGATTTGCTCTTGGAACTATAGAGGTTTGGGAGGACCCTCTACAATTCCTCAAATCAAGGAGATTTGTCGATCCCACCACCCAATTTTTGTTTTCTTATGCGAAACAAAAAAAACATATTTCTACTGTTTGCACTCAACTTAAATTTGGCGATAGATGGCATAATGTGGACCCAGATGGTCTTACCTGAGGGCTTCTTATTTTGTCGGATATTTTTGTGGACATCATCACTATTTTTCAAACAAATCCTGCATGGAAATTGCATACAAGTTTAATGATAAAAAATCTTGGATCATTTTCGTTTATGGCAACGTGGACCAAAGTAGTAGGATTGATTAGTGGAACTTCTTGGATACGGACAAGCGAAATGGGGCGATGATTGGGTGATTAATGGAGATTGGAATGCCATTTCTAAACCAGAGGAAAGAAATGGTGGTAGGCTTCATTCAGTTACCAGCTTTCATGCATTTTCTAACTTTATCAGAAATATGTGAATGGAGAAGGTCTCATTTTCGGGTCACTCTTTTACTTGGTCCAATCTTCGATGCACGTAATAATTTGTTGAGTAACGTCTCGACCGCTTCTTTGGTTCCCCTGGTTGGACTCTGGATAATCCTAAGGCTATGGTTTTGCCACATTTTCAGGGGCACTTCTGATCATCATTTAATCATACTTAACAGTTGTCCGAATAATTCTCATAATAAAAAGAGATTTGGTTTTGATTCAAGATAGGTGGATATTGAGGGGTTCCATAAAATTGTAGAGATGGCCTGGACTAAGAAAAGACAAGGACCTCCTAATGTTCAAAGTGAAAGATAAAATCAAGGGCTGCCGTATAGATATTCTTGATTGGAGCAAGACTAATTCTACCAATTCTGCTAAGGATATCACTTCTCTGAACCAAAAACTTCAGCAAATTGCTACTATTGGTAATAATAGAAACTGGCGTAGTGGTCTTTGCTTAAGGCTAATTTCCATAAGGCTTATGCAAAAGAAGAACATTATACAGAGGCAAAAGAGGAACTCCATTGGTAGTTTGGTGGGCAGAAATGGGCTTATTTGCAATACTACTCATTTGGTGGAAAAGGAAGAGATTTCTTTCTATGAAGAGTTATTTTCCTCCTTAAATCCATCTACAAACTCCTGCTTCCTCCAAAGCCTCCCTAGATCCATCGATGAGAATCAAGCAAGGTGCATGTCAAGGCCAGTGAATGACGTGGAAATCAAAAAGGCACTCTTTGAGCTTAACCCCAATAAGGCCCCGGGGATCGATGATATGCCTCTTTTTTTCTTCTAATTTTTTTGGTCTATTGTCTCTTTTGATATTTGCAAAGTTGTGCGAAACTTATTTTCAAAACCTAAACTTATTAGAGATATGAATCACACTCTTGTCACTCTTATCCCAAAAATCAAAACTCCCACCTCTATTTCCTATTTTCGCCCTATTAACTTATGTAATGTAGTCTACAAAATCATCTCGAAAATCACTGCCACTAGACTTAAACCAAGCCTCAATCATTGCATTAGTAATAATCAAACTACTTTCTTCCCCAGTAGGCATATCACGGATAACATTGGCATGGCCCATGAATGCTTCCACTTCAATAACCATCTTAGAAAAGGCTCTAAAGGTTTTTTTGCTCTTAAGCTGGATATGACAAAAGCTTTTGACAGAGTTGAAAGGGGCTTTTTGCTTAGAGTTATGGCTCAGATGGGGTTTCCTGGGTACTTTATTAAATGGATTGAAACTTGCATCTCATCTTCCTCTTTTTCCTTCCTTGTCAATGGCCAAACATGTGGATACATTAAACCATCAAGAGAAATTCGACAGGGGGATCCCCTCTCCCCTATCTCTTTCTCATTCTTTCAGAAGTCTTTTCGCATATTTTCAAACAACCTTGTTTGCAGGGTCATTTCAACGGTCTCAAAATCTGTAGGAATGCCCCTATGATCACTCACTTATTTTTTGTTGGCGGCTCCCTTCTCTTATGTGAAGGTTCCACTCCCCAAGCCAATACCCTTAGAAATCTTCTTGACAGCTTATGTTCGGCCTTCGGGCAGGCAATAAACCTTGAGAAATCATCCATCTTTTTCAGCCTCAATATCCCCTCCCAAATTCAGAATGATATATGTCATATCCTTAGTGGTGTTCAACTCCAATCCAAAATCAAACTGCAAAAAACAATTTTCCTAGCTTCGTGGGTACGGAAATCCTTGTTAAATCAGTTCTCAATGCCCATCCGGTGTACATTATATCATGTTTTAAACTCCCATTGGCATCTGTAAAGAACTCACCTCTATATCTGCTCGATTCTGGTGGGGTTCTCCAACTGAAGGTCCTCATAAAATTCATTGCAAAAATTGGAATTGTTTGTTCAAAGGGAAAAATGAGGGGGGGGCCTTGGCTTTAAAGATTTTGCTTGTTTCTTTTTTTTCTTCCGACCGATAGTATTTTATTAGAATAACTCAAAAAACTGGTATTACAACTACAAACGTAGCCGACTGACTATGAACCGACTTGACTAAATAAAAGCCAAGCGGGGAATTGGCAAGACCAATTCAGATCCACTTCCCAAACTAAACCCATCACATCCAAAACTAGACCACTCCCACGCTGGGAGACTTCAGCACTTCTTAATGGAGACTGTAAACAGTAAAATACCGCAACACTACAACAAAATCCGGGCACGAGCAACCACCCAACACTACGGGATAGAAAAAATTCACCCGCCTATGGATTTCGCCCTTCAACGAGTGAAAACAAAAAAAGAAACAAAAAAATAGAAAAATACAATAACATATAGCTAAAAAATGAAAAAACAATAAAGGAGAAAAATGCCTCTCTCTCCCAAATCTACTGCCGCAGCCCATCGTCAACTCAGCTCCGAGACACCTCCGTGGAGCTCCGACTCGCTTGCACCCTGGACCAAAAATTCCGGCCACCTTCAGACGCCTAAGGGACTGCCATTGTTGGCCCTCCAATAGGAAACATGGAGGGGGAGAGGGAGGGAGGGGGAGGATGGAGTGAGATGGGCGGCTGCTATGAGATGGGGAGGGAGGGGAAGAAAAAATATTAGGGTTTGATTTTTTGGGGTGGAGAGAAGAGAGAGAAAAAGTTAGAGAGAGAGAGAGAGAGAGTTTTACCAAGAACGTTTTAAGATTTTGATTGTTTGCTTCTGTCCAAACAACTTTGGAAACTCCTTTCTCAATCAAATACCTTTATGTTGAAAATGATGAAAGTTAAATACTTTGCTATGGGGGTTTGTTAAATGCGACCATCAAAAATAGTGATTCCTTTATTTGGAAGAGTTGGAACAAAGACATGCATGCTCTTAAGCAAGGTCTGTTATATCGTGTAGGTGATGGTAAATCAAATAAAATTTGGGAACATCCTTGGGTTTCAAGTGCTCACTGTTTCATCCCCTCCCCTATTTCTCAAGATTACAAGTTATTTTGGGTTAGTCAGTTGTTCAGTCCTGCAGGGAATTCTTGGAATGCAGTTTTAATTTTACAACATTTCTTCTCTGAGGATGATGTAACCATTTTGAAGCTTCCAATTGATTACCAAAGAGGAAGTGACATATTGTATTGGAAGCTGACACCTAATGGACAATTCTCTGTCCAACCCGCGTACCGTGCCCTGCTCGAGCTTAGAAAAGCAACCGATGACTTTCCAGAAAGCAGTACAAGTTGGAAGTCTCTTCATAGGATGTGGACAGGTACTTGGAAGCTTCATCTCAAAGGAAAAATTAAGCACTTTATTTGGAGATGCTTCCAAAATATCTTACCCACCAAAGACAACCTAATCAAGCGTGGAATTCAACTGGATCCCCTTTGAAAGCTTTGTGGCACTGATCTGGAATCTCTTGATCATATTTTTTCCATTGTGCTAAGGCCAAATTGATTTGGAAGCTTGTCCCCTCTCTTGGGATGATAATCGTTCTCCATCCATCTCTTTTAAGCATTGGTGGTCCAATATCTCTGCTACCAAGAAAATAGATTTTTGGCAGGAAAGACTTCATACTTACTTTGGTGGCTTTGGCGAACTCATAACTTATGGATTTTTGAAGAAAAATACACCTCTGCGAAAGAAACAATTGATCTTGATGTTTCTGAGTGGATTAATTTTGGCACTGTCTGTTGATTTTTGAGCTCCCCTTGGATGGATTGCTGAGTGATACAAGGGACCTTGGTCCAGTGGACAAGCCTCATTTATTCCCAGCTTGGTGGATCGCCTCTCTGTCTTAAGCTCAAGTTTGATACTCAAGATTTTGAACCTTTTTTCTGCTGCGTTTTTGGTCACAAATATTATAGCATCATTATTGAGACTCTCCATTTTTGTAATAATGCCTCTTGCCTTTGGCTCTTTTCTGAACTTTTTTATGTGGTTTCCTGCTGCCCCTATTGTCTTGGGGTTGTTTCTCTCCCAACTGATTTGATTCAGGTTAGGAATGATTGTGAGCCAGTTGGCTTTTTTTGGGTTCCTTGGTGATATATATAATACTACTATCATTCAGGTTGCACCCAGTCTGAAGAGACACCAGGAGCTCTATATAAACCAGCCCCCAGATTCATTTCAACACATACAAATTCGAATTTACTTCATATTCTGCATATCATTGTAAAAGAGAGTTTAAGAGCATCATAGTGTACGTTGTACTTGCGATTTGTAGTGCAACTATCGCAAGTAGTTCGTCGTTGTATCTTGGGAGACGATTGCCGTATTCCGTAAGCACCGTGAGCGGGGCAATCTCGTCTTAAAGAGAAAGAGTCCAACTCTTGCCTCGACGTTTCAATTTTTACCGTTACTCTGCTCAATTGTTTTCAGCCATTCGGTATACACAAACCTGTTTTATCCAACAGTTTAAGACGAGATTTTTCGTGTATACCAAATGGCTTCGACCTCTTCAGTTCTAGCACCAGCACCAGCACCGGGAGAGAAACTCGAGATGTTTGGGGGTTCAGACTTCAAAAGATGGAAACAGAAAATGTTGTTCTATCTTACGACTCTGAACCTTGCTCGTTTCCTTACGGAGGATGCCCCAACTGTGGTGGAAGAGGAGACAGATAAGGAGAAGAGGATGGCGTTCGATGCTTGGAGTCAAAGCGACTTTAGAGATGATGTGTATTGTTCGGTAAAGACTGCTAAAGAGTTGTGGAGCTCTTTAGAGAAAAAGTACAAAACGGAAGATGCTGGCACAAAGAAATTTGTTGTCGGCAAATTCCTTGAGTTCAAGATGGTTGACACCAAGACGGTGATCAGCCAGGTTTAAGAAATCCAACTCATTCTACACAATATAATTGCAGAAGGGATGGTTGTGAGTGAATCCTTTCAAGTAGCTGCGATTATCGAGAAGGTACCGCCTCTATGGAAGGATTTTAAAAATTACCTGAAGCATAAGCGGAAGGAGATGGGGCTTGAAGACCTAATTGTCAGATTGCGAATTGAAGAAGACAATCACAAGTCTGAGATTAAGTCTGGCAAGCTTCCTATAGAGGCAAAGGCAAACTTGGTGGAGCCCAATGCTAGCAAAAAGAGAAAGCACCCGGGGAATAATCAGAAACAGGGTAAGGCTAAAAAGTTCAAAGGGAACTGCTTCAACTGTGGAAAGCCGAATCACAAGGCTAAAGATTGTCGTCTTCCTAAAAAGGCCAATCGGAACCAGGTGCATGTGATCGAGGACAAATTAGTATCAATTCATATGTCCGAGCTTGATCTCTCGGCAGTTGTGTATGAAGGCAACAAGTGCTACATGGTGGAGAACCCGAGAGAATGGTGGGTGGACACAGGTGCTACACGCCACATATGCTCCGACAAAGACATGTTCTCAACGTATACTCCTATCAACGGAAGAAAGCTATACATGGGGAATCATGCAACATCCGAAATTGTCGGTCTCGGCAAGGTGGTGTCAAGATGACCTCGCAATGAGGTGACCCTCGTTGATGTCCTTCATGTTCAGGACATTCGGGAAGAACTTAGTGTCGGGATCATTGTTGGTCAAGCGGGGTTTAGATTAGTATTTGAGGCTCAAAAGTTTGTAGTTATGAAAAATGGACAGTTCATAGGGAAGGGTACTTAGATAATGGATTTCAAGATGAATGTAATGAATGTACTCGAAACTTTGAAAGCAATAAAATTAATGCTTCTTCTTATTTGCTTGAGTGTTCAAATTTATGGCATGTTAGATTAGGACATGTGAATTTTAACACTTTGAAAAGGTTAGTAAACTTGGAGTTACTACCTAACTTTAAAACAGATTCACATCACAAGTGTGAAATATGTGTTAAGGCAAAAATGGCCAAAACACCATTCCACTCGGTGGAAAGAGAAACAGAACCTCTAGAGTTAATTCACAGTGATATATGTGATTTAAAGTTTGTGCAAACTAGAGGTGGGAAAAAGTATTTTATTATTTTTATCGATGATTGCACAAGATACTGTTATGTATATCTTTTAAGAAGTAAAGATGAGGCCTTAGAAGCTTTTAAAAGCTATAAGAATGAGGTTGAAAATCAACCTAGCAAACGAATTAAGATAATTCGAAGTGATAGAGGTGGAGAATATGGAGCTCCTTTTGATGAATTTTACTCAGATTCTGGTATTATTCATCAAACGACAGCTCCTTATTCACCACAATCAAACGGTATTGCTGAACGCAAAAACCGAACTCTAAAAGAGATGATGAATGCTTTGTTGATAAATTCTGGTTTACCTCAGAATTTGTGGGGGGAATCAATTCTCTCGGCTAACCACATTCTTAACAAAATACCACACAAAAATAAAGATAAAACTCTGCATGAGTTATGGAAAGGTCGAAAACCTTCCTACAAATACCTGAAAGTGTGGGGGTGCTTGGCAAAATAGAAATACCTAAGCCAAAACAAGTCAAGATAGGGCCTAAAACAATCGATTGCATTTTCATTGGATATGCAAATAACAGTAGTGCATATCGATTTTTAGTGCACAAATCAGCAATTCCAGATGTACAAGAAGGTACAATTATTGAGTCCAGGAATGCTGTATTTTTCGAAGACTTGTTTTCTTGTCAAGAAAGGAAAGAAGCTAGTTCTAGCAAAAGAACACGTGATACTGCCGATGGTGATCATCAAAGTGATGAAGAACCAAGACGCAGTAAAATGGCCAAAACAACTAAGTCTTTTGGTCCATTTTCTAACTTATGTGTTAGAAAATGAACCAAGGACAAT
Source organism: Rehmannia glutinosa (assembly GCA_016081115.2). NCBI lineage: Eukaryota > Viridiplantae > Streptophyta > Magnoliopsida > Lamiales > Orobanchaceae > Rehmannia > Rehmannia glutinosa. Next base: position 348,212 of record JABTTQ020002079.1, read on the forward strand.
TGGTGAAGCATTGTCATCCGAAGCTCCATTCGGAAAGAAGCTATTAATTGATGAGATATATTCCATTATGCAAAATCATACTTGGGAGTTGGTAGATCTCCCACCAGGAAATAAGCCTTTAGGATGCAAGTGGATCCTTAAAAGGAAATATAAAGCTGATGGAACTATTGATAAGTACAAGGCCAGGTTAGTAGCTAAGGGATTTAAACAAAGAGAATGCCTTGATTTCTTTGATACGTATTCACCTGCGACAAGAATCACATCTATTAGAGTTCTCATTGCTATTGCAGCATTGCATAACCTTGAGATACACCAAATGGATGTGAAAATGGCTTTTTTAAATGGTGAATTAGAAGAGGAAATCTACATGGAACAACCCGAAGGGTTTGTTGCTCCTGGACAGGAGAAGAAGGTGTGCAAACTCGTTAAGTCATTGTATGGCCTTAGGCAAGCTCCGAATCAATGGCACGAGAAATTTGACAGAACTATGATGTCGAATGGTTTCAAAATTAACGAGTGTGATAAATGTGCTTACATTAAAGACACACCTAATGCTTATGTAATTTGTCATGCGTATGTTGACGACATGTTAATTATGGGTAGTAATCATGATATAATCATGAATACTAAGAAAATGTTAATCAAACATTTTGATATGAAAGATATGGGTATAGCAGATGTTATTCTGGGAATTAAGATTTCTAAAACATCTGATGGACTTGTTTTATCACAGTCTCATTATATTGAGACATTACTTCGAAAGTTCAATGCTTATGACAGTCCTCCAGCTAAAACGCCTGTTGATTTAAGCTTAGACTTAGCTAAAAATCAAGGCGAGCCTGTATCTCAACTAGAATATTCTCGGATTATTGGCAGTCTAATGTATGTAACAAACTGCACACGTCCGGATATTGCCTACGCAGTTAATAAACTGAGTACATAAGGGTTCTTAGGTATCTAAGACTCACCTTGAATTATGGATTACATTACTCGAGATATCCAGTTGTATTAGAAGGATACAATGATGCTAATTGGATATCTGACTCAAAAGACTCCAAGTCCACTAGTGGTTATGTTTTTACCATTGGTGGTGGAGCGGTGTCATGGAAATCCTCTAAACAAACGTGTATAGCTCGATCCACGATGGAATCAGAGTTTATAGCGTTGGATAAAGCTGGCGAAGAAGCGGAATGGCTTCGTAACTTTTTAGAGGATATTCCTTGTTGGCCTAAGCCGGTGGCTGCAATCATGATACATTGTGATAGTCAGTCGGCTATAGGAAGGGCTCAAAATAGTATGTACAACGGTAAGTCTCGACATATACGTCGAAGACATAACACCGTTAGGCAGTTGATCTCAAATGGGGTTATTACAATCGATTACGTGAAATCGAAAGAAAACCTAGCGGATCCGTTAACTAAAGGTTTGAATAGAGATCAAGTATACTGCTTATCGAAAGGAATGGGCTTAAAATCCACAAAATAAGAATGTTCATAGTGGTAACCCAACCTTGTGAATTGGAGATCCCAAGACCTTGGTTCAATGGGACAACTAAGTTATGAATATTCAGATAAACACTTGGAGCATATTACAGCTCATTCCTGTCCAAGTGGAGAAACCTGCTAAATGTGGTGAGGTTAAGTTATAAACTTTTAATGATTCCTATACTTTAAAGAAGTGGAGTATGGCAGGATACTCTTAATAGAAGATCACCTATATAAGTGTGAAGACAGGCGCTTCAACGAAACACTTATGAATCCAAGATGTTGTCCAGGGCCAAAATGGACACAACTGTGAGAACCAAATGGTGTTAGGAAAGGTATTGTGTGGATGTTGTTGTTTTGGTTAACATAAACAGCTGAACAGTTCAAGACATCGTGTCATTGTGCAGCCTAGTAAATCCGATAGCATTCCACTAAGGTAGGTTCAAAGCCACAAGCTACCTCTCCCGATGCAATAGCTTTCTGCTTGAACTCTCTTAGTGTCTGCATTCTCATATGCATTTATTATTTTTTCATGTGGGGGATTGTTGGAATTGGTTTGATAAATTGGGTTTTGACCCAATTTTGACCAATTATTTAAGTGGGGTCATTTATTCAAAGTATGAAACAAATGAGATAAACGTCATCTACACCGCGGGTAGATGAGTTTAGCATTTTGAATTTCTCAAAACCAACAAGGGGTGAATGAGAAATAAATGCATAAAGTTGGACACTTAAAATGCTTTTATATATGGAATATAAAAGGGTGGGAATATGAAAAGCCATATCCCACATAGGAAACATAGTAAATGTTTGACTAGTTAATAAAGAGCTTCACCACTAATAAGGAGTAATCAAGTGATACTCCTAGTGGACCAAGTCAATTTTGACTAGTCTTTGGCTAGTTCAAAAGGCACCAAGGACGGTGCGGAGCACCGTCCGAGCCGGAGCCGGAACCAGAGCCGGAGCTGGGCCCGGGCCCGCGCACGTCGCACATAGTCGCATTGGCCACTTTAGAGGCGTACTTTACATTTCGCACGTACGCATCATCGCGAGGAGCTTTGAGGAGCCTTAAAGTTTTGGAAAATCGAACCAGGGTTCAGTCCAGTGGCTCGGTGATGTGGCAGGGCAGCTCAGGTGGCAGTGACTTTGCGGAATCGTCCGAGTGGTGACATGTGGCATCGATTGGATCGTCGTTACGACGACGGACGAGTGTGTGGATCGATTTGAACGCATTTGTCGGTGTGAAGGGTGTATGCTAATAGGTGTGTTCCTTGAGGTAGATGGGATCAGGACCATCAGATCGCAACTGTTAACCACAGGGCGCGATCTGACGGTCACGATTGATCCGGACCAGGGGTTGCACCCAGTCTGAAGAGACACGAGGAGCTCTATATAAACCAGCCCCCAGATTCATTTCAACACATAAAAATTAGAATTTACTTCATATTCTGCATATCATTGTAAAAGAGAGTTTAAGAGCATCATAGTGTTCGTTGTACTTGCGATTTGTAGTGCAACTATCGTAAGTAGTTCGTCGTTGTATCTTGGGAGACGATTGCCGTATTCCGTAAGCACCGTGAGCAGGGCAATCTCGTCTTAAAGAGAAAGAGTCCAACTCTTGCCTCGACGTTTCGATTTTTACCGTTACTCTGCTCAATTGTTTTCAGCCATTCGGTATACACCAACCTGTTTTATCCAACAGTATCCAGGTATTTCGATTATTCCATTAATCTTTGATGATTATAGCATGATGTGTTATCCTAGAATTATTCCCCGTGTTCTAGAATGATTTTTGAATATTATATTTGTTGTTGTAAAATTCCAACAAGTGGTATCAGAGCAGTCATCACTGCGTAATCGTTGGGATTTGTGGATTATTTGTAAAATTACATGGATCTATGTTATATATATATATATATATATATATATGATCCATGTTTGGATTACAAATTATGCATCCAATTAATTACTCGTGTATTAAGTATTTGATTTCGTGCATATTAGAACATGAATCTTATAGTTTGAGGTTTGAAATCATGCTTGCTGAAGTTTGATTTTCGATTATGCAATTCTTTTATACAATGAATCTGGGAGTTTTGGTATTGGAGTTTTAAAGGATGTTGGTGATTCAGATTTATGCATGAAATTAGATTCAAATTACATGTTTAATTTTGTGCATATTAAGACATGTATTTCATGATGCACTTTTGGATTTATTTGTTGATATAATTCAATTTATGGTGGATGCGTTGTGTACATATGTTTATCTAATAAGGAAGTCCGGAAATTTGAGACCTTTCCTTGGGGCGGTTTTTGTATTCGGCTAGCTAACATTCTGGAAACTTGGAATTTCATAGGACTTGTTTGTTTATATTTCCAAGGCCCCATTTTCAATTTCCAACTATTCATATAAATGAAATCATGTTTGTTTCTAAAATTTCCAATGGAAATCTTCATTTCCACTTTCCACTTTTCACATAAAACATCATCTCAAACCTACAATTTCAATTCTCAACCCTATACATTATCTTACATCACTTATCAATCACTATTCTTATTTTTTAATCCAATTATATATGTGGGACCCTCCATTACCAACTTTATCTACTTAAAATACTACTATATATATCTAATGGGACCCACTAGCCTACAATCTTACAAATATAATATTATATATTCAATTAAAATATTCAACCAATATCAACTTTTTAAATTATTATATACATAAAATACTATTTCAAAACTACTTAACCAAACACAATCTCATTTCCAAACCTACATAAAACTCATTCTCATTCACTCATCCAAACATAATTCCAGTTTTCACACGAAAACCAATAAATTCTGAAAACTCATTTTCTAACACTAGAAACTAGAAATAGTCCATGGAAACATAACCATACAAGGCCATAGACTTTTGGTTGAATTTCAATTTTATTTTTATCGTTTTCAAAAAAACAAAATGGGAATATCAAAATTTGTAAAACCCAAATCTGTTTAATATTTACGATTGACCCCTCGGCGCAAGCCCACCAGATCACCCTTTACAGTAGCTATTATGTTCAAGCCAAGCCAACTGTCGCATCACTAGATGGCAAATAGGGGGTGGAGCGACGGCGAGACAGTATTTTGGCAAGTTTTAATATTTTGGGGCTGATGTGCTATTTGCTTTTACTTGGGTGTTTGTGTGATTAATATACTAACTGTGGATTTATAATGAAGTATGGGTCTTTCAGTTATTAACCCCTTAATCTAGATAAATTATTGTTTGGCCTTATCAAAGTTATCCTTGGGGCCTATGTACAACGTTATTTATTTTTTGGGACTTGCTGTGATTGATTTGGGTATGATATTAAGTGGGTTTGATTTAAAGTTTTGGTCCTAATATATTTTGATGAAATCTTATTTGCGCTTAAAATAAAAATTGTGGAACTTTTATTTTAAGACTAAATGAATTTTGATTTTGGGCCTAATTTAAAATTGATTTTAGAACCTATTAAGTTTTAAGGCTTTAAATCAAATAAGGGATTAACAATTTATGGTTTTGGACTCACTTTAAATAAATAAACTGTTGGCTTTTATTTTATTTTATTTATATTTGAGTCATTCTTTAAGCTAAAGTTTTGAGTTTAATGTATAACTTTGAGCTAAATTTGATGTTTGGATTTGTGTCTAGTTTTGGCTCAAATTATATGGTAGGATTTTTTGGCTTAAAGTTTGGACATTGAACTTGGTCTATTTTGGTTATATTATTGGCCTAATTTGGTTCCATGGGCCTCAAATCTCCTATCGTTAATTTAAAGTCTACTTTGGTTTCGAGGCTCTAAATTCAAATTTGGTTAGTTTTGGACTAGGTTCATACAATGTTATTTTTTTTGGGCTCAAATTTATTTAATGTTAGACCGGATTTCATTTAAAGGAAGAGTTTCGGATTAATTTTGTTAGAGATCTTAAAATCTCTATAAGGTTTGAACTTTGACTTTTATATTGTTCGACTCAAAATTCATATAAGGAAAATTTGGATTTTTGGAATTGGGATTAGGGTGTTGGGTCTTAAAGGAGTTAATTTAACCCGTAAAGATTGGATTAACTTTGAATTTCATTCAAATATAATCCATAAAGAATTCGACCCAAATTCGATTAGAGCCCTATAAGAGTATTGACCTCTTGGGTCCTATTTTGGTTTTAGCTTAAAATCCAACTAAAGATTATGTTGAGATTAATTTATTTCGATCTCAATATAATGGATTTTAGCGTAATTAAATTAGATTTATTGCTTAATCTGGTTGTCTAGGCTTTAATTCTAGATAAGTTGGATTTAATATCTAATTTGGGTTCTAGATTTTAAATATTTACATTGCATAGGGGGCGGCAAGTAACGCTGTTCAAGTGATCAATTATTAATTTTTCTTGATCAATTGGTCTAGTAATATTCAATTAAGTTAATCAAAACAGCATGTTGCCTTCGCGACCTCTGTTGTGGAGAGCAACTTTATTGAAATTACATAAATGATAGTGCAGAATTAATTATGCAGACTGTGATCGGCCCCTTCAGTTTGACACAGTTTGGCCGAATAACAACGCACTTGTGATGATAAGTACGTGACGAAGTATAGACTTTTCATGTGGGCATAAGTCCGTCCTGCGATAGACTTTTGTTTGACAAAACTTATTGTCAGTACTTGATCATTACAATAAGGTTACCACTTGCAATTAATTTTCTGTCCTTCGATGGAGATTAATGTTGTATTAGGTGCCTTGTTATGGGTCCCCATTTGGTTTACTTGCCCATAACCTTATTTATGCTATGACATAAATATTAACTATGAGTAATATTATTTTGTTCTCTATATTAATTGTCTGCTTAAAGTTTAAATATCTATCAATATTACGTTCATTTAAGTGCTTGTGTCACTATTTCAGAAATACATTTAGGGCATTATATCTGAAGGGGATAGTATAAAAGGTTCCCTATAAAGATTGTTGTAACATGTTAATTTCTCTATTAATCTTGTTTCACTAAGGAAAAATGGAACATAAGGGAGTGCATTAGGAAAATCCAATCTCACTTTAAACTTAAGGCACTAAAGATAGAGTTGTCTAGGACTTGCTCATGCATATGGTATCATTTCTTTTCCTGCACAATAAGACCTTTTTCAAGTTAGTTAATTACAACATTCTACACAACAGTGGACTTTCCACGAGTTTATGTCTTATTGAGCGAGAAAAGAAAGTTTGAGTGGGAAAAGACTTTAAGTACTCATTTAGCAACTATCCCTCAGAATAAAGAAATGAAGTTGCAGTTGGGACATCACAATTAGAATGCAAAAGAAATAGGATAAGAATTTCAGATATTACTTTTGCAAGAAGGGTGGTGGATATCTGAAAATGAATTGCTTCTCAATTTAGTTTATTTCTGCTAGTCGAGTTTTGTACCTTTACGTGTTTTTTGGTGTGTAACTTATAGTTCTACTACTCACATAAAGTATATTAATGCAAGGTCGTCAGTGAAGTCAATAGCTAAATGATGTTGAAAGATACATCTATGTTGGGGCTATGGCAAAACAATGACAAGTGAGGCTATATGGACTTATATTATCATTAATGACTAGTTATTTTGAATTAGATGAGATAATCTCTATTTCTATTTTGAGTAAATTTGGTTAATCTTGTTCATATAGAAATTGCCAATTTGTCTCTTTCTATATTCAAAAATTTTGGTTCACTATCATTAATGATAACCTATAATTTTAATGCAATTGCCATGCGAAGAAACTTACATGTTAGTGTAAATGGTACAAAACACATTAAATAAAATTAAGGACATGGTAAGAAATATGATTAGTCATTTTTCTTTACCATGATTTCTGATAGAGAGGCATTTAAGACTGCAACATTTAGTGTTCATAGAGTTCTAAACTATGCGGCATCAAACTAAAACCCTTTAAGAATTTTGAATATGTAAAAGTCTAATATTAGACAAGTGCATATTTGGGGTTGTCCAATAAGGTAAGGTCTCTAAGCATATAAAAGAAAACTGGACTCATGAGCTGTAAGTTGTTGCTTTGTTAGATACTCTATAAGGTTTTTGGATGGAATGTAAAGTTTTTTTTTGAGGAAGTTGAGATTGAGTGGGAGATAAAGTTAAAGACATTATCTTTGACGACGAATTTCATTTCCTCATATAGTTGCACTTGGTAATGATTATGTTTCCATTCCTAACATTGACAAGATGCAAATTTGGTCATCAAAATAATGTTGAGGAACTCCCTGCCCAGTATATAGAAGTTACTTCTAAAAGGCAAACTCAACAACCTCAAAACTGGATGAAACTCATGGATGACTTTGATAATTACTATTCTCATCAAATTGCATAAAGTAGTGAAACTCATTGGTCATAAATGAATATTTAAGACCCAAGAGTTTCAAAAAGGGCAATGTGGGGAGATATTAGGTATATCTAGTCATCAAATATTTTATCAAAAGGAAGATGATTATAAAGAGACTTTTCTTTCGGTTATTGAAAGACTCTTTAGAATCATTATGATATTTTGGCTCATTTATTATTGAGCTAGCTCTCCATTTATGGTGTTACAATTATCATTAAGTGGTTTCTTCATTTGGTGATGAGATAAATAAAATTGATAATTGTACATACCGTAGGTTCAGTGGGAGTGAATTCCATTACTAAATAAATTAAGCTTCACTCATTCAGTGCCCTAAGAATGAGTATAAAGTTAAGGATATGCAAAAAACTACTTATGTTAAGAAGTCTTTTGTATGCTTAAGTATGTACGTATCTGGATACAATGTATATAGCCTAACTACTTGGCAGATAGTTAACCCTTATAATGGATTATCTAGAAAGCAGTCATAAAGGGTTTATAAAGTGTTCTTGGAGAACAAAAGAATTTTATTCTCACTTATCAGAAATCGGATCTTTATAGAGATCGTTCGGTAATCGATTCACGATTTTTGAGGATGCCCATACGATTCACGATCCGATTTTGGCTTAATCGCTAATGGAAGAACTATGTTGGAAAGAGTGCCAAGCAAACACTCATAGTTCATTCCAATATAGCAGTTACGTTCTATTTTATTTGGGGCATCTTATCAAATGATATGATTGCGAATTATTGTCAGCAGACTGCATATTAAGCATGGTATTGAACTACCAGTAAAGATAAATGTGACAATAAATCGGTCTTGCCATATTCAATCAACAGAAGCTCTTCGATATCGATACATCAAGTTTCTTGTTGTTAAGGAAGAGTTCAGAATAGACAGTTTTCTCATAGAACATATAAAGATGAATTTTATGCTAGCAAAATCCATTAACTAAGGTATTAACACTTAAGGACTTTTACGAGCATACTGCTCATATGGGTGATTTTTTCGGATCATACCTTAGTTTAGTGGGAGTTGATGTTCTATGCATTTAGTTTCAGCTTTTGGACCATTTAGTTTTCTGCAGAATAATTGATGGTTATTCTATTTCTGAACTCAATTTTGTGTTTATTTGTGATGTTTACATTGCATATGGATTGATCTCATTAAAGAGTAAAATTGGACCAGTTGGAAATAGGCATGATTAAGACCACATTGCATGATATTTCCATGTTGCTCTCCATATTTGATCTATATCATTGAGTGTACTAGTATGTTGATTATCTTGGTTGAGTCACGATATTGGATGTGACGAAAATTGGGATAGTCTCATTGCTAGTGTATGAGATGGACTACATTGCCAGGCAATAGTCAAAGAATAAATGGCATATAGTTGTACACATAAGGAAGTATAATTGTTTGTGGAACAATATGTAGCCCAAGTGGGAGATTGTTAGGAATTATTTAATTCATAATATGTGGGCAACATATTTATTTACAATTATATTTGTCATTTAATTATTAGTGGACTAATTAAGTGATCTAAATCCGATGGAGTCCTAAGGCTACTGAATTTGATATGTACACAAAACGTAGATACTTAATATGAATCAACTTAGGGGATTATGGGAATCCTAATTTGATACCTATATAAAGAACTTTATGGTTATGGTCCCCAATATAATAAATCGTACATAGTTTTCTATTCTCCCCATCAAGATGGAAAACGAAGGTCCCGTAAGGAATTCGGAGATTTAGTTGAGGAAGACCACAAAACCAAACTTGTTCGTGTTCGTGGGATGCTTGTGTTCGTGTTCGTAGGAGATCTACAATTGAGGTATTTCTTATAGAGATCTTGCGATGTATCTAGGTATTTCGATTATTCCATTAATCTTTGATGATTATAGCATGATGTGTTATCGTAGAATTATTCCGCATGTTCTAGGATGATTTATAAGTTTTATATTTGTTGTTGTAAAATTCCAACACAAATTTCTATTAGAAAAATTTTAAAAATAAACCATGGACTAAAAAATGTAGTCATATTATTTTTTAAGTTCGACGAGCAAAAATTAAAAAGATAGAGTATAGAAAATTATAATCCGATTTTTGGTTTGCTTTGGTTTGGCCAATAGAATTGATGAATTTTGAATTTTTTTGATAATGTAAAATTGAAAAGATTTTTGTTCAATTTTGGTACCAATTGAAAATCTGATTTCAAGTTAATTTGATCGGATTAGTGGAATCGTGTGCACCTGTAAACATAAGTGATTACTAATCAATTTCAAAATTTAACTATACAAAATGCGTAACTAGGCTGGCATCCCTTTATACGACTTGTGTGGTTAAATCAAAGAGAGCGTTGAAAAAAAAGGTGGACAACAATTAGATGTAACATTCCACCTTTTGTCAGGAATTCTATTTGCAGCAATGAAAGCATTATTCATCTGACTTGACACAACTTATCAATGATCGGTGATAAAATTCCACCTTTCTCTCACTTTTTCTTTTTTTGGTTATGATTCTAAATGAATGAAAATATTAAAAGATGAAAGAAACTGGACTTATCCTTTTTCTTGTAAGTAGAAACAGATTTTTTTCTTCTTTTTTCTTTTTTTTTAAAAAATAAAATCTTCTTCTTTTTTTCCTCTTTTTTTTTAGCATCCCAGTGTTTAGGCGCACAATATTTTGGATATTTACACAATTTCTCAAGAATGGTCGAAGTTGCAGACCTCAGTCAATTGTGTCGATGCTAGATTTTTCGAGTGTGATTGCTTGTGAGAAAATTTTCAAAATTTTTCATTTTTGAGAGATACAATTTTAGAGAGTTTGATTGTTTGTGAAATAAGTGAGTTTTTTTAGAAAAAGAAAATTTCATTTCTTTTTAAAATTAACTCAATTTTCTCTTTTATTTTCACACTTCTCAATACCCAACTATACTATTTATTTCTCTCTCCTCATATTCATATAAATAATTTCGGTAGTTTCTTTAATTTATAACAATTTTGTTATTTTTCTCTTAATCTTGATGACAAAAGGTACAAAATGAGATCCATATTACTTATTTTGGTTCAATATTTTATTTTTTATTCAATTTTCTTACATTATGTTTTACATTAGTATTTCCACAAAAAATTCTAAAAACAATCAATATCTCTAAAAGATTCTCCATTACATGAACACAAATATTATTTTTTCTCTATCCATTCTAGTTTCACTTTAAAAAAAAAATCACCGCTATTCATTCAGAAAATAAAAATGGATGGAACGAAAACACAACTAATCACAACCTTCTTTTTCTTTCTTTTTCTTTGGGCTGAGCCATCCAAACATAATCAAAGAAACTTGGAGAAATTACACAGAATACGCTGATTTTTGTACCATTACCACACAATACGCTCCTATTACTCTTGTGCCTATTTTTTTTACTTTTGTACCTAATTTTTTTTTTACGCTCATTGCTATTTTTTGATTATTTTTATTTTTTTCGTTTTTTTTTTGTTCTTGCATTGTTTTATATGTTATATAAGTTGTTTCGAGGTTGTTTAAATTTGTTTCTTTATTGTCTCTATGTTGTTTCTTTGTTGTTTCGATGTTTCAAAATAACTGTAACCTATTTTTTATGCTGTTTTTATTCATATTTTTATATGTTGTTTCTTTGTTGTTTCTATTATTTCGGTGTTATTTTATAATATTTTTAATGTTGTTCTAATAATATTTTTGTTTTTTTCATGTAGTATTTAATGTGTAAATACAATTTTTACCTATTTTTAAGCTCTTTTTATTCATGTTGTGTTTTAAATATTTTTTACGTTGTTTCTGGGTTGTTTCCATACCCTTTTTAATGTTGTTCTGATATTTCTTTGTTGTTTCAATGAAGCTTTCGATGTTTAAATACAATTTGTTACCTATTTTTAATAAAAGAAACATGTTAGAAACAATGTTGAAACACAGAAACATGTTTGAAACATGTTAGAAACTTGTTTGAAACATGTTTGAAATAAACAAAGCGTAAAATTTTCCGGGAATTTTTGCTGCAGCGTATTGTTGTGTAAAAAAAGAGCGGGGAGCGTAAATTTAGGTAAAATTACACCGGGAAGCATAAATTTAGGTAAAATTGCATCGGGAAGCGTAAAAGGCTAAAATTGACTTAAAAAAGGTGAGTATTTCTGTCATAAGCTCAAGAAAATTCTCATCCAAGCCCCTTTTCTAAAAAGTAAAACCAAAAATATATTTCTACTTATTAAATTGCGAAAACTAACCTTTAATTTCAGCCAAATTAAAAAAAAATACCCAAAAACTTATGTGAGACGGTGAAAGTCCGTGAAACTGTGATACTTTTAGTGCAGAAAGTGATATTTGTCTAAATACACTAATTTACTTTTTACACTAAAAGCATCACATTTTACACTAGGTATAAGGTTCGATTAATTGCAAAAAGGTACTTGCAAGTTTAAGGAATTGATTTTATGGAGAGTTTTCACCATTTGCCAAGCTAGTATCGGTGAGGATGATTATTTCTCGGCTACTCAACGTGGATGGCCTTTGCATCACATTGATATTAATAATGCTATACACGGTTATTTAGATGAGGAAGTATATATGTTGCTTCTGGATGGATATTCTAAAGCTAAGCAGGGGAAGTATGCTTACAGAAACAAACTCTCTATGGGTTAAAATAGGCCTCCCGATAGTAAAACCTAGAATTTTCTGACAAATTACTTGCTTTTGGCTTTGCACAGTCACCTCATGACAACTATTTATTTGTCAAGAAGCTTGTTGGTGCGTTTTTGGCTTAATCATATACGTGGATATGTCCTTATCACAAGTACTTCAAGCACTCACGTTCAGGAATTGAAGGATTACTTGAATGGTTTGTTTACTATAAAGGATCTGGGGAGAACATAATATTTTCTTGGTTTGGAACTGCTCGGGAGTAGTAAAGGGACACATCTCAATCAGAAGAAATATATACATGACTTACTTAAGGATACAGAGCTTCTAGGGTGTAAACCATCCTTTACATCCTTTCCACAAGGGTACAATATTTCAGCACAAATATGTGCTAAGTATCAAAGGTTGGTTGGGAGACTTCTTCACTTGAATTTATCCAGGCCAGATATTTCGTATGGGGTATAACAATTAAGCCAGTTTGTGAATGCTCCTACACATTCACATTGGGATGCATTTGTTGAGGTAATCGAAGGGAACCACATCTTTGGGTTTATTCTATCCCGTGGGAGACTTGAAGAAGTTTGAGGCGTTTTGTGATGCTGATTGTGGTAGGTGCTTGCTCTAGGAAGTCAGTGACATGTTACTGCACTTTTCTTGGTAATTCTCTTATGTCGTGGAAGACAAAGAAACAGAAAACTATGTCTAAATCTTCTGCGGAAACATAATACATGTCCATGGTGGCCACTGTTTGCGAATTACAGTGGTTACATCATCTTTGTCATGACTTATACATTCCTCTCACCTTACCTATTGAGTTTTTTTTTTTTTTTTAGTAAAACCTTACCTATTGAGTTGCTATGTGATAACAAGGTTGCAATGCACATCACCGCTAATCCTGCGTTCCACGAGCAAACTAAGCACTTTGATATTGATTTCCATATCGTGAAAAATCAATATAAATTTGGTCTTATACTTCCTCGTCAATTTCTACTCTAAATTAACGTGATGATCTTTTCACGAAGACACTTGATGGACCCGTGTTCCGGAATTACTTACTCAAGTTAGGAATGTGTCGTTTTACCCACACTCCAACTTGAAGGGGTTTTGAGTTTGCTGATGCTAGTATGCTATTTAAAGTGATTTGAAAGATTGTGTTTTAGTGCCCATTTTCATTAGCAACAATGTTTACGTTCTTGTAATTGTGCTTGTCATTAGTGTTGTTTTTAGCTTTCCCATACATTAGTCACATGTTACGTTTTTAGTTGTTTTAGAGTATGCTATTTTGTACACATGGCAGTCTTAAATTAGGTCATTAAAATCTGGCGGGATTTGTCCTATATATATAGGACATGAGTTTGTCTTCTTTATTTGAATTGAATCAATAAAAGTTCATTAGATTTTTTAGAGATCTTAATATGGTTTCCTTCCAATATTTTTAATTTCTTCATATACTAGCATTAAATTGATTCTTTATCAAATGAAAACCTTTACCCAAGTTTTTGGTTCTCTAATGGAAAACATAATTAGCTATAATATGGAAGGCAACCTGATTATCATACCACAAAGTGATAGGAGTGGAAATAAGTAAAAGTAAATCCTTAAAAGAAATCCACTGGAGCTCACAAAATGTTTTGCTTAAGGCCCTATATTCTCGCTCCCGCTAATGATCTAGAAATAACAGTCTGTTTCTTAGTTTATCAGGACAAAAGGCATTACCCAAGACACAAAAATAGTAAGAGACTTCATTATATCAGTATAGAAAGCTCAATCAACATCATCGTATGCTATGACAACCAAGCTACTGTGAGAAGAGTAGAAAAAGGCTTTTATAAGGACAACATTTTAAGTATCTCAATAGATGAAGTGTTGTATTCCAATGAGTAGTGTGACGGTTATTAACTAATTGACTTAATTGTTGCACAAAGTGTGTAATATCTACTCTTGGCAAGTTCAAGTATAAAAATTTGCCCACAACCCTCATATTGTTCTGGATGATGAAAGGTTCACCAACATTCCCTGACAACATTAGACCAACATGAAAAGGTAAAGTGGCAGGTTTACAATCCAACAAGCCTGTGTTCCATAGTATATTCCAAGATAATTCATACCTATGGGAAGATAGAAGCAAAAATGAACCAGGATAGTTAGATCGCTATAATTGAAGTGGATCTCCCTCGTGAACTGTAGTTTGATTCGCAAAATTGTGATTATGTTGTGCATCGCCCTGCTGATGAGCGCTACCACCAACTACCACCACACTCCAAGCGACAATTCTCGATTTCATCATGAAAATCAATCAGAAAATTAATGTAGGTCCCAAGGGTGTGAGTAAAGTCTAGACGAGAGGGGGATTTAATATATAGACTTTACCAAATTTTTCGAGTTTTAATAAAATTAGAGTTTTACAAGAAAACATCTAAGTCTTTTGAAAGACAGTTGTGTTAAGCTTCAGCAGAAGAGTTAACCACTCAACAGACTTTGAGAGAGCTATTGATAGAGTAACTCAGCTGAATGAAGTTAACTTTTAGAAATTCAGTTTTCTTGATTCACAGCAGAAGTCTTACACCCTTTTTAAAGCTTGCTTTATCAATACTTATACTTTTGATTGGTTATTATTAAATTGGATAGCAAATATAGCAAGTAAATAAAATTGTAGAAAATAAATGCATGTTTTTGGTTGATTTTAATTGTCTACTATAAAACAACTTGTTTTTAATTTTCTATATGTTGTAGCTGTATCAATTACATGTATATCCGTAATAGTAATATTCTACTATGAATATTATTTTGTTTTTGGTTGATTCATGCATGTTTTTCTATTATGAACAAGATTCCCACATCTTCCACATTTGGCTCTGGCATTTTTCTCCCAAGCTGCCTTGTGTCTTCTTTTCTTTGGCCTTCCACATTTTGCCTTGCCTTCCGGCGGGAGAGTCTTCAATGTTTTGATTTCATATGGCAGGATCCAAGTATCTTCATGTGGGATTGGATACACTGTTTCCAAATAAGTTGCTTCCATTGTTTCCTTCATGTAGTATGCCAAGCAGTATTGATACGGATCTTCATTCAATTCTTTTAGTACCGCTAAAGCAGGTGGGCAAGGAATTTCATCCATTTAAAACTTGTTGCATGCAAGTCCTTTTTTTAAGGTCCACAACAAATGTTTTCTCAGCTTCTGTGACTTTGAAGATAAAATTATTTGATCTCTTCACCTGAAACATATAAGAAACATTTATGAAATAAGGGATCATGTGCTGAAAGTTTGTAGTATATTACTCTTAAATATTGTGAAATGGTGTAGTTTTTCCCCATATACTCTTCAACTTTTTTTGTCATCCTTGAAAATATTGATCTTGCTTCATTTCGATGTCTGCATGCCCAATCTGAACTAAAGATCTCACGTACTCAAGCAAAGCTATTACTAGTAGGTCTCTCCCCGCTACAGTTGATGCATTCAATGATTCTGTGATGTTTGAAGTCATGACAAAATATCTTTTGGTCCGAGTGGAGTCGTGTCCATTTCTCGTGAACCTAGGTGATGGACAAATAAGGTCTAGTTTTTCTTGTTTATCTTTGTCAAGTGCAGGCATTTATTTTTCGAATTATTCATTCATGTATGCTTTTGCTGTTGCTATGAATGGATCTCTTATTTCGTTGTTTTTCTTTTTGAAGTTTGCCTTCAAATTGTTTAGGAGATGATACGTGCATAGTCCATGAGATACCTTAGGATATAATTGTTCGCCTTATTTTTAGCTTCACCGCAAGTGTACGGTGCAGTTTACAGAATAGGGTTAGCAAGGTCGAATTGTACTAAGTACTGGGATTATAATAACCTTATTTTTATCCAGACAATCAAAAGTGAGTGAATTGGTTTTGTAAAACTAAGACAAGAATTTGTCCTAAAATAAACAAAGTAAAGAGTGATTGAAAGATCAAGAATATGAATGGATTCCTGGGTTATGGTTTCAGTTAATATCCCCTTTTATTATCAGATTAATCAAACCAAAGTTATACGTATTCTTCCCTATAGAACAATCACAAAAGTAATTTACCCTCTCCCTCGAGATGCATGTAAAAACGTTGATTGGAATATCTATGCTAGCATTCTACTCAACATGAGATATCCAACTCCCAAAAGCACAAAAGATTAAATATCCTCACAAATATTCACAGACTTCTCAATCTTGCAAATATTCACGTCAAGTACTCACAAATCTAGTATTGAAACTCATCTTTTCGAATTATGAATCAATACATCAAACAAGTTAAACCAATAGCTTTTTGATAAAACAAGAATTAAAACAAAGTACTCGAAGAGGGTTGGAAAACAATAACTTCAATTTCAATTAATCATCTAATAAAAGTATCCATTAACATACTCCCAAACACGGGAATGAAAACATGTTTAGCCAGACATGGGAAATAAACAATTCATAGATAAATTATTCATGTTCATGTCTAACTAATCGCGAATAAAGATACTATGGAATGCAAAGACTCAGGGACGTCGATAATCTCTCGATCTATCTTCAATCCTCAAGCGTGTTGTTGTAGCCTTAATCGATCTCTCCAATTCTCCGGTGGAAAGTTTCTCTTTCCTCTGCTTTCTACGGCAAAAATCAGTATTTGTTTCGTTTGTGGTCGCCTCATCTCTATTCGTATTTCGTTCGGGTCGAAACCTAGTTCAAAATCTGTCAAACTCTGTTTTCCCGCATAGGCGCACGGGCCGTACGCCTAGCGCACGCCCAGCTCGTGCTAGGTGCCGCAGGAAGTTTCTTTTCACTGAAGGACGCACGGGCCGTGCGCATCACGCACGACCAACCCGTGCGCCATGTCGTGGCTCGATTCTCAGTCTGGGTTAGCGCACGGGTCATGCAAGGGACGCACGCCCTGCCCGTGCGCACTCTTTGGACTTGGATTTGTTCATTTTTCTTTTTTCTCGCCGGTTCGTCTGACTTCTTCCCGATTCAACTCCAAACTTCATACGTTACTTAAAGTATCGGCGGCTATTTATCGCAATGCTCCGAATTGTTGCCAAAATGCTACAATTATCAATAAGTTCCTACAAAATGAGCAAAGCGTAATACCTTTTCCACAAAACAGAAATAAAGCATTTTTTACTCATTTAATACATGCATAGCAACTAATTCAAGCTACAATTAAGCCCAAAATACATGCAAAACACATATCAATCAATACTTAATCATTAAAATAATATATTTCTGAGAAATTTGTATGGAGAATATTTTTGAAACTATATGTGAAACATGAAAGAAACATATATGAAACAATAGTGAAACATCATCTAAGGAAATATTTACATCCTGTACCTCATTTATTGTTCGTTTGATACTCACGTGTCTGTCTGAGACTATGCACAACCCTTCCCTGAGACCAAACACTACAAGAAAACAATCAAATTCCAACGAAATAATTCCAATGGAATAAAAAACTGTTGGAATATTCGAAATTCCAATACTAAAGCATACCGTTGGAAAATTCCAACAGAAAGTCCAACGGTTAGCAAAACCATTTGATACCGTTGGAATATTTTTTCCATAGGAATTTTCATTGGAATTTTGTCATTCCAACGGCCATTATACCAATGGTGCTTTTCCATTGGAATTTCTGTTGGAATCGATAATTCCAATAGAAATTGGCCAAATACCAACGAATTGTTTTCGTTGGAATTCTCTTGTTTTCTTGTAGTGAAAGGTTTGTCTGATCTTTCTGAAAAACCATACCAAACTTCCATCATTTTCAGAATCCACTATTGCAAAAGCCAATGGGAAAATGATCCCATTCCCATCCTGTGTGCATGCAGACAACAAAGTCCCGCCATAACTTGCTTTCAGGAATGTACCATCAACAACAATTATAGGCCTACAGTGTCCCCATCCTTTTATTGATTATTTATAGCCATGAACAAGAAGAGGAATGTGTCATCCTCTTTTCTTACTAATTCAACTTTGTCGTCCCTAATGTTAACGAGGCTTTCAAATTCCAATTGCAATTTTTATCCAGGCACTTTACGTAGTATTGCTTTTTCCACGACTTTTTGACCTTATATTGGAAGTAATTTTTCAACGCATAACAATTGATATGTTTTTATCAATTCATCCTTGGTGTTGTAGAATCTCCTTTTTGGAACTGTTCTTCACCATTTCTAGTTTCTTGAATTTATATTGTTTCTCCGACAATATATTTGCTGATGAGGTTTGCGTAGTCGATGTAGTCAATTATATTTTGGTCCATGTTTTCCATCAAGGAGCTCTCTACTGACATGCTGCTCGTTCCTTCTATTGCATTTTGTTGTGTTGTTACTTGTAGGCTTGTCTCTTTTGATTTGGAAAGGTATTGGCCTTCTGAGTTCCAAACTGTATCTATGCACAGAGGAAACTTCATCCAATCTGTTTCTTTACTTTTCACTTGGTAGAACTTGATTGTAATCATTTTCGATCTTCAATGGTGGCAAAGCTTCTGTCAATTGTATTTAATCTGCATTGAATTTGTTGTTCCAAGATTTCCTTTAGGGTGCTGAAAGTGCAGTCCATTGGAATCAGTATTCATGTTAACTCAAAGTTGATATAATCTCTATTTTTTTCCCATTGTCCATTGTGGTATACCACTGCTGGGATTTTCTCCATGCAACTGTGGAATTCAATGAAATTTGCCTATGTGAAATATATAAGAAACATAAATGAAACAAATATGAAACATTAATGTTTCATGCACGGGAAGAAGCAATGTGTTGTATTAGATGATGCATTGCCAATAGCAACAATTGTGAAACAACAAAGAAATATATGTGAAACAATTACCTAATGTATTGCATACAGATTTTTGAGATTCACACAATTGTTTTGTAGATATTCATGAGAAGCAATTTTTGTAGAAGTTTGGATTATAATTCAAACAAGATAAGCATTTTATAAGCTCAAAACTGCCAAGTTGTTCGAATTCTCATGCAAAATTCCTGGTTCAATGTCAATTTCATCCGATATATATTGAATTCTAATTTTCTATCTGGAAAATCATGAAACTGATCGAAAAAATATTTTTTAGAATAAAATAAATAGATTGTGTTGTTATTACCTGGTTTGTTCTTCTTCTTCCTCTTGATCTGGAGTTTGATTTGTTATGTCGAACAGGTCTCTTCTCGCCTCTTTGTTTCCAGTGATCTGTGTTTTTCTTCTGGTTTTTGTTATGTGTTGTGATGGAGATTTGAATTTTGATCGGGGATCTGTTGCACCGTGAATTTTGGAGCATAAATATCCTCTTATACGCTGCAGCTTATACTGGTCCTATTTTTGAGCGGGAGCGTATTTGTACGAAATGGTTAACAAAGCAGCGTATTTTGAGAGAATTAGGGCTGAGAAGGTGGGTATTCCTTGTAAACTTTTATAGAATTTCAGTTTTTAAGTTTTCATGAAATTCATCAATTCTCTATAATGCCCAAATATCTTAGAACTCATGATTTTCACAATTCCAGAAATTACATAGAATTAGTATAGATACTTACCTTGATCCATAACAATTCTTCTTGAACAAATGAACACTTAATATAAATTATTCTCTTCCTCCTTGCCTTTTCTTTTCACTCTTCTTGATGGTGTGAAGAATCCATAACTCTCTCATTTTATAATAATATTCTATACGTTTTTCTTTTTCATATTAAAGAGAAGAGTTACTTTTCTCATTTATGGCAGAGGAAGAGGGATTAATTATCTCCCGGTTTCAACATCTTTCATCTCCTCTTAGCCATCAAAGAAGAGCATTCAAGTTAAAACTTACATTCATTAATATGGGCCATTTAATGGCATTAAATCCAACATTTCTCCCCTTGGCCCATATGATGACTTGAGGATTTAATCACAACTTTAAGTGTGCACAATGTGCTAAATCCACCATAATGTCATTTAGGGGGCTTATCTTTAATTAAGATAAAATTGATTGGATCATAGGGCGGTCACACATCATTTATTTGACATGATTCCTTCCATGTATCACAAGATCAATCCAACTTAATATCATCCTTAATTTAGGTGAATTTATATCAACCATACTTTATTTATTTATTTCTTGAAGAAAGACTTATCATGTTATTACATCAAACATTACATGTATGACACATTTTCAAGAAACACAACTATAAATTGAGTCAGATTGAGTGGCATAACATAAAGAGCAAATATAAAATGTATATATATACACATACGTTTAATTACGCTAACAAGGACTTTCTATAATACCCATCATTTCGAAATGAAAAAAATGTGTTAGGTGGTAACCCCGAAGTTAACGGATCCAAACAGTACCATTAGATTGGTGCTAATATTTAATAGACACTCATGTTTCTACGAATCTACGAACATTAGATTTAATTATTAATTACTTTAATTCCATGTGTTTAATCAGTCTTTAGAGTACTTGTCATTCTTTGAGAATTAGAGACCACAATGCTTGCAATATCACAATAAATTCTTCCATCCAGTCCAATGGCTATCCTTCGATCATTACAATTTCAAATTGAGACAAAGTTCCAGCTAAATGAACTCCGATTATATTAATACTGGCTTTAAATTCAGTTGCCACAAATTTAGCTTCCTTTAGTAGAAAGGGAATAGTACATTAATTAGGGTCTTTCACTCATCCATGATATCGCTCCTCCATAGCCTAAAAGGAACAAATATCCGAATGTGGACTTCTGGGTTGTGTCAACACATCCAACTATAATAATCAATATCCTATAACTTCGAGATGATTAGACCTCTTGTAAGTGGGCATGTGTTCTTTGGTGCCTTGTAATTATAAGAAACTTAGATATTTTTAAAAATTACAAAGTGGTCCTTAATCGGGATTTTTTATCCTTTAAAATTGCACCTTCATTAGGGATTTATTTTAATTAGACTAAACATAGGTAACTGTTGTAATTATTCCTCTTTATATAATTGTAAAAAAATCACAAATATAAACTAACAAAGCTACATTTATATAAAGGACATGGCTAACATAATACTATTATAAGTCAACAAGACCACAATTATATAAATCAATAAAAAAAAATCATATAAGTCAGACAATGCCACATTCATTTTCAATAAATTATTAATTATCTGAGTATTCGTCAAGGCATGTGAAATAGAGATTTCTAAAGGTTGGGATACATTTGGCTTGAATCAGACGTGCAATACGTTGTCTCGATTTTTTCTTCCTTCTCTAGAAATGTTCCTTGGTGCATTACGGGTCATTGCGGATTCTTTTACGCCGCCTTAGCCTAATATATTTTCGGGTTTCACATACCTTCCGCGAAGCAAATACGACAACTGACGAACCATCTAAAAGAGCGCATGAAGTTTGATGATACCCGAGCCGAGCTGTGAAAAATTAATCCACGTCATCAGTCTAGCACATACCCGAATAGGCGACCCGCGGGTGACGTCAACAATGATGTATGACAACACGTCACGAATAAGGCTCGCCCGCTACACGAGCCCAACCGCTACCGAGCCGCTACAAGCCCAACCGCAACACTCAGGAGCCCCGAGCCCAAATTTCAAGATGAAACGCACGCGCGCGGCCTTCGTGTAAAAATAAACACATGCCCATACTTAACACTTTATTGGTATCGAAACCGCCACATGTCGAGGATTATGAAGAGAAGTCGACAAGTGGCAAACTTTGGCTATCATGCACAACTATAGAGGACATGTGTCGTGTTTTGACTATTTTATTAATTAATGAATAGTTAGTGCAAAGATGATTATTGTAAACCCACTTACTCAAAGGGGTATAAAGAGTCCGAAAAGGAGAAAAACAAAAAGAGGGAAGAAAATAGGAACAAATTATAAGAAAGACCGACCCCAATATTCCCGCAAAGCAAAATACAAAAAGGCATAATTAGCTAGAAATAAACACACGTTACGCACGCGTTTTCATTTCCACGTGTTAAATCTTTTACATATTTCGCTTGTTGACCAAAACGCACGCCAACAAAGTTGGTTCAATGTGGTGGCCTTCTTCGCCTCCTTTTTGGTGTTGGAAAAGTTGTGAAGGAAATTGCACTTTTGGGGTGTGATTTTCTTGGAAACTCGATTGTCTAATGATAAAAGTAAAAATCGATTTTTGTTCTACTCTGTGAGAACATTAAAATCGAATATTTGTTTGTCCAAAATAGTGTTTGGATGAAGGAGAAATTAAAGCTTAAAGATGATGTATTGGAATTAATTTAAAAGAAGAAACCATTTGGGTTTGTCTTCTTTTAAATGTGGGTTTGTCCCACATGGGAAGACAAAGGCATTTTAGACTAGTATATATAATGTTACCTTTTAGTAAGGTGTAAGATTATATTGCATAGAGGCTCTCTCTATACGCGCCCCCGCAGGGGGGTGCAAATCACGGTCCGGTTCGAGCTCCCAACCACTGACTTGTGTGCGAGCGCGACCTGCGTACACGAATGTCGGACTGAAATCGAGCCACATAGTCTAGCTTATGTTTTACAGAATTTTTATTTTCGAAATTAAATTTGTAACATATTTTATTTTCGAATTTAATTATATCTCAGAATAAAGAAAAGAAATTAATTCCTACCTGTAACATCTGATTTAATTTTGAAATTAAATCTGTAACAACAAATGTAATTAATGTGTAACAGCAATGTGCCTTTAAATTTCTCAGTCTGTCCTCGACGTATTATAAATAGCTGAAATTCCAGCAGTTGAAAACACACTCTCAACATCTGCACTTGATATATTTTCCTGCATATTGTTTTGAAAAATCCCTTTGGCCTCCTGCATATTTTGGTGATATTTTCCAGGCATTTCTTTAGTTCGCCGGATACAAAGGTAGTCCGGTTATCCCGTCTTATCCTGGGAAACAGACGCCCAGAATTGGGGACGAATCTGTTTTAAGGATAGTGTGTCAAACACACGATTCGGGCCATTTGTTTTTATGAGCATTCTGTAATTTGTAATTCCATCTGATTCTGTAATTTTTCGATTCTCGATTTTATAAACCGTACTGCGAAATATTTTTGTAACAAACTTAAAACAGATTCCTGATATATTATTTCTGGTACAATTTATGGTTTTCTAAATTCTGGAAATTTTTATCAAACTTTAATCAGAATTGCTTCTAGCCGATATTTGCTATTAAATCAGGCTTTGGATTAAAAACAATTTTAAGCTTATTTCCAGTACAGCTTATTGAACGACATATTTGCAATTTTCGGATAAGTTTAAGAACTTTCAATTCTCTGTAGTTGCAAAACCTGTTTTGTTATTCATAGATATACATTAATCAGTTCGTTGTTTCTTTTTTATTCTCTGTAGAGGCTCTGAAAAGAAATTGTTCATTCCTGTGGCTGCTAAAGCCAATGTTGTGGAGCATGGCGAAAGCTCCAAATGGAAAAAGAAAATCGGGAAAACGGTAAAGGGTTCAATAATTGGGGACAAAAGGAGGCATTTCAAGAAGAAATTCAAGGAAAATGCTTCAATTGTGGCGGCAAGGGTCACAAGGCTTCTGATTGCAAGAAACCAAAGAAGAACCTTGAGGCTAACATGGTTGATCACATTTCTCAAGAAGTGTCAGATATGAACCTGGTTGCGGTGATCTCTGAGGTGAACTTGGTAGGTTCAAACCCGAAACAATGGTGGATTGATTCTAGTGCTACTAGGCACGTGTGTTCTGTCAAAGAAATGTTTAGTTCCTTTGAGCCAACTGAAGACGGCGAGAAGTTGTACATGGGAAATTCAGCTACTTCTGAGGTCAAGGAAAAAGGCAGAGTGGTTCTGAAGATGACGTCCGGGAAGGAACTGACTCTAAATAATGCGTTGTTTGTACCAGACATTCGTAAGAATTTGGTGTCTGGTTCGCTTCTAGGTAAGCATGGTTTTCGCATTGTTTTCGAGTAAGGGGTTGTTACTTTGTTAAAAAATCGGATGTTTGTAGGCGAGGGTTATGCTTCTGATGGGTTATTTAAGCTCAATGTAATGGTTGTTAAACCAAAAGCTAATGAAATGAATAACTCTTCTGTTTACTTGCTTGAGTCTTCCAATTTGTGGCATGGTAGACTAGGACACGTTAATTATGATACTCTACGTAAATTGATTAACTTGAATTATATACCAACATTTCATATTGATTCCAAGCACAAGTGTGAAACGTGTTGAGGCAAAGTTAACAAGGAGTTCATTTAAAAATATTGAAATAAATAATGAACCACTTGATTTAATTCACACCGATGTATGTGATTTAAAATCGACACAAACATGTGGAGGCAATTAATTACTTTTATAGATGATAACACAAAGTTTTGTTATGTGTATCTTTTTAAAAGTAAAGATGAAGCTATAGAGAAATTTATTCTCTATAAAAATGAAGTTGAGAATCAACTCAACAAGAAAATTAAGGTGTTAAGAAGTGATCGTGGAGGTGAATATGAATCACCTTTTGCTGAATTCTATGCTCAACACGGAATTAGACACGAAACAACAACACCTTATTCACCTCAACAGAATGGCATTGCAGAACAGAAAAACCGTACACTTAAAGAAATGATGAATGCCATGTTATTAAGTTCGCTTGCCTCGGAACATGTGGGGAAAATTTGTCTTGATGCCTAATTACCTTTTAAATAAGGTACCCCGTAAGAAACTAGATAAAAGCCCTTACGAGCTATGGCATGGAAGAATACCATCCTACAAATACTTACGAGTGTGGGGGTGTCTTGCGAAGGTTGCTATACCTACACCAAAGAAGGTGAAGGTAGGTCCCAAAACTAGTGACTGCTTATTTATTGGATATGCACATAACAGTGCTGCTTATCGATTTCTTGTGCATGAATCTAAATTTGAAGATGTACACAAGAACATGATAATTGAATCGAGAAATGCCTCGTTCTTTGAAAATGTATTTCTGCGCAGATGGAGAGAAGAAGCAAGCTCTTCTAAATGGATACATGATTCAATAGAATAAGAGCCAGAAGAAGAGGTAGAAATTAGACGCAGCAAACGAGCTAGGATAGAAAAATCTTTGGTCCAGATTTTCTAACCTACATGCTGGAAAGTGAACCTCAAAGTTACAGAGAAGCTATAGCTTCTTCTGAAGGACCATTATGTAAAGAAGCCATAAAAAGTGAAATTGATTCCATCTTGCAAACCATACCTGGGAACTAGTGGATCTTCCTGAGGGAAGTAAACTACTAGGTTACAAATGGATTTTCAAGAAGAAAATGAAGGTAGATGGAACAATTGATAAGTACAAGGCTAGACTTGTAATTAAAGGTTACAGACAAAAAGAAGGCCTTGATTACTTTGATACGTATTCTCCCAGTTACGAGAATAACATCCATTAGATTGGTACTTGCAATTGCCGCATTACGAAATCTTAAAGTACATCAAATGGATGTAAAACCTGCTTTTCTAAACGGAGATTTAGAAGAGGAGATTTACATGGAACAACCTGAAGGATTCTCTGCACCTCGGCAAAAGAACAATGTTTGTAAACTGGTCAAGTCATTATATGGCTTCAAAACAGGCACCAAAACAATGGCATGAAAAATTTGATAATGCCATGAAAGAGTGTGGATTTAAAATAAATGAATGTGATAAATGTGTTTATGTTAAAGACACTGAAAATGGCTATGTCATTTTGTGTCTTTATATAGACGACATGCTTATCATTGGAAGTAATAATAAAATAATAAAATCCACTAAAGATATGTTGAACTCGAGGTTTGGCATGAAAGATATGGGTTTAGCTGACGTGATCCTCGGAATAAAGATTTCTAGAACTTCAAATGGACTGAAACTTGATCAGTCACATTATGTGGATAAGATTCTAGAAAAATTTAGTAAAGATGACACGTCATTAGCTAGAACTCCTATAGACACAAGTCAACATCTATCAAAGAATAGAGATGAAGCTGTGTCTCAATTGGAATACTCACGAGTCATAGGAAGTCTGATGTACTTAATGAGTTGTACAAGACCAGACATTGCTTATGCAGTGACTAAATTGAGCAGATACACGAGTAATCCAGCACATGAACACTGGAAAGGTATAGTGAGAATTGCTACAACTTTAAGGTTGCAAACCCAAGTGCAGGTTGTCTCAAGTAATAAATTTCTCGGGAGTCCGAGGTCGATCCACAGGGAAGTTGATGGAAGTCTACAGGATATTTCTTATTTAAGTGATGAGTAAACAGATTTTTAACTAGTAAGAATATATATATTTTTTTTTCAAGAAATTTAATTAATAGAAATGTTGAGGATTAGGGATTCACTCTTGATTTCGGATAAAGGAATGATTCTATTTTCTTACCTCTAAGATTGCCACTATTGGAATCCATACACAAAGAAGGTTCCAATGGGAAGATATTATATATATAAATCATGCAATAAGGTAATCATGTTATATCATCAATTAGAATTTATCTTATAACATCAATACTTGTTTATGGGATCAAGTATTTATGTATTCTTTTGTCTACAACAAATCAAGGTATCCACATTAGTAGTCGGTTGAAATAAAACCAGACATTTAACTAAATGGAACCAAGTATTTGTTGTGCCAATAGATATACATAAATCAAGAAACACCACAAAACAAAAATGTATAAGCTAAAAACAAATTGATGATACAAACAATGAAATTTAATATGAATCTACAATCATTCCTTATCCTTCATCAAGAGTTTCACCACATTTCCTCAACAAAATAAACTTAGAATAACATGAAAAAAATAGAGAAAACAAAAGATTGAAAAAAAACTAAAGCAAACATTTTATAAAATACTAGAAATCTTACTATAATTTAAGAAAAGCAAGAAAGAAAAATTCTTTTGAACTTTGTAACTCTAACTTTCTCTACATAAAACTTGCTCTTGGCTAATGCTAATGACCTCTATTTATAGCCAACTAAAAATCAATATACAATTATTTTATTCTTTATTTTTATTACAAGTAAGAAAATAAGGAAATCAACACCAACTTTGCCACCTTCTTTGACTGGTCATTTTGTCCATGATATCAGCCATCTTTGCTCAATTTTCTTCCACAAATCAATTATCACATGAGTTGGCTTGAATTTCCAACTGATTTCATTGAATTTGAACAACCATGGGCCAAGATATAGTTGAATAATTGAGATGTGGTTGGCATACGGGATTAACTAGTGCGGCTGACCTCTTGGATTTTTTATAAATTCATCCAATACAAATCGACTTTGGGGTCTTCATCAATATTGTAGCTCTATGATTTGTACATACTCAGTAAACATTTCAGATACAAACACCTTGTATTTTTCGAGTTATGTCTAAAATACCAAACTTGGTCAAGTCTGGAAATTAAATGAGCACCCTTCAATTCTCATTTTATGATGAATTTTTTTATCCAAGAAAATATCATTCCAAACTTTGATTTTTGGTTTCAATCTCTCTGAAAACTTGTAAATGAATGGATTGTGAATCCATATCTTCAAGAATCATCCTAAAATCATGTCGGAAATGGAAGCTATGCTCGTTGATCCAAACCTGCACTAAAAATTGCTTCCAAATACAATTCTATGTTGATTTCCTATTTTATTCCTAACATATTAATAATACTATAAATTCATTTTATTAATAATATTAATAAGGTAAAATAATAATATAAGCCTAAAATAATTATACATTTTTAACGTTCATCAAGAATACTAAGGTATTTAAGATACACTCGTGATTTTGGACTGCACTATACAAGATAATCTCCTATTATTGAAGGATACAGTGATGCTAATTGGATATCTGATATTAAAGACTCTAAGTCTACAAGTGGATTTGTATTCACTCTAGGAGGTGCAGCCATATCGTGGAAATCTTCTAAGTAGATGGTTATAGCTAGATCCACAATGGAGTCTGAATTTATAGCTTTAGACAAGTGTGGAGAAAAAGCTGAATGGCTTCGGAACTTCTTAGAAGATATGCCAAAGTGGCCAAAGCCTGTTCTAGTAATTTGTATACATTGTGATAGTCAATCAGCGATTGGCAGGGCACAGAGCAATATGTATAATGGTAAGTCTAGACACATTCGTCGTAGACACAATTCCATTAGACAACTACTCTCAACTGGTGTGATCTCTATTGACTATGTGAAGTCAAAGGATAATATAGCAGATCCGTTAACCAAAGGGTTAAATCGAGAGTTAGTTGCAAAATCATCAAGAGGAATGAGACTTAAGCCTCTGGAATAATGAGTTGATACAATGGAAACTCAACCTAGTTGACTGGAGATCCCAAGATCTAGGTTCAAAGGGACAACATAATTGTAAAAAGACTCTAGGATCACCATGGGGGATTTTCCCTTGTCCATTCCTTAACAGTGAAGCCCATGAAAGGAAGGATAATCATTTGGATTTTAATGATTCTTGTGCGTCGGTAAGCCGAGCTGGGTAGTACGGGCTACTCTTAAAGAAGAATCACCTATGTGAAAGAGAAGTGGGGCCGCTTTGAAGAGAATTGTGTGAGACTCAATTCTTAAAACCTCTTGCAGAACCAGGCGTATGTTCAGGGCCGTGAATGAACATAACAATGAGAACTGAAGTATGTTAGGAAGAATCCTGTGTGAGGTATATCATCTTTTACACAAAAGGTAGAACAGTTCAAAGACATCACGTCTACTGATCAGCTAGTAAAGTAAATATATTTTCACAGGGGAAGGTTCAAAGGGTAACACCTACCTATCCTATGCAGGGTTCAACTGTTGGAATTTATCACAAAATCTTTGTTTCCTCGTAATTTCCTTCATGTGGGGGATTTCTGGAAAAGTTGTGAAGGAAATTGCACTTTTTGGATGCGATATTCTTGGGACCTCGATTTTCTAATGACAAAAGTAAAAGTCAATTCTTGTTCTACTCCGTGAGAACATTAAAATCGAATATTTATTTGTCCAAAATGGTGTTTGGATGAAGGAGATTAAAGCTTAAAGATGATGTATTGCAATTAATTTAAAAGAAGAAACCATGTGGGTTTGTCTTCTTTTAAAGGTGGGTTTGTCCCACATGGGAAAACAAAGGCATTTTAGACTAGTATATATAATGCCACCTTTTAGTAAGGTGTAAGATTATATTGCATAGAGGCTCTCTCTACACGCGCACCCGCAGGGGGGTGCAAATTACGGTCCGGTTCGAGCTCCGAACCTTTGACTTGTGTGCGAGCGCAACCTGCGTACACGAATGTCGGACCGAAATCGAGCCACATAGTCTAGCCTATGTTTTACATAATTTTTATTTTCGAAATTAAATTTGTAACATATTTTATTTTCGAATTTAATTATATATGTAACAAAGAAAGCAGCAGCAAATTTAATTCCTACCTGTAACATCTGATTTAATTTTGAAATTAAATCAGAATAAAGAAATGTAATTCTTTGTGTAACAACAATGTGCCTTTAAATTTCTCAGTCTCAGACGCCTTATAAATAGCTTAAATTCCAGCAATTCAAAACACACTCTCAACATATGCACGTGATATATTTTCCTGCATATTGTTCTGAAAAATCCCTTTGGCCTCCTGCATATTTTGGTGATATTTTCCAGGCATTTCTTGATTCGCACGGATAGAAAGGTAGTCACGGTTATCCGTCTTATCCTCGGGAAACAAACGCCAGAATAAGGGGACGAATCTGTTTTAAGGATAGTGTGTCAAACACACGATTCGGGCCATTTGTTTTTATGAGCATTCTGTGATTTGTAATTCCATTTGATTCTGTAATTTTTCGATTCTCGATTTTATAAACTGTACTGCGAAATATTTTTGTAACATTTGGTTCCTTTCATTAATAATGATCTAGCTCTGTTACCACGAGCTTGTAGCTCAAGTGGTATTGCTCATTCTTTGTAAGGGTGTTGACCGGGGGATCAAACCCGTTATCTTTCAGTTTCTTTAAAATTTATTCCCGCTCATCCAACCACTACTCCCAACTTAATAAAAATGATCTAGCTCTATTATTTCATATTCGATTTTAACATTGAGGGTACTAGTTTTCCTATGGTTGTTTTTCCCTTTGGGTTTTACGCTATATGAGTTTTAATGAGGCCTGCCATCAATGGCGTAGCTAGGGGGGCCAACCCGAGCCCCCCCCAATTTTTTTTCTAGGTATTTTTTTTAGAAAAATAAATTATTTAATTTTTATATAATTTTTCTTGTAATTTTTTATCTGGCCCACCCCAATTTCGTATATCGATCCACCCCCATTTTATTTCTGGCTACGCTATTGCTCGTTATGGATTGATCGGCCTGTGATTGGCTTTTGGTTTTTGTTATTTTCATAGCTAGCGAGTTGGCTTTGTAACCTGCATATATTTTCTTTTTCCTTTTATTGGATTCTCGTTCAAACAAAAAGAAAAAGCTATTGCTTATACCTCAAAAGAGAGAGACTGCAGTTGGGGTAGTGAAAGTGGTGAGTTGTAAAGAATCATCTCAATAAACATCTATTATCCATTATATTTCTCAATAAAAATCTATTTTCTATTCTTTATTTTTTTATAATAAAATTTCTCACCTCATTACTACACAATGAGGACTTATTGGAGAGTGACCTATTGAAGAAAAAAATTAAGATTTGCCAAAATAATTGTAGAGACAACTCTAATGGATATAGTTTAAATGTAATTTTGTATGTTTATATTAATTTATTTGACATTGGTTTGTTATATTTATGTAGAGAAGAAAGAAGATAGATAAATAAGATGTTTGGCCATGTTTCGCCCGGGCGCCTGCACCTGAGGCAACTGTCTGACTCACCTTATTAGATATATACATATAGATACAATAGGTTATGTTAGTTAGTGTAACTAACTTTCTGTTAGTTTTTACTGTAGCAGTTAGATTAGTTGTACTAATTTTTCAATTGTATAAATACTCCATCTTCACAGCAATAATATCAAGCTCATTTCATTTCTTCATTATGAATAATATACATAATGTCTAACATGGTATCTAGAGCCTGGTGATTGGGACTTTTCCGGCGGCCGATCTTCTTCTCCAGCGAATTTCTTTCCTCTGTTTTTTCATGTTGTGAGCTGCTATCATGGAATATTCAGCTCCTGCGATTACTTTCCCTACTTTCACTACGATCACTCTTCGTCTAGATCGTACGAATTATTCATACTCGCGATCACAAGTTTTGGCAATCGTTCGTGCGCATGAATTTGATGGATTCCTTCTTGGAACATCTCCGGTTCCTTCGCAATTTTTGCAAGGCACGTCTGACTCTCCTCCGACAATCAATCCTGAGTTTCAGCTATGGATTCGTCGAGATTCCTATCTCTTCAGCTGGCTTTTATCATCGGTCTCTGAAGGTATGCTTGGTCATGTTAACCGGTGTTCGAATTCAGCTCAAATTTGGAATGTACTTGAGAAATTGTTTCAGTCTTCTTCTAAGGCGAGAGTCATGCATCTGCGATTGCTACTTCAGACTACTAAAAAAGGAGATATATCTGTTGATGATTAAGTGTTAAAGATGCGAGGCATTGCAGGTAATCTACTTAATGCCGATCAAGTAATTAGTGATGGTGATTTGATTTTATATATACTTAATGGTCTTGGTCCAGAGTTTGAAAGTGTGGTTGTTGACAAATCGAAGTGATTCTCTTACTCTTCAAGAGGTTTAGTTTTCTCTCCAGTCTCATGAAATGAGGATTGCTCATTCCTCTACTCAGTCTATTGGATTACATCCTTCAGTTCATGTTGCTTAAAGGCGTTTTCCTTCTTCTGAAAATTTTGCTCCTAGAGGTGATTTTGGTAATAGAGGAAGAGGCAGGGGTCGTTTTGGTGGGAATAAGCCAGCTTGTCAGATTTGTGGCAAGACTAATCACCTTGCCTCCAAGTATTTCAAGCGTTTTGATGTTAGCTTTGTTGGTTTGGATGCTTCTCCCTCGTCTCCTGCTCAGGCTCATTTGTCTGAAATGTCTCCGTGTTCTTCTGGATTTCCACAGCCTTTGACTACTTCTACTATCCTATCTCTGATAACTCTAGGTATGTGGGTAGTGGTGCTTCTGCACATGTGACTTCTGAGTTTGGAAATCTGAGTCTTAAGTCTCCTTACCATGGTTCTGATAAGCTGACCTTAGGTAATGGCTCAAAACTCTCCATTTCTCACATTGGCTCATCTTCTTTTCCAGTCTTTCTCCCTCTCACACTCTTTTCTTACACAATTTGTTGTGTGTTCCATACATCACTAAAACTTTACTCAGTACTTCTCAGTTTACAAAAGACAATAATGTTGTAGTTGAATTTCATGATTATTTTTGTTTTATTAAAGACAAAACAACCAATCAAGTTTTGCTGAAGGGTGCTCTCAAGGGGGGCCTTTATCAACTTGAACTCAACCATTTTACTGCTCATGTCAAGCCTCTTCCCTCCAGCTTACATTCATCTGCCTCATTTGCTCAGTGTAATCTTGCTTCTACTAGTTCTTCTCTTGATGTTTGGCATCACAACTTACATTCATTTGCCTCATTTGCTCAGTGTAATCTTCCCTCTAGCTTACATTCCCAAATGATTGTGCGTTGTAAACATAATTCCACAAAACAAAGCTAAGTGCTTTACATGGAACATGAAGCTCAATTACAAAAAGGAGAAAATAAAAAAACTAAGATTCTCCATCCTCATCTTCATCATCAGCTTCAATAGCAGCAGGGGGTGGAGGTTGCTCAGTAGAGGAAAGGTGCAAACGCATTAGATCGGTCCATTCATCTATTTCGTCCACCCCCTATACATCGCGGACAACATCGAGGTCTTCTTCCTCGCTAGCTTCGCCCTCGTCCGCCTTCTCTAAGTCATCCGTACGGAAGAAATCAAGTTTGCGAAGGCTAAAATCCTTTTTGAAAGCGTCCTACTAGATGGCCTGGTCTAGACATCGCTCGAACACCTCGAACAGATAGACTGCGACACGGCGGGCTACTAGAGTCTCGTAGGAGTGCGAAGTCAGGAAAGACTTCACCCCTTCTTCGCTAGCCTTCTGGATCGCAGAAGTATACTCCACTAA
Source organism: Rehmannia glutinosa (assembly GCA_016081115.2). NCBI lineage: Eukaryota > Viridiplantae > Streptophyta > Magnoliopsida > Lamiales > Orobanchaceae > Rehmannia > Rehmannia glutinosa. The sequence goes on from JABTTQ020002079.1 coordinate 381,783, forward strand.
GGTTGTGTAATCCTGGAAGCCCTCCTGACAGCCCGTGTCATAGGTCTCTTTCAGCTCGGCTGTATGGGCCTCATTTTGTTCGTTCAACTATTTGCGAACTACAGTAACCTCCCTCTCTAGCCCCTGAACTCTGTTTATGAGCGAGGTGTTTTCCTTCATTAGAGCGATTTTAGATTCTTGGACAACTTTCTCTTTGCATCTTTGGCCTCGTGAAGGGCTTTTGAAAGCCTATCTACTTCGCCCTACTGCGCGTTGAGAGTTCGCTTCCAATTGGCAACAAGAGGGAGAGATGGTGCTAGAGAGAATTATTCTGGAAAAAACAAATATAAAATGCAAGATTAGAAAAGTAAAGCTAAAAGGCTAACTATTAACGAAGTGATATAGCAAAGTGATGGACTCACAGAGATATTATTATGGGCTATCAGCTCCTCCAAATGGGTGAACTCGAAAGGAATTAAAGAGAACTGGTCGGGGCCAAGGAGTGTGTGTATTGAGGACACAACTTCACCCGTTAATCAACCAGTTCGGGACAATGCGAGGCAGCGAGGCATTAAGGTGGCAGATATTTGTGGAGGAGTCCTCTGCCTCTCCATGTCCCGCATTTTAGAAAGTTGTCTCTCGCACATTTCGAGCCATTTGATTTGCGCTTCCATCTCGGGGTTGCTGCAAGTTTCATCGTCAACCTTGACTTCGGGCTGCTTGCTGGATGATTCAATGGATGGGTTGAGGCGAAGCATCTTATTAGAAGGCTCCTCGCGAACCTCGCGATCCTTACTCCCATAGTCCCGGCTACGCTACTTATGGGACTTGTCTTTTTGAGACTTTTCTTTGTGAGAGTTTCCTCGCGAGCCAGAGGCCTTGTCTATAGCCTGGCCCCCTGAAACAGTAGAGGGGCGCTGAGGAGTAGAACGAGCTGGGGTGGTGTGAGCAGCTCTAAGGGTATCAGCATTGCCAGGTACCTCGATCGGGTCAGCGAGGTGAGGATGCTGCGAGGCTGCAAGAGCTGTTAGGAAATTTATTTAGTAGATTTTGATGATACCATGTAAAACTTAAACTAGGAAGTTGGCACCCCATTTTCCTTGTAATTTGTATTGTAATAGATAGGGCTGGAAAAGCTGAGTCAAGTCAGCTACGCCAAGAAATACAAGAAGTCAACTGTGGACGGGATTGAAGACTTTGATGCGTGTCAGCTGAGTATGGACAAGAAGGAAGTCAAGAACTCGACTGAGAAACAGTTGTAAGAAGTGTGAGTCAAATTAGCTCAAGAAGCCAAGTCTCAAAGTTGAAGTGATAGTTGAGTCATCCAACGACCGGAAGATCGACTCAAGTCACCTGGGTAAAGACAACGATCTAGTCAAGACAACCGACTTCGATCCGTTGATTAAAGTCAAGAATGTTACTCGAGAATAGTAACATGTCAAAGCTGTCAGTGTAAAGTGTTAGTCCCGTTTTGTGCAAAAGGAATAAACTAATGGGAAGCAGCACCGCACCGTGTGTCGAAAGTCCGAAATGCTACAAGATATTTAATACGAGGAAATGTCAACATCAAGGATCGCAGACAAGACAAGCCAATGATCATAAATGACTTTTGAAATTAGCCTATCTCTTCAACGGGCAAAATTTCAAAAGTGCACAATAAAAAGGCCGAGGAATTTATTGAGAAAAGGTAACCTTGTGAACTGAACCACGAACAAGCAAGCATCATTCAAGCAATTAACTTGCAAAAATTCTCAAGTACATTCAAGCAAATCCTCAAGCTCGAAACTCGAAGAAAATCGATCCAACACAAAGTTGTGAAGGAAAGACAATTTCAAAACTGTTGAAGAGTAAACTTTTGAAGAATCAAAAGGGGTTTACTTTCCAAGGAGGCTTGTAGGAAGGTACAAGGTTGAACCAGTATCAAGTTATTGGAGGGCTTCATGATCAAATCCAAGAGCTTGAGAAGTGAGTGAAAAGTAAGCAAGGCAAGTGCGCCTTGTGAAGAAGCTGAGTCGCAAGAGAAGCCAGCTGTGTGACCAAGGCTGTCTCTAGATTGTTCACCACGTTGTAAACTGATTTGTTACATAGTGGATTCCTCCAGGAGTTGGAGAAGAGAGTATTAGAAGAATTACCCCATCTTCGAACCTCTATAAAAACTATCTGTGTCATTTATTTTTCAGCACATTTACATTTCTGCATACTTATATCATATCTGCTGATAAAACTCATATTTTCTATCCAACTGATTAATAACCAAGTGCTAAATATCAAGTCTTAAAATAAGCTTAAAACAAATCAAAGGGTGTTAAGTCTTCCGCTGATAAAACCAATACAACCAAGTTAAAGTTCAGGTTAAACAACCGAGTTATTCTATCAATAGCTCTATTGAGTCTGTTGAGTGGCTAACTTAGTTGAATAACCAACTTAGTTGTCCCTCAAGGACAAAGCTATTTGAGTTAACTCTGTTACATTTTTAAAAGGACTAAAACCGAAAAGTTAGTAAGGTTTATTCAAACCCCCCTTCTAAATCTTACTCACACCCCTTGGGACCTACAAGTGGTATCAGAGCGGTTGGTTCATTGAGCCTTCTGCACTGGTTACTGAACTAGATCTCTATCTTTTCAAAAAGGTTTTAAACACTTGCATTTTCAAAATCTTTCATTTTAAGCAAAGTTATTATCATGGAAGCAAATTTGACACGCATTCCTATGTTCAGTGTTGAAGAATTTGATGATTGGAAAATTCGTATGCAGGCTCATCTATCTGCTCTACACGATGAGATGTGGCTTGTGATAGACGATCGGCTACTGCAAATATTGAAAGTAAACACGGCTTCAATAAGAGCAGCTGCAGCCGTGTATGAAAATTAAAGAAATACACACAAAAGTAGATGTGTATAAAGGTCCTAAGAAGCCTCCCAGCTGAATGGGAAATGAAGACTATGGACCTGAGACATTCAATGGACCTCTCAAGAACATCTAACCATGAGTTATTCTCAGACCTCAATGCCTACGAGTTTGAGCTGAGAAGAAAAGAACAAGAGGAGACAATATACCCAAGACAGTGAGCGATAGTCAAGGATGGAAAGAGAGCTGAACCAAAGGAAGCCATAGACCAGGAGGAGATTGCATCCCTAATGGTTAAAAGATTTAACAAGTTCTTCAATAAGAACCATAAAAGAAACAAGGGTGAAACCTCTAGGAGACATTCAGCTCCCTCTAAGTCAAGGGAAGATAGGCCACCTAAGAGAGCTGAGCATCAAAGGGTTGAATATCAGAGAGCTGATAACCCAAGAACAGAAAGAGCTGATCAAAGAGTTGAGAACCTGTGTTGGAATTGTAGACAACCAGGACACTTTGCAGTTGATTGTTCCTATTCACCAGTCAGTAAATATAGGAATGAAGAGGAAAAAAATGTCTTCAGAGAAAGAAGACAGGAAAAGAAGAAAGGCATGTTGGTTCTTTGAGACGAGACCAAGTCAAAAGCAGACGAGAGAGAGTAGTGAAGCTGACTACTCAAGTGACTCTGAAGAAGAGGCCATGATCTTCCTTATGGCTAAAGAACAAGATTGATGGCTCGGAAGATACTTCTAAAAATAGCCTAGGCAAGTGCACCTATCGTTTATAGCAATGCTAAGCGAGTATCGAGTGTCATTTCCACGAGGACTATGAATACTAGTAATTACCGTCTTTTTATTATCTAGCCTACAAATTCGCCAAATTGTTTGTTGCAAAATAAAAATAAAAAGAAAGAAAATAAAAGTGGAAGAGGCAACTAAGAACACGAAGGATATTAGATACACTCGGATTAGAAGATGATGGATATAAATGTGCTTGGATATGAATTCCTCTAGAACGTCTTTGTGATTTTACCAAAATGAATACAACCATAACCCTTAAGTTTTAACCATCCCTTAACATATTTTCATGCTTCATGGACCGTAGGCATTCCTAAATTAAGTTAAACCCTCTGTCAAGCGCGAATAACTCCTAACCTCAAGTTGATTAACTGAAATCTCTTTCTAGCTAAAACCCCCAAGATTGCAATAATGATTTGTGAATTCCCATATTAGGTTTGACCCTAATCCGGAAGATATATGTCGTCCTATATCTAGGATTGCATGCAACTCCTTTCACTTATGTTGGTTCTATTTCACCATGAATCTCTCGATTTCCCGGCGAAAAATAAACTTCGAATCAATATTGCGCATATACCAATTCGAATAAACAAGCATAACATAAGCGACTCGCATAAAAGCATAAGAAAATATATTAAAACATTCAAACCAATAAACGCAAATAAGTTCTAGGGTTCATCACATTCAAACACTAGCGATTTAACTCATGATGGATTTGAGAATGAAAACAACAATTAAACAAGAAGCTTCTTTCGAAATCAACATGAATACTTGAAGTTAAAACTTCCAAACCAACATAAGACTCCCCTGTTGGAAGTATGATGATGAAGTGGTGGAGTTCATCTTCTTCTCCGAGCGATATTCAATCCTTGTGCCTTAGCACCTCTCCATGGTGATCCAAGCCTTCTAACTCTCTTCCTCACCACAATATGTGTTTCTCCTCTCCAAAATATGGACTCTCATCTCAAAAATCTGATTTTCTATGTCTGTGAATGAATATCTCTTTCAACCCACACTCTTGGCTTTTATAGACATTATTTTGGAGAAAGTATTCCTTAATAATGTCATATTTTGATAGTTTAGTGCTCAACATTATGAGTTGGGTTGTTGGAATCATTATTTTCATGTGATCATGTGGGAAAGTAAGGAATTAGTGCAACAAAATGAGCTGTAAATGTGTTCAAAAGTGATCAAAAAGCTTGGTAGATGACCTTTTAACAAATTCCACCAGAAATTGATGCTTGAAAATGTTCCAAACACGCCCATGTCGTCCAGAACGGTCAGGTTGTGCTGTTTTATTGTGCAGGAAGTCAGGATAACATGGTCGTGCTTCCCAACACGGCATGGCCGTGTCTCTGGATACGACTGTGTTGGGGAACACGGCCAGGACGTGTTGGTGGCTATTTTGTGCAAAATGTTTGAGTTTTTTGCTCCCGGTGGAACACGGTCATGTTGCCCGACACCCCCTGCCCATGTTGGTCCAAAAAGGCCCGAAGAAATGACGCGTTTGGCTTGGGATTTCGAGCATTTTTGCATCCTTAAACCCCCCGGTATGTTTTGACATGAATCCATGGTCCGGAATTCACTAAAATTAGCCACGAATGCTCAATCTACACCAATAAAACCACCTCACAGTAGTATGAACAATATACAATCCAAAACTAAGGAAACTAACAACAAAATAACTCAATTTCTACTCAAATACATACATAAAACATGCATAAAAAGACACTTATCAAACCACCTCTAACTTAGAACTTTGCTTGTCCTCAAGCAAAACATAAAACCATACTAAGGGATTCAATACATCACAATACACAAAGAAGATCTTTTTCTCAAAACATTGAACAAAAGCAGTCAAATTCTTAGCCCTCACAACAAAAATTAGCCATTAAGTAAAAACATAGGTTTTGCAAAGAGATCGACTGTCAAGAAAGACTGTAAAATCAACAGGCATTATTTAGACTTGAAATCATCACTCCACAAATACTGATAGTTATGAACAACTTCAATTCAATAACGCCATGAAAATACAAGAATTCAATAGGTCATTGTAGTTATTCCACTAGTCATATAACCAAGCTTCTTGAACTTTCTTGGAATGAGAATTCAAGGAATATACATTCTCTCTTTTTTTTCGTTTTTTTAGGACCTTTCGAGGCATGCTTCCACTAGGTTTATATTTTGAATTTCCGTTCAAACACTCCTAGGATGGTTTCCCATACTCATATTCGTGTCGCCGTTTTACGTAAAAGACAAACATGGGGCTCATGAATGCTCCTAGTTACTAAGCAACAACAAATAGAGGAGTATAACCTCGATTGGTCCTTTTTTTGCTTTTCTTTTCTTTCTTTCTTTTTATTTTATTTTTTTATTTTTTATTTTTTTTGCTCTTTGGCTTGGTTTAACAACTAGCCAACCACTAATAAATCAAAAAGTTCTTGGACTTTCATAGGCCTAAAAATCGTCATATATGTCTTAACAAATCAAGTATCATAGTGTTAGAAGTCTCATCTAAATTCAACCCACATCCAAGTCAATCTATTCAAGAAAATCAATTGCTTTGCATTTTAAAAATACAATTATAAAGCTAATTCATGTGTAATTTGGCCAAGTTATTGACTAACAAATACTCAATTTATTTCATTGAAAAATCATATCTTCCATCAACAAATTCAAAATAAATGGCAAACACACAAGCATTCCAAAGAAAAATTCTAACAAGCATGCAATCACATCCACCTCCAACTTAAAGATTCACATTGTCCTCAATGTGAGAGAAAGAGATGGACAGAGACACAAAATACACAAAAACAACAGAAACTAAAAAGAAAAGAAAGGGAAAAAAAGGGAAAGAAACGACCTATCATGAGAGTGAAATCGATGCGGGGCGACCATTGAGCTGTTTAGTCTAGGTATTTCACCGGCATATGCATATCTAACACGAATTTGCAACAAAAACTCGAATATTGTGAAAGCACAAATTTGCTCAAGTAAGATAGAGGTGATACCAACACCCACCAAAATATCCAATTATTGAATTATGACTCCTTAACAACCTATGACTCAAATAAAAAAATAGAAAACAACAAACTATCGGGTTGCCTCCCAGTCAGCGCTTTCTTTATAGTAGTACAGCTGGACAACATCACCTTATTGTGGAGGTTTGTCACGCGAATTGGTCACAATATTACTAAGTAAAGTTTCATGTTCCGCCACGAGTTTCACATTCTGCCCAAACAAGATAAAAAAATTAAAAAAAAACAAAAAATTTAAAAAAAATGACTAGATTAATAAAAATAAGGTGTTCCTAATATCACAGTCCCCGACAACGGCGCCAAAAACTTGATGGCTCGGAAGCTACTTCTAAAAACAGCCTAGGCAAGTGCACCTATTGTTTATAGCAAAGCTAAACGAGTATCAATTGTCATTCCCACAAGGATTATGAATACTAGTAATTACCGTCTTTTTATTATCTAGCCTACAAATTCGCCAAATTGTTTGTTGCAAAATAAAAATAAAATGAAAGAAAATAAAAGTGGAAGAGGCAACTAAGAACACGAAGGATATTAGATACACTCAGATTAGAAGATGATGGATATAAATGTGCTTGAATATGAATTCCTCTAAAACGTCTTTGTGATTTTACCAAAATGAATATAACCATAACCCTTGAGTTTTAACCATCCCTTAACATATTTTCATGCTTCATGGACCGTAGGCATTCCTAAATTAAGTTAAACCCTGCGTCGAGCGAATAACTCCTAACCTCAAGTTGATTAAGCGAAATCTCTTTCTAGTTAAAACCCCAAGATTGCATTAATGATTTGTGAATTCCCATATTAGGTTTGACCCTAATCCAGGAAGATTTATGTCGTCTATATCTAGGATTGCATGCAACTCCTTTCACTTATGCTGGTTCTATTTCATCATGTATCTCTCGATTTCCCAGTGAAAAATAAACTTCGAATCAATATTGCGCGTATACCAATTCGAATAAACAAGCATAATATAAGAGACTCGCATAAAAGCATAAGAAAATATATTAAAACATTCAAACCAATAAACACAAATAAGTTCTAGGGTTCATCACATTTAAACACTAGCGATTTAACTCATGATGGATTTGAGAATGAAAACAACAATTAAACAAGAAGTTTCTTTCGAAATCAACATGAATACTTGAAGTTAAAACTTCCAAAACCAACATAAGACTCCCCTGTTGGAAGTATGATGATGAAGTGGTGGAGTTCATCTTCTTCTCCGAGCGATATTCAATCCTTGTGCCTTAGCGCCTCTCCATGGTGATCCAAGCCTTCTAACTCTCTTCCTCACCACAATGTGTTTCTCCTCTCCAAAATATGGATTGTCATCTCAAAAATCTTATTTTCTATGTATGTGAATGAATATCTCCTTCATCCCACACTCTTGGCTTTTATAGACATTATTTTGGAGAAAGTATTCCTTAATAATGTCATATTTTGATAGTTTAGTGCTCAACATTATGAGTTGGGTTGTTGGAATCATTATTTTCATGTGATCATGTGGGAAAGTAAGGAATTAGTGCAACAAAATGAGCTGTAAATGTGCTCAAAAGTGATCAAAATGCTTGGTAGATGACTTTTTAACAAATTTCACGAGAAATTGATCTTTGAAAGTGATCCGAACACGCCCATGTCGCCCAGAATGGTTAGGCTGTGCTGTTTCATTGTGCAAGAAGTTAGGATAACATGGCCGTGCTTCCCAACACGGCATGGCCGTGTCTCTAGACACGACCATGTTGGGGAACACGGCTAGGCCGTGTCGGAGGCTGTTTTGTACAAATTTTTCGAATTTTCCGCTCCCGGTGGAACACGGCCGTGTTGCCCGACACCCCCTGCCCGTGTTAGACCAAAAAGGCCCCGAAATGACGCGTTTGGCTTGGGATTTCGAGCGTTTTTGCATCCTTAAACCCCCCGGTATGCTTTAACATGAATCCATGGTCCGAAATTCACTAAAATTAGCCTCGTATGGTCAATCTACACCAATAAAAGCACCTCACAGTAGTTTGAACAATATACAATCAAAAACTAAGGAAACTAACAACAAAATAACTCAATTTCTACTCAAATACACACATAAAAAATGCACAAAAAGATACTTATCAAAGATCAACCAGATCAAGAAGATGAGGTACACTCTAACTCATCTCATTCAGATTCAAGTGATAGTGATTTTGATACACACACTTCATCACCCACTGATCTTTATGATTGATTAGGAAAAACTCACAGCTGACTAAAGAGCTGAGTACTCTGAGTCACATAGCTGATGAGGACACAAAGTTGAAGGTTGAAAATGCCAAGGTCATAACAGAGTTAGCTGCTATAGAAAAGAGGGAAAAGGATCTCAAATATGGGATTGCCTCATTTACAAAGGCATCCAAATCATTGGATGATCTTATCATGAGTTAAAAAGAGTGTGGAGATAAAACAGGCATAGGATTTAATTCCTTTGTGCACTGTCAAACTCCAAGAGTGATTTTGGAAAAAGGATCTTCAAGCAATGAAGCATCTTAAAAATCCAAAACACCAAATGTTGCACCCACATTCACTCCTAAGCACAATCACAAACAAACCGGACTTGGACATAAAGGAAAGGAAAACAACTTGATTGAGTATCTTTGAGAGGACAAGCGAGAACAAATCGGCCGAGTTCCTTAGTAAACTCCAAACAGAAAATTCTATGTGAAAAAAGACAGAGCTACCAAAACCCCGAGAAGTTTCATCGAGAAACACACATGATGGGAATGGTAGAAACTATCCAAACTATCTTGATTGTAATAATGTGAAACATCAAAGCAAAAACCTATGGAATACAAGCCAGGATGGCAAAGACCTAAAACTCAAAGCAAAGGTCATTCCAAAGGCAAAAGAGCTATTATCAGCACACATTTGCACCCAAGCACTACACTCAGAATTATCACAATTATCCCAAGAAAGCAATTGCTAAAACAAACACACAAGCATACAGACAAAAGAGACAGTTGTACGAACCTAAAACTCCCAAGCAATTTGCTAATGTGCACTATGATTATGGCACTGATAGATGGCAACCTCTTAGAGTCAAGTCCTTTGGCTATAGGTTGGTTGGATCATCTTAGAGCACTAACCCCTCAGGACCCAGTCAATTATGGGTACCTTGTACATGGATAGGGGATGTTCCAGACATATGACAGGAAACAAGAAAAACCTGTCAAGATTAAAGGACATTAGAGGTGCAAAAGTCATATTTGGAGGAAATGAAGCTCCAGGGGAAATCAAAGGCACAAGATCCATCAAGAAGAATGGATTGGAAATCACAGATGTTGCATATGTTGAAGACTTCAACCTGCTAAGCGTCAGCCAACTCTGTGACAAGGGCTACAATGTTAGATTCAATATGGGAGTGTTCCAGATCAAAGATGTTGAATCAAATGAAATAGTGTTGCAAGGATCAAGACAGAAGAATATGTATGTGGTAGATTGGTCTACTGCTACACCAAGCACTTGTCTGTTAGCAAAGAGCACAACCGAGTCAAGTTGGTTGTGGTATAAGTAGCTGAGTCACCTGAACTTCAAGACAATCAATAAGCTTGCAAGGAGTCATCTTGTCGAAGGATTGCCAGACTCAGTGTACAAGAAGTAAAGTGTATGTGATGCATGCCAGATGGGAAAGCAAATAAAATCTTCATTCAAGGATAAGCCAAGCCCTTCTTCAACAAGGATATTACATCTGCTGCATATGGATCTATTTGGTCCAGTTGAACCAGCCAGCATAAGTGGAAAGAAATACACTCTTGTGGTTGTAGATGATTACTCAAGATATACATGGACAATCTTCACGTGTAAAAAGAAGAAAACTTTGCAGAAGTTACCTCAGCTGATGAAAAGAGTTCAAAATGAAAAGAGCCAAACCATTATAAAGATAAGGTCTGACAGAGGAACTGAGTTTGTCAATGGGATAATAACTCAGTATTGTGTTGAAAATGGTATTGCTCATGAATTATCTGCAACAAGAACTCCACAACAGAATGGAACAGCTGAAAGAAGGAACAAAACTATCAAGGAAGCTGCAAGGACCATGTTAGCTGAAGATGGATTGCCTAAGAAATTTTGGGCTGAAGCCATTAACACATAATGTTATACTCAAAATAGATGCATGATAAACAGACAATTAACCAGGACTCCCTATGAGATTTGGACAGGGAGAAAGCCAAATGTTGGATACTTCAGAATAATTGGATGTAAATGCTTCATCCATAACAATGATATAGATAACTTGAAGGCTTTTGATGCTAAATCTGATGAAGATATCTTTTTGGGACACTCAGCTGAGAGCAAAGCCTATAGATCGAGTACTGAACAAGAGGACTATTTTCCCAAAAGAATCTATCCATGTGGTTTTTGATGAACCTAATGTGAATGGAGAAGACATTGAAGAGTAAGCTGACAAGCTGAATCAGCCAACTATACAGAAGAGTCCTTATGTTTAAGCTGAAGTAAGAGCAATCAACCCAGATGAAGAAGAGATAGCTGAATCTCAAAGATAGCTAGAAAGTCTACAGCTGAATGAATATGAAAGAACTGCTCAAGACAACTTAGCTGCGAGACGGCTGAATCCAGCAGACTTACTCCAACCTGATGTGAGATGGCTGAGAGACCATCCACCTGAGTTAGTTATTTGGAGATGTTAGAGATGGCATAAGAACTAGATCCAGAGCATAACATGAAGCAATGTTCACTTGTTTTATTTCCCAAATAGAGCCTAAAGATGTGTCTCAAGTATTGGATGACACACATTGGATTCAAGTCATGCAAGAAGAGCTGAATCAGTTTGAAAAAAACAAAGTATGGGAATTGGTGCAAAGGCCAACCCATCAAAATGTTATTGGCACAAAATGGGTTTTCAGGAACAAGATGAATGAGGAAGGATCTGTGGTGAGAAACAAAGCAAGATTGGTAGCCAAAGGGTACTGCCAAGATGAGGGTATAAATTTTGATGAAACCTTTGCTCATGTTGCAAGATTGGAAGTAATAAGGATGTTTCTTGCTTATGTTGCACATAAGGATGTTTTTTGAGCAGAAAACTATTGGAGATAAGGTATATAAGCTCAAGAAAGCATTATATGGATTGAAACAAGCACCAAGAGCTTGGTATGATACATTGTCCCAATTTCTAACTGACAATGGATTCACCAAAGGCAAAGTTGACAGAACACTCTTCAGAATTCAAGATGGAGAGAGTATACTGCTTGTTCAAATATATGTAGATGACATCATTTTTGGATCCACAAACAAAGAACTATGTGATAAGTTCTCAAACCTCATGCAAGGTAAATTTGAGATGAGCATGATGGGAGAGCTGACTTTCTTCCTAGGACTTCAAGTCAAGCAATTGAAGGATGAAACCTTCATAAGTCAAAATATACCAGAGATTTAATGAAGAAATTTGGTATGGAAGAGAAGTCTTCTGTGAAAATACCAATGAACACATCAGTCAAGATGGACATTGATGCAGATGGCAAGGCTGTAGATCAAACCAGATATATAGCACTCATTGGATCATTGCTCTATTTAACATCAAGCAGGCTAGACATCACCTTTGCAGTAGGTGTATGTGCAAGATTTCAATCTGCACCAAAGGAGAGCCACATGACTGCAGCTAAGAGAATCCTAAGGTATTTGAAGGGATGACAGGAAGTTGGCTTATGGTATCCAAAGGAAGGTGGATTCAAGCTTATTGGTTACTCAGACTCAGACTATGCGATGTAGAGTTGACAGGAAGAGTACTTCAGGTACATGTCAAATGCCTGGAAATAGATTGGTTTCTTGGTTTAGCAAGAAACAAACCTCAATAGCCACATCTACAACTGAAACAGAGTACATAGTTGCGGGCAGCTGTTGTGCCCAAGTCTTATGGATGAGACAGCAGCTGACAGATTATGAGATTGAAGAAAGAGAGATTCCAATTATGTGTGATAACACCAGTGCTATTGCAATCACTCAAAATCCTGTGTTGCATTCAAGAACAAAACATATTGATGTCAGGTATCATTTCATAAGAGATCATGTTGAAAAGAAAGACATCACATTGGAATATATCTCAACTGATAAGCAGTTAGCTGATATTTTCACCAAGCCTCTATGTGAATCAAGGTTTGAAGAACTCAAGAATGAGTTAGGGTTAATTGAGCTAGGTTGAAACTCAAAAGCCTCAATCAGCAGAGAAAGAAGATGAGAAAATAAGAGCAGAGCAAGTTTCACCCATCACCCAAGTGAAACAAATTTTTATCGGGAAGTCATTTATGATCGATTTAGTTTGCCGGTGAGTCACTTCATGGGAAGAGAAGCGAGTTTAGTCACTTTGGATATAAGTTGAATCATTTATATGCTAAGTGACAAAAACGCAGTCGTTTTAAATGAGCGGGAATGTTTTTTGTAACAACCCGCCTTCCAGATCGACGACTGTCCACACAAACCAACACGAGTCTTTCGGTAGCGCTTGGTCCTCACTCACGCACACCTGGGGGAGACTTCCCAGGGGTCACCCATCATATAATTGCTCTGGGCCAAGCACCCTTAACTTCAGAGATTTTATATGATGATCACCAGAAAAGAAGATGCATCTTGTTGCTATGAGTAGTACCTATCAAATTTTTTAAGCTCTCCTCAAGTGTATAGTCCCATACCTACACAGTCTCAGAATATCCTCTTCTTCGGGTGTGGGATCAGTTCATTCATGCCCCCTCCGCCTAGAAGCTTTGCCAGAGCCGCTCCTTGTCCGTGCCTTTCTTGCATCGGCGATCACTCCCCGCCCTCTTCGGCCCTGGGCGTCACATGCCCACCAGCTTCCGCTTGGTTCATCCCTGAACCACACCTTACTAGGAGAGGTACCGCTCTGATACCATATGTAACAACCCGCCTTCCAGATCGACGACTGTCCCCACAAACCAACACGAGTCTTTCGCGTGCTTTGCCCTTACTCACGCGCACCCTGGGAGCAGCTTCCCAGGGGGTCACCTATCAAATAATTGCTCTGGGCCAAGCATGCTTAACTTTAGAGTTTTTATATGATGATCACCAGAAAAGAAGATGCATCTTGTTGGTATAAGTAGTACCTATCAAATCTTTTAAGCTCTCCTCAAGTGTATAGTCCCATACCTACACAGTCTCAAAATCTCCTCTTCTTCGGGTGTGGGATTGGTTCATTCATGTCCCCCTCCACCTAGAAGCCTGCCAGGAGCCGCTCCTTGTTCGTGCCTTTCTTGCACCGGCGATCACTACCCGCCCTCTTCGGCCCCAGGCGTCACATTGTTTAAGGATGACATCAGCGTAATAATGACGGTCACAGTAAAAGTTGCACATTAAGCATATGATTGGATATAAATGTTGTTGCATTAAATGCCGTTGAATTAAATGCGGTTTTGACGTCTTAATCTGAGCCGTTGATTTCGATCAAAATTTCAAAATTCCGAAATGTGTCCTTTCACGTCCCTTATATATGGAAGTTTGCATTTTTCTCACTTACGCGAATTGTTCATCTTCAACGCAAAGCAAAGTTTTTCTCTCTGAAACCTTAAGTTTTCTCAAGCAAGTTTCTAGCTTTTCGTACAGTGAAATTCTCTGAACATGGCACCAAATTTAGACTATGTTAATCTCTCTAAGCAAATCCACTCAGGTGGTTCTGTGGATTCGATGGAATGATAAAACAAGGTGCTGATGAAACCCTTGTTTTGAAGATATTGGAGATGTTAGAAAAGTCAGGTCTCAAGGCTTTTCTGACCAGGGAGTACTTGTATACCTATCTCGAGGAGGTAGCGATGTTTTATGTTAACGCAGAGGTGCGGGACGAAGAAATCAAGTCTTCTATCCCAAAGCAAGGACATAAAAATCGGTGCGAAGGACCTTCGAGCATCGCTTATTATTGTCGTTGGAAGGCATAAAGGATATATTCGAAGCTAATGTCGACTTGGCTGATGCATGGAAGGAAGTAGCCAAACCTGAGTGTGCTGCTAAGGTGATCTACACAGCAGGCAAGAAATTGCTGAAGGACGATTATCATAAGCTGATGGATATCATCTCCAAATGCGTCGACATGAAGTTTGGCGACTTCAATCGGTTTGTCAAGACAAAGTCGATCCTCATGGCTGCGATCATGCAAGGGAAAAAGGTCGGTGGTGAGTTTGTCTGACCAGACTCTGCCAGAATGTTATGAACAAGACCTTTAAGGAGGATGGATCTTTTGGAAGATCACTTGTATATGGCCTTGTAATTGGCCACTTGCCGGAAGTGAAAGGTGTTGTCTTTCGCCATGGCAAACCTTTTCACGTAAACAAGATGATGTTCGGGCAAACCTTTTCGGTGCCCGAGAAAAGAGCTCGCGAAAGAGGCGATACTAGTGAGAGGGAATCAGTTGACCCGAGGGACACAGTACTGCTACTGCGGCTCGGACAAAAAAGTTGCGAGAAAGCTCGCCGCCTTACATCCGAGTCCCCGCCCGAGCGGTCGAGACTCCTGCCCCTGCAGCGAGAGACGAGAAGGAACCCTCAATCCCTTCTCAAGTCGCAAAGAAGAAGAGGATCGCCAAGTCGAGGAAGCGACTCCTCTAAGAAGAGTACCCAAGTCCCCATCAATGATGAGACTATCGAATTAGAACCAGAAGTCCTCTAGTTTGTCAAGGAAGAGAAAGCGGTTGGCGGTCGAGTTGGAAAAAGGCAGTGAGTCGCCACTCGGTTTGGAGAAGGAAGACGAGGCTATTTGGAAATCAAGAAGAAGCGAGTCTCGAAGTGATTGATGAAACCACCAAGTCTGTTGATGTGGATTAGCGATCCGGCCGAAGACCAATTTGTGCGAAAAATAGCCGAGTAAGAAGAAGCAACCGAGACAAGCGAGCCTTGTTGAAAATGTTGTCTCTCCTTCGAAACAACAAATCTTTCTTGAATCCGAGGAAGAGCAAGGTCTCTTGCCTCCAATTCAATAAAATGGAGGAGAAGGAGATGATGATGATGATGACATAATCATGTACTCCCAGTTTATCCAGACATCGCCGTTCACGAGAATTGAGGGCATGGAAGCTGGATCACTCGGTACAATTCACTAACCCTGGGTTTATAGATGAAGAAGAGGTATTCTTTGCGATTCCTTGGCGTTGACCTTTGTTCGACAGGCTCTCGATGAAGAAAAGCGTATGGACATTCTTGAATCATCAAGGAGGACGAAAAAGAAAAAACATATAAGGAAGCTCGAGCATTAGAAAAATCTAAAATGTGTGAGTTCAGTAGCACTCATGAGCACACTCACCCACATCTTGATGTACTCTTAGAGAGTGACGAAGACATGGATCCCATTGCTGCAACCGAGAAGTTCACTTTACAACAGACTCTAAGGGACTCCAAACAAATGCACGAGCAACAATTAATCGAAGGGCCAGGAGAATAATCTCAATCTCTCCTGCAAACCGACCCTCTGGGAGTGGCACAACACATTGCCTCAGTTGTTGCTACAGCCACGTCCCCTGTACACTCAAAGGATGGAACCAAGGGCACTGCCGATGAAACTGGGAAATCGGGCACCCAAGTTGAGCCAACCCCTAAAGAAGGTGTGTTACCACTTGCCCCAGCGGCTGAGCACTCAAAGTAAAAAGCCATGAGTCAGGAGCCGAGTGACCCCACTGTCAGTCACTCAGCTGGTAAGCCAGCTAAGGGGGAAGCTCTCTCCACCACAACATGGTTGGAGGTTGCTGTGGAATACTCAACCATGACGCAAGGAGGCGAATTAGAAAGAGAAAAAGAACCTCAGCAGAGTGACATTGACGAAGCTCGGATAGTTGAGTCTGTCCCAGCTAAAGTGTCAGCTGCTTTGAAGGCCAATAACACTGTTCTAATAGTCGAGGCACAGGATGGTGATGCCCTGGGCAGTGAAAGTGCAATCCAAGGAGTTAATAATCCTATGGATGCCAATGTAGAAGACCCAAGACGTTGAGAGCGTCGAAGGGAAAGAGAAAGGCCTCACACGAGTTGAGTCTATTGGGGTATTGAAGGCCTAAGGGAGGTTGAGACTTCCCTGGGTAAGGATCAAGGTACAAGAACATTCTCTCAGTACACATGGCGATGTAGAAAAAGAGATAAACGCACTTCATGATTAGGAAAATTTAGGCACATCCTTTTTGGGATCGAGAAGATGAAGGTGAGTCCACTCCTCATGAAGATCTTACGGACCCAACTTAGGATGTTCTCAAGACTAAGAGTCAAATAGAGTCAAATAAGTGAAAGAAAGCGGCTCGCCAAAAGTTTAATTTTGATGATTATTTAACTCCACAAGTCTCATCATCATCCGATGATCTGATGAATCTGTAGGAAGAGGTAATTCATTTAGCAAAGTCTACCGAGATCGAGGAATGTTAAGGCAGTGAGGCCCGATCGATTGGGCAACCCATCATAAATGCCCCCTAGAACCTAGTGATGCCCAGGCTTCCAAGTGCGTCGAGTAATAACTCCATCAACTCCATCACAAGCTCCCTTGGCCGTGAACATTGCCGATGAAGCTGCCGCATGGCAGAGGCATCGAGAGTTGACTCCACTCGATCGCACAAGGGGGCGCAACAAAGGGGCGGGATCGAGATATTCCCTATGTGCGTGATGATATTTTTCAAGACGTGTTTCCATTCACCAAAGACACATGCGCATACGAAGAAGAGATAGTTCTTTGAACAAATAAGATATATTGTACGAGAAGATCCCATTATTCCCCGACACGATTCAGAGACTTTGATTTTGACTCGAGTGGCTGCGGCTCGGTCGGACAGGACAACCTGAAATTCGTGAAGTCTTCAGGAAGATTTGCGAGGAGATTGAGAAGATTGAACGACACCAGGCCTCACTCGACTTACGCCTGGACAATCGCGATGCCACTCTCTCAGCTGACTTGAGAGGGATCATGGTGCAAATTCAAGACTGGACACAACAACAGACTGCGATGCGAATCAAGCAAGTACGTTATTTCAAGGCATTATATGGACGAATGCTCGTATGGAGTGCGAACAACTCCTTAATTATTATATTGAAAGAATAGCATAGTCTCACAAAAATGATATGGAGCTATTGCAACATTTTCATAAGAATGAGATCCTCGAGACTTGAAAATGCGATGAATGACAAATTGACTACTCTTGCATTTGAAATGATGATTTTGAGAGTGAGTCTAAGGATATTCGATCGGAGGTCAACACTTCCATCTGAATTCCTTTTAATTTCTGATCCCATTTTGATTCAATAGTTATTTCCGGTGGTAATGTAGTTAATATCCATATTTCATTCTCTTCAAGTGTTGTGATCTCCTTATTCATGGCCTCAACCCACTTCTTGTCTGTACAACCTTCAAGTAAGTGGTTGGCTCACCAGCTGATTCTACTATCTTAGCCATGAATGCAGTGTAAGAAGAAGACACATTTGGATTATGTGTGTATGGAAAACAATTCAGGTGGTGAGAAGTAGGACTCTTTATGTGAGCTGGTATCAAAGATGATTGAATGGATGACCCTTAATTTATGATATAATCCTTCAACCAACCAGGCTTATTCCTCTGCATGTGGCCTCTCCCATGTTTTTCAGCATTCTGTGCTTCTTCAGGAGGAGGAACTCTTTAGGGGTGTTATGGTGCAAAGGAATATGTGCTTCTTCAAAATCATGAAAATGTGAAGCATTTATAGGCAATGGTATTTCAGTGGGCAAGATGAATTCCCATTGAAGGGAAATTGGGACTCATAAAAAATGACATATCTAGACACAAACTTCTCCTTAGAGTTCAAACTGTATAGTTTAAATCCCTTAACTCCTGTAACA
The DNA here is from genome assembly GCA_016081115.2 of Rehmannia glutinosa. NCBI lineage: Eukaryota > Viridiplantae > Streptophyta > Magnoliopsida > Lamiales > Orobanchaceae > Rehmannia > Rehmannia glutinosa. Next base: position 400,259 of record JABTTQ020002079.1, read on the forward strand.
TACCCAAGGAAAACACACGATGTGGCCATGGAATCAAACTTCCCTTTGTGTGGTCCTAACTTGGCTGCATAGCGAGGCACCCAAAGACCCTGAACCTGTCATATTTAGAGGAATCATTGTACAACAACTTAAAGGGGATTTCCAATGTAGAACCGCACTTGGTAGTGAATTCAAAATGTGTACTGACTACAAAAAGTATATGGCCAAAACTTCTTTGGCACTTTAGATGAAACAATAAGGACCGAGCAATCTCAATATGTGCCTACACGTTCGTTCCATAACTCCATTTTGTTGTGGGGTATAGGGGCAAGATTTCTTATGTAAAATTCCTTCCTTAAGAACAAATTTTGTGTGTTACTTCCCAAAAAAATCTGCCCCATAATATGTTCTTACTTTATGTATTCACTATTGGAATTGATTATGAATGAACTTAACAAACGCTCAAGATATGTGGTTGTCCTATATTTATACTTCATAAGATATATCCATGTTGCTTTGGTGTTGTCATCCACAATAGTGATCATGTAGGATGTGTTTGTAACAGTGGTTCATGGCATGGACCCCATATATCTACATGTATCAACTCAAATGAATATTTAGACTATATTGAACTTGTTGAAAAAGATAACATGCATTGGTTTGCCTCATGACAAGTAGCAAAGACCTTCAACAAATCTTTATTACACAAAGGTTTCAAAAAACTAATATGTTCCATACAAGTTAATAAAGTGTGACCTAATATCCTATGTCAAATCTTCAAAGTATCCTCATCATCATTGTTACTATAGTAACCACTAAACTCAGCTATCTCAAAAATGTAAAGCTCAGCCAATGCCTTCCCTACTACTTTAACTGCTCCAACCTCAGGGTCCTGCAACCAACACTAATTTTGATTAAGGATGCATTCAAGCTTACTTCCTTCAAGTAGCCGACAGACTGATAGCAGGTTGTAATTAAAGGTAGGAACAATCAACACATTAGTGAGAGCATATATGTTTTCTTGCTCAAGTATCAATAATCCAATTGTCCTTGTTAAGTGTACTCAACATGGACAAAGCAAAGTGAGTTTTGCGATGTGTACCTGAATAACCTGCAAAGTGTGAAAAGGTATGTGTATCCCCTGAGACTGGATTGCTTTGTGCAGACATATACTTTGCTATTTCCTTTGAATCATAGAAGCAAAGTTAGGTAGCTATGGTTTAGTGGAACTATCTTCCCCTTTCTTCCTTATTTGGTCCCTTCTACTACTATCATGTTAATAGATTTTACAGCTCTTTATACCAATCCGGATATTCATATAATTCGAAGCACTCCTTTATGTCATGTTCACTGAAGCCACAATGCTCACATAATAATTTTGCCTTTTCCTCCTCAGATTTCCTCGGTTGGACATTTCCTCTTCCATATGATTGTGATCCTCCACCATTTTCGGAGTCATCCTCTACCAAAAATAGTGGCTCTACCAACACTAGCTTCTTGTCCATTACTTCCCTTATGGAATCATCCCCTAGCCAACATAGCACCAGTATCTAATGGATCAAACATTTTGTTATGAAAAACCTTTTATTTTTCCACCTTTAGGATTATAGATTACACTTTGTTCACTTTGTGGGTAACGGATCCATAAGTAGTATTTGATTCTTGGTGGTTCAAAGCTTTCATTTAGTCCTATAAGGATTTGCATCAATTTAACATCCATGTCATTAGCACATATTGTTTTGACACCACACATGCCCTCGAGGTAATTGCACTATACACGCATACTCACTCCACAAGCACTTCAATTTAGTACAATAAATTGTGGCAGTACCTTGCGAAAAGTTCGTTTTCTCCTTCTACAACTGGTACCTCAATGGACCATTGTTTTCTCTGTATCTCTCTGTAAGCTCATTCCAAAGCTGTTTAGAGCTTTTCATGTAAATAAACACCTCTACAATATCCATCAAAATCACATTCAACAACCAAGAGATCACCATGTAGTCTACTTTCTTATATTGTTCATATGCCTTTGTATTTGAATCTGGTATATAAACTGAGCCGTAGATGAAACCGAGTTTGGATTTTGCTCCCAGCGCCAACCGCATAACTCAACTCAATGAAGGTAATTTGAACGATGAGCGGGATTAACGACTAACAACATCCCGGATGATCCGATTCATGTAGAGAAAATGGATCGAGGTCTCTCGCATACACCGAAGTTATCTTCGTGGATTCACCATCATTAGTTACGTTGTTAACAACTCATGCACCTCGATCCATGATCTTAACCATGCTCTGGTACCATGAAGAAACTAAAAATATGGAAGAAAACTATTAGATGTTTGAAAAATCTATGAGAACATTTATTGATTCATTTCAAATGAAGAAAGCGGCTTCATGTCCTATATATACGGAGACGAATCATGCCATATTTTAATGACCCAATGTAAAAGATGACATGTGTACAAAATAACATACTCTAAAACAACTAAAACCGTAACATGTGACTAACTGAAGCGGGAAAGCTAAAAACAACACTAATGGCAAGTACAATAACAAAAACATAAACATTGTTGCTAAAGAAACGTGCACACCTAAAACAGAACTCTCTCAGTCACTTTAACTAACATACTAGCATCAGCAAACTCAACAGTATTGTCCAACTCTTCTAATTTGCAGATGACTGGCTTATTTACCAGTGTCGTGAGGTACAACGCATTCACTAATTTGGTGTTTGGGTCGAGGCATGAAATATTTTCATTGTTGTCTAACTTGGGAGGTGGATGTTCACCATATTATAGAATTGTTGTGAGTTGGCTTGTCTATTATTAGTCAATATGTGTTGTTTGTAAAACACGTTTTTCTTATAGACTTGATTCACGTTTTATCGGGTTCCTTTTACATCTTTGTGCTCTATATATAGGGCGTATACTTTGGTGTATCATTCAAATGTAACTCATATGAACTTTATCAATGAAATTACACTTTTTCTCTCTCTTCTCAATTGAAGTTTTACACTAGTCTTCTATCAGACCATTACCCTATCTATATGATATGAGATATTAAAGTTATGATCGTCATATTAATGGAAATTGACATGAAGTGCAAGCAAGTTCTAACTTTAACTAAACGATGATCAAATACTCGTTGTTTGCTAGTTTGCATTAACTAATTCAAAGACTTCAAAAAGGTGAATTCGACATTTGAGTGTAATATCTATGAATTTATGATATTTCGAGTTTTCTTTAGGTTACGATTATGTGAGATCTTTAAGACTTCTTTCTTTAATAGATTCAATTGACAATAAATAGGTGTTATTATTTTTCTTTTGCTCAGGACAAACAAAAGAGGATATTTGATGAGCGGGTTGTATTCCTATAAATTAATATATATCAATCAGACAATTTGTTAGTTTTTGAAGTTTTTATTAAGGGATAATTGCAAATATTACCCCGAGGTTTAGCTTAATTACAAAAAACTCTAAGTATCTTATAGAATTACAAATACCTCCTGAAGTATTACATATACTCCCTTGAGTTTAATGTATTTATCTAATAAATACCGCAATCACGCAGACTCCAGGCATGATTCAACGATAAATAGGTGGACTTTCTTCTTGAAGCATGTTCCCCGGGGTCCTCTATCCATTGATGATGCCAAAAGGGGGAAGAGGTGTTCTAAAGGGATTGAAAGAGGAAAAGTGAAGAAAGGCGCAAGCGAGATAAGCTCGGTGAGAAGAAGGGTAAAGCGGTGAGAGGAAATTTGAAGGATTTGATCTTCGATGTTAGCGAAACCCCCGGCAAGGTCATGTTCTTTGTCTCCATCTGAGCAAACTCCTGTGACCCTACCAATTGAGCACTGTTGTGCCAATGTCGGAGAAAAGAAAAATCATTGAAGCGGGGGTTTGAGGAGTTCTCAAAAAAGGCGGGATGCCCACATTAGAAGTGTTGAAAAAGATATGGTGGTCTTCGGTTGGAAAAGATCGAGGATGCAATTCGATAATGGATCGAGCCTAGTTCGGTTGAAGAATTCAAAACCCTTGAATCGAAGGCTATTTCAAGGAATGACACTAGCCCAAGCCTAGGATTTGTCTTGGGAGAAAGGTCTAGCATTTTGTGAAGAAGGCTAAAAGCGCGATCTTCAATGATCACTCGGTGGTAAGCGAGAAGACTCTCATGAAGTACACACCCGAGGAGAGGAAGAGGAAGAAATGGTGGTGGAAGAGGTTCTCGACCTCGACCAAAACCCAAGGATGTTGAATATGTAGATCGACAAGAAAGGGATGATCCACTGGGGCTGGGTATGATGAATTGGCCAATCTGTAAGTGGCAAGAAAGAACGTAGAGGCGGAAAGAAGAAGAAGAAGAAGAAAACGAGGCAAACTCGTCAATGGCTCGAGAGTAAGCAAAGGATGATCTTCCAAACGAGCCTGTGAATGGAGGAAAAAAGAAGGGAAGAAGAAGAGAAGAAGAGGAAGAGAGAGCGATTGACGAGAGCGCAAGAGAGAGAAGAAGAAAGATGAAGGGAAGCAACGAAGGTGTTGAAGTATTCTTTGCGAACCCCTTCATATATATTAATTTTGTATATACACTCATGTAAGTAAATGCGTAATGTACTTAGTGAAGGTTTTTTGAAAATTTTCACTCTGTATGTATTCTTGTATCTTAAGCTTAGATGTATGTATTTTACTCGATAAAGAATGATATGATAGCAAATGTAAGCAATTTGTGTAAAGGACAAGAATGGTATGATCAATAAAGCGATCTATTTCAAGCATACATTCTTTATTCTTGCTGCTTTGTCTGTATGTATCTTTGTTGTTTATATTTTGGTGAGGTTGTCTCTAGACTGTTCACCACGTTGTAAACTGATTTGTTACATAGTGGATTCCTCTAGGAGTTGGAGAAGATAGTATTAGAAGAATTACCCCATCTCGAACCTCTATAAAAACTATAGATGTCATTTATTTTTCAGCACATTTATATTTCTGCATACTTATATCATATCTGTTGATAAAACTTATATTTGCTATCCAACTGATTAATAACCAAGTGCTAAAAATCAAGTGTTAAAACAAGCTTAAAACAAATTAAAGGGTGTTAAGTCTTCCGCTGATAAAACCAATACAGCCAAGTTAAAGTTCAGGTTAAATAGCCGAGTTATTCTATCAACAGCTCTATTGAGTCTGTTGAGTGGCTAACTTAGCTGAATAACCAACTTCTTAACTCTGTCATATTTTTAAAAGGACTAAAATCGAAAAGTTGGTAAGGTTTATTCAACCCTCCCTTCTAAATTTTACTCACACCCATTGGGACCTACAAGAGCGCTACCTGATCCCGAGGCAGCATGAGCATCGATGGACTTCGGGACAGGCGGAGGTCATTTTCTGCTAGCCAGTAAGGTATCTTTCTACTCTTTCGGCTACTTCGCTAACAAATGCTGAGGTTTTGTGAACATCTACGAAAAAGAGAAGAAAAATGATAAGAATGATTTGTAAGTATTTCACATACTAAGTAAAGAGTTGAAAATTACCCAAACATAAGGAAGCTGGCTTCGGGGCGGGGCTAAGTTCGGCAAGAGAGAGAACCTCTTCGGTTAAAAGCTTTTTTGATAAAAACCAGCTCCTGCATAACTCATCATGTACGAAGTTATCATCCTAAGTGACTGAAGCAAGGTCACGAGGGTGAGGACGAGTGACCTTCCACTCAAAAGAAACCTCCCAAGGGGTCTCTCCGGGGACTCGAATATAAAGGAATTTCTCTTTCCAAGGGCATACGGAAGAGGGAAGGTTATGGAGAAGCTTACGATTAGGTCGAGGAGAGAGATAAAAGAAACCCTTCTTGCTAGTAGTCGAGGAGGAATTAATTGAATAAAGGGCCCAAAAATGTGAAAATGAGGCCAACACCTCGAAATACTTCATTAGGATCGCAAAACTTAGAATACGGTGGTACGCGTTCGGAACGAACTGGGCGGGGCACACTCCTAAACCCTTCCAAATATTTACAATGGGCGAGCTAGGAAAACGTAAGCCCCGCCTCAAGACTAGGCGAGGTGGAATGACATACAACGGGGAGGGGTTTATTTATACGGTCGTTTTTCCCCAGGAATGATTATTTGAAAATTACTAGGAATAAATAATCGCTCCTAATTAGGGTCTACTGGGCGTATCCTCCTCGGATTCGTCGCTAGGGTCCAAGTCGAGGATAGGATTTCCTAGGTAAGGTATGGCCCTAATTGGGCTAACATGTAAAATATGATTTCCTAGGGTCAAAGCTAGATTCAGTGGAACTTGAGCTCGAACTCGAACCACTCGAGCTCGAATCGTTAAAACCTAGGAGTGCGGTCGGAAGGCATAGCAAGAAGAAGAAAGAAAAATGAATGAAATAAATATTATGCTATGCGAAGAGAAGCTAAGGGCTACCTCGAGACGTGATCGACTAAAACGCGAAGAACTCGCGAAGAAGAACCTCGAGCTCGCGTGGCGAACCGGAGAGTATTTTCACCGCACCTTGTGAAGAGTAATAAATGACAACTCAAAAGCCTCCATATATATAGAGAGGCGGGGCGGGAAGATCAAGCGGCCGAGATTAAAGGGGCTTTTAAAATTCTACGGTCGATTTAAAGTTACCTTAGTAATTAATACTAAAGTAACTAGGAGAGTAATGATATACACATATCTAAAATTACTCAATTACCCTCGCTTATTAGATAAAATGGTTTGAGGAGGCTAAGATCCAAGAGTTATTGAAGTTGGTCGCGACGACCGAGGTGATGGTTGGTCGCCTAATTGAGCCTACCCGAGGAAGAAGAAGTCGATACGGACAGGTGGACCAATGTGAGGTCGCTACGTGGGAGCGAGGTAAATGCGGCCGACGGCCCGGGGAATAGACACCTATAAATACCCCACTATTCCCATTGCAATAGATATCATATATATTGCTATTCACCTCGCTCTCTATTTATTAGCGACCTTACACCTCTAAGCGACTTAAGCATCGGAGGGTCTTAATTGGGAACCCTCCGGCTAGCCTAATATTTATCTCTCTTACAGGACCCGGCCGAAAGTACCTAGGCTCGAGACGAACCGACCCGACCCCAAGTACATCTCGATTTATTCACACCCAAATCGAGAACATAAATAAACTATTTTATTTTGGGAGATAAATTAATGTTGACGATCCTATAACGCCGGTGTAAATAACGAAATTCATTTAAAGGTAATTTACTTTGTACATATTTTTCGAACATACCTCCAAGCAATGGGGAGACAATGGGGTTATACTAAGGCATGTCTCTGGCCGAGCGAGTGCTTAAGAACTTTTCTTAAGAAAAAAATATTGTTATAGCATATATGTTTTTTTCGGTGTTTCATTCTGTTCACCCACTTTCGTATGTTCGCTTCATCATTGTCTCCAACCTCTTGTCGGTCTTTACACTCCAACACATAATCCATCAATGAAGTATTTGATAATTGGTAAGGCGTAGAGATGCTCCATTACTGGTGTAGTTATATGGATACTCCCAGCGTCAACGCAACTCTCTCCACATTCAACTCTTAATTTTTTAGAAGTTTGATCAAATTGAAAAAACAATACACTTTTACCAAAGACAACAAACTCGTCTCATTAAAATCATAGGGAAAATGACACAAATACCCACCTATTTTTGACGGTACTGCAAAATACTAAGATTTCACCAAAATTACCTAACAATACGTTGCCGCATTCTAATTACCAACAAATACGCTCAAACCCAAAGACGTTACCAAACAATACGCTAACAACCACCAAAACGGCTTGCAAATCCACAACGCGGCCGGCAACAAAGTCTTGTGAGACACTTTTCGAAGAACAAGAACAAATAATACGTTGAACAAGCAAAGGAAGAAGAATCGAACTCCAAATTAGTAAAATAAAGAAGAAAGCAGAACAAAAAACAAGGTACAAAACACCAATCTCGAAAAAACATTACTTAATTACTCTAAAAAACTATTGTTCACATCATTGCGCATCTATTTCCACATGCAAAATTATAATTGAACATATATATATACACATCAGATTAAATTGAGATTGTACATCGAATTTGCGAATACAAAATTTGATCAAAATGAGTGATTCAATATTATAAAATGCTTATTTTCTTGAATTGATACAAAATCTAAAGAGTTTGATTGTCATTAAAATCTACACATCAAAATGTGCGGATCTCGATAAGCGCATGCAATTATTTAGATAATTGTTTCAAAGTTGTTTCGTTATTGTTTCATTGTTGTTTCAAAAGAGTATATATTATGCATGGGAAGCACATTGCTCCCCTGTGTAGGGGATTGTTTCATTTTTGTTTCAACTATGTTTCATTCATGTTTCAAATATTATAAAATTATACGATACCATGGATAAAGTGCGGTAGTATACCACAAGGAGAATGGACGAGAGATCACCGATTATATCAACCGAGATACGGGGATCGATTCCAATGGATTGCACTTTTAGCACCGCATGAAATTTTAGAACAATTACAAGTCGTGAGATAGAGGAAAGAATACATATTAAGTACAAATTGAGAGAATCCCGCCACCATTAAAGATTGAAAATGACTTCAACACGAAGTTCTATTTAGAAGTAAAAAGCAAAGAAGAAGATTGGATGAAGTTTCCTCTGTGCATAGACCTACTAGTTAATTGGAAAACCAACTACTCTTGAAATCAAAAGAGACAAGCTTGCAAGAAAACAGACATCATCAAAATGCAATGGAAGAACGTGACATATCAAAAGAGAGCTCAACAATGGAAAATATGGGACAAAATCTCATCGACTACATCGACTATGCAATCCGAATCAGCAAGTGCACGTCCAGGAATCTATTAATAGTGAAGAACAAATCCAAATAGGGAATGTTTACAACAACAAGGACGAACTGATCAAACACATCAACTTTTCTGCATTGAAAAATCACTTCCAGTATAAGGTCAATAAATCCTGCAACAAGCAATACCACATAAAGTGCCTGGATGAAAATTGCAATTGGCACTTAAAAGCATCATCAAGAACAAGGACAACCAAGTTCATAGTAAGAAAATACGACAGAAACCATACATGTCCACTCGATAAGAGAATGAACGGCGATGTAGACAAGCTACTGACAAAAATGGTTGGACACATTATCAAATCAAAGTATATAAACAACATCAAAGCGAGTGTACACATCAACAAATATAATAAGAGACATGAAAGATGAGCATGGAATAAGTCTCGACTATAGAAACGTTTGGAGATCAAAGAAAGCACTCAAAATAATAAGGAGAGGTAGGATGAATCTTATCGAAACTACCAGCTTATCTTTACATGTTGGAGAAAACAAATCTGGGATCGATTACTGAATTAGTAAGAAAGGACGATAACACATTCCTATTCTAGTTCATGGCTATAAATGCATCAATAAATGGATGGAAACACTTTGTAGGCAGTGGTTGTTGTGGATGGTACATTTAAAGCAAGTTATGGGGGACTTTGTTGTGCATGCACGCGAGGATGGGAATGGGAGCATTTTCCCATTGGCTTTTGCAATAGTGAATTGTGAAAATGATAGATCTTGGGTATGGTTTTTCACAAAGTTTAGACAAACTTTTGGTCTCAGAGAAATCATGTACATAGTCTCAGATAGGCATATCAGCATAGAAATATCAATAAATGAGGTACAAATTATAAAATATTTCCTCAAGTTATGTTTCATAGATGTTTCAAATATGTTTCTTTAATGTTTCACATAGAGATTTCAAAAATATTTTCGATCACAAACATTACGAAAAAGAAAAAAACATTATTATTTAATGGTTAGGTGTATCTGAAGTATCCATGGATGTGCATGTATCATCTCCTAATAATTTGAAGGCAAACTTCAAAAAGAAAAGCAACGAAATAAGGGAATCATTCATAGCGGCTGAAGAAAAAGCCTACACGAAGGGCCAATTTGAAAAACAAATGTCGACCTTGGACAAAGTGAACAACAAAATCATACCTTACTTGTCCGCCATTGGATACGAGAAATGGGCGTCGCTTGCCTTTGTTGCAACAAGAGGTACTTTCTCATGACATCCAACATTGCGAGTCGTTGAATGCGACAAGAATCGTAGGAGGAGACACCTACTGTAACAACATTGCTCAGTACATTAGATCGTTAGTTCAAGATTGGACGTACGAGGCATCGAAACTAAGCAAGATCAACATTTACAAGAATGACAAAAAGCAATTTGAAGAGTACATGGGGAAAAACTATACCATTTGTCTAAATTTAAGGGTAATTTACTACAAATCAAAGCAGGCGCTTGTTTCAAAATTGTTTCACACATGTTTCATTTTTGTTTCAGTGAAAAGATCAAATGATTTTCTCTTTAAAGTCACAAAATCAGAGAAAATATTTGTTGCGGACCTTGAGAAAAGGACTTGCACATGCAACAGGTTCCAAATGGTTGAAATTCCTTGTCCACATGTTATAGCAGTATTAAAAGAATTGAATGAAAATCCGTACCAATACTGCTCGGCATACTACATGAAGGAAACAATGGAAACCACTTATTTGGAAACAGTGTATCCAATCCCGCATGAAGATAACTGGATACTGACACCTGAAATTGAAACAATGTGGACCCTCCCACCGGAAGGCAAGGCCAAATCTGGAAGGCCAAAGAAAAGAAAATCTTCAAAAATAAATGCGGAAGGTGTGGGTAGCATGGACACAATAGACAGACATGCAGGAATCAACCAAAAACAAAATGCATTTAATAAGACTATATTCTATTTGCTTACATACATGTCAAGCTAGACAGATTAATATAATGAAACACAACACAATTGTTTCAATAAAAACTCATTCATGTTGCTTTTTGGTTTCTGATATGTTTCTTATTTATTTCCGATATCTTTGCATTGTTGCACATCCTGTAAAACACAAAAAACAAGCATACAAAAACTAGAAAACTAAAACCTTGCAAACACCAATGAATGCCAAAAACAAAATCATACAAACTGTTCCACAAAACATCATAGTCATTCAGATTCTGTCACATAGATACTTCAAAAATACTAAAGAAACTACCTAGAAATATAGACAGGTAACAAAATAACTGTACCATCAAAGCATTAAAATAAAAATAAAAAGCATATTGTTTGATGTGGCCATAACACAAATATCATTAAGAATTCTTCTTCAACAACAATGTCCTCGCTTCATTAGGGAGTGGGGGGATGATTTCAATGTCATTGTCGTCTTCATCTCCGTTCTGCTGCTTAAGCCTTGCGTGATTGTATAGCAGATGACTATACCTCATCCATTCTCTTTCAATGTCGAAGTCTTCCACCGACATTTACTTCCCAGAGATGAAATACTCTGCATAGCAAGATACGAATACTCCGAAATTGCTAACAAAAAAGGGGGGAGGGGACAGGTTAAAAACATAATATAAAAACAAACAAAAAATAAAATAGAAATAAAATAGGACATAGACAAGAATGTTACTTTTTCATTTGGACGGGAATATTCCTAACAACCACAACCATTATTGGGAGTTAATGTCGGATAGTAGGAGCAGAACCAAGAGCAATGTCCTGGCGCTATTCGTAGAATGCTACCATTGAAAGAAAACGGGCAACAAACATGATGTAGGCTACAATAGCTTTCCTAGCTATTTTAACAGAGTCCCGGAGTCCACAGGGAATTGTATAGATAAATAATCCTCTCTTGAATGCTCGGCCTCCCTAGGATCCAGTGTTCCATGTCGTCTGAGTGAATTGGAAACAAGACATGATCAACCTCGGATCACGGTTTTCCTGACCTATATCAAAACCCATAATATAGTCAACCACATAAGTATTCAAGTTAATCATGGAAGTGTCAAAATGTTTCTTCTTCCTCTTGTTGAAAAGGGTGAACCTATTTGTGGATACTCGCATACATCTATCAAAGATCAGGTCCGTGGTAGTAAATCTCACAGAACAATGCCCGTACATATACTTCATCCATATGTAATAGAACAACACGTCCATATGCTGAAAAGGGACCAAAGCAAAGAGTAAGAACACAGAAACAAAAATACAAAAACAACAACTTAAAAATAATAACTCATGAAGAAGGCAGTACTCGTCCACATAGTACAAAGGCTATGAAACCATGATTTTGCTTGACCTCACATACGCCAAGCTTTAACGAGAGGATCAATCTTGTCATCCTCTTCCGAATAACGTTTTGGCCTAAAACAAAAATAATTTAAAAATTACAATAATATTTCGTAATCATTGCAAAACATAATAGAAAAATCTTACCCTTGAGAAACAAAACTTTACGCAAGCCACTCACTCGGACCACCATTAACATCTTCCAAACCGTCATAGCCTTCACCAAGGCTATCATCCAATGGGCACCTTCATTTAACCAAAACAACCGGAGGCTTCTTGCCAAAGATCCAGGGTCGCATCTTTCTCCCGAGGGGTCAATTCCAAATCAATGTCCCCCGAAAACCTATAACTACTTTCCCACTCAAATCGCTGCAGGACGATTCAAAGAAAGTGGTGAAATGACTTCTCACACAAAGAAGAGGTTTTGAAACCCTCTTAGCAAATAGGGGATTCGAGAACAGGTGATGCATCCGACCTCTTGACATCATCCCGCAATAAAACAAGATACAAAAGCGTAATAAACAAAAACAAATAACAAATTCAATGTCAAAAAAAAAAAAAAACTAGAGGCAAAAATTAGGAACCAACCATTCCATTCCAAAGAACAACTTGAGTTCTTTGCATTCAATGGAATCAAACCGAGATTGGGTGAGATCATTAAATTCTTGAGAGCCAGTAAATCCATGTTCAGCATGAACATTCAGGCCCTGATATTCAACACCTACCTCTTCTGAAATCTTACTTGTGTCAAACGGAATATTCTCTGTATTTTCTGCAAACTCCATCAAACCACTCACAGCAAGCCCCTCACCGTCGTTACCAATCCCTTTATCCATCGACAAATCAACTTCCCCGCCAACACCAATTCCCTCATCCTCATTTACATTCTCTTCAGCAACAGCCTCAACCCCGACAACACTACCAATGTTGCCACCTTCAAAAGCCTCTAATTTTTTTTCAACCTGTCCGCCAGATAGGGGACTACTGGTTACCTCAGTCCTTTCCGAAACAGGGTCAACAACATCCTTGGAAAATGGTACAACATGAGTATTAACATGTTTCTCATCCACTTCCATTGACTCCTTCTCGGACTCTGAAGCCGATGCTGACGATATTTTATCATCTTCTGCCCCAACAACCTTGTCAGCTTGATCCAGCCCATCACCAGCCTAAAAAGAAAAAGTGAAAAGCATTATAAATCGAAACAAATAAGCAACAAAGACAAAGAAAAATAATGAAACACAGGGTGGACAAATACAAGTAAAGTTACCTAAAGTTTCCCCTTAATGGCAGACAACTCGCATGAAACAGGTTTTAAAGCGCTTTCTTCCAAGATTTTATTAACTGAGTTCTTGAAAACCTTCAACTCCTTGGCCAACTTATCTTGCCTCCAAACAACATCCTCCAACATGTACTTCGATCCCAACTCGACATCCGGCTCCTTCCTCTTCCGATTACCAATCACATAATCTCCATCAACATAATTAAATGAGTACTTGGACTCATCAAAAAAGATTCCAATATCTAGCTGCAACCTCTCTTCATTTGATGGCCAATATTCATCAACTTCAACTAAAACAAAGTGAAAACAAACAAAAAAAAAGGTTAGAAATAACACATAAACATATATGAAACAATTATGAAACAAAAGAGAAACAAAAAAATAAAAAACTAAAATGTATTACATGTTCGCAAAAACAGTTGAAATCATCATATCGAGATCATCGATCTCAAATTCTTATCTCTATCGGAAACGGACAACCCCAATTCGAGAATGCGAGGATCTGCGCTCGATCTGATTGCAAATTTTATTGTTCACTTCTAAACAATATTCGTAGAACCATATCTGGAAAGCGAGAGGGAAAGCCTTTAATTCTGTAAAATTTAGTGCGTTTAGCAGCCGGCTTCAAGTCCTCATCCTGAGGTTGCTTCCTCTGGAGCACTTGTTCCCTCGGTTTTTACGATTGTAAGTTCAAACAAATCCCTTCCAGGGATATGAGTTAAAATCTTCACTATCAACTAAATCAAAAATTTCATATTAACAGGAGTTCAGAGAAGAAAACAGAAAAAAATGCAAAAATACAACAAAGCCATCTTCAAGGCATCATCATCATTTTCTCCCCACACTTGTAATCTAAAACACTCCTCAATAGGACCGCTTTAGAGAATTTCATTGAGCGAGAAAAATACTTACGATAGAACTCAAGTAATACCATCCCCACAAAGCAAGCAGGCCTTTTCCCAAAGACACTTTAGCCCCATCACCAGGGCAAACTCCCCAATACCAAACCTCAGAATTTTACCACAAACCGACACCAGAATCTCATCCTTCCGCGAATGGACAACCTGCCTCTTCAACAACGAATGCACTAGTTAATTTTGGAAATCAACTTCATGCATGTCTAGAAAATAACCGAAACAAGTATGCCTAAACGCTTCCAATTGCGGCTAGGATAACTTCTCCTTCAAATTTTTAATAACTTCAAAAGAAAACCCGGTGTTTATCCTAGCGAAGTGTACCCAGTCCTCCGGATCAATCAAATACTCATAACCCTAGAAACAAGAAAGAAACAACAATTAAACAAGAAATAAACAACACATCTTGTACATAAAATTTGAAAAGTAAAAAAACAACGGATCAAAAGCACGAAACATACAAGAAACAACACGTAAAAACAAAAAGAAACAAAATTTGTACAACAAGTAAAATAACAAAAATATAACCAAGAAATAAAGATGAAAACAACATACCTAAAGAACGTCCGATCCTCTAAACCCAACAACCTTCTTTTTGGGAGATTTACCCTTGACAACTTGTTTTCCGACATCATCGCCGTGTTTCATTTTCCTTTTTTAGAAGATACGGGAACTAGGGCTTGATTTGAGCCGCTCCTCAAAACTCTTGAACTACCCCGAGCCTTTTTCTCCACTTTCGAGACGAAGAAGAAGAGGTTTCTTGAAGCCATTATATAAATTCGATACTAAAAACACACGAAAAAAAAAAAAGAGCGAGTTTACTGAGGCGGTTTTTGGCGATGATTACTGAGGGAAGTTAACAAGTAGTTGCGAGAAAATCACAACCCGAGCTCACCAAAAATGGCGGACATGTAGCGGGAAGACAGGCAGAGATGAGGCGAGATGAGAGAGAGAGAGAGAGAGAGAGAGAGAGAGAGAGAGAGAGAGAGAGAGAGAGAGAGAGAGAGAACAAGATAGATTGAACACGAAAAAGATTGGAGCGTATTTTTAGGAAAAATTAAAAAAACAACGTAAAAAGAGTAATAAAAAAGTATAAATGGAATGTATTGGTATTTTTGGGTTTCCATCAAAATTGAGGGTATTTTGTGTAATTTCCTCAAAATCATATAACTGTGTGTGCGTGTTTGGACAAAATGATGATCATATTGGATCGTTGATACAGTATCCATCTTTATGTAGGGGACTGTCTGAGCATTGGAAATTCATAACAGAATTGAGACATTAATTTGGAGGCTAAGCACAAACTGAAGGTCGCAGAGGCCCATTTTCAACATTAATATTTTGGTGTAATTACTAAACTATTCATGAAATTTTAGCTTAATTACAAAACAAATTCAATTATCTTTTAAAAATTACAAATATCCCATTGAAGAGTTATCCCTTTGAGATTTGTGTTTGTTTTGCATATATTCTTCCTCAATAGGTACAATTCATAAAATAGAAACATACGTCAAGGGTATTCGTAATTATAATCTATGTATAATTTGATTTTTTTTTCGGCTGTGGTAATTATGCTAAATGTCAATGATTGCGTAGGTAGTTATTCCTAACAATTTTGGTGAGTTATAAAAATCACGATTTAGTCTAATTATAAAAAAATTTATTTATCTTTCAAAATTATAAATATGTCTCTGAGTCTCTGACATTTGTTTTTATTTCATAAAATTGGACTTATGGAAGGGGTTATTTGATGAAAACAGAAACCTTAAAAATGTGTTTGTAATATCTGAAGGTGATATTTGTTTTTGAAAGATAGCTAGATACCTTTTTTATACTTGGGCTAAATTTCCAATGTAATTTTTGGTCTATTCTAATGTTAGGGGCCTTTTTAGCATGATATTTTATGTCAAATTATTATGGAATGAATTTCATACAAAATAATGATCCCTATGAAATGTCTAGCCCAAGCCCATACCTGTCACGGGTTCAATGACCACCACAAAACAGTCTCAGACACTATTCATTTTAAGTCATGCCAAATAAATAACAATTAATAATTAATTAATTTATTAATAAGAGAAAATCAACAAATATTTGCACTTTGATATTAGATCCAAAATTTCATAATTTTGTGATTATAAACCCTTGCGCTGGCTTATTGATATTTATATTGTGTAGTATAACCTTATGATGATGTAGGGAAATCAATGGACTGAATAATATATTGTGTTGTATGTCCTTAAATATTAATCAAAAATAATTTCCCTAAACACTTATTGAATATTCCACTGAAATTTGATCACTATATCCTTAGTTTAATTTTCGGCATATATAAAAATATCAGCAGTGAAAAATGTAATATTATTATCAAATGTTTATATGATATGTATATATTAAAAAATCTACATAAGGACAAAATATTGATTTAGACAAACTTTTTGTAATCCGTTTTATAATAATAAATAGAATACTTAAGCTTGGAAATACTATTTAATACTTATATCAGACATATGTTTATGAGATGAAAGTAATTTAGATGCGATTTTAAGTTATTTTTGTTGTTTCTTTTATGGGTACTCTTTTTCCTATTAATGGTTTTTCCCATTGTGTTTTACTTTGATAGGTTTTAACGAGGCTCATATTTTGAAGCTAGTTGTTTGGCTTGTAAGCAGTGGTGCACTATATTTTTCTTTTTTAATAATATTTTGCATTTATTGGAAAAAAAATTGTGTATTGAAAAGGACACCAATGAAACAGTGAAAATAGAACGGCCATTGTAGATACAATGTGGAATATGCAGAATTAAGTTTTTGATTGATCATGATTGAATAGTACAGCCTGGTATTTATAGCTAGATTACAAATAAGATAGGCTCAGCAAATCATATCCAAAAGGAATATTTTGTGTAACAAACTTGTACTATCCTAATCCAAGATGATGACACTTGTTGCAATCTTGTGCTTTGATAAATGTTTATGATAAACCTGTCTTTATATCAAAGATGCTCTTATCACTCTTGTGCTTATCAGTACTATGCATTTCTTCTGATAAGTGATAAGGAAGAGTAATGTTATCATCCCCCCTCAATTTGAGCTGGGCTAAAGGAACAACATTAAGTTTGTTCCTAAGCCTAGTGAAGAATTGAAGTCCAAGAGGTTTAGTAAATATATCAGCAACTTGATCAAGAGATGGAACATGAAAAACTTTTAACTTCCCAGCTGAAACTTTCTCCCGTACAAAATGATAGTCCAATTCGATATGCTTTGTACGAGCATGGAGAATGGGATTAGAGGCCAATGAGATAGTGCTAAGATTATCCACCCAAACAATTGGAATTCTAGTTTGAGACACCTGAAGCTCATGAAGAAGATATGAAATCCAAGAAACTTCAGCTGAAGCATGTGCAAGACTACGATACTCGGCTTCTGTGTTGCTTCTAGAGACAGAGGATTGTTTCTTGGCACTCCAAGAGACAAGATTATTACCCAGATAAACACAAAATCCAGATGTAGATCGTCTATCATCCAAATCCGAAGCCCAATCAGAGTCAGAAAAAGATGTCAAATTAAGATGAGATGAGGCAATTATATGTAATCCATAAGACAAAGTACCAGCAAGATATCTCATGATGCGTTTGACAGCTTTCCAATGAGTGTCAAGGGGAGAGGCCATGAATTGACAAACTTTGTTAACTGAGTAAGAAATCTCGGCCGAGTGATAGTGAGGTATTGAAGTGCTCCCTGAATGCTTCGATACTCGGTGCCATTGAGAATGGGAGTGCCCTAAGACTTGGAAAAGTCGAGAAGAAGAAACCATAGGAGTAGGATTTGTTGTTGGCCTCTAGCATTTTCATTTTGGATAATAAGTCCCCGATGTATTTGGCCTGACTGAGATGAATACCTTGTGATGTATGATGAACCTCAATGCCAAGAAAATGATGAACCTCTCCAAGATCTTTAAGAGAAAAATGGTGACTAAGATGAGTAATAAGATGTGAAATGGCAACATGATCACTTCCTGTGATTAATATATCATCAACATAAATGAGAATATATAAGGAAGAAGAGCCCTGAATCTTGTAGAAAAGAGAATGATCAACCTTAGCATGAGAAAAACCAATAGTGAGAAGAACACTTTTGATTTTGAGAAACCAGGCTCGAGAGGCCTGTTTAAGACCATAAATAGCTTTGGTGAGTTTACAAACCAAATGTTCAGATCCAAGAACCTCAAAGCCAGGAGGCTGTTTCATATAAATGGTTTCTTGTAAATCCCCATGAAGAAAAGCATTGTTGATATCCAGGTGTCTGATAGGCCAAGGAAAATGGACAGCCAGAGAAAGAATAATTCTGATAGTTGTTGGCTTAACAACAGGGCTAAAGGTTTCAGCAAAATCAAAGCCAGCAGTTTGAGAATATCCTTGAGCTACCAAACGAGCTTTGTATGTAGAATAGAGCCATCACCATTCTTTTTTAGTTTAAAAACCCATCTGCAACCAACAATGTTCTTGCTAGGTGGTGGTACAGTTAATTCCTAGGTTTTGTTTTGAAGAAGAGCCTCATATTCAGCAAACATGGCAGCCTTCCAATTGGGATCCTTGAAGGCCTGCTGAACATTGGATGGTTCAGAATCAGTGAGAGAAGTAACCATCCAAGCCTTAGGCTTGTGAATACCTGCTTTAGAACTGGTAAGCATAGGATGTGAACTCACAACAACATTAGTAGTGTTAGTAGGTAAAGAAACAGGTGAAGAATTACTCAAAATTGGCAACTGTACTACTAATGGAACAGTGGAATGGCTAGAAGGGGAAGTGTGAGGAGAAAGAGGCTCAGAGGATGAGCTGGAAGCAGAAGAAGAAGAAGAAGCTGACTGTGTAGGAGAATCAACTGTATGAGAGGTTTGGTGGACAACAAGTGGGATAGGAGAGGAGGGAGAAGAGGGTTTATGAAAAAGAGGAGGACTGGAAGGTATAGAGGGAATAGAAGTATGAGTAGTATGAGAGGTGGAGGCATTGGTAGAAGACTGTGAGGCAAAAGGGAAGCTATTTTCATCAAAAACAACATGCCTAGAGACAATTACCTTTCCATTTGGAAGTAAGACTTTGTAACCCTTGTGCTGAGTACTATAGCCAATAAATGTGCCAGGAGAGGATCTAAATTGGAGTTTATGTTTGTTGTAGGGTCTAAGGTAAGGATAGCAAAGGCAACCAAAAACTCTGAGTCTCAAATAATTTGGCTTATGGTGATATAAAAACTCAAGAGGTGATTTATGTTTAGAATGAGAACTGGGAGTTCTGTTAATAATGTATAGTGCAGTGGAAAATACATCATCCCAGTATTTGAAGGGTAAATGAGACTGAGCAATGAGAGATAAACCTATTTCAACAATATGTCTGTGTTTTCTTTCAGCAATCCCATTTTGTTGGGGTGTGTAAGGACAAGACATTATATGTAAGATGCCACAGTCTTGCAAAAGTTTGGTTAATGCAATGAATTCTCCACCACCATCACTTTGTAATTGTTTGATTTTGGTGTTAGTTGATTTTCAGCTAGGTTTTTAAAATGAATAAAGGCAGTGTATACATCAGATTTGTTTTTGAGAAAGTATATCCAAGAAAACTTAGTACAAGCATCAATAAAAGTCACATAATATGTGCAACCATTTGTGGATTTAATGGGAGGACCCCATAAATCAGTGTGTATAAGTTCAAGAGGTGTATGATAGGTAGTATGAGAACTGGAAAAAGGCAATTTATGACTTTTAGCAACAACACAAGAAGAACATAAAGCCAAACTTTTATTTAAATGAAAAGACAGATTACAGGACTTGAGAGCTTGTGTAACTGTCTCATAGTTGGCATGACCTAATCTCTTATGCCATAAGTCTAATCTAACTTAGATCCTAGAGAAACAGAGTGAATAGCAGGACTCCATGAAGGGTGACTGGTGTGATGAGAACTGGTAAAAGGATCTTTGGGAGTGGGATGAGATTTGAGACAATGAAGGTTGAAGCTGTAAAGGCCACCTTTAACATTCCCTGTGAGAAGGACATGTTGTGTTGCTCGATCCTTAACAAGACAAAAGGAAGGGTGAAATTCAAAAAAGACATCATTATCTTTAGCAAAATGAGAAACACTCAACAAATTTTTAGAAATGCAGGAACATGTAACAAATTCTTAAGAACGAAAGCTTTAGAATGAGAAGAATTTGGAAAGTAACTTGATGCCAATATGAGCAATATTCTCCTGTTCCATTACCCATTTGCACTCTATTGTTGCCATGATATTCGGCTACAATGTTAAGATTACTCAGATCATTGGAAACATGATTGGTCGCCCCAGTCGGTACCGATTGCTATCAAAAAGCGAATCAGATCGCAGGGTGGTGCATAAGTGGAAGCATGGGGCTGAGTCGATATTGAGCTAGATTGACTAGGATTTTTGTGAAGGGCTTGTGTTTGAGTTGGAATAGGTGGATTGCTCCCCCGAATAGGTAGAGTCATACCTATACTAACATCTATCGTTGTATGCCCGAACCTTGACAAACTTGACAAATCATCCTATTTCCTCCGTTACGGCCTCCCCTGCCTCTAAAGAAGCCACCTCTGCCACCTCTAGGGAAAGGAAATCTGCCTCTGAAGTTTGAAGGGAATTGTTGTTGACCATTTCTCCCCACGCTCGAACCAAACACATTGAAATAGGCGTCCATTTTGTTCGACAAAAGTTCTTGCTAAGGAAGTTGAGGTCCGTTAAATTCCATCCAGGAGGCGGAGACAACAATTCCCTTCGAGGTTGGGCGAGCACTATCAACAAACCCTTCGGGTTGGGCCATAAAAAGGAACACCGGATTCTCGGCCATTGCGGCAAGACTCATGTTGTCGCACCACAACAATGATGGGGACTCAACAAAGAACACCAAGCTCCTTAAGAAGTGAATGCAACCACACAATATCGGTTGTGGTGTCGCCTAACGCACGATACTCCGATTCCGCACTACTCGAGATACCACGGATCTGTTTCTTAGAACTCCACGTTAACAGATTTTCGCTAAGAAAGATACAATGTCCCCCAAATCGACTTTCTATCATCAAGATTACTCGCCCAATCGGCATCCGAATATGCTTCCAACAACATTCGCCGAAAGCGGGATAAAAGGCCAAGCCAAGATTAACAAAGGTTCTTAAGGTACCTCAACAAATGCTTACATGATGTCCAATGATTAAGTAGTAGAGTATGAAGCATGAAATCTTGACTTAATCGATTGACAAAGAAAAGATATGTCCGGTCGAGTGATCGCGAGGTATTGTAGAGCGCCAATAGTACTTCTATAAATCGTGGGATGATCAAACGACTTACTATCTCCAATGGATAACTTCTGAGTGGTGCTAATAGGTGTGGAACTAGGCTTGTATTGCAACATATTTGTTTTGCTTAACAAATCTGTAACATACTTGGTCTGAGTTAAGACCAAACCTGCAGTGGTCCTTGTAACCTCCAAGCCAAGAAAGAAATTCACCTCCCCCAAGGTTTTTAATGCAAACTCATGACCAAGAACTTGAATTAATTCAAAAATAGCATCGGAGCTGTCACCAGTTATTAATATATCATCGACATAAATGAGAACAAGAAGCAAATGACCGCCAACCCTTTTAAAAAATAGAGAATTATCTGAGACAGATACAGAAAAGCCCTGAACCACCAAAAATTGCTTGAGCCTGTTAAACCAAGCCCGAGGGGCCTGCCGGAGTCCATAGAGCGACTTATTCAGCTTACATACATGAGTAGGCCGAGCACTATCAACAAACCCTTCGGGTTGGGCCATAAAAGGAACACCAGATTCTCAGCCATTGCAGCGGCACTCATGTTGTCGTACCACAACAATGATGGGGACTCAACAACAACACCAAGCTCCTTAAGAAGTGAATGCAACCACACAATATCAGTTGTGGTGTCAGCTAACGCACGATACTCCGATTCCGCACTACTTCGAGAGGGCTCAAGTCTAGATGACACACTAACCACAACAGAGTTATATTCACTACCTAGGCCTCCAAGAATATGCATTACTTGTTCTGATTCATCTATTTTCTTGCCTGCAGCTGCTAGAGCATCAAATAAACCTTTCATTTTGCTCAAATAATCTCTGACAGACATGTTATTTTTCCTCAAGGTTTGAAGTTGCAATTTCAGCTGCATTTGTTTTGCAGTATTTTGGCTAGTGAAATTTGTTTCTAAAGTGTACCATATCTCTTTTGCTGAATCTAAACCAACCATCAGAGTTAAAATACTATCAGAAAGTGAGGACAAGATCCATGAGGCAAGAAGTTGATCTTGTCTTTGCCAAGCAATAAACGGGATTAGACATTTTCTTTCCTTCAAAGATCGAATGAGCTTAGGGGTTTGTTGTTAGCTTGGGTGATGAAATCTTCCAAGCCATATCCCCTGATGGCAGTATAAACTTGTTGTCTCCATATGAGAAAGTTTGACTCATCAAGTTTTGTGGATACCAGTTGGTTTTGAGGTTGAATAATGGTGATTTGAGTAGAGTAGGTTGAGAAGTGGTGGTAGAGTCCGTAGAGCCTACCATGGTGTACAAAGGAGGAGAATGAACAAAAGGTAGAGGAGGATATCGGAGACAGGGGCCACCGCTCCGATACCATGAAAAGGACACCAATGAAAAAGTTGAAAATAGAACGGCCATTGTAGATACAATATGGAATATGCGAGAATTAAGTTTTTGATTGATCATGATTGAATAGTACAACCTGGTATTTATAGCTAGATTACAAATAAGATAAGCTCGGCAAATCATATCAAAAGGAATATTTTGTGTAACAAACTTGTACTATCCTAATCCAAGATGATGACACTTGTTGCAATCTTGTGCTTTGATAAATCTTCATGATAAACTGTCTTTATATCAAAGATGCTCTTATCACTCTTGTGCTTATCAAGATCTTGTGCATTTCTTCGATAAGTGATAAGGAAGAGTAATGTATACGTTTTTATATCCACTTCATAACTAATAGTTTAACTTTAAGGTAAAACTTTCCACATTGCAATCTCTCCGCATCACCATGCGAACGGATTTTGTGACGGCTACATAATTTTAAATTTTCTGTTAATTCATAATTACTTCTAAACTTCAATTCATACGGTTATTGAATTTATACAAAATAATGTCCTAACGACATGCAAAAATATTAAATCTATCTGTAAAACAAATATAATAGGGATAAGACTTAAGAGTCGTGGTCGTGAATTTGTTTTCCCTTTTTTGCAATAAAGTTTTGAATTTAAATTCTTTGTAAAAGTCAAACTTATCCAAATTTACTACAAATCATTTTTAAGAACAGATTTAAAGTTTTCATGCATGGGAACATGGGCGTAGCCAGGATTTTCGGCCAGTGCGGTCAGAATTTTTTTAATTTTGGCAGGACGAATGTCAGACCGATATTTGGGAAAAAAAAAGAGGCAAATATGAATGTGGTACCTTACAACAATTCTTTGCGAGTTTTCATAATCTCTAATTATAGTTTCTCTAGAATGAATTTTTTGGATAAGTGACTTATTCAAAAATATATTCTAAATTAACCACCAAACAACTATTATTATTATGGAATAGACTTATATACAAAACTTAATTAGAAAAAATACTTCCAAAAAACTGTTCATTATCAAATTTGGAACATATATCTATGTACATAACAACAAGACAATCATTTATCTACTAATATACTTTAACTGACCAGGTAACTCTTAATATTTTGAGTCAAGATAGTAAGATTTATTGGCTTTTTAAATTTAACTCAATTTTTTTAAAATGAACTAAACATTTGGTTGAATATCCAGTGCGGTCCAATTCAAATTTAATAGGGTCGTTCCGAGATCGAGTGCGGTCCGCCGACCGCACTCGTCCTAAGGAAGCTTCGTCCATGCATGGGAAGGACGGACAAAATTATATTGTAGAATGCAAGGAAAAGCTATTTTCAAAAAACAATATATAATGTCAGCCTTATAACACACACACACACACTCTCTCTCTCTCTCTGTGTATATATATATATATATATAATATTTACATATATAAAATTATACAATTTCCATTAATCAACTGGACGATGTATATATTTTCAACCTGCAATAAATGCACAGTGCACTGCCTTTGTCTAATTGTCTTGAGCTAGTTTGAAAACATGGAAGAAGGCTAAATCAAAACCTACTTTGTAGATGTCTTCCTGAGATAAGAACATACGAAATTAAAATAAGCTGCCACAATTTATAAATTTAAACAGACACTACTAAATCTGATTACTACATCATGCATGGATGCTCCAGTTAATGGTATAACTTCATGAAAACGTTCTTTGGTATGTCAGAACCATAAAATATACAATGTCAAAATTGTATTAAATGAAAGGGAAAAAATAAAAATCATATAGTGTACTGAACTTTTCCATATTTATATCTCCCTCATAAATATTAAATGCCTTTACGATCTTAAGTTGAATAAGAATCTGATTATGGGATTTCCATTCAGTGCTTAACTAATGCAGTCATTAATACAAAATTTACCTTATGAAAAATTGGAATTAGCAAAAATATAATGCAACTTATGCATTAATCCATATATGTATAATGCATGTATCTATATAATTCGATATAATTAATTAGCCAAAGAAACTTATTGCTCGCATCAAGTCTTTTTCCCTTTTTCCAAGTAATATACATATATCCTTGAGCGTATAACTGAAAAGAAAAATCAATTTGATCGCTCTCACGAGCAATCTATAAAAGCTGAGAAGCCAGACGATATTCTACAAAGCATCTGCCTATCAATTTATGGTCGATCAGCCAAACAGATGTTAGGTATCACAGGATCATTATAAAACTAAATGGATGAATTTGAGAGAAAAACACCAATTCTATTTCACACAAGAATAGATTTACAGGAGATTTACAAACTCACAAAAAACTCTCAAAACTCACTCAATCTCTCAAGGATTGATTTTGATCACTCTCAAGGATCTCTCTATGATATTCCACTTACAAGGGATGATTACAACTGAAGAATGAAGCACCTATTTATAGATGGATGTGGGAGGGGTAGGTGGTTGAAGCTTCAACAATGGTGGGCTTGTTGGGAAGCTTCATACTTTCCTTGTCAAACTTGATCACCAACTCTTCAAAGATGGATGGCTTCTAGATGGAGGATGTGGTCGAAACCTAAATTGAATTCTTCAATTCTCCCCCTCGGCCATATCGGAATCAAAGCATCCTGCTATGTCTCTCGCATAACTCAAGCTTTTCTCGTGTAACCACCTTCGTCAACATGTCTGATGGATTCTCCTTTGTGTAGATCTTAACGAGTTTCAATTGTTGTCGTTCTATCGTCTCGCGTATCCAATGATATCGAATGTCAATATGTTTTGTACGGGAATGGTACATGGAGTTCTTGCTCAAGTCCGAGCACTGATTGTCACAATGTACCTTGTAATCTTTTTGCTTAATTCCAAGTTCTTGGAGATAACGTTTTAGCCACAACATTTCTTTACCCGGCTTTGCCGCAGCAATATACTCGCTTCGTTGTGGATAAAGCAACACACTTCGCGATCTTGATCGCCATGAAACAACTCCCCTGCGAAAGTGTAGAGAAATCCTGAAGTTGATTTTCTCTTGTCGGGATCTCCGCCATATCGCATCTCAGTATAGCCCTCCAAGATCGGATCGCTCCCCGTAACAAAGACATATTTTTGACGTACCCTTCAAGTACGAGAATCCATTTCACCGCCTCCCAATGCTCCTTTCCGGGGGGGTTAGAGAAAACGACTCATCGTTTCCATGCGTGAGCAATATCAGTCTTGTACACACCATTGCATACATCGACTTCCAAGCTTGAAGAATATGGTACCGATGACATTTCCCGATCTCTTCCTTGGATGAGGGGCATGCACTCTTGCTCAACTTGAAATGATTGGCTAATGGAATGCTTCTTTTGGTTTGGCGTTGTTCATATTGAACCTCTCGAGCACTCGTTCAATATACTTCTCTCCGAGATAGCCATAACCTCCGGTTCTTTCTGTCTCGAACTATCTGCATTCCCAAAATCATTGAGCGGCCCTAAGTCTTTCATGTCAAAAGACTTGAAAGTTCTTTCTTGGTGACTAATCTTTGTTGCATCTTTTCCCACGATCAAAATATCGTCTCGTATAGTAGAAGAGCAACGAAATTTCCATCTCGCAAATTTATGAATATAAACACATTCATACGCATTAGTCTTCTTGTAGCCTTGACTCACCATACATGAGTCAAATTTTGTGTACCACCGCCTTGGTGCGCTGCTTGGACCATACAAGCTCTTCTTGAGCTTGCAAACGAGATTATCACTGAAATCTCAAAACCTTCCTGGGTGCTCCATGTAGATCTCTTCTTTGAGATCTCCGTGAAGAAATCTTTGTCTTCACATCCATTTGTTCAAGCTCCAAGTTCATACTTGCTACTAAACCAAGAATAACTCTAATTGATGTCATCTTGACTCTTGGTGAAAAAATCTCATCAAAGTCGATTCCTTTTTCCGTTGGAATCCTTGACTACCAAGCGAGCTTTGTGTTTCACCACTTTTCCGCTACCATCTTTCTTGACTTGAACACCCATTTGTTTCTTAGTGCCTTCTTCCTTTCGGAAGTTCTACGATCTCATAAGTGGAATTCTTCAGCAGAGATTCCATTTCATCTTGCATTGCTTGCAGCCCATTTTTCTTTGTCCTTATGAGATACTACTTCTTGAAACTCTCGGTTCTCCATCTTCAAGAAGGTAATCGGATTCGAATATCTTCTAGATGGAATCCGCCCTCGTTCGCAGACCTACGAACTTCTCGGAACAACGAGGAGATCCACCACCATCCTGGCTTTCGATGGTATAGGAACATTTGGTAGAGCGGGTTGTGGCTCCCCGCTCAACACCTTCTTCTATCTCTTCATATTCCGCTTCCGGTATATCTTCCGCACTACGTCACCGTCTCTCACGCGACGGTTCGTCTGCATCCGAGATTTGAGCACCAATATTTGACTTCCGAGACATTGTGGGCTTTTCAATGTCTTCCATTGTCTTACTTTCATGGAACACTACGTCCCTACTTCGATCACCTTCTTCTCCTTTGGATCCCATAACTTTGTATCCAAACTCTTCATCTCCATAGCCAATGAAAATGCATGGAGTGGTCCTTGCATCAAGCTTCCTGCGAGCTCTTTGGATACATGTGCATATGCTAAACATCCAAATACTCTCAAGTGAGAGTATGATGGATCCTTCCTGCACCATAGTTTCTCAGGAACTTCAAAATTGATGGTGCGATGGTGATCTGTTGATTAGGTAGCAAGCAACTCGATCGCTTCTCCCAGAATGGCTTTGGCGCTTAGCCATACGGCATGCTCGAACACGTTCCATGATTGTCCGGTTCATTCTTTCAAATGACACAGATTATGTTGAGGGTGCGTGGGACTGTCTTCTCATGTCGAATGCCATATGTTTTGCAATAGGCATCGAACGCTTTAGAAGTGTATTCGCCTCCATTATCCGATCGAAGACACTTCCGACTTGTTTCCGTTTCACGTTCTACCATGACATGAAACAATTTGAAATATTCAAACACACGATCTTTTGTCTTTGGGAAATACACCCACAACTTTCGAGAAGCATCGTCAATAAATGTCGAAAGTATTTGTTACCGCCTAGTGATTCAACCTCCGGGGGACCGCAAACATCGAGTGCACCAAATCGAGCAACTCGATCTTCTCGTTAAAGAGGAACTAAACGAGACTCTTTGTTGCTTACCAAATAGACAATGATTGCAAGGATCCGGTGCCTTCCTTGTCAACATTGATAAGCTCCTTCTTTATCGGGGTAGACAACCCTTTCTCACTCATGTGACCGAGTCTGCGGTGCCACAAATTTTGAGAAGCCTCTTTCTCAAAGCAATGTTGAGGCTATCGTACATATTTTCACATGAGTCTTGTACAACGTGCCACAAATGTGTCCTCGAGCAACTATCATAGTGCCTCTTGACAACTTCCACGTGCCTTTGGTGAAATGATTATCATAGCCCTGTTTGTCGGGCAATCCTCGAAAGTAGATTCACCAAGATCGAGGCACATGCCTCGACATCCTTCAAAGTGATTGTACTCGACATTTGTCTTTATCTCAGTATATCACCAATTCCTACAATTCCAGAGGAATCGAATTTCCCATCTTCACCGCTCCAAAGTCACCAGCTTTGTATGTTGTGAAGTAGTCCTTGTGAGGAGTTACGTGGTAAGACGATGCAGTATCTACCACCCATTCTGTATCTTCTCTTGAGATATGAAGGCATGTCTCATCATGGGTTGAACAAAGTGCTACATCTCCAGGAATGATAGCTAGCGTTTCTCCACCCTTATTCTTCGGTTGGGAACTGCTCTGACCTTGCTCCTCTAGCCATTTATAGCAGTTCTTCTTCATATGACCCTCTATTCCACAGTGATGACATTTATATGTTGGTTTTCTGCCATCAGTGGATCTTCCCCTACTTTTGCCTCTCCCTTTGCCTCTACTACTTCGTTGTTGTTTCCCGTGTTGTCTCCCTCGATTTTCCGTCACAAGGGCATGGGTCTGATCTGTGCCCATGTCTTTTCTTCTGGCCTCCTCATTGAATAGGGCATCCTTAACCATAGACATGGTAAGTTTGCTTTCTGGGGCCGAATTGCTGAGAGAAACAACTAGTGTTTCCCAGCTATCGGGAAGTGAACTGAGAAGTAGGAGAGCTTGCATTTCATCTCCAAGTGGCATCCCTACAGACGATAATTGGTTTACCAAGCTCTGGAACTCACTAGTATGCTCGGCAACTGAAGTTCCATTTTTCAGCTTCATGTTGACTAAGCGCCTCATCAATAGGGCCTTATTCCGAGCGGTCTTGGCCTGGTACATGTCCTCCAACTTCTGCCAGAGGGCATATGCGTCTGTCTCCTGTGCGACATGGTGAAAGACACTATGGTCAATCCATTGTCGGATCTGACCAATAGATTTTTTATTCGACTTCTTCCACTCTGTTGACTTGGAAGCATCAGGATTAACACCCTTTAGCTCTATGGGGTCGAACAAATCTTTACAGTTGAGTAGATCTTCCATCCGGGGTTTCCATAACGTGTAATTGGTAGCATTGAGCATAATCATAGCTCCAGAAGATGATGTTGACTCATCCGTGGCCATTTTCACCTTCCAACAATTAGTTCACAAAGATAGAGTTTGAATCTCACGAAATGGAGTATACCGTCACGTCCGGAATGGTCAAAAATGGTGGAATAGACACTATGGGGTTAAAATTTCAATTTCTGAAAAATTTGGGACTGATCTGCAATTTTCTGAAAATATAGGGACCAAACTGAAATATCAAGAAGTTCAGGGGCCAATCTGTAATTTCTGAAAGTTCAGGGACCGTAATGAAATTTCAGAAAATTTGGGATCAAAATGAAATTTCCAGAAAGTTTAGGGGTCAAAAAATGAAAAATATAAAACTCAGGGACTGATTTGTAATTAACCGGAAATTTGCATGCAGAGATTACTGTTCATTGTCTTCTCCGAAATTCCGACAGCTCGTACGGCTTCGTCCGACGTCCGTTTTTCGATCCGAAAACACGTACAGACTCGTATCGACGAGAGGAATCCAATGGAATGCTGAAAATTGAGTTTTATCAAACTTTGTAAAACTCGAAATTTCAGACCTCTGCAACTTCCGCGAGCACTCCGACGAGGCTCTGATACCACTTGTTAGGTATCACAGGATCATTATAAAACTAAATGGATGAATTTGAGAGAAAAATACCAATTCTATTTCACACAAGAATAGATTTACAGGAGATTTACAAACTCACAAAAAACTCTCAAAACTCACTCAATCTCTCAAGGATTGATTTTGATCACTCTCAAGGATCTCTCTATGATATTCCACTTACAAGGGATGATTACAACTGAAGAATGAAGCACCTATTTATAGATGGATGTGGGAGGGGTAGGTGGTTGAAGCTTCAACAATGGTGGGCTTGTTGGGAAGCTTCATACTTTCCTTGTCAAACTTGATCACCAACTCTTCAAAGATGGATGGCTTCTAGATGGAGGATGTGGCTGGAAACCTAAATTGAATTCTTCAACAGAGGCAGTGCATATTTCAGGTCCATTTTATACACTAAATCAGATTAATTAAATTTGTGTTTTTCTATTCTTCTTTGTTCGGTGAATTAGTTATAAGTTTTTCTAGCTGCTATATCATCCCATAACTAAGCTCAGCCATATGTTGCACTGAGTTAGATTTCTTTATGATTGTAAGTTAATTAAAGAGAAACTGATTCAGGGGCCAATAGATATTTTAATTAATTTGAAGGTCAAAATAATTGATTTGAAGGTTATCAAATATTTTATTTTATTTATTTATTTATCCATATAACTTGAGAATATATATAACCTGAAGGATGATTGGGTGGTGGTGGCCCCCTTAACTTTCTTCTCTGCACTTAATTAAATTCATGCATGCAGCAAAAAGCTGGAGAACTATAACATTAATTTTATCTATATACCTAAAGGAAAATTTGCATGCCTAAAAAATTGTTGATGTAGTATATGGTTTTCTTAACAATATGCAGAATATATAAAAAAATGGGAAAATCGCGGCCGCCTAATTTGATCATCTGGTGGGTTGGAGTGGTTGCACAGCTATTCGTTCTACTTAGTAATTCTCAGAATTTGGAAGGGTAAGTTCGCAAATTTTTATCTCTGCAGGGGAAGGTAGGTATATATGCAATATTACTGGTCCATTCAGTAGAGTGAATCTTCCCAATTACAAATAAGCTAGCAGGTCACCTTCGCCAGTACTTATAGGAGGTGACAGACCAATTCTCCTATTTTTTTCCACTTACAAGATTGGTTTCAAAAAACTCTAAAAGTGAGGACCAAATGTCTGAGTTCGTCCACGTCCACTACTGACGAAAAAATACTTTTGCTTTTTATTTTTCATATAATAAATAGGGATAATTACAATAATTGCTCCTGAGGTTTGGGGTAATTACAAAAAAAATTCAAAATTACAAAAATCTCCTTGAGATTTTATTTCGTCATACACTTTTATCCGAATTGTTGTTGAACTGGCGGAATTTGCTGATTTCATCAAATATTTTATAATTATGTCTATCAGCCTTTCTATTTATTACAAATAGCCTCAACTTTTCGTCTCAAATTTTACAATTAAATCTCTTAACTTTTCTAAATATTACAAATAGCCAAACAAAAAGTTTGGGCTATTTGTCATATTTAGAAAAAAATGAGGGATATAAATGTAAAATAATTGTCGACCTCAACAAATGTCGTCAAGACAACTAATATATGGTTAGGGTAAAATGTAAGACGGGAATCAAACCTCGGTGGATATGTGATTTTGAAACTTCTCTCGGTTTGTTTGGTAATTAGGCTAAATCTAAGACATAATATTTGTAATTATCCCTAATATATAAATGTGGAACTTCATAGAGTTGCCAAACCACTTTTTTATGGCAAGAACTTGTTGAAATTAATGCCTCAAACCTTAAATACCAGGATCTCTTAAATCCTAAGGGATACAAGACTATGAAAATTAATTACAGGCACCAAACTTGTTGAAATTAATGTTACTATGTTGTTCATGTCAAAACAACTAATAATAAAAATCTCATCAATATTCCAAAATATATCTTTATTCAATTCCATATATCATTTGAATTTCTTATTTCAGACAAACACTCCTTGAAGACAATGTTCACACTGTTTTGCCATCTTCCGGAGTGCATTTGCTTCAACAGAATCAGCATGTAAACTGCTTTTTTCTCATTCTTATTTTATAAAAAACTTAATTCTTTCTTGGCCATTGAATTATGAAGTTTGTAATTTATTTTCAAAATAAATGTGCTTCGCAGGTTGTAATGACTAATGGGATTGTGAACGTCACATTGAGTGTACCAGATGGTATGGTGACCAGTATAACATATAACGGGAGTGACAATTTGCTTCAAACCCAAAATAAAGAAGATAATAGAGGGTATTTATATATGTAAATATTAGTGTGCATGTGGTTTTATTTTTCTTCTATACTTATTATAAATGTACTCTTTTAATTTTAGAATGATTACTAATTAATGCTACGTTGTGGAATCCCAATTTCTTATTTAAATTATCAATTAAAAACTTGACTTGTAAATATCAATAGGTATTGGGATCTCGTTTGGAACAAGCCAGGAGTTCCCACTATCATGGATAAGTAAGTTTATATCCATTCTTTATAATTTGTATTAAGTGTAATTTAAATAAATTTCTTACACCTAAATAGACATTTCATTTGCCAGTTTCAACATGTTAAGTTTGCATTTTACTCCAAATAATGAAGCAATAATTACAGGTAATTGCACGTGCCCATCACTTACATATACTCATGCATTCTAGACCAGCATACACTTAATTTTCAGACACCTAAGCTCTTTGATTGGTAGTGTAGTGTGTGTCTACACATATTTTGACATATAGATGGAGAAAACAATTTCTTTTGTTAGGTAACTTGGACTATTTTTGAAATTTGGCCTCTAGTTAGTCACCTTTAAATTTGACTCCAATATTTTTTAAAAATTTGGTCATTTAGTCATATTTTAACCGAGATTGTGTATAATTTTATCGAAAAATTATGATTAGGACCAATCAAGTGCAAACATGTCAAAAAATTTGGGGATTTTGGTAGTTTAATGCAAAAGTTGCCACCAAAACATCTCCAAATTTGTATATCGTTTTTTGGTAATTTAACGTGTCATTTTGCGTCAAAAATCACCAAAATTCCAAAATTTCTTATATATATTAGCACCCATCGGTCCGAATTAATTAGCAAATATGGTGAAATTACAAAATTGTGAACCAACTCGGACTAAATGTCCAATTTTTTTAAATATATTGGACCAAAATCTACAAGTGACTATTTAGATGACTAAATTTCCAAGTAGTCCAACTTACAAGACAGAAAAACTATATATCAATTGAATTCATATTGTTGTGCAGGTTAGCAGGAACAAGTTACAAAGTCGTAGTGCAAAACAAAGATCAAACAGAAATTTCATTCACCACAAAATGGGCAGTTGGTAGCGCAAAAGTTCCTTTAAACATCGATAAAAGGTGAATTAAAGTACAATAAAATATTTCATACATATTTATATATACCAAAAAAATTCGACTCCTACTAAATTGCTTTGACATTTGAAATATACATCACATAAACAGATATGTAATGGTAAGAGACTCCCCTGGATTTTATTCATATGCTGTGCTTGAGCGTCAAAAGGGATGGCCTGCTTTTGACATCCAAGAAGGAAGAATTGTGTTCAAGCTTCAAAAAAACAAGCACCTAAAATTCCATCATCCCTAATTCTTCAATTTAATTCTTTTATGGGATATTTGTTTTTTGGTAAATGAACTATTTTTTCATGTATTGTGTAATTATACTAGTTATTACTCCGTTGTTTTGCAAAAGTTGGGTCGTATTCTTTTTTTGTGTGTGTGTATTCAAAAACATGTCTTACACTTTAAGAAATAGCCGTTTATATTATGTTTTGCCTGTTATTCAATTGCGGATGGAATCTTCTATTTCAAAACCGTGTTTCATCTCCTATTCCAACCGCGTGGATGGTTGACATGTGTATTACACTTACCATGTTAGAACCCCACAATTTATGCTTGATTGATGAAATCTAATGAGGCCAAAACTAAGTATTTATTGTCACTACACAATAGTCTTAAATTAGGGAAAACGGCAAAAAGTCAAATTTTCTTTAATTTTAAAAAAATCAAGCATCTTTCTTTTTTGTTGGCGGACGTAGTGAATATTTAATTTATTTTCCATGGAGCTAAAACAAATTCTTACTTAAGAATAGTCAAGGGGCGGGTACCAATGAATTTAACTAGACATATAGGACAATTAATTTTTCGGTGCAAATAAGAATTTATGTTGCTTAAAAGTAATTACAGGTGCGCTATATATGTATAATTATGTATTAATTACAAAAATAGGTTTCACTACATGGCTATGTCCGATGAAAGACAAAGGGATATGCCAATGCCCGAGGATCGTATGACTGGTAAAGTTCTTGATTATCCAGAAGCTGTTCTCTTGACACGTCCAACTAATCCCCACCTCAAAGGAGAGGTAACCCTTGCTTTATTTTGGTATAACAAATTTAAAAATATAGCTTCTTAAATTTATGCAATCAATTTGTTGTATAATAGCATATAACCAATTCAATAGCGGTAACATTTGAATTAATTAGATGCTTGTAGAGCTGCCAATGGGTTAGGCCGACTTGGCCCAACCCGAGTCGGGCCAAGGCATAAAATTGGGCCGACCCAAAATTTCCTCAAGCCGCATTTCGTGCAGCCTAGCGCAACCCAACACATGTATTATTGGTCAGTCCGTTTAGGCTTTGGGTGGGGCCAAAGTAGGCCAAGTCCTTTTTGGATTCCTAAAAATGAAGCCAAGTCAGGCCTATATGCGGGCTGGTTGGGCAGTTTTGCGATGCTTGACCACTTAAATTCCATTTGAACTTGCCAACATAAATTAAGTTGAGATTATTTTTCAAACTTGAGCTACATTTTAGTTAAAGTATCTATGATTAAGTGTATTAGTCCTCATTTATTCAAACAAAATATTTCCTTATAATTAATTAATGTCCTAATGGTGTACATATTTTAGGTGGACGATAAATACTTGTACTCGTGCGATAATAAAGACAACAAAGTCCATGGGTGGGTAAGCAATGATCCTCCATTGGGGTTTTGGATGATAACACCAAGCAATGAATTTCGCACGGGTGGACCATTCAAGCAAGATCTTACTTCTCATGTTGGCCCAACTGTACTTTCTGTGAGTATATTTACCTACTAATTAAATTTATTCGTGTATTCATCTCTATATTGTGAATAATAGGGGGAGGAGAGGGGGTTGGGGGGGCGCAGGGCAATCCCTTTTAATTTTTCTTTTAGTTACTTGACTATATATATCTTATAGTAATTATATATATAATTAATACGGTATGAATGAGTGTAAATCATGTCAGGTCATTTAATTAACCATATGATCAACAATCAAAAAAGAATTAGAATCTGATAAACTGATACAGAACTGATCTGAGTTTTTGAATACTTGGTTCAATTATAAAATTAGGTAAATTGATTACTTATTGTAACTCATATATAACATTTTCTCTGAAAAGATGTTTATTAGCACACATTATGCTGGAGAAGATATAGCACTCAAGTTTGAGACAGGGGATTACTGGAAAAAGGTTTTGGGACCGGTTTATCTTTATCTAAACTCTCATGTTTCAGCAAAGACCAATCCTTCCATCCTTTGGATCGACGCCAAACAAAGGGTATTAATTTTTATTCTCTATTACTCCTAAGCTAAGCTGTTCATCTCATATTTGTTGTAAGGGAAAAACAGAGTTTATTTAAGTGGGAAATTGCCAAATATTTACGTTTTGTGAAAATGAAAAATATCCATCTTTTTCAAAAAACATGGCCTTTATCCGAGTTTCAAAAAATCGATCCGGTAGATTTCTTGGTACCAAGAAATAAGTGTTGGAACCGAGACAAGAAATAAACGGCATCGTGGACAATTGAATTCAAAAATAGCTAAAAAAATATTTTTGTTATGGCAAAATTGCCAAAAATCTGACGCACTCTTTATTTAATTTGTGGACATCGATCATCACTTGATTTTGATTTTTATCTTTTTTGGTAATTGATCAGATGCAGAAGGAGGTAGCTAGTTGGCCATACAATTTCCCACTTTCAGAGGACTTCCTAAAATCTAACCAAAGGGGAGCTGTAAGGGGGCAATTATTTGTTCATGACTGGTATGTACTTTAATAAAAACACCAAAAAAGGATATATATCACCACTAGTTTTGCAATCGAATTTTCATTGCGTCTAACTATAGTAACAACCCCCTTTTTTTCAAGAACTTGTATATAAATTTCATTCAATCAACACGATTTCTTTTAAAAAAAGGGGATGTGATAAATTTATGATTTTACTAACAGTCATATATATAGCATTATTCACAAAAAAATCATTTTTATCTATTTTCTTGCATTAAGGTACAAGAATAAGAAAGCTGTGCCAGCTGGAGCCTCAGCTTATGTGGGATTGGCACCACCAGGAGGCGCCGGGTCATGGCAGTTAGAAAACAAGGTTAACATAACGGATAATTTGTAAAATAGAAACAAATTTCAAGGGTGAATTTGTATTTTTAAAAGATAAGTGGGTGTTATTTGTTATTGGCTAAAATTTGGGTACTTTTTTATAATTAACCCCAATTATCTATTTAGCTGTTTTTATTTCTAAGCAACAATCTTGGCAAAGCAAGACTGAGTTTATTTTTTTGTTTGATTCAGGGTTACCAATTTTGGACACAAACAGACAGCAACGGAAATTTCTTGATTAAGAATGTGATACCTGGAAATTACGGCTTGTTTGCTTGGGTGCCTGGTACTATTGGGGATTACAAACATGCTTCTGACATCAACATCGCCCCTGGATCTAACGTTGTTGTGAGAAATGTTGTTTTTGAAGCTCCAAGAAAAGGTCCAACATTATGGGAGATTGGAATTCCTGATCGAACGGCTGCTGAGTATTTCATTCCAGATCCTAGTCCATCAATCTTGATCCACCCATACCCTAAACCTGTTGAAAAGTAATTTGTTCCAAATATAAAAACATTAGCACACTCCTATTTGCAATTAGGGCTAATTACGAAAACTACCCCTGAATTTAGCCAAATTACAAAAAAACTCAATTATCTTTCAAAATTATAAAGACGCATTGACATTTGTTACCATTTTACTGATTTCACCATCAACATGGGATATTTGTTAGAAAAATACAAGGGTTATTTGTAACACTTTAAGGAGGTTATTTTAAATTTAAAAAGATAATTGGAGTTTTTTGTTATCGATCGGCTAAACCTTAGGGTAGTTTTTATAATTATCCCTTGAATTTAATTCAAACACATGATAATATATTTAAATTTTACAGGTTCAGACAATATGGGCTGTGGACGCGTTATAAGGATTTCCATCCCCAGGCTGACCTAATTTACACTATTGGAAAAAGTGATTATAAAAAAGATTTGTTCTTCACACATGTTACAAGGTACATGAGTTTTTTTTCTTTTCCTGAAACAAGGTACATGAGTTTAGAATCTTATTATCATATTTTTATTAGTTTTATTGCATATTTCCATTAAGAAATTATTTATCAGGAATGTGGGAAATAATCAGTATGTAGCGACGGCATGGCAAATTCTATTCGACCTCAAAAATGTTAACAAAGGAGCAAATTACACTCTCCAATTAGCACTCGCATCAGCTAATGAAGCTGAATTACAAGTATGGCACTATATCTCAAGCTTTTATAACTTCAAAAATACCCTCACATGCGAAAGAGGGAAACAAATATTTCGGTCCTTTGACTATTTGAGTTGTCCTCTAAATCGTCATATTTGAAATTTAGTCATATTTTGACAACATTCACGTTTTTCCTATGCTCTCATCCTATATGTTAATAGAACATTGTTTTTGTTACTATTAGGGTGAAATGATTATTTTCCAATTATATATATTTTGCAAGGTACGTTTCAACGACCCAAAATCAGCTCCACATTTTACCACTGGACTGATCGGCAAGGACAACGCAATAGCAAGACATGGTGTTCATGGGTTGTACCATTTGTACAGTATTGGCATATCAGGCAGTCGACTTGTTGATGGAAATAATACAATTTTCTTGACGCAGACAAGAAGCCAAGGACCTTTCAGAGGAGTCATGTATGATTATATACGTTTAGAAGGGCCTGCCTAACAAGAAAATCTTTCCATTATCTTTTATTTTTCTATAATAAAAGTTATATAAATACCAGAGCTTGGTCTTTTCCCATCATTTTCATTATGAAGACAAACTATTTGTAGTGACATGTTTCATGAAGGAAATCAATCAAATATGTTTTTAGGCCTATAGTGGTCTCTCGGACAACACCCCTAAGTGCCCTTTCGTGCTAATTATATCATGATATTTAATAACGATTAATTTAGTAATATCATAAAGTAATAAATTATTATATGAATAAGGATGTAATAAGTTTTGATATTGATAATAACTCATGTCAAACAATAACTTTCAATTGGGCCTATTACTGTCACGCCCCGATTTCATTCATCATTCCAAAGACAGATAAAATAGATTCACGGAGTCCTATTCCGACATATGTCCGACTCGGCAAAGCCGAGGTTCCAAGGTACACTGGTCGCAACCAGGAATAAGTCTTGCTCATGAAGAGCCAAATACTAAATTTTCAAAACAGTACTTAAAACAACCATACAGAGTTTAACAGTTACAGCAGAATTAATAAAAACTATAAGACAACATCCCTAAGATTCTATTACAGTTCTTCCTGAGCTACACATCGGCTACTCCTATTCACCTCATAGGCCTCCTCCGCATCACTTGTTTGGTCCTCTGGAAAGGGTTTAAAACGAAATGGCGGGGTGAGAAAAGCCTCAGTGGGTGGGTGCATGTGTGTTAGTGTGGCTCGCTTTTCTTTGACGCGATGGAAATATTTATTTGTCAAAGGCCTCCCAACAAGTGGGATTTTCTTTGTCAAAAGATCCCTTCATTTCCTTTAATATAACATGATACAATCTTCAACCTTGAAGAATACCAAATTCTTCAATACCACAAGAGCACCACACTCTTGAAACACCTATCACCTAGATCACCCAAGTGTCTTCTTTCCACATGAATACTCACAAGGATGTCTTGTGTTGAATGATGACAAAAATCAAGATTACAACTCAATAATGAATATTACAATTTGAGTGCAAGTGTAATCAAGAAATAAAGCCTAGACCTCAAGATGTGAAAGTGAAATACTTAGGCTATAAATACAACAAGAGTGTTGAATATGAAAGCTTGGAAATTTGCAGATTTCTTGTTGTGAATTTGCTTGTGTTTTTTTATCTTGTGTATTCAATTCATCCTCTATTTATAGGGAGGTCTTCACCAACATAGGCTCCCAACATAGGCTCCTTCTTGTTCACTTTTGTCTACAAAAAGAGGATCACAAGATGTAGAAAATATTGTACAAAAATGAAAAGTAAATCTTGTTGTCAAAGAATTCAAAGCGGTATAATTTTTTGTCACAAAATAACATAGGCGCCGGTTGCCTGTTTAAGATTTCGAGCGTTTGATAAAGAAAGTGCGATCCAGGTGCAAGGTCGACAGGGGGTGCGACCGGTCGCTTCTAGGGTGCGACCAGTCGGCCCCCGCTGACTCGGTCCCCTCTTCGTTTTTAGAGTTCAGAACGTTCTATTTCAATTCTCTTTTTGTGCCGGCCGACGCTCTGGGCGACCGGTCGACCTTCAAATTGAAATGTTGTCCGATTTTTATCAAAAATAAACTTCAAGAAATACTCCAAAGAATTAGTAAAAACATTTAATTTAAATCACTTGGGAGTATTTTGACAACATTTATAAACATAGTTAAGGTGTAAAAACCAATTTAAACAAAACCATCAAAAGTGTTGTCCATTTTTATCCAAAAATAAATTCTAAGAAGTACTCCAAAAATTAGCAAAAACATTTTAAATCATTTAGGAGTATTTGGACAACATTTATTAACATTATTTTGGTATAAAAACTCATTTAAACATAATCATCAAAATCTTGATAAAAACATTTATCTAACAATTTCACCTTAAGAATATTAAGCATAACTTCAACATGAAATTTTCTCATCATGCATGTCATTTTAAAATATGAATATGGTCACATAAAGACATAAAAATCAGTTGCATGCATTTAGAAAATTATGTATGAAGGGTTTGGAATTTTTTACCACCACTACAACATAAATGACATTAGGTAACACAAATTTTGTAGCACTTTTTACAGAAGGTACATCTGTAACACATGTTTGTAACACTTTTTACATTATAATATTTATGTAACACTTTTATAGCACTTTATCAATATGTAACGCTTATATGTAATATTTTTAAATAAATAACACTTTTTAAGTATCACTTTTTGTGTTATTTCTTTTGTAACGTAAATAGGTATCACTTATTTAAAAAGCACTTTTGGCAACACTATGGGAGTGTTTGCAAACACTAAAAATAAGTGATTTTCAGTTTTTGCTTAAAAAAATAGTTTTTAGTGTTTGCATATACCAACTTACTCGCTTCTAGTGCTTTTTTAATCGGAATCTAAAAGCGATGAGAGATGTGCTTTAGATTCTGCTTCTGTTTCTAGTTTGAATTTTACAAATAAATAAGTACTTTTACTACTTTTTCACCAAACACTCTCAACTTCTCATTCTCAACTTTTAATTCTATTTTCAAACACTATCAACTTTTGATTTTCAACTACTTCTACTTCTACTATAATAAATCACTTCTTCTAAAAGCAGAAGTTTTTGCAAACACTCCCTATATTTTAATCACCAAACCTAAAAATTGTAGACATCATGTACTCTGTTTTTTTTACTGATTTTTTATTTTCTTTTTATAAAGTGTTTTAGTTTTGCATTTATTTTTTATTTTTTACGGAGGTAATTAATTTCATCGTAATAACGACAGAAAATGCACATGTGTGTATTTTATTATTATTATTTTTTTACTAACGGAAACCAATTTCATTGTTAATCTTTTTTTTTATTTTTTTTAGTTTTTAAAAAAATTTACCAATGAAAATTGATGTTGTCGGTAATTACTTAGGATTTTTTCCATCGGTAAATTATTTTTTATTATTTAATTGTTTTACTGTTAGAATATTTTTATAGGTTGGTAAATTAATTTTATATTTTTATATATTTTGATTTTTACCAATTGAATATTGATCAGTCGATAAATTTATTTTATATATTTTTTATATTTTTAATTTTTTGTGTCCTTTAATATATAACATAATATGATTTTCAAACTATATACTATATAATAATAAATTTGATATATATAATGTATAATATGATTTAGTACATATATTATATAATACAATCATTATTATATAAAATATATTATATATACATATAATATAATTTTTATACATTTCTAATATATATGTGTATGTGTATATATAAAACAATGCAAAAGTTGTAATAAGAATCAACTTAGCTTAGTGGTAAACTGACATTTCCACACATAATAGGTCGTGAGTTCGAATCTACTTGGTGGCAAAAAAATAGTAATTTTACAAAGTGCTACAAAAAAGTCTTACATAAGATTCATATGTAACACTTTAGAAATATTTTTTTAAAGTGTTACAAATATAAAAAGTGTTACATAAGATTCATATGTAACACTTTTGAAATATTGCTTCAAAATGTTACCAATAGAGAACTTAATATAACACTTATAAAAAGTGTCACTAAAAGTTAATAAAAGTGATACTTTAGACTATAGGTAGCACGGACAAGTGCAGCACCATAAAAGTGCTACCTATTGTCTATAGTAACATTTTATGGTCATTAGATAACATTTTGTGGGTGTTATCTAATATCATTAATGTTGTAGTGCACCCACCTTAAGAGATCTTGGTTAATCCTTCAAAGATCATCGAAAAATCCTCATTCCACTCCACTTAGGCACACGGTCAACACCTCTTTTTAGGCCTAGAGATGAATCAAATATGTTGATGATCTAAACCTTAGTATTTTGTAATAAAGAATTTCCAAAGTAATTATAATATTTGGTTTTTGCTTACTCTTTGAAGATGCAGAACTTAAAACTTGATTTTCTATCTTTCCATCTCTTTCTAAAAGCTCCCTTAAACTTCGATCCTATACATCAAATGAGGGGTGAAGTTGCTCTTTGTTTGTATGATTTGAAGAATAGGTTGCACTACTACAAAAAGTGATAGACACCGGTTTTTAAGGTGTTTATTAGTAAACCAACTTGATGTTAAAGCGTTTGGTGTTAAAAGTCTGAACTTTTTGACACCGGTTTAAAACCGGTGTCTTTTCCGTGAAAGACACCGGTTTTAAACCAGTGTCTATTTATAAACCAACCGGTGTTAGAGCCATTGGTGTTAAAAGTCTGAACTTTTTGACATCGGTTTTAAACCGGTGTCTTTTTCTTTAAAGACACCGGTTTTAAACCGGTGTTGTAGATATAGAATATTCGCTTTCAAAGGTCCTGATGTTAAAAGTTTATATATTTAACATCGGTTCAAAACCGGTGTCGTTTAATTCAAATATATCGCATCAAAACCGCTGTCTTAATGTTTTTAGAAGCAGTTTTAAAAGGATTTACGCAAAGACACCGGTCCAAATCTTCAAAAAATCCATATAAATATACAATTTATTATGAACTCCAATTCTAGCAACCATCATAAGTTCACTACCAATTAACATGAAATCCATTCATAATCCAATAGCCAAAATCCAACAAAAAGTACTAGTAGCGAAGTTTCCTTTCGATAAAACAACTATAAATTCATAATCTAATTAATTCCATCAACCAACAGAAAGTCTCAAAATCCAAATGATCAACATAGCTCAAGTCATTCAAGCTTTCAAAAATGCTCAAGCTTCTCCTACTCAGCCTTTAACCTTTGTTTCTCGTCACGAAGCTCATTCTTCTCAGCCTACAAACATACAAACATAGTTGAATGATTTAGCCATTAATGAACCAACCTTTCTCAACAATCACAGTAAATTATGCACAAAACATACACACAATTTTCTCTAAATTTCTTTATCATATTCAAGACTTAAACAGAGCACTAGAAATATTCCATGTAAAATTATTTGAAAAAGTCCATGTAAAAATTACCTACCTCAAAACTAAAATCATAGCTACTCAAACACATAATCAAGAATCTCAATTGGAATTAACAACTCTTTTGCAAATTGATAGAAGTACCAGTGAATTTCTTTCAAAAACTTGTCGTAAGCCGGAAAGTGAAGTCGATTTCCTGTGGGTGCAGTCAATGTCTCAAAAGTAAATCTCCCATTAACCAAGAACTGCAGGTATGCATTTCAGAAAATGAGAACAAAATAATCAAGGATATATGGCATTCAGTTTCCTCAACACTATGAAACATAGATAAAAACCTGCAAGTATGCATTTCAGAAACAGGACATGTTCCACAATGAACTGCAAGTATGCGTAAAATCATCAGAAAAAAACTACAATCTTATAGCCAGGAGACTTTTCGATACAAATATAGATGATATTAACTTGAAAACTACAATCTTATAGCCCAAGTTTGAAAGTATATGGGAATGACTTTGTTCTCAAAATCATAATTATTATTTTTTTCTTTTGAGGAACAAAATCCTAATTTGAAATCAAAGTATTTTTCAACTTGGTATATGAATACATTTTGGAACCTCAAATATCCAGCAACAAAAATAGAAATCAATACAAAAATACCTGAATTGTTTTTCTGAAACTCTACAGTTTCCTAAGTTGTTCAGTAAGAATAGCTGCAAATGCACCCAAATCCTTTTCAGGTCTTGACAAACCAATCTACAATCCCCCTTCAAAATCCCTAGAAAGCAAAGAAAAAATAATAACAAAGGTATAATCTCCCAAAGCCTGAGTGCATCAAAGAAAAATAGAAAATAATCAGTAAACTAACAAACTCAAATTCCCAAACTCTTTAGCTTATACTTTCAAATCTCTCTAGACAAACTATAACTAATACTGACAGAAGTAAAAAGGTCTTCCAGGTTGTGAGGGCTTTTGACAATATGGCTACCTCAGATTTGACAAATGGAATGAAAGTGGGAGAAAGTGAAATAAAAGATGTTGGGAAAAAAACTCCATTAGCAGCCAAATAATATACAGAGACATTTCAATTTCCACTACAAAAATTCTCACCTGTCCCATTTTAGGCCTCTTCGCAGATGAATGGCGAACACAAGCTGCTGCAGCTTCAATCAGTCTGAACATCTCAGCATCAACATAATTTCCTTCAAGCCTTGAGTCTGCTAATACCCCAAATTCCTCTGTGTCAAGTGCGTGACTTAACAAAGGCCGCGACTGAAAGAGACATAATTTGGATGAGAAAAAGAAAAAGAAAATTGAATATGGATTGTCATCATAAACGTGTCATGTTTTGTTCTACAAATTCTACAGCTGTGCGAATGGTACAAATGACATATTTATGTGAGTTCGTAAGGAATCTAAATTAGAAGAAGAGCCTTCTGAGGATGCATGAATATGAAGCTACATATTCTCAAATGAATCAAGAAGACAGCAAGTTCACATTTTGTTGATTTCTTTATTCCAATTGTCAGCAATGACATATTCTCCAGATTCCCTTGTTTCTATTATATAACAGGAGTATATATGTCAAAAGTCTTTAAAAATGTTAAGCTCGTATACCTTATAGATTCACGGCCTACAAATATAGATTATTGGAACTGCTGAGTTCATTCAGAAGTTCTACTA
Source organism: Rehmannia glutinosa (assembly GCA_016081115.2). Lineage (NCBI taxonomy): Eukaryota > Viridiplantae > Streptophyta > Magnoliopsida > Lamiales > Orobanchaceae > Rehmannia > Rehmannia glutinosa. The sequence continues at coordinate 445,143 of JABTTQ020002079.1, forward strand.
TTCAAATATTCCTTGATTCTATTTACGAAATTTCAAATTTAACTGATACACATCAAACATCCAATTAACATTCACCGGTACAAGCTTAATGGTCAAGACCACTAATAATTATGTCAGAAGCATCCAACCAAAACACGAGTATGAAGATAACCTTAACTAATGAAGCCCATGCTTCTCAACAAAAGAACACGAATGTCCCGGCATACTTAGGTACACATTTGCAAGTGTTAAAAGCAGTTGAATACATAAATCTAGGTGATACGAAATCATAAATAGGATTTGTGCTTAGTGAACTTACCCACTCAACCAGGCTCTCCCCCCTAATGGTTGAGATGTATCTACAGGCTTGCATCCAGTAATTAACTCCAAAAGCACAAGTCCAAAGGAATACACGTCAGACTTTTCTGTCAACTTGCCACTGGATGCATACTCAGGAGCCATGTATCTGAAACTCCAAATATTTAACTCTGCACAATCCTGATTGCAATGCCTAATGAAGATTATGGACTAATCCTGGTGTAACAAAGTTTTCAAATTAAAGTAGCAACATGCTAAATTCGCAAAACACTCAGCTGAAACTCAACATTTGTATGTAAACCACAAAATCTTTTTTTTTTTTTTTGAGGAAGTAAACCACAGAATCCACTTACTCTTTATTCAGGATCTTCCCAGCTGCCTTCACTAGGTTTATAAGGTGTGTACTGAAGAAATAGGTTAATCACATGCTTACCTGCATAGAATTACTTAAAAACATTAATAGAATGTTGTAGCCAAAAGGTTCTATAAAGGTAACAGTAACATCAAGAAGTAAAAGCTAGAAATTTATTGTCCTGTTGTTACTAATGTTCAAGAGTAAACAACTCTGCATAATTAAGTCCCAGTCCGTTTAGAAGTTAGTAGAAAGCAAGACCAACAAGCTATGTGCCCTTGAAGCACCAAGCCAGATATAGCTATTTTCTCCTCTTTTTTTTTTCAACACCATTCAAAGCATTTAAGTATACTTGCTCTCCATATTGCATAAAAACTTATCGATTAATAGCCGAAATGAAAATAAAAAACCAGAAAACAAAATCATTATCCTCAGAAAAATACATTGAATATGGAGGATATGAGTATATATTCAAGTAACAGGTGGAGAAATAGTCTTGTCCAATACAGAAAGAATTGCCATCTCAATTATAGGTCTTCGAGATGGCATCCCATTTACAGAATCCTGACAAACAGAGTCGATCTCCCCCATACTGATTGAGTTAGAGAAGAATACTCAACTTCAACCACAAAATATAAGAACTATTGGATATATTTTCCCTTTTAAAAAATTTGTAATAGAAAATGATGGGGAAAACACAGAAGACGTGAAGAATTGGTTAGCCCGAAAAAAATCCCACCACAAATCATGACTTCAGTTATTATTTTGTCAAAAATATGAGGGAAACAATTTACTAATGAAGAATGACTTCAACAATACAGAACCTCAGGATAACTGTGCTTTCTAACCTTGGAGACAAAGTCATATTTTCACTCAACGATGGGATATGTAAACCTAGCAAACCAAAATGTAACCCATCTTGACTTAAACACAAGGTCTTGGCCTTTTTAGTGTATTACTTATTCAACTTACCAATGAATCTGTGGTTTTTACTTTAAATACTTTTCAATACATGATACTAAACATGAGTAGTCAAACATACTTTTCAACCCATAAATTAAGCATAACTTCAACAATTTGTTTCATCTTAGCTCAATTAAGCCCTAACAAGACACAAATCCATGAAAAATAGATAAAAAAACATAAGAAATTATGTTCTCCTTCTTTCTAGCAAAAACCCATAAAAGATTCAACACCATAAACTCCACAAAAAAGCCTCAGAAACAATTTCCACTATGCACAAGCCAAAAACAGAGAACATAAAACCTTTTTGGTTCCCAAACAACAAAAAACCCAAAAATACCTCACGACTAGTGGCCAAACGCTTAGTTTCTTCTTCAATATGGCCCAACTGGGCTTGAACTTTCTCCTTAACTTCCATGGGTGTGGGTGGGGTGGGCGTCGAGGGTGGCTCCGTCTGTGCCGCCAGCCGCGGCGGAGCAAGAAGAATCGTAGGAAAAATCCGAGCCCAAAGAAAGGCGAATAATCAAATCCAAAAAACCCCTAAGAAAAAAATATCAGAATTCAAGTGACAAGAACAAATTACTCAATTATAGAAACTGAATCTCAAACGGACATAAGAAACATATTCACCAGTAGGAAGACATGAAGAAATGTAAAAAAATGGGTCACAAGAAACATATTCTCCTGTTTAACGGGCATAAACTGCATGACCCAAATCAACAAATGGATCTTTAAAGGGTTGAAGCTGATTTTGCTGAGTACCAAACAATAAAGGGTTTGAGTTAGAATTAACGGTTGGATTTGCAGCATTTCGGACCAGAACAGGGTTTAAAGCTCCACGTGAATAGAAGTGACGGGCGGAGGAGAGACGTGATGGGCGACGGGCAATGGGCGACGAGCGACGAGCGGAGAAGAGACGTGATGGGCGACGGGCAATGGGCGACGAGCGACGAGCGGAGGAGAGACGTGATGGGCGACGGGCAATGGGCGACGAGCGACGAGCAATGGGCGACGAGCGACGAGCGACGAGCGACGGGAGAATTAAGGGATGAATTCAATTAAGACTTTCAGTGTGTGACCTAATTAATTAGGGGCTTAACGATACCGGTTATAAAATTGGTGTCTAAAGATTTAGTGTTAAAAAATAAAGACACCGGTTCTATAACCGGTGTCAAAAATCTGGTGTCTAATCTAAAATAATTTATATAAATAGACACCGGTTTTGAAATCCGATTCCAAAACCGGTGTCTATTTGGGAAGTTATTTTACAATAGACACCGGTTCTATAAAACCGGTGTTGTTTATCAAACGACAGCACTAATTAGACACCGGTTTCTGACAAAACCGGTGTTAAAAAGAAAAAGACACCAGTAAAGTAATAAAACCGGTGTCTTTTTGGTGGTGTGTATCAGTAATTTTCTTGTAGTGTTGAGATGTTGGTGAAGAGAAAAGTTTTAAAGTTCAAAGAATGATTGAAATGAATAGAACAATTTCTCTCTCTTTCTACCTCACATGGACGATTACACGCACTCATATTGCACTTTTTTTTGTTAAAGTTTTTCTTATAAATAAAATATTAGATATCCAATTTGTGATTGGTTGAATGGGGTGGCTAAAATACATAGGTGTCATGATGGATATTATGTGGAGATTTTGTGGTAAAATAAAAATTAGTTGATAACTTTATGATTGACCAAAATAGGGTGGCTAATCTACTTAGGCTATGATGTGCTACTAGGCAAGTGGTGAAGGAATGAGATGATAGTATATTCTTTCATGGAGATTGGCCAAGATGAATGACAACTCATGATTACCTCAAAACAACTTGCACCATTTCACTCCTAAACTGTCTTCTATTCTATTCTATTATTGTATATAATACTTCCAAGTATTATGATAAATACTTTATACACTAATTATATATAATAAAATACTAAGGCTAGAATATTAGTGAGAATACACTTTCTAATATTAATCTAGCTAAGTTACATAAGAATAAAATAATCACTTAGCTAGAATTAAGAATTCATACATAAATTAATATTACAAGTAGTAATATAGTCGAGACTATTAAATAAATAACTTTCATGTATAATATTTATCAATATATTAAATCAAGTAGCAAGTAGTTTAATAAATCAAGAATGAGACATTTTACTAAAATATAGAAATTGACTTTAATGAAATAGTCTTCAAGTACATTTTTTTTGTTTATTAAATTGAAAATCATAGAATTTACAATAGAAATCGAATTACATCCTATGCAATAATAGCTTGATGAAAACGACTTTATAATATAATCATTCTTACAAAAATGCAACAACGGTTTTATTTATTAAAAATGAAAGATTTAATTTTATTAAATCAAGATGTAGAAATAATGATAGTTGCCGAATAAATAAGGACTAACTAATAGAAGTTTAAAATAATATTATCTTAATTGTGAATAAGAAAATAAATAACGATCAAATATTGTTTCAATTTTTTTTATTTTGAAATATCTGACATAAAATATAATTTGGGTTTTTCTTCACATGTCTATCATATGGCCAGTTAAAAACTTGGGAAAATGCAAAAATGCCCACCTATTTAATGCAAAATCCTGCAAAATACTGACTTTTAATAAGCATTACCTAAAAATATGTTGCCCGGTCTCACATTCCATCAAATACGCTCCAAGCTCTATCCTACTCACATAATACGCTGCACATAAAACAACCATCAAAAAACAAAGCACCAATTAGAGATCCGAAATACATCAGCCAAAACAAGTGCGCAAACACTGTGCGAAGGAGAAGAACAAGGAGAAGACATCTTTTCGAGCACAAAGGAAGAAGAATCGTACTGCAAATCAGAAAAAAGAAGAAGAACGTACATGAACAAAAAAGCAGCAAAGAGAAGAAGAAATAAGGACAAAAAATAAGTTACTAAGTAACCCAATCTGAAAAGCAATGCTTATTTTATTCTGAAAAAAATTGTTTACATCATTGCACATCGATTTCCAGATGCAAATCATAATTGTTTGTGTATATATATCGGATGAGTCTTAAAAACTTGTATGCAATCCTTTAGATAATTGTTTCATAGTTGTTGAAAAAGTGTTTTTATTCTATATGCTTCCTAAATACAGCACATTGCTTCCCTCTGTACAGGAACACTGTTTAATATTTGTTTCAATTATGTTTCTATCATGTTTCAACAAAGAAAAAACAAAGAAACAACAACGAAACAAAAAATAAATAATACATCTTGTACAGAAAAATTTGAAAAATAATAAAAACAACAGATCAACAGCATAGAAACATAACAGAAACAACACAAAACGAAAAAAAACAAAAAACCATAGAAATAATAAATAACAAAATAAATCTAGTAATATAAAGGAATAAACACCATACCTCAGCAGCATCGACGCCTCTAAATCCAACAACTTTCTTTTTGGATGATTTTATCTACAAGAAGTTCAGGAATCAAAGAAAAAACAAACCAACAAAGGAAAAAACTCAAACATCGAGAGGAAAGAGAGAGAGGAAGTGACATATTGGACACAAAAAGGCTGCAGCGTAAATGAGGAGAAAAATAAAAAAAAGAGCGTACAAAAAGTAAACAAAAAGGTAGGAATGTGAGATGTTAGTAAAAATCGGGATTTGTGCCAAAGGAAGGGTATTTTTTGTAGTTTTCCCTAAAAACTTTCCTTTAGACCGATTATTTTTCGCATAAACTAATAGACATAGACATATTCTAAATATTCTAATATCACTTAGGCAACATGTTATTTCAATTTATCGGAAAATATAAATATATGATTTGCAACAAAATTTACAATTTATCTCAATCCAGATTTAAATTTAATTCAACCCTCTATCCTTACTTGAATTTAAAGTCCATAATACCAAATCATGCCAATATTCATCTTTATATATACTTGATTTTAAATATAATCCTTATATGAATATAATGTCCCGAAGAAAACCAAATAAAACTTTAAAATCCAAGTTTAATTAAATTTATTAACCTAGATAATCATATTGGATATAAATCTAGCTAACTCAATATTAACTAAATCGAAAATAAATTAAGTTCAATATCCAAAATTTTAAGCCCAACATTAAACCATATAAATTTGAGCCAAATGTAAATTAAGTCCAAACATTAATTTTTTCTTTTGATTTAAAGCCTGAAAAACCAAATAGGCCTTGAAATCAAACTCTTACTTTTTATTTACTATGGTCTTAATCTAATTTGAGTCGAATTATATACGGATTATACATTATTAAAATTCAAATTAATCAAATGTTTATGGTTGCATAAATCCATTACTTAAAGACACAATTCTCTGAAACCAAATTTACAATTCAAAATGTTTCTTACTTGATATTTGGGCCCAATGTAGTTCAAGCCCCTAATTCAACCTTTATATAGACTTTGGATTTCAAAGTAGAATTAAGCCCAAAATTAGTCTCCATCTAAAAAAAACCATATGCAACCTTTCTTCTCCACCCCATAGCAGCCCCCCAACTCCTGCACAACACAACACGACTTTCTAAACTAATAATTAGAGGAAGTTCATCGTCAACAGCTAAACAATCGCCAAGGTAGCCAAAGAAACCCGCAAAAACTACTTGAACCACCATTTGTCAATCCTCTCGCTAACTGCTCATGGAGAGCAGGAACAACCATCCCGTCCATAGCCATTTCGACCAGCCTTAGTGCTGCCTGTAATAACCCTCCTTTCAAATCGACGAATGTCCCCACAAACTAACACGAGTCTTTCTATCATACTTTGTCCTTATTCACGCACCCCCTGAGAAGTTTTCCAGAGGATCACCTATCCCATAATTTTCCAAGTTAAACACGCTTAACTTTGAAGTTTCCATGTGATAAACACTAGAAAAGAAGATGCATCTTGTTGGTATGAATAGTTTTAATCCAATATTTTAAGGTTCCCATAACTGTATAGTCTCATATGTGCATGTCTCAAGATCCATGTCTCTTGCACCAGTGATCACTTCCAACCCTCTACGGCCCCGGGCGTCACATGGCCACCAACTTTCGCTTTATTCGTACCCAAATCACAATGTACTGGGAGAGGTCCCACTCTGGTATTGTTAGGAAATTTATTTGTATAAATTTTGATAATACTTAGAAAACTTAGATTAGAAAGTTGGCATTCCATTTTCTGTATGTATTTTAACCTTGTAACAGTTAGAATATTAGCTTAGTTATCAAGCAGCTAAGTTGAAGATGCAGAAGACTTTGAAGAAGTGCAGAGAAGATTCATCTGAGCCGCAACTGAGTAGCCAAGAAGAACTTACGTCAAGGAAGAGACTCAACTTAAGGGGAAAAATAGCTAAAGGTCTTAGAAAAAGCTAAAAAAGTTCGTTATGAAGAAAAGTCAAGACTTACCCATTTTGGTAAGAGACAGACCTGCAACCTTAAAAAATTATCTTGCTGAAAGAGTGGAAGTAGTAGGGACCAATGTAACGCTTGTAGAACCCTGGTGCATTTCAGATACCTGCAGGTAGTTAATGCAAAGGTTGGGCCAACATGAAAAGTTGTAGAATAAGATAAGCCAACGAGCAAGAAGTGGAGTTTGAATTTGTCTATCTCTTTAACGGACAAATTTCAAACTCTCACTATAAAAGGTTGAGGAATTTTCAGAGAAAGGTACGAGAGAACACAACAAGTGCCACATTAGAGAAATCTGAGGAATCAAGCAAACATGTGCAATACTCTCTCTCAAGAAAAATTCTAAAATCCTCAGGCCTAAATTCGAAGTGATTTTATCCAACACATTTCCTGGAAAGATAGATACATACTTCTAAGTTGAAGAAGAAACATGTTTTCAAGAAAAAAAGGTATGTTCTTCCATGAAGTGAAGGCAGTTCAGTGCGGTTCAAGTTAAAACCTGGTTCAAATCCGATGAAGGACAATGTGATCACGTCTGAATGATTTGAAAAGCTGAAGTAGTGAGACAATTTTGCCTTGCGAAGAGCCGAGCCCCAAGAGTGAAGCCAATTTGTGTTATCAAGACTTGCTGTTTTGTGTTGTTCTTTTGTAATTAAGTTAACGTTGCATTAGTAAATTCCTCCTGGAGTAGGAGAAGAGTGGAGTAGAGGAATTACCCCATCTTCGAACCACTATAATTATTTATGTCATTTACGTTTAGCACTTTAATATCTGCAATTTATTTACTTGCATTTACATTTGCTATCCAACTGATAATACCTAAGATTTAAATAAGTGTTGATAATAAATTTCTAAAAAGGGTGTAAAGTCTTCCGCTGTTAAAAACCAAGAAAACTGAACTTATAAAAATCTAACTTCATTCAGCTGAGTTACTCTATCAACAATTCTCTCAGAGTCTATTGAGTTGTTAACTCTCCTCCTAAAGTTTGACCCAACTGTCTCTCAAAAGACTTAGTTGTTTTCTTGTGATAAACTCTGACTTGTTTTAAATCAAAAAAATTGGTTAAGTCTATTCAACCCCCTCATTTCTAGATTTAACTGACACCTCTTCGGACCTACAACTGGTATCAGAGTGGTTAGTTCGAAGAACCTTCTGCACTGATTACTGAACAAAATCCCATTCTTTTCAAAAACATCAACACTTGAAGTTTTCAAAAGTTCTTTCAAAAGTTATTATCATGGAAGTATATCTATTCTGTATCCCCATGTTTACCATTGAAGAAATTTATGACTAAAAGATTCACATGTAGACACATCTCTCCACATTACATGATAAAATGTGGTTTGTCATTGAAAATGAACCCATTAAAATCACTAAGGTGAACAAAGCTATTAGAGCAGCAGGAGAGGTTGCTGAAAGACATGCTGAGGTGGAAAGCCAAGAAGCAAATGGACAAACGAGGATAGAAAGAGATACAACTTGGACAATGTGGCCAAGTATATCTTATGTAAAACTTTGGATAAATCAATGTTTAACAAGGTTAAATCTTGCAGGACCTCCAAATAGATTTGGGAATAGCCGACTGTCATCTGCGAAGGCTCAATGTAGATAAAGGACAATAAGTTGATAGTTGCAATGTAGAATTTTGAGAACTTCAGATGATGGCAGGTGAATCATTGGATCAGCTGGATGCCATGTTTACAGAGATCTCAAAAGAACTATCTGCTCCAGGCAATGAGTATATACAGAAGGAAATATGTATGAAAATACTAAGAGCCCTCCCAGCTGAGTGGCAAATGAAGATTTCCAAACCGTGATTTCCAACCATGGACTTGACCAAGATTTTCAACCATGAGCTGTTCTCAGATCTCAAACATATGAATTTAAGCTCAAGAGGAAATAGCAAGATGAGATAGTTGTACCAAAGACAGCTGCTCTAGTGGCTGGAGAAACAAAGGCCATTGACTCTAAAGATATCATATATAAAGAAGAAATTGTCTTGATTGGCAAAATATTCAACAAGTTTTTCAACAAGAACTACAAGAGAAACAAAGGAGAATCCTCTAGAAGGAACTCAGTTCCTTCGAAATGAAAGGATGAGAAAACCCCCAAGAGAGCTGAGAAGAAAGATGAAGATATGTGCTGGAATTGCATACAACCAAGTCACTTTGCAGTTGATTGCTCTTATCCATCAGTCAACAAGTACGAAAATAAAGAGAATAAGAAGGTCTTTAGGGAAAGAAGACAAGAGAGAAAGAAAGCAATGATGGCTGCAGAATCTGAAACATCCAAGTGTAAGGAGACAACAGAGTCAGACAACAGTGAAGCAGACTACTACTTAGACACCGAAGAAGAGGCATTGATATGTCTTATGGAAAAAGAACATGAAGATGAGGTAAACTCTAACTCATCTAGTTCAAATTCTGATGATAGTGATCATGATACACATACTTTATCACCCATTGATCTTTATGATTTATTACGCAAAATGATGAAAGATTCGAGCATATTAAATCCTCACACACACTTCTAAATGAGAAAAACAGTGAACTCAAGTGCCAAAATTCACAGCTGAATGAAGAGCTGAGTACTTTTAGTCACATAGCTGATGAGAATAAAGAGTTAAGGTCTAGATAGCTAAGGTCAAAGCAAACCTAGATGAACAGGAAAATATTGGATGAATTGATGATGATACAAAAGGAAATTGGAGACTGAGCAGACTTAGGTTTCAATTCCTTTGTCAATGCTTAGACTCCAGGAGTGGTTATGGAAAAAGGATCCTCAAGCAATAGGGGAATCCAAAAGCCAAAAACAAAATATGTTACACCCACACACAATCACAAACACTCACATGCTATCCTTGGGTATAAAGGAAAAGGAAAGAAGCCATCTGAGTGCTGAGAGAGATGCTGAAACTAAATTCAGGAAAGTCCAACAGTAGACTACTAATTGGAGAGATTCTGTGAAATCTAAACAGAACTACTGATAGCCCCAGAGGTTTCATCAAGACAAATCACATGAAGGAAATGGTAGAAATTACCCAAAAAAACCTGATTGGAACCCTCAAATGAAATATCAACCAAGTCCTATGGGATATAAGCCCAAGTGGCAGTGACCTCAAACTCATCATAGGTCATTCCTATGGCAAAGAAATCAACACACATATGCACTCAAACACAATGCACACTATGCACAGAAGTTTCCATATTTTCCTAGAAATGCAAATGCACAAACACAGAGAATTACAGACAAAAGAGACAGATGTACGTTCCTAAAGATCCAAAGCAATTTGCTAAGATTCATTATGATCATGGAACTAATAGGTGGCAATCACTTAGAGTCAAATCATTTGGCTACAGGCTGGTTGAAATACCTTATAGTGCTAATCTCTCAGGACCCAGACATATATGAGTACCTAAAGCCTAATTTCCTTGATTGCAGGTTCAGGGAACAACAGAGTGCCAAGGAACCTGGTACATGGATAGTGGATGTTCCAGATACATGACAGGAAACAAAAAGAACTTATCAAATTTCAAGGAATCAAGAGGAGCAAAAGTCATATTCGGAGAAAATGAAGCTCCAGAGAAATCAAAGGCATTGGATCCAACAAGAAAAATGGACTAGAGATCGCATATATTGCTTATGTTGAAGGGCTAAATTCTATTCTGCTGAGTGTCAGCCTACTCTATGATAAAGGATATAATGTTGGATCACATGGATGTTTGCCAAATCAAGGATGTTGAAACCAATGAAGTAGTTCTATCTGGAATGAGAAAGAAGAATATGCATGTAGTGGATTAGTCCACTGCTACACCAAGCACATGTCTTTTGTCTGAATCAAACTGACTATAACACAAGAAGCTGAGTCATCTGAACTTCAAGCCATCAACAAGATTTCAAGAAACCATTTGGTTTAAGGATTGGTAGACTCAGTTTACAAAAAAGAAAGCATATGTGATGCATGTCAGAAAGAAAAGCAAATTAAGTCATCTTTCAAGGATAAGACAAGTCCTTCTTCAACAAGGATTTTGCACTTATTGCACATGGATCTGTTTAGACCAGTTGATCCAGCTAGCATAAGTAGAAAGAAAAACACCCTAGTGGTGGAAGATGATTTCTCAAGATACACACGGATCATTTTTATGTTTAAGAAGAAGGAAACTTTGCAAAAGCTTCCTCAGCTGATGAAGAGAGTTCAAAATTAGAAGAGTCAAACCATTATCAAGATAAAGTTTGATAGAGGAATGAGTTTGTAAATGGAATTATAACTCATTATTGCATGGAAAATGGTATTGCTCATGAGTTGTTAGCTGCAAGAACTCCACAGTAGAATGGAGTAGCTGAAAGAAGAAACATCCCTCAATGAAGCTGCAAGGACCATGTTAGCTAAAGCTACATTGTCTAAGAGATTTTGGGCTAAAGCCATTAATACTGCTTGCTACACTCAGAACCGGTATATGATTAACAAGCAACTGTCCAATACCCCCTATAAAATTTGGACAGGAAGAAAGCCAAATGTGGGATATTTTCACATTTTTGGAAGCAAGTGTTTCATTCATAACAATGACAAAGATAATATGAAAGCCTTTGATGCTAAAGCTGATGAAGGGATCTTTATTAGATATTCGGCTGAGAGTAAAGCTTTCAGAGTGCTGAATAAAAGGACTATGATAACAGAATAGTCTATCCATGTGGTTTCTGATGAACCTAATGTGAATGGAGAAGACATTGATGAGTTAGCTGAAAAGATAAATCAGCCAACTACTCAGAAGAGTCCTTATGCTGAGACAGATCCCAGAATACTTGATCCTAATGAGGATGAGTTAGCTGGATCTCAGAGACAGCTGGAAGGATTGTAGCTGAATGAAGATGATCAAGTAGAAGTTGTTCAAGATAACTTAGCTGCAAGAAGAACCAACTTAGCTGACTTACTCCAACCAGATGTGAGATGGCTGGGAGACCATCCACCTAAGTTAGTGATTGGAAATGTAAGAGAATGAGTAAGGACAAGATCTAGAACTCAACATGAAGCCATGTTCACTTGTTTTATTTCTCAAATTGATCCAAATGATCTTTCACAAGCATTGGATGACAGACACTAGATTCTAGCTATGCAGGAAGAGCTGAATCAGTTTAATAAGAATAAAGTTTAGAAATTGGTTCTTGCTCACCAAAATGTCATTGGAAGGAATAAGGATGTTTCTTGCTTATGCTGCACACAAGAACTTCATAATCTATCAAATGGATGTGAAGAGTGCATTTTCCAATGGACTTTTAGAAGAAGAAGTCTATGTGGAACAACCTCCAGGTTTTGAGCAGAAAACTATTGGAGATAAAGTCTACAAGCTCAACAAAATATTGTATGGTTTAAAACAAGCACCAAGAGCATGGCATGATACATTGTCTCAATTCCTAATAGACAATGGATTAACCAAAGGAAAATTTGATAGAGCACTCTTCAGAAGAATTCAAGATGGAGAGAGCATCTTGCTTATTCAAATATATGTGGATGATATCATATTTGGATCCACAAAGAAAGAGCTGTGTGACAAATTCTCAAACCTAATGCAAGGAAAGTCTAAGATAAGCATAATGGGGGAGTTAACCTTCTTCATAAGTCTTCAAGTCAAGCCAATAAGGATGGAACCTTCATAAGCCAAACCATGTATACCAGAGATTTAATGATGAAATCTGGTATAGAAGATAAGTCATCAGTGAAGATTCCTATAAGTACTTCAATCAAGATGGACATGGATGCAGAAGGCAAACCAGTGGATCAGACAAGATATAGAGCACTCATTGGGTCATTGCTACACTTGACTGCCAGTAGACCATCACCTTTGCAGTAGGTGTATATGCAAGGTTTTAGTCTGCTCCCAAACAAAACAATATGACAATAGCTAAGAAGATTTTGAGATACTTGAAGGGAAGCCAAGAAGTTGGATTATGGTATCCTAGAGAAGGTGGATTCAAGTTGATTGGATACTCGGATTCAAATCATGCTTGTAGGTCCCAAGGGGTGTAAGTGTAAGGTTTAGAAGGGGGGGGGTGAATAAACCTTACCAAATTTTCGATTTAGTCCTTTTAAATATACAGAGTTGATACTACACAGCTGTGTCCTTGATGGACAGTCAATTTACCCACTCGGTAGAGTTAATCTCTCTCTGAGACTCAACTCATTTGTTGATGGAATAACTGTTGTTGGCTCTAAATTAACTCAATTGTGGTTTTGTTTTAGCGGAAGACTTAACACCCTTAAATTTGATTAAGCAAGAGTTTAGCGCTTGGTTTAGTACTTATAAATTATCAAGTGGATAGCAAATTTATCACAGAGATATAAGCGATTAAAAATGCGGGAATTAAAGTCTTTGAAATGTAAATGACACAATGAAATTTTTATAGAGGTTCGAAGATGGGGTAATTCTTCTACTCCTCTCTTTTCCAACTCTGGAGGAATCCACTAGGTAATGATCGTATACAAAGTGGTAAAATCCGGATACAAGTCTTGATCACACGGTGACTTGATCCTTTGGGACTCGATGCGAGACGCCTTGATCACTCGGTGGCTTCTCGTGCACGACTCGGCTTCTTCACAGGCGTTTGCCTTGCTACTACTGACTCACTTGCTCAAGCTCTTTGGATTTGATCACGAAGCCCTCCAAAAGCTTAAGACTTGGTTCGACCTTGAACCTTCCTACAATCCTTCGTGGAATGTAGACCCCTTGATTTTTCGGTATTTTCCTCTTCAACCGATTGAAGTTATCTTTCCTTCACGGTGAGTGTTGGATTGATGATCTTTGTAGTGTAAGCTTGAGGATTGAGAATGTTTCAGATTTTCTAATAATTGCTGGAACGTTTTTAGTTCAGGTCTGTGATTTGTGTCGCTCGTGTCTCTCTCGTTCTCAAATAAACTCCTCAGCCTTTTATAGTGATCTTTCAAAAATTTGCCCGTTGAAGAGATAGGCTTATTTTTGAAAGTCACTTGCGATCGTTGGATTGTCTTGTTGCAGTCCTTGGAATTGCCATTTCCTCGTATGAATTGTTCTTTCACCTTTTTAGAGTTCTGACACGGTGTAGTGCTTCCCATTGGTTCATTCCTTTTGCACGCTTCTGAGACTGAGCACTCCGAGAAAGGTGGTATGGAGATATTACTTGTTTAAGTAAATCTCTTGATTTACGCAACGGATCTTATACTGATTATCTCGACTTGACCGCATTTCCTTGCTTTCCCAGGTGACTTAGAGTCATCTTCCAATCATTGGATGACTCTTGTCACTTCAACTTGAGACTTGGCTTTTCTTGAGTTGACTTGACCGATACTCCACTCACTGTTTGCATCTCACCGCTTCTTGATAGAGTTCCGTCTACTCTTCTTTGCCATACTAAAAATTGTCTGTGAAGTCTTCCTTCTAGTCTTGATTGTCTTCTTGCATGTTAGGGTGTAGCGACTTAACTCACTTGGCCACTCTATTTATTACAATGCATTTTACAACAAGAATTGGGGTGCCAACTTTCTATTCTAAGTTTTAGATGGCATTCATCAAAATCTAAACAATAAATTTCCTAACAATTTCCCCCTTTTTGATGATGCCAAAACTTAAACCATTCAAAAATGCAAATAGCAAAGATATATACTGAGATAGTGTATTGACATAGAATGTATGAGAATCAATCCTTTTATTGATCATAACATTCTTGTTCTTTTACACAACTGTTTTTACAAGGTGTATCGAGCACATATTTGTCTACACGAGAAAAATAAAGAATTTATAGCTTTATTTGGAAGACTTACATTGTATGTATTTACATAATAAAATACGAAGGGTTGGACAGCAACACTTCATCTCCTTATTGTCTCCTTCATTCATCTTGTTCAAGATCTTCTTCTCTTCTTCTCTTTTTTCGTCGTCATTTGCCTTCTTTTTCTTTTCATATGCCTTCCTGGCGCCTTCATCTCTTCTTAATCTTTCTGTCTTTCCTCCTATAGCATTTGAGTTTGTCTCTTGTTTTCTTCTTCTAATCTTTTGCATACTCGGCGTTACTTTTAGCCACTTGCAAATTTTCTACTTGGTCAAGCCCGACCCAAGAGATCCCTCCTTTCTTTCCGGATCCACGTATTCAATGTTTTTGGCGAGGCCTAGGTCCAAGCTTCTTCCTCCACCACACGCTTCTTCCTCTACCTGCGGGCGTATCTTTGTCTTGGGATCTTCTTCTTTCGGTGAGTGACCGGCAGAGTGACCCAGCAGAGCGATCGGTGAGTCTCTGCTTGCTGTCGCCTTCTTCACATAACGTGAGACCCTTTTCCCAAGTACAAGTCCCAAGCTTGAGCCATAGACATATTTGCAAAGTATCCTTGATTCGAGCGTTTTAAATTCATCAACTGATCGTGGCTCCGTCCCGACATCCGAGATGGCATAAGTGTCTCTGTCTCTTTGGAATGCCTCCATGTTCTTTCAAGATGTTCATAACTCGGGCATCCATTCTTCCTTCCACTTCCTTCATCCCCGCTTCAATTGTTTTTCTCTTTTCGGCCATAGATATAGCGAGTGTTGGAGTGGCGAGTCATAGGGAGTTTCTTTGCGATAATGTCGGTGTGACGAGGACCTGTTGAGGGGTTTGTGCAATCATTAAGGTCACATCTTTCGATCCTTTCCCTCAACAAGCTTTCCTTTCTTTTGTCTCAACACTTCCTCGGTGATTTTCCTTCGTGTTGCTCCTTTCTTCTCAACTTCGGATCCCCTTGCGCCTTTAGGTATTCCTCTTCCCCCTTTTTGGCATCATCAAAGGAGAGAGGAACGCACGGAAAACAGACTTGCAAGCGGGAAGTCGAGCCTGGCGATAGTTGAGTTTTGTCTCGAGTCTCTTTGCAGAGTATTGTTAGAAATTTTATTGTTTAGATTTTGATGAATGCCATGTAAAACTTAGAATAGAAAGTTGGCTCCCCAATTCTTCTTTGTAAAATGTATTGTAACAATCGGAGCTGGCCAAATTTGAGTTAAGTCGGCCTACGCCCTAACATGCAAGAAGACAATTTGAAAAATGGAAGGAAGACCTGCTGTGTGAAACAGTGAATATGGCAAATAGGAGTAGCGGGAACTCACTTTGAAGAAGCGGTGAGTGGAGCTTGATCAAGTCAACTCAAGAAAAGCCAAGTCTCAAGTTGAAGTGACGGAAGAGTCATCCAATGATTGGAAGCTGACTCTAAGTCACCTGGGGAAAACAAGGAAATGCGGTCAAGTCGAGATAAGCGTAAAAGAACCGTTGCATTTAAATCAAGAGATTTACTTAAACAAGTAATATCTCCATACCACCTTTCTCGGAGTGCTCAGTCCCGAAGCGTGCAAAAGGAATGAACCAATGGGAAGCACCACACCGTGTCGAACTACGAAAAGGTGAAAGAACAATTCATACGAGGAAATGGCAATTCCAAGAAGCGCAAGCCAACGACGCAAAGTGACTTTCAAAAATAAGCCTATCTCTTCAACGGGCAAATTTTTGAAAGTTCACTATGATTGTAGAAAGGTTCAAGTCTGAACCAAGTCTTAAGCTTTTGGAGGGCTTCGTGATCAAATCCAAAGATCTTGAGCAAGTGAGTGTAGTAACAAAGCATTTGCCCTGTGAAGAAAGGCGAGTCGCACGAGAAGCCGGTGAGTGATCAAGGCGTCTCCATACCGAGTCCCTAAGGATCAAGTCGGTTGTTGTGATCAAGACTTGTATACGGATTGTTACCACTTTGTAAAGCGATCATTACCTAGTGGATTCCTCCAGGAGTTGGAGAAGAGAGGAGTAGAAGAATTACCCCATCTTGAACCTCTATAAAAACTTCATTGTGTCATTTACATTTCAAGTATTGAAATTCTGCACTTTTAATCGCTTATATCTGTGATAAATTTGCTATCCATTTGATAATTTATAAGTACTAAATCAAGCTCTAAAATCTTGCTTAATCAAACTTAAGGGTGTTAAGTCTTTCTGAAAATAAAACCACAGTTGAGTTAAATCGTAGCCAACAATTTGAGTTACTCCATCAACAACTCGGTGAGTCTGTTGAGAGATTAACTCTCTTGAGTGACTAATTCGATTGTCCATCAAGGACACTGTTTGTGTAGAATTAATTCTGTTGATTTAAAAGGACTAAATCGAAAATTTGGTAAGGTTTATTCAACCCCCTTCTAAACCTTACACTTACACCCCTTGGGACCTACAAGTGGTATCGGAGCGGTTGGTTCATTGAACCCTCCTCCGCAGTTCTTGAACTAGATCTCCAAACTTTTCAAAGTCCGCTTTAGTACTTAAACCTTCAAAACTCATTTTATTAAAAGTCATCATCATGGAAGCAAATTTGACACACATCCCTATGTTCACTATCGAAGAATTTGATGATTGGAAAATTCGTATGCAGGCTCATCTATCAGCATTACATGATGAGATGTGGATAGTGATAGAAGATGGGCCTCTGCAAATATTAAAGGTGAACACAAGCATGCACGAAGAGTTGCGGTGAAGGAGAAGAAGATGCTCCCGGCTTTCCTGCATCATGGTTGAAAAACCAAGAACCGAGTGGACAAATGATGACGAGAAAAAGATACAACCTGGACAATGTAGCAAGGACATCCTTTACAAAACCTTGGACAAAGCCATGTTCAATAAAGTCAAATCCCGCAAAACGACTAAGGAAATCTAGGACAAGTTGACACCGATCCGTGAAGGCTCGGAGCAAATCAAAGAAAACAAATTATCGGTGGTGTATTTAAATTTGAGAACTTCAAAATGATCTCGGAGAAAACCTGGATCAACTGGATGCTCGGTTTCGAGAAATCACAAATGAGTCATCTACACTTGGAAAGGAATATACACGAAGAAATGTGTATGAAGATCTTAAAAAGTCTTCGGTGAATGGGAAATGAAGGTCATGGCACTTTGAGACATTCCATGGACCTATCAAAGACATCCAACCATGAATTATTCTCGGACCTCAAAGCCTACGAGTTTGGTGAGAAGGAAAGACCAGGAAGAGACAATTTGTACCCAAAGCAGTTTGCTCTAATTGTCAAAGATGGGAAGAGAGCCGAGGTCAAAGAAGTAATTGACCCGAAGAAATATACGATGGTTAAAAGATTTAACAAGTTCTTTAACAAGAACTACAAGAGAGGAAAGGGTGAATCTTCCGAAGACACTCGGCTCCCTCCAAATCAAGGAAGACAGGCCAACCAAGAGAACGGATCATCAAAAAGTTGAGTATCAAAGGCC
Organism: Rehmannia glutinosa; assembly: GCA_016081115.2. Classification (NCBI taxonomy): domain Eukaryota; kingdom Viridiplantae; phylum Streptophyta; class Magnoliopsida; order Lamiales; family Orobanchaceae; genus Rehmannia; species Rehmannia glutinosa. Next base: position 463,415 of record JABTTQ020002079.1, read on the forward strand.
GACAACTCAAGAATGGAAAGAGTCGATCAAAAGGCTGAATATCTATGTTGGAACTGTAGACAACCAGGTCACTATGCCATTGATTGCTCATATCCTCGTGGTCAACAAGTACGGGGATGAAGAAGAAAGAAAGGTCTTGAGAGAAAGAAGACAAGAAAAGAAAAAAAAAGGCAATGATGGGCTGAGAGCTATTTGAGACGACCAAGTCAAAGAGAGACGATTGATTGAGAGCGATGAAGCGACTATTCAAGTGACTCGAAGAAGAAGCCACGATCCGCTTGATGGCCAAAGAACAAGATCAACGATCAAGAAGATGAGGTACAATCTAACTCAACAAACTCGGACACTAGTGATAGTGACATGACACACACACTTCATCACCCACTGATCTTTATGATTCATTAGGCAAAATGATGAAAGATTTTGAACACATTAAATCCTCACACACACTATTGAATGAGGAAAACGACCTACTCAAAAGTCAAAACTCAAAGTCGACTAAATTTGAGTACTCTAAGTCAAATAGTCATTTGTTGAAAATGAAGGTTTAAAGGTGAAAATGCTAAATTAGTAGCAGAAATTGCTGCTATAGAAAAGAGGAGAATGACCTCAAGAATGTTATTGCCTCATTCACTAAGGCATCTAAATCATTGGATGATCTTATTATGAGTCAAAAAGAATGTGGAGACAAGACAAGCTTGGGATTTAATTCCTCTGTGCCATGTCAAACCTCAAGAGTAATTTTGGAAAAAGGATCTTCAAGTCATGAAGAGTCTGAAAAATCCAAAACTCTAAATGTTGCACACACATTCACTCCAAAGCACAATACTAAGCAAAGCGGCCTTGGTTACAAAGGAAAAGGAAAAAGCTTGACCCGGTGAGTGTCTTTGAAAGGACAAGCGAGAAGAAATTCACCGAGTCCCTCAACAAACTCCAAACAAAAAATACTCTGTAAAGAAGAAACAGAGCTACCAAAAACCCCAGAAAATCCATAAAAGAAATACATATGATGGGAATGGTAGAAAATATCCAAGCCAAGCTGATTGGAATAATGTGAACTACCAGCATAGACTTATGGAATGTAAGCCCAAATGGCAAAGGCCTAGAACTGAACAAAGGCCATTCCAAAAGCATAAGAGCTTTCATCAGCACACATATGCACCTAGGCACTACACTCAAAAACACCACAATTACCCAAGTAAGGCAATTGCTAAAACACATATGCAGGCATACAGACAAAAGAAACAGTTGTATGAACCTAGAATCCCCAAGCAATTTGCCAGGATTAATTATGATTATGGCACTGATAGATGGCAAACCCTTGGAGTCAAATCATTTGGTTATAGGTTGGTTGGATCATCTTACAATTCTAACCCCTCGGGACCCAGGACAAGTATGGGTACCTAAAACTTAATTTCCTTGATTGCGAGTTCAAGGAACAAGCGAGTGCCAAGGAACCTGGTACATGGATAGTGGTCATTCGGACATATGACAGGAAATAAGAGAAATCTGTCAAAATTCAAGGAAGTCAAAGGAGCCAAAGTCATATTTGGAGGAAATGAAGCTCCTGGTGAAATAAGAGGCATTGGATCCATCAAGAGGAATGGATTAGAAATCACAGATGTTGCATATGTTGAAGGACTCGACTTCAACTTACATCGAGTGCATCGATCGACTCTACGTGACAAGGGTTACAATGTTGGATTCAACATGGGTATATGCCAAATCAAGGATATTGAATCAAATGAAGTTGTCTTTGCAAGGATGTAGACAGAGAAAAATATGTATGTAGTGGATTGGTCAACAAAGCAACACCAAAGACTTTTGTCTACTAGCAAAAAGCACAAATTTGAATCAAGTTGTTTGTGGCACAAAAAGCCGAGTCACCTGAATTTCAAAACTATTAACAAGGCAAGAAGTCATCTTGTAGAAGGACTTCAGGACTCAAGTATACAAGAAGGAGAGTATATGTGATGCATGTCGAAAGGAAAGCAAATCAAGTCGTCGTTCAAAGAAAAGACATGCCCATCTTCAACAAGAATATTGCATTTACTTCATATGGATCTATTTGGCCCGGTGGAACCAGCCAAAGCATAAGTGGAAAGAAATACACCTTGGTGGTAGTAGATGACTACTCAAGATATACATGGACAATATTCATGTGCAAGAAGAAAGAAACCCTACAAAAACTACCACGGTGATGAAGAGGATTCAAAATGAGAAGAGTCAAACCATTATCAAAATAAGATCGGATAGAGGAACCGAGTTTGTCAATGGAATAATAACTCGATCTATATTGAGAATGGTATTGGTCATGAACTATCACTGCAAGGACTCCACAATGAGAATGGAGTTGCGAGAAAGAAGAAACAGAACCCTCAAAGAAGCGGCAAAGGACCATGTTAGCCAAGCAGGGTTACCAAAAAGATTTTGGCTGAAGCAATCAACACTTGCTACACCCAAAACAGATGTATGATAAACAGACACGGTGACAAAGACTCCTATGAGATCCGGACTGGAAGAAAACCAAGTGTTGCGTATTTGAGAATATTTGGATGTAAATGCTTCATCCACAATAATGGCAAAGACAACCTAAAGGCTTTTGATGCTAAAGGCGATGAGGGCATCTTCTTAGGATACTCGGTGAAAGCAAAGCCTACAAGATACTCAACAAAAGAACTATGGTTACTGAGAGGAATCCATTCATGTAGTATTTGATGAGCCAAATGTAAATGGAGAAGACATTGAAGAGTCGGTGATAAGTTGAATCATCCAACCATACTGAGAAGAGTCCCTATCTTTGAAGTCAAGCTGGGATTATCAATTGAGAAGAAGATGAGTTAGCTGAATCTCAAAAGCGGTGGAAAATTTGCGCTAAGTGATTACGAGAGAGTCGACCCACGCAACACAACCGCAAGTCGATCAATCCAGCTAACTTACTCCAACCTGACGTAAGATGGCTGAGAGACCATCCACCAGAACTTGTCATTGGAGATATAAGAGAAGGTGTCAAGACAAGATCCACAACTCAACAAGAAGCAATGTTCACATGCTTCATTTCGCAAATAGAGCCGAAAGATGTGTCACAAGCATTGGACGGCACACATTGGATTCAAGCTATGCAAGAAGAGCTGAATCAGTTTGAGAGAAATAAAATATGGGAATTAGTGCAAAGACCCATACATCAAAATGTTATTGGAACCAAATGGGTATTCAGAAATAAGATGAACGAGGAAGGCTCTGTGGTAAGAAACAAAGCAAGACTGGTAGCCAAAGGATATTGCCAAGAAGAAGGGATAGATTTTGATGAAACATTTGCCCCTGTAGCAAGATTGGAAGCTATAAGGATGTTTCTTGCCTATGCAGCTCACAAGAATTTCATTGTATATCAAATGGATGTAAAAAGTGCATTCCTAAATGGTTTATTGGAAGAAGAAGTGTATGTTGAACAACCTTCAGGATTTGAGCAGAAGACTCTTGGAGACAAGGTATACAAACTCAAGAAAGCCCTGTATGGATTGAAACAGGCACCCGGAGCATGGTATGACACCTGTCACAATTCCTAATCGAAAATGGATTCACAAAAGGAAAAGTGGATAGAACACTTTTCAGAATTCAAGACAAGAAGAGTATCTTGCTTGTTCAAATATATGTGGATGACATCATTTTGGATCCACCAACAAAGAGCTGTGTGAAAAATTCTCAAACCTCATGCAAAGTAAATTTGAAATGAGCATGATGGGGAGAGTCGACATTCTTCCTTGGACTCCAAGTGAAACAGTGAAGGATGGAACCTTCATAAGTCAAACAAAATACACGAGAGACTTAATGAAGAAGTTTGGTATAGAGGAGAAGTCTTACAGTAAAAATACCAATGAACACATCATCAAAATGGACATGGATGCGGATGGCAAGCCCGTAGATCAAACAAGGTCTGAGCACTTATTGGATCATTGCTCTATCTCACGGCTAGCAGCCGGACATCACCTTTCTTTGTAGGTGTATGTGCAAGATTTCAATCTGCTCCGAAAGAGAGCCATATGACAAAGCTGACTAAGAGAATATTGAGATACTTGAAAGGAAGCCAAGAAGTAGGCCTATGGTATCCAAAGGAAGGTGGATTCAAGCTAATTGGCTATTGATTCGACTATCTTTGGATGCGAGTGGACAGGAAGAGCACTTCGGACACATGTCAAATGCTAGGAAACAGACTAATTTCTGGTTTAGCAAGAAGCAAAACTCAATAGCCACCTCTACTGGTGAGGCGAGAATACATAGGCTGCGGGCATTTGTTGTGCCCAAATCCTATGGATGAGACAAAGGTGAGAGACTATGAAGTTGAAGAAAAAGAAATTCCAATCATGTGTGATAACACAAGTGCAATTGCAATCACTCAAAATCTTGTGTTGCATTCAAGAACAAAGCATATTGATGTCGATATCACTTCATAAGAGATCATGTTGAAAAGAAGGACATCGTCCCTGGAATATATCTCAAGCGATAAACAACTAGCCGACATCTTCACAAAACCATTATGTGAGTCAAGATTTGAAGAACTCAATCATGAGTTGGGATTAATTGAACTAAGCCGAGACATTTAAAAACCAAAGAAAAGAAATGGAAGAAAAGGAGGTGAAAAAGAGCCGAAAAGTCAGTCAGTCACCAAGGTTATGATCGGAAAAGACACTACACCGAGTCGGTGATAGCCGAGTCACTAAGAGAATCTGTGAGAAGTAGAGTTAAATCATCTAAGGGATAAGCTGAATAACTTATGAGCAAAGTGACAAAAACGCCGTCGTTTTGACTAAGCGGGAATGTTTTAAGGAACACGTCAGCATAATGATGATGTGTCTGGACATAAAGCCGCACACCAAGCTTATGATTGGATATAAATGCTGCGCATTAAATACGAGGCGTGAAATGCACAATAGGCGTGCGAAATCCAAGCCGTTGATTTCGATCACAATTCAAAAACCGCCTGCACGTCCTTTCATAAACCATATTTAAACCATTTTCGTCCGTTTCTCTCTCCCACTTCTAAAACTGTTCATCTCTTTCTCTCAAAAGGCAAAGGCAAATACTCTCGAAACCCTATCAACTTTCAAATCAATTTCTGAGTTTTTCCTTAATACAATCCTGAGAAATGGCACCAACTTATGACTTTACCAAGTTAGGAAAGCAAATCCACACCGGTTCGACGGTGGATTTCGACGGAATGGTGAAGCAGGGGTCCGACGACACCCTGGTGAAGAAAATCGCTGAGAAGTTGGAAACGTCCAGATTAAAACCGTTTCTAACGCTAGAATATCCGATGACCTATGTGGAGGAGGTCGCACAATTCTACGTGAATGCTGAGATTCACGATGAAGGAATCAAGTCATGTGTTCACGCGGAAAGCGGTGACTATCACCGCCAAAGATTTGGTGAACATTGCTCACTACCATGAAGGAGCATACGAAATTAAAGAAGCGATGTAAACTTGGCCGACGCATGGAAAGAGATAGCCAAGTCCGACTTTGCCGATAAAATAATATACACGACAAACAAGAGACTGCGAAGGAGGATTATCACAAGTTGTTGGATATAGTTGCCAAATGTATCGACATCAAATTTGGCGACTTTGACCAATGTCAAAGGCAAAGCTGATTGTAATGGCTGCAATCATAGAAGAAAAGAAGATAAATAAGGCCGAGTTTGTCTACAAAGAGACTCTGCCAAAACATGGAGAACAAGTCCTTCAAAGAAGATGGCACATTTGGAGGATCCCTAGGATATGGCCTGGTGATTGGCCGACTATTGGAGGTGAAAGGAGTCCCTCTTAGACATGGAAAGGCTTTCCTTGTTAACAAGAGGATGTTGAGCAAACCTCTATGGCGCTGAGAAGAGAGCTTACGCCAAGAGAGCTGACACCGGTGAGGGGAATCGGTGACCCCAAAGATCTGCTTCCTTCCTCCGGCCAAGAAGAAAGCTTCCCCTGCAGTGCCAAGAAGATCACGCCCCTGCAGCAAAGAAAACCAAACATGCTCCTGCCCTGCAGCAGAGTCACTGCCCCCAGCAGCCGTGTCTCCTGCCCCTGCAGCAGCGGTCGAGAAGGACTCACAAATACCTTCTCCGATCGTCAAAAGGAGGAGAATCGACAAGCCAAGACGGCGGCTCCTCGAAACAAACACCAGCACCGGCCCCCGCCGCCCAAGACTCAGAGGACACCGCCCGAACCAGAAATTTCCTGGTACAAACCAGGGAGACGAAGAAGACTCGTCAAGCGGTCGAACAGGAGAAACCAGCTGAGTCGATTACTCGGCTAGCACAAATACGGAGACTCTGGAGAAGTAGAGTCTCCGGATGTAGTTGATGAAACACCAAGTCTGCTGAAGGCGATCAGCAGAGGCAACCCAAAGACACAATCGTAGCTCACACAATTTGAAGCACAAGAAGAACCGGCCAGTGGATAGTGATGTAATGATCCTATCTCCACCTTACCCGGACATCCAAAATCGTCTGCGTGAGTGGAGAAAATGGAGGTTGAGCAAGTCAAGGAACAATTCCAACGGCTTTGAGTTCATAGAAGAAGAAGAGGAAGGCTGCTAAATTTCCTTGGATTAACTCATGTGTGCTCCCGACTCTGGATGAAGACAAGCTGCATAGACGTGCAGCAGATCTACAAGGACAAGGAGAGAGAAAAGCGAGCTGAAGAAGCCGAAGCACGAGAGAAGGCAAGCATCCGCCCTATCTCAGGCACCCGAACACACACATCCTCTTCTTGATGTCTTCTCTCGAAAGTGACGAGGAACGAGAAAATCTTCACGCCCGCGCGAGAAGAGTTGCAAATGCAGCAAGCATTGCACGAATCAAGAATCCTTCACGAGCAAAGACTAATGGAGGGACCAGGAGAGTCCTCCGAACATACCGAAATCGATCCAATGGGAGTGGTTCGACAAATAGCCCCGTTGTTGTTCTTTGCTACCACTTGACTCACTCGGAAGAAGGCAATAAGGAGATGGCGATGAAACGGGATAGTGGGGACCCCGGTCGAGCCAACCCCTATTGAAGGTGTGCTACCCACCTTTGCCCAACGGCTGAACCATCAATCGAAATAGGGAGTTTGGAGACGAGTGACCCCACTCCAAGTCACTCGGTGGTGCGCCCGAGGGGGAAACTCCCTCCCGCTGCGGCAAGGTCGGAGGATCTACCGAGATGACTCCACAAAGAATCAAGAAGGCGAAGAAGAGAAATTACAATCACAAGAAGAACAACAAGTTGCCATCAACGAAGCTCGGACAATTGAGACTGTCTCACCGGTGAGGTGCCAAGCGCTCCGAAGGCTAATGACGCTGCGATGCGGTCGAGGCCTGACGGAAGAACAGCCCGGGGAGTTAACACTGCAGGCGATGAAAGTGCAATCCATGGGGTTGAGACTCCAATGGATGCCCTTGTAGAAGACCCTAAGGCAGTGACACTTTGTCGAAAGGGAGGACAAGCCTCGCAGCGAAGAGAGCTGGCTGGAGGAAATGAAGGCCACGGGAGGTAAAGAAGGCTGAAGTAGAGAACATCCCTCTTGCTATCATCGACCCATCCGAGAAGGAGATCGCGCACTTCATGATTCCCGGACAACCACGATGTCACTTTCTGGGATCGGAAGGCGAAGAAGAAGCGAGTCATCCCCCCCATGACAAATCCAAAAGGCTCGGTGCGGATGTTCCAGGCACGAGCAAGTCGATCCCAAGACTACTCGTCAAACTTTTAACTTTGATGATGAGCCACCAATGGAAATCTCATCATCGTCCGATGACGCTACCGATAAGGCCGAGGACCGAGTCTACTAAAATGGAAAAATGTTTGAGACCAACGAAGGCTGTTAAGACAAACTAAGGCTCAAAGCCGGATGTCTTTACAACAAAACCAGGTGAACCAGAGACCACTTTGCTCGGGCTCCTCAAGGCTGCAGCAGATCGATTCCCAAAAGGACTTCACGCGCACGCGCTCATCATCGAAGCAGATCCCGGTTGGCGGTGAGGAATCTTTTGTAGAATCTTTCCCTTTTCACCTTTGGAGATACGAGAACTCCCACGAAGAGTCGAAACGAACAAGCACGCTATCACAAACCAGCTCTTGTTCTTCCTTGCGGACACCATTGTTCGGTGATTATGACCGATCTTTGTATGGCCATCACCGCAATGAAGAATCGGTGAAGTTCGGGAAGTGTTCAAGGCACTCTTTCTTTGAGGTTGAACGGATGGAGAGGCATCGGGCCTCTTTGGACATGCGACTCGACAACGAGAGATGCCACCCTTACAGTGATTTAAGAGGCATGATTCGGATAAGGGAATGGTGGCAACAATGACAAACAATGCGTGTGGAACATGTGAGATACTTGAGAACATTGTTCAACAAGCACCTGGTGTGGCGAAATGAAAATCTTTGATGCAAAAACAAAGCCGAGAGAACACATTGAGCATATGCATGAAGCTCACACTGCCGAGATCAAAGGCTAGCTGCGTGAGCAACATACAAATGATATACGAGCGTTTGGAAGAACACATGACAAGAAAATTCGGCCTTCTCACGGCGGACATTTTGAGATGAAGCGATTTGTGAGAATCCAACGCTACTCGACCGAATTCCGTCTTTGCATACAACGTAGCAGGACTTGAAGCGAGAACTCAACCATCGAAGACTTCGACTTCATGCTTGCCAAGATGTTCCCTGGGGTTCCTCTATCCTTTGATGATGCCAAAAAGGGGGAAGAGGAATACCTTAAAGCGACAAAATCAAGTGAAAAGAAAGGAGCGGTGAGAAGGGAAAATCAGTGAGGAAGTCTTGAAAGCGAGAAGAAAGGAAAGCTTGTTGAGGGGAAGGATCAGCAGATGTAACATTGATGATTGCACAAACCCCCAACAAGGTCTATCCACACGGTGACATTATAAGCAAAGAACTCCCGTGACTCTGCCACTCCAACACTCTGCTTTGTATCTATGGTCAAAAGAGGAAAACAATTGAAGCGGGGATGAAGGAAGTGGAAGGAAGAATGGATGCTCGAGTTATGAACATCTTGAAAGAACATGGAGGCATTCCAAAGACGAGAGACACTTATGCCATCTCGGATGTCGGGACGGAGCCACGATCGGTCGATGAATTTAAAACGCTCGAATCGAGGGATACTTTGCAAATATGTCTATGGCTCAAGCTTGGGACTTGTACTGGGAAAAGGGTCTCACGTTATGTGAAGAAGGCGACAGCGGCGAGACTTTCAGCGATTACTCTCATGGTCACTCCACCTTTGGTCACTCAATTTGGAAAGAAGAAGACCCCGTCTGATGTACGCCCAGGTAGAGGAAGAAGAAGTAGTGGAGGAAGAAGCTTGGACCTAGGCCTCGCCCAAGAATATTGAATACGTAGATCCGGGAAAGAAAGGAGGGATCTCTTGGCTTGACTTGACCAAGTGGCAAATTTGAAAGTGGCTAAAACTAACGCTGAGTATGCACAAAGAATAGAAGAAGAAAACAAGAGACAAACTCGGCTATGGCGGAGAGACAGGAAAGAATAAGAAAAGATGAAGCCCCAGGAAGGCATATGAGAAGAAAAAGAAGGCAACTGCGGACGAGAAAAAGAGGAGAAGAGAAGAAGATCTTGATCAAGATGAAAGAAGGAGACATCGAAGGAGATGAAGTGTTCTTTGTCCCAACCCTTCGTGTATTTTATCATGTAAATACATACAATGTAAGTCTTGTTATAAAGCTATAAATTCTTTATTTTGAGTGTAGACAAATATGTGCTCGATACACCTTGTAAGCAATTTTGTGCAAAAGAACATGAATGATATGATCAATAAACAGATTTATTCTACGCATACATTCTATGTCAATACACTATCTCAGTATGTATCTTTGTTGTTTGCATTTTTGAATGATTTAAGTTTTGGCATCATCAAAAAGGGGAAATTGTTAGGAATTTTATTGTTTAGATTTTGATGAATGCCATGTAAAACTTAGAATAGAAAGTTGGCTCCCAATTCTTCTTTGTAAAATGTATTGTAACAATTAGAGTGGCCAAAGTGAGTTAAGTCACTACGCCCTAACATGCAAGAAGACAGTGAAGAATGGAAGGAAGACCCTCTTGTGAAACAGATTGAATATGGCAAAAAGAGGAGTAGACGGGAACTCTGCTTTGAAGAAGCAAATCGAGATGCGGTGAGTGGAGCTTGATCAAGTCAACTCAAGAAAAGCCAAGTCTCAAGTTGAAGTGACAAGAGTCATCCAATGATTGGAAGGCGACTCTAAGTCACCTGGGGGAAAACAAGGAAATGCAATCAAGTCGAGATAAGCGTAAAAGAACCATTGCACGAGAAATCAAGAGATTTACTTAAACAAGTAATATCTCCATACCACCTTTCTCGGAGTGCTCGGTCCCGAAGCGTGCAAAAGGAATGAACCAATGGGAAGCACCCACACCGTGTCGAACTCGAAAAAGGTGAAAGAACAATTCATACGAGAAAATGGCAATTCCAAGAAGCGCAAGCCAACGATCGCAAAGTGACTTTCAAAAATAAGCCTATCTCTTCAACGGGCAAATTTTTGAAAGTTCACTATAAAAGGCCGAGGAGTTTGTTTGAAGGATGCGAATGACACAAACGTGAGATATACAAGCACATTCGAAAAATCGAAACAATCTCAATCCTCAAGCCTACATTACGAAGTACATCAATCCAACACTCATCCGTGAAGGAAAGAGAACTTCAATGGAGTTGAAGAGGAAACCTTTGAAAACAAGGGTCTACATTCCGGGAAGGATTGTAGAAAGGTTCAAGTCTGAACCAAGTCTTAAGCTTTTGGAGGGCTTCGTGATCAAATCCAAAGAGCTTGAGCAAGTGAGCTGTAGTAACAAGGCATTGCCGTGAAGAAGGCGAGTCGTACGAGAAGAAGTGAGTGATCAAGGCGTCTCGGTCGAGTCCCTAAGGATCAAGTCATTTGTTGTGATCAAGACTTGTATACTTTGTTACCACTTTGTAAACCGATCATTACCTAGTGGATTCCTCCAAGAGTTGGAGAAGAGAGGAGTAGAAGAATTACCCCATCTTCGAACCTCTATAAAAACTTCATTGTGTCATTTACATTTCAAAGCATTTAAATTCTGCACTTTTAACTCGCTTATATCTCTTGATAAATTTGCTATCCATTTGATAATTTATAAGTACTAAATCAAGCTCTAAAATCTTGCTTAATCAAACTTAAGGGTGTTAAGTCTTCCTGAAAATAAAACCACGGTTGAGTTAAATCGTAGCCAACATCGAGTTACTCCATCAACGGCTCAATCGAGTCTGTTGAGAGATTAACTCTCTTGAGTGACTAATTCGATGTCCATCAAGGACACAAGTGTGTAGAATTAACTCTGTTGATTTAAAAGGACTAAATCGAAAATTTGGTAAGGTTTATTCAACCCCCCCCTTCTAAACCTTACACTTACACCCCTTGGGACCTACAAGTATGCAGCACGAAATTCGGATCAAGTAGCGTTGGACTCTGCTGAAATCAGCTTCATCTCAGCCATGAGAAGGCTGAATTTTGTATTCATGGTTTCTTCCAAACGCTGTAGATCACTCTTGTTTTGCTCACGCAGCAGCTTTATCTCGGCAATGTGAGCTTCATGCATGTGCTCAATATGTTCTCTCAGCTTCGTTTTTGCATCAACATTTTGACTCTCCATACTAGCAGCTTGTTGAACAATGTCCTGAAGTATCTAACTTGTTCCACACGCATTGTTTCTTCTTTGTTGCCACCATTCCCGATCCGACCGTTATGCCTCTTAAATCGCAGATGAGATTGGCATCTCTGTTGTCGATCGCATGTCCATAGAGGCCGATGCCTCTCCATCCGTTCAATCTCGGCCGAATAATGCCTTGAACACTTCGCGAACTTCATTTGATTCTTAGTTGCGGTGATGGCCATGCGGCGTCAAAATCTTAATCGGCTAGAACAATGGTGCACGATGAAAAAACGGAGCTGGTCGTGGTAGCGTGCGCATTCGTTCTCGACTCTTCATGGAGGTCGGGTACCTCCGGGAAAAGGAAAAGATTCTATAAAGGATTCATCACCGCCAACCGGGATTTGTTCGATGATGAGCGGTGCGCGTGAAGTTCTTTTTGGAATCGACCTGTAGCTTGAGGAGCTGCGCGATGGACTCGGGGTTGGTGGGTTTTGTTGTGAAGTGGACCCGAGCTTGCGAGCCTCACCTGTCTCAACAGCCCGTTGGTCTCGGTGATTTCTCCAATTGAGTAGACTGGTCCTCGGCCTTATCGAAGCGTCATCGGACGATGATGAGATTTCCATTGTTGGCTCATCATCAAAATTAAAGGTTTGTGAGTAGTCTTGGGATCGAACTTGCTCGTGCTTGGAACATCCTTGGTGAGTCTTTTGGATTTGTCACGGGGGATGACTCGGCTTCTTCTTTGCCTTCCGATCCCGGAAAGGTTACATCGAGGATTATCCTGGGAATCATGAAGTGCGCTTATCTCCTTCTCGGATGGGTCGATGATAGCGGGAGGGATGTTCTCTACTTGACTTCTTTACCCAGGAAGTCTCAACCTCCGTGGGCCTTCATTACCTCCGGCAGTCTCTTGCGGCGAGGCCTTGGTCCTCCTTTCGGCGATGGCGACTATCTTAGGGTCTTCTGCGGTGGCATCCATTGGAGTCTCAACCCCATAGATTGCACTTTCATCGCCCAGTGTTAACTCCCAGTACATTCGCTTCGTCCCTCGATCGCATCAAAGAACGTCATTAGCCTTGAGTAGTTGGCACCTCACCGAGACGGACTCAATATCTCGAGCTTCGTTGATGGAAACTTCTTTGTTCTTCTTGTGTTTGTATTTTCTCTACTTCGCCTCCTTGATTCGTTGTGGAGTCATCTGCAGCATCCTCCGACCTTGCTGCGGTGGAGGAGGAGTTCGCCCTCGGCGCACACCAATTGGTGAGTGACTTGAATGGGGTCACTCGTCTCCAAGCTCCCAGTGTTTCGATTGAATGTTCAGTAGTTGGGGCGGTGGTAAAACACCTTCAATAGGGGTTGGCTCGACCGGGGTCCCCACTATCCCGGTTTCATTGCCAAGTCCTTATTGCCTTCTTCCAGTGAGTGGGAAGTGGTGGCAAAGAACAACATGGCGATTTCTTTGAACCACTCCCATTGGATCAATTTCGGTTTGTGTTCCGGAGGACTCTCCTGGTCCCTCCATCGATCTTTGCTCGTGAAGGATTTCGGATTCATGCAATGCTTGCATTTGCAACTCTTACGTGGCAGCGGCATTCTCCGGATCCTCATCATCGGATAAGACATCGAGGAGAGGATGTGTGTGTTTCAGTGTGCCGGGAGATAGATGAGGATCTTTGGCCTTCTCACGTGCCCAAGCTTCCTCCGCTTGCTTTTCTTTCTCCTTGTCCTTGAAGATGCGCGGGATGTCGGTGCGATTGTCTTCATCCATCTTTGGGAGCACAGTGGTTAGTCAAGGAAGTTCAACAGCTCCTCTTTTTCTTCTATAAACTCGGGCCATTGGAACTGTTCCCTTGATTTACTCAACTTCCATTTCCTCCACTCACGACGATTTTGGATGTCCGGGTAAGGTGGAGATAGGATCATCACATCACTATCCGCTCTATCGATTTTTCTTCTTGTGTTTCAAAATTGTGTGAACTACAAGCTGTGTCTTGAGTTGCCTCTGTTGATCGCCTTGACGAGACTTGGGCTTTCATCAACTACATCCGGAGACTCTACTTCTCAGCCAGCCTCTCAGATGTCTGCTCCGGTGAGTGGCCGACTCGGCCCGGTTTCTCAAGCTCGGAGTGCTTGATGATTCTTCTTCGTCTCCTAGTTTGTACCGAGAGGGATTTGGTTCGAGATGGTGTCCTCTAAGTCTTGGGCGGCGGGGGCGTGCTGGTGTCTTTTCTCGAGGAGCGGGCCGTCTTGGCTTCTCGGTTCTCCTCTTTTGACGATCGGAGAAGGTATTTGTAAGTCCTTCTCGATCGCTGCTGCAGGGCGGGAGACACGGCTGCAGGGGCGGTGACTCTGGCTGCAGGGGCGGAGCATGTTTGGCTTTTCTTTCTTTGCAGGGCGTGATCTTCTTAGCACCGTGCAGGGCAACTTTCTTCTTGGGTGGAGAGGAAACAATTTGTATCTTCGTGGTCGCTGATTTCACCTCACTCGTGTCGAGCTCTCTTGGCGTAGGCTCTCTTCGTGCGCGAGAGAGGTTTGCTCGAACATCCTCTTGTTAACATGGAATGCCTTCCCATGTCTAAGAAGGACTCCTTTCACCTCCATCACCGGCCAATCACTAGGCCATATCCTAGGATCCTCCAAATGAGCCATCTTCCTTGAAGGATTTGTTCCCTACGTTCGGCGAGTGCTTTGTAGACAAACTCGGCCGATTTATTTTTCTTTTCTGCGATGATTGTAGCCATTACAATCGGCTTTGCCTTTGACGATTGGTCAAAGCGCCAAATTTGATGTCAATACATTTGGCAACTATGTCCAACAACTTGTGATAATCCTCCTTCGGCCCAGATCTCTTGTTTTTTGTGTACACTATTTTATCAAGCATAGTCGGGCTTGGCTATTTCTTTCCAAGCATCGCCAAGTTTACATCAACTTCGTTGATTTACGAGGCTCCTTCGGTTGGTAGTGGCGATGGTCAGCCAAATCTTGTGAGAGATAGTCACCGCTTTCCGTGAGCAGATGACTTTATTCCTTCATCGTGAATCTCGGCATTCACGTAAAACTATGCGACCTCCTCCACATAGGTCATCGGATATTCGACGTCGAAACGGTTTCGGCCGGAGGCGTTTCCAATTTTTCAGCGATTTTCTTCACTAGGGTGTCGTCGGACCCCTGTTTCACCATTCCGTCGAAATCCACGTAGACTTCGGTGTGGATTTGCTTCCCTAATTTGACAAAGTCGTAGGTTGGTGCCATTTTTCAGGATTTTATCAAAGAAAAACTAAGAGATTGATTTGAAGATAGATAGGGTTTCGAGAGAATTTTTTTGCCTTTGCTTTTGAGAGAAAGAGATGAAACGAGTTTTGGTAGTGTGAGAGAGAGAAGCAGACGGAAATGGTTTAAGTATGGTTTATGAAAGGGCGTGCGGGTGGTTTTGAAATGTGATCGAAATCAACGACTTAGATTTTGCACGCCTATTTAGCTTTTAATGTCTTGTATTTAATGCGGCAAAGCATTTATATCCAATCATAAGCTTGGTGTGCAGCTTTTCTGTACACATCATCATTATCTTTGACGTATTCCTTAAAACATTCCCGCTTTGTCAAACGCATTGCGTTTTTGTCACTTTGCTCATAAGTGACTCGGCTTATCCTTTAGTTGATTTAACTCTACTTCTCACAGTTCTCTTAGTGACTTATTGACTCGGTGTAGTCATTGTCTTTCCGTCTGGTGATTTCTTGGTGATTTACGTGTTTTTCTCTTTTTCACCTCCTTTTTCTGTTCCATTTCTTTTCTTTCATTCTTACGTGTGTCACTCAATTCAATTAACCCCAACTCATGTTTGAGTTCTTCAAATCTTGACTCACATAATGGTTTTGTGAAGATGTCGACCAATTGTTTATCAGTTGAGATATATTCCAAGATGATGTCCTTCCTTTCAACATGATCTCTTATGAAGTGATATCGACATCGATATGCTTTGTTCTTGAGTGCAACACAGATTTTGAGTAATGGCAATTGCACTTGTGTTATCACACATGATTGGAATTTCTTTTCCTCAACTTCATAGTCTCTCTCATTCTTTGTCTCATCCATAGGACTTGAGCACAACAACAATTTGCCAGCAGCCTATGTATTCCGTCATTTGTAGAGGTGGCTATTGAGTTTTGCTTCTTGCTAAACCAGGAAATCAGCATGTTTCCTAGCATTTGACATGTGCTGAAGTACTCTTCTGTCCACTCTGCATCCATCATAGTCGAGATCGAATAGCCAATTAGCTTTAATCCACCTTCCTTTGGATACCATAGGCCTACTTCTTGGCTTCCTTTCAAGTATCTCAATATTCTCTTATTTCTTTGTCATATGGCTCTCTTTTGGAGCGATTGAAATCTTGCACATACACCTACATCAAAGGTGATGTTTGGCTTTGCTTTGTGAGATAGAGCAATGATCCAATAAGTGCTCGTATCTTGTTTGATCTCTGGGCTTGCCATCCGCATCCATGTCCATTTTGGTGATGTATTCATTGGTATTTTTACGAAGACTTCTCCTCCATACCAAACTTCTTCATTAAATCTCACGGTGTATTTTGTTTGACTTATGAAGGTTCCATCCTTCAATTTGTTTCACTTGAAGTCAAGGAAGAATGTTAGCTCTCCCATCATGCTCATTTCAAATTTACTTTGCATGAGATTTGAAAACTTTTCACCACGACTCTTGGTTTGTGGATCCAAAAATGATGTCATCCACATATATTTGAACAAGCAAAAGTATACTCTTTTTGTCTTGAATTCTGAAAAGTGTTCTATCTACTTTTCCTTTTGTGAATCCATTTTCGGTTAGAAATTGTGACAAGGTATCATACCATGCTCTGGGTGCCTGTTTCAATCCATATAGAGCTTTCTTGAGTTTGTATACCTTATCTCCAAGAGTCTTCTCGCTCAAATCCTCGGAGGTTGTTCAACATACACTTCTTCTTCCAATAAACCATTTAGGAATGCACTTTTTTACATCCATCGATATACAATGAAATCCTTGTGAGTGCATAGGCAAGAAACATCCTTATAGCTTCCAATCTTGCTACGAGGGTAAATGTTTCATCAAAATCTATCCCTTCTTCTTGGCAATATCCTTTGGCTACTAACCTTGCTTTGTTTCTTACCACAGAACCTTCCTCGTTCATCTTATTTACGAACACCCATTTGGTGCCAATAACATTTTGATGTATGGATCTTTGCACTAATTCCCATACTTTATTTCTTTCAAACTGATTGACTCTTCTTGCATAGCTTGAATCCAATGTGTGTCATCCAATGCTTGTGACACGTCTTTGGGCTCTATTTGCGAGATGAAGCATGTGAACATAGCTTCTTGTTGAGTTCGGATCTTGTTTTGACACCTTCTTTTATATCTCCAATAACAAGTTACGGTGGATGGTCTCTCGGCCATCTTACATCGAGGTTGGAGTAAGTTAGCTGGATTGATCGACTTGCATTTGTGTTGCTATGGTCGCTCTCTCGTAATCACCTAAGCGCAAATTTTCATTGTTTTTGAGATTGCTATCTCATCTTCTTACGAATTGATAATTCCGGCGGACTTGACAAAGATAGGGACTCTTCTATATGGTTGGATGATTGACTTATCGGTGACTCTTCAATGTCTTCTCCATTTACATTTGGCTCATCGAATACCACATGAATGGATTCTTCGCAACCATAGTCCTTTTATTGAGTACTCAGAGGCTTTGCTTTTTTGAGTATCCTAAGAAGATACCTTCATCGACTTTAGCATCAAAAGCCTTTAGATTGTCTTTGCCATTGTTGTGGATGAAGCATTTACATCCAAATACGAAATATGCAACATTTGGTTTTCTTCACCCAAATCTCATAGGAGTCTTTGTCAATTTGTCTTTTATCATACATCTGTTTTGGGTGTAAAGTTGTGTTGATTGCTTGACCCAAAATCTTTTTAGTAACCCTGCTTCACTAACATGGTCCTTTGCCGCTTCTTTGAGGGTTCATTTCCTTCTTTCGCAACTCCATTCTCTTTTTTTGTGGATTCCTTCTTTGTTGATAGTTCATGACCAATACCATTTTCAATACAATATCGAGTTATTATTCCATTGACAAACTCGGTTCCTCTATCCGATCTTATTTTGATAATGGTTTGACTCTTCTCGTTTTGAATCCTCTTCATCAATTTGTGGTAGTTTTTGTAGAGTTTCTTTCTTCTTACACATGAATATTGTCCATTTATATCTTGAGTAGTCATCTACTACCACCAAGGTATATTTCTTCCCACTTATCTTTGTTTGGTTCCTTTGGGCCAAATAGATCCATATGTAGCAGATGCAATATTCTTGTTGAGGATGGGCATGTCTTTTCTTGGAATGATGACTTGATTTGTTTTCCCTTCGACATGCGTCACAAATACTCTCCTTCTTGTATATCTTGAGTGCGGAAGTCCTTCCACAAGATTACTTACGGCAAGCTTGTTAATCGTTTTGAAATTCAGGTGATTTCGACTTTTGTGCCCTGACCAACTTGATTCATTTGTGCTCTTTGCTAGTAGTAAGAGTGTTGGGTGTTGCGGTTGACTAATCCACGACATACATATTCTTCTCGTCTACATCCTTGCAAAGACAACTTCATTCGATTGAGATCCTTGATTTGGCATACACCCATGTTGAATCCAACATTGTAACCCTTGTCACGAGTTGGTGATGCTCGATAAGTTGAAGTTGAGTCCTTCAACATATGCAACATCTGTGATTTCTAATCCATTCCTCTTTATGGATCCAATGCCTCTTATTTCACCAGGAGCTTCATTTCCTCCAAATATGACTTTTGCTCCTTTAACTTCCTTGAACTTTGACAGATTTTTCTTATTTCTGTCATATCTCTCGGAAGCGACCACTATCCATGTACCAGGTTCCTTGGTACTTAGTTGTTCCTTGAACCGCAATCAAGGAAATTAAGTTTTAGGTACCCATACTTGTGCGGGTCCGAGGGGTTAAATTGTAAGATGATCCAACCAACCTATAGCCAAATGATTTGACTCTAAGGGGTTGCCATCTATCGTGCCATAATCATAATTAATCTTGGCAAATTGCTTGGGGATTCTAGGTTCATACAAGCTGTCTCTTTTGTCAGTATGCTGCATATGTGTTTTAGCAATTGCCTTCCTTGGGTAATTGTGGTGTCTTTGAGTGTAGTGCCTAGGTGCATATGTGTGTCTTGATGAAAGCTCTTATACTTTTGGAATGGCCTTTCTTTGAGTTCTAGGCCTTTGCCATTTGGGCTTACATTCCATAAGTCATGCCGATAGTTCACATTATTCCAATCGGCTTGGCTTGGATATTTTCTACCATTCCCATCATATGTATTTCTCTTATAGATTTTCTGGGGTTTTTGGTAGCTCTCCTTCTTCTTTACTGAGTATTTTTACATTCGGAGTTTCTTGAGAACTCGGGTGAATCTCTTCTCATTTGTCCTTTAAGCGCACTCACTTTCAACTGGTTCATTTTCCTTTTCCTTTATAACCAAGGCGGTTTGCTTGTTCTTGTGTTTTGGAGTGAATGTGTGTGCAACATTTAGAGTTTTGGATTTTTCATACTCTTCATGGCTTGAAGATCCTTTTTCCAAAATTACTTTTGAGGTTTGACATAGCACGAGAGGAATTAAATCTAAGCCTGTCTTGTCTCCACATTCTCTTTGACTCAAAATAAGATCATCCAATGATTTAGATGCCTTAGTGAATGAGGCAATAACATTTTTGAGGTCATTCTCCTCTTCTCTATAGCAGCAATTTTCGCTATTAATTTAGCATTTTCACCTTTAAACTTTCATTCTCATCGGCTATTTGACTTAGAGTACTCGGCTCCTTAGTCGACTTTGAGTTTTGACTCTTGAGTAGGTTGTTTTCATCATTCAATGTGTGTGAGGATTTAATGTGTTCAAAATCTTTCATCATTTTGCCTAATGAATCATAAATATCGGTGGGTGATGAAGTGTGTGTGTCACGGTCACTATCCTTCGAGTGCGAGTTTGATGAGTTAGAGTGTACCTCATCTTCTTGGTCGAGTTGATCTTGTTCTTTGGCCATCAAGCGGATCGGGCTTCTTCTTGAGTCACTTGAGTAGTCGGCTTCTTTGCTGCTCTGCAGAGTCGGTGTCTCTCTTGACTTGGCATTTTCAGCGATCTCTGCAGACCATCATTGCCTTTTTCTTTTCTTGTCTTCTTTCTCTCGAAGACCTTTCTTTCTTCCTTCATTCTGTATTTGTTGACTACGAGGATATGGGCGATCAATGGCATAGTGACCTGGTTGTCTATAGTTCCATCATAGATATTCAACCTTTTGATCGACTCTTTCCATTCTTGGATTGTCGACCCTTTGATATTCTATTCTCTTGGTTGGCCTATCTTCCCTTGATTTGGAGGGAGGTGAGTGTCTTTGGAAGATTCACCCTTTCCTCTCTTGTAGTTCTTATTGAAGAACTTGTTGAACCTTTTAACTATCGGGGTTATTTCTTACGGATCAATGACTTCTTTGACCTCGGCTCTCTTCCCATCTTTAACAATTAGAGAGCATTTGTTTTGGGTCTGTTGTCTCTTCCTGGTCTTTCCTTCTC
This sequence comes from Rehmannia glutinosa, assembly GCA_016081115.2. NCBI lineage: Eukaryota > Viridiplantae > Streptophyta > Magnoliopsida > Lamiales > Orobanchaceae > Rehmannia > Rehmannia glutinosa. The sequence goes on from JABTTQ020002079.1 coordinate 483,741, forward strand.
GGCTCAAACTCGTAGGCTTTGAGATCTCGAGAATAATTCATGATTGGATGTCTTTGATAGGACCATGGAATGTTTCGGTGCCATGACTTTCATTTCCCATTCATTTTGGAAGACTTTTTAGGATCTTCATACACATTTCCTACGTGTATATTCCTTTCCAAGTGCGAGATAGCTCATTGGTGATTTTTGTGAATCGAGCATCCGGTTGATCCAGGTTCTCTCCCGAGATCATTTTGAAGTTCTCAAATTTCTGTATGACCCACGATAATTTGTTTTCTTTGATTTGCTCACGAGCCTTCACAAATCAATGTTAGCTTGTCCCGATTTCTTTAGCCGTTTTGCAAGATTTGACTTTATTGAACATGGCTTTGTCAAGGTTTTGTAAAGGATGTCCTTGGCTACATTGTCGAGTTGTATCTTTTTCTGTCATCATTTGTCCACTCGGTTCTTGGTTTTTCAACCATGACAGTCCAGGAGCAACTTCCTCTTCTCCTTCAATTAGCATGACTCTTCGTAACTGTTGTGTTCACCTTTAAGATTTGCAGAGGCCCATCTTCTATCACTATCCACATCTCATCATGTAATGTTGATAGATGAGCTTTGCATACGAATTTTCCAATCATCAAATTCTTCAATAGTGAACATAGGGATGCGTGTCAAATTTGCTTCCATGATAATAACTTTTAATGATAAAAAGAGTTTTGAAAGTTTAAGTACTAAAGCGGACTTTGAAAAGTTTGGAGATCTAGTTGAAGAACCGGTGCGGAGGGTTCAATGAACCAACCGCTCGATACCACTTGTAGGTCCCAAGGGGTGTAAGTGTAAGGTTTAGAAGGGGGTTGAATAAACCTTACCAAATTTTCGATTTAGTCCTTTTAAATATCTGAGTTGATACTACTGCTTGTTTGTGTCTTGATGGACAGTCAATTTACCCACTCAGTAGAGTTAATCTCTCAGAGACTCAATCGAGTTTGTTGATGGAATAACTCGGATGTTGGCTCTAAATTAACTCAAGTTGTGGTTTTGTTTTATTGGAAGACTTAACACCCTTAAATTTGATTAAGCAAGAGTTTAGCGCTTGGTTTAGTACTTATAAATTATCAAGTGGATAGCAAATTTATCGTGAGATATAAGCGATTAAAAATGCGAGGAATTAAAGTCTTTGAAATGTAAATGACACAATGAAATTTTTATAGAGGTTCGAAGTTGGGGTAATTCTTCTACTCCTCTCTTCTCCAACTCCTGGAGGAATCCACTAGGTAATGATCGGTATACAAAGTGGTAAGTCCACATACAAGTCTTGATCACACGGTGACTTGATCCTTTGGGACTCGATCTGGAGACGCCTTGATCACTCGGTGGCTTCTCGTATGACTCGGCTTCTTCAAAGGAAAGCGTTTGCCTTGCTACTACTGACTCACTTGCTCAAGCTCTTTGGATTTGATCACGAAGCCCTCCAAAAGCTTAAGACTTGGTTCGACCTTGAACCTTCCTACAATCCTTCGTGGAATGTAGACCCCTTGATTTTTAAGTATTTTCCTCTTCAACTCGATTGAAGTTATCTTTCCTTCACGGGTGAGTGTTGGATTGATGTTCTTCGTAGTGTAGGCTTGAGGATTGAGAATGTTTGATTTTCTAATAATTGCTTGAACGTTTTTAGTTGGTCGTGACTTGTGTCGCTCGTGTCTCTCTCGTTCTCCAATAAACTCCTCGGCCTTTTATATTGATCTTTCAAAAATTTGCCCGTTGAAGAGATAGGCTTATTTTTGAAAGTCACTTGCGATCGTTGGCTTGTCTTGTTGCGATCCTTGGAATTGCCATTTCCTCGTATGAATTGTTCTTTCACCTTTTGAGTTCGACACGTGTAGTGCTTCCCATTGGTTCATTCCTTTTGCACGCTTCGAGATCGAGCACTGAGAAAGGTGGTATGGAGATATTACTTATTTAAGTAAATCTCTTGATTTACGTGCAACGGATCTTTTCTGATTATCTCGACTTGATTTGCATTTCCTTGCTTTCCCAGGTGACTTAGAGTCGACTTCCAATCATTGGATGACTCTTGTCACTTCAACTTGAGACTTGGCTTTTCTTGAGTTGACTTGATGATACTCCACTCAGTGCATCTCGGTGCTTCTTGATAGAGTTCCCGTCTACTCTTCTTTGCCATACTCAAATTTGTCTCGCACAGAGTCTTCCTTCTAGTCTTGATTGTCTTCTTGCATGTTAGGGCGTAGGCGACTTAACTCAGCTTGGCCATCTCTATTTATTACAATGCATTTTACAACAAGAATTGGGGTGCCAACTTTCTATTCTAAGTTTTACATGGCATTCATCAAAATCTAAACAATAAATTTCCTAACAATGCTGGATGTAGAATTGACAGGAAAAGTACATCTGGTACTTGTCAAATGCTTGAAAATAGATTGGTTTCTTGATTCAGCATGACTACAGCTAAGGCAGAATATGTTGTCGTAGATAGCTGTTATGCCCAAGTTTTGTGGATGAGGCAACAACTGAGAGACTATGACATTGAAGAGAAGGAAATTCCAAATATGTGCGATAACATAAGTGGTATTACAATTATTCAAAATCTTGTATTGCACTCAAGAACAAATCATATTGATGTCAGCTATCATTTCATAAGAGACCATGTTGAAAAAAAGACATCACATTTGAGTATGTCTCAACTGAGAAGCAATTAGCTGATATATTCACAAAACCATTATCTGAATCAAGATTTGAAGAACTGGAGAATGAGCTTGGATTGATTGAGCTAAGTTAAGATGCTCAAAAGACTCATTCATCAGAGTTAAAGGTAGGAGAATTGCATTTCAGAATAGTTTTGCTCTTACAGCGGAGTAAAACAACCTATTTTTATGTTCAACAGAGTTAAGTCAACTTGAACAGCTGAGTCCCATCAGCAAATTATGGAGAAATAGAGAATCAAAGTTGAGTCATAAGTGAATCAGCAGACACATTTATGAGCTAAGAGACAAAACAAAGACGTTTTCATTAAAGCGGGAATATTTTGACGATGATGTCAGCACCACTAAATATGGTACAGTGAAAGGTGTAGGTGCAAAGGAGTGATGTGTAAGGTTTAGAAGGGGGGTTGAATAAACCTTACCAACTTTTTGATTTTAGTCTTTTTAAAATGTTTTCAGAGTTTTACACAAATCATCTAAGTCCTTGAGGGACAACTAACACTTAGATTTACAGTTGATTTGGTTTTGTCAGCGGAAGACTTTTCACCCTTATGATTTTTTAAACACTTTTTAAAACACATATTTTAGCAGTACTTATTATCAGTTGAGTTCAACAATTTTAACTTAGCAATAGATATAGAATAAATGCAAGAATTAAATGTGTTGTAAAGTTAATAAGACACAAACAATTTTTATAGTGGTTCGAGGATGGGGTAATTCCTCTAATCCACTCTTCTCCAACTCCTGGAGGAATCCACTAAGTAACAAGATCTTGGTTACAAAGCAGTCAACAATCCAAGTCAGCTTCGATCACACAACCAGTTGCTCCTGGGACTCAGCTTCTTCACAAAATAGTTGTCTTGCTACTTCAGCTCCTTCAAACTCTTGGAATTCTTCACACAGCCCTCCAACGAGTCTAAAGCCTCGGGTTCGAGCTTGAACGTTACTACTTCTCCTTCAACCTTGGAGAGTAGACCCATTTGTTCTTTAAACAGTTTTTCTCTTTAACTGATGAAGTAATCTTTCCTTCACTGAGGGTGTTGGATTGAATTCCTTCAAAATTAGGCTTGATGATTTCTTTGAAAAGCTTGAGAGAATTTGCAGGTTATTACTTTCTTGAATTCCTTATAGTCTAATAAAATTCGTAGCTTGGATCTCCTTCTCTCACTTGCTTCCTCAGTCTTTTATAGTATAGATTTGAAATTATGTCCATTGAAGAGATATACACAAATTTCAAATCACACTCATAGATTGTTGGCTTATCTTGTCTTGCAAAAAGCATTAATGTGGATCATACCATGAATTAAATGCTTTGTAGCCTTTCCTTAATGTCTGTGCAAGTTTTCGGTACATTCCATTGGTTCCTTGCTTTTTGCACTCTTTTCAAAGAAATGACTTTATTCTTTGGCGACGACACATGCCTATTTCAAAGCAAAACCTTGACTTGTCTTGACAACGGATCTCTATCAACTTTCTTCAAGTCTTGTCGATGCATACCCATTTGAGATTCAATTCCAATCATTTTGGAATGACTTAGTTATCGACTTTTGTCACTTGGCGAGTCTTCACTTGGCTTCACACAATCGACACTGGTGGGTCTCCTCTTCGATCTTGATCGACTCTTGTAATCTTCAACTTAGGCGACTCAACAAACTTATTCAACCCTGTCTATTACAAGTCGAATTACATAGAAAATGTGGTGCAAACTTCCTAATCTAAGTTTTACATGGTATCATTAAAATCTAAACATAAATTTTCCCAATAATTTCCCCCTTTTTGATGATGCCAAAACTTATATAAATACATCAAAGTAAATAGTGCAGTAACAAAGAGTGTATATGTAGAATATATCTATTTTATTTGAACATATCATTCTTGTACTTTACAGATGCACTTTACAAAGCTTTTACAAAGTATCACATATGCACTGTATTAGAACTATACATGTCTATACAGATGTATCAGAGCTATGAAATCTTGTACAAGGGTATCAGAGTCTAAAAAATGTTTTTTACAACAGGTATCAAAGCTTTATGATATTACAGAGATACTTACAACTGTGTATTTACAGCTAAGTAAGATACACTGAAAGGGTTTAGCCGTCTTCAACGCCTCATCTAATTCCTTCTTCTCTATTTATCCTCAGCTCTTCTCCTATTTTTCTCTTCTTCCTCCCTCTTCTTCTTTCCATAGGCTCATTTAGCAGCAGGGTCATCCCTTCTCTGCCTTTCTTCCCATTCATGATCGAGCCTTTCATTTTTAGATTCTTGCCTCCTCCTTGCCTCTTAATTATTCCTCTCAACTTCTATATTCGCAAGAGTATCATACCCAGCCCAGTAGTTGATTCCCTTTTTCTACGGATTAACATATCTAACATCTTTTGGTCTTGGCTGCGATGGAGTACCTCTGCCTCTTCCACCACTGCCAAACATTCCTTTCCTGGCTACGACCCAACTCCTCCTCTATGAGTGTACTATACGGGTGATTTGACAGTTAACAGACTGCTTGAACTCTACTACCTATCAGCTGATTTACATAAATCAAGTCATTTCTCCCAATACAAATCCCACGCCTAGGGTAGAGTCGTGTTCTTGAAATATCCTTTTGCAGCTAGAGTCTGAAACTCCTCTAGGGATCTCGGCTCAGATCTTGCATTAGGCAATGTGATCTCATGAGGGGGTCTCACAGCTGGGAAGTCCTTTAACAGTCCAGCTGGGGGGCCTTCATACCTTGCTTTCAAATCTTTTATTCTTCCAGAATGTTTCTCAGCTACCTTCTCAAATTCAGCTTCAATGGCCCATCTAGATTTCTTGTATGCCAAATCAGTTTTCTCTTCTAAGGACAATTCTTTGGGTAGTTGGATGAGAATGTAGGATGTCACTTCACCTTGCTGAGGGGTCTTAGCAAGCATAATATTCAAGGGCTGCTTCTTCACATCACTGTCTTCCCCTTGTTGCTTGCTCCCCCCTTACATCCATCCTTATCACTCCTTTATTGCTGCTTACTTTCATCTTCCCCCTTTTCGGCATCATCACCAAGGGGTAGAGCCAATTAAGGGAACATTCCACCAAGGAGTAGATCAATCTTATTGTTTTTCATGTCTTGCTTGTCATGAGTCTTGGAGTATACTGATTGAAATTCATATCGCAGAGCCTTCATCTCAGCTGCCATCAGTTTCATCTCAGTTTGGAGCACCATGATCTCCTTTTGCATGTTGGCTTCTATTTTCTGAAGTTTTTTACTTATGTTGAGCTTTGAGAAACTCCATATCACTCTTGTGAGATTGATCCATCCTGAAAATGTGGTCCCTTTGATGCTGTTGAAACTTGGCAGTCTCTGAGCTCCTGATCACCATTTTAGCGAATAAAGATTTGAAGTATGTGACCTGCTCACGCCTCAGTGCCTTAGTTTGTCCAATCTATTCCTTTATTCTGAAAACAGTTCCTCAGGTATCTCTTGTGATGTTTGCATCTCGATTGTGAAGCCGTTGGTTGAGTGATGTCAATCCATGTTCCATGTTTTCTATTTCTGCACAAATGACCTTGAAGGCTTTGTATAAGTCGGATGCATCCGCAGACTGATCTTCTGGCCAAACAACATTAAAATGAAACACAATTAGCACCATTGTTGTATCTGCAGGAGTTCCAAGTACTTCAGATGAGACTTGGACGGTGTATCTAGCACTTTCAACAGCTGACACTGCTTCCAAGGGTACATGAGCCTCGAAAGGAAAGTAGTCAGCAAAAAGATCCTCGGGAAAAATAGGAATTTCCACATCCTCGACCTGTGGAGCCCTTACCTTTTCCTTCAAAATTGCTTTAGCTCTATGTGCCTTAGTTGTCTCAGCATCATCGGCATCTTGTGCAGCTATGTTAGCCTGCTGAGCTGACTGATCCTCAGCTGTACTAAAAGCTTCTTCGGCATTAGTAGTATCTTTCTTTTGAGTTATCTTATCCTCGGCTGGCTCATCAGTGTCATTGGAAAGTGATGGCACCATGGAAGGTGGGCCATCAACCATTGTGAAATTTAAAGGAGCAGCCTTTTCACTGGCTTGCCTCCTCTTTGCCAGTGCCTCCTCAACAGTTTTGTCCTTGGATGATTTTTCAATTGGACTGGACTCAACTTCGTCATCAGTTCCCAAGAACTCAACATCAATGGTCTCTTAAGAATCATGAAGAGCACTTATTTCCTCTTCTTCAGTGTTTTCTTCCTGAGGGCCTGGCACTTGTTCAATGACCTTTTTACCTAGGGAAGTCTCAACCTCCTCCAGGCCTTCGTTACCCTCAACAGTCTCAACCGCTGATGGGCCTTAAGCATTACCTTTTGCAGTCTCAAATACAGCAAGGTCTTCGACAAAAATTATTTTAGCAGACGTAGCTTCTTTGGGGTCTTTGGGGCCTTAAGCATTACCTTTTGCAGTCTCAACTCCTTGAATTGAACTTTCATGGCCAAGAGTCTCAACTCCCGTGGCCTCAACACCATCCTTTGCCTTGGCTGCATCATCAGCTTCATTGGCCTTCATGGCAACTGAAGTTTTAGCTAAGACAGTCGAAACTATATGAGCATCGTTAACCTCAGTCTGTTGTTCTGTCAAGGTCTCACCTTCTCCTCCTAACTTCCCTTTAGTTTGGTCTCCCACAACCTCCTCTGACCCGGCTGTGGTGGTTTGAGTTTTCCCCTCAGCTGGTGCACCAATTGAGTCTCGAGCATCACGGTCACTCGAAACCTGAGACACAGTTGTGTTTCGATTTGAGTTATCAACCATATGGTGTTGGTGTCTCAACCTTCTTTAGGGAGTGGCTTGGCTAAGGTGCCCTCTACATCACCTTCCTTAGCTTCATCGCCAACTGTCCCAAAATTTTCATCCTCATAGTGCACGGGAGATATGGTAGCATCAATAGTTCTTACCACCTCCATTATATTTAGGCTAGGAGTAATCATAATAGAGGAAAATTCTCTTGGGCCCTTTGTCATACTCTGCTCGTGCAGCTATTTGGATTCTTTCAGAGCTTACTTTAGCTCAGCTTTCTCCACTTCAGCAGCATGGTTGATTTCTTCCATATCACTATCACTGCTGTCAGCTGGCTCTAAAGCATGTCCCGGGGCATCTGTGAAGGCACAAAAATGTGGCCTCTCCGATTCTACAATAGCCTTAGCCTTCTCAATAACTTTAAGCTTTTCATTCTCCTTCATGTCAAACATAATGTTGATGCAGTTGTCTTCATCCAGAGACGCGCATACACCAATGTCCCCCAAAAACTCTAGGAAGTACTCTTCATCCTCAATGAATTTCGGGATTTTGAATTGGTGCCTAGCCACGCTCAGCTTCCAGGTCCTCCAAATTATAAGCCTCTCTTGTATGTCTGGATATGCAGGAGACAACATCACAAGGTCATCATCCTCCTACATGAGCTTAAGGGGAGCCCTCTCCTCCTCTGCTATTCGAGCATCCGTCTAAGGGGAGCATACAACCAACTCCATGCCTTGGTCAGCTGTTTCAACTTATTGTTCTTCAGTTGTCTCACGAACAGTTGTCTCTTGTTCAGTCTACTGACCTTCATTAGCAGTCTTCTCGACTACAGTGGTGGTTTCCTCACCAGTTTCAGCTTACTTAGAGTGCTTCTCTTCTACATCAGCAGTCTCCTTTTTTACTTGAGTGCCAGACTGAGCTGGCTTTTCCAAGGTGGATCTTCTAAGTAATCGCCTTCTCTTGGTTTTGACAAGAGGAATCTCTTCCTCTTCAGCTTCTTCGATGGCAGCTGGCTCCACCATCTTTATCTTCTTGGCTGCAGCTGGCTTGCGAGGCACAACTAAGCACTTTATATTTATGATTGGAAAAGGTGCAGGGGTATCCTTCTCAGTCTCAGCTGCTGGGGCATATGTTTGGTCTTCAACGGATATAGGGGCAAAGGTAGGCTTTGCTGCAATAGCTCTCTTCTTCTTCTAAATCGGCTTTGGAGAAGGAGTCTTGGCGGTTGTAGCAGTGTCCTCGGGGACAGGATCAGCTGTGTCGCCTTTGCTGATGTCAACTCTTCTTGCATGGGCTTGCCTCTGAGCACCTGAGAGGTTTTCCTTGAACATCCTCTTATTCACATGGAAGGGTTTCCCATGCCTGAGAGGAATGACCTTCACTTCCATCAAATGCACAATCACAAGGCCATACCCCAGCAAACTCACAAATAGGCCAACATCGTTAATGGTCTTATTTATGATGTTCTGGAAAATTCAGCTAAGATGAACTCAACCCATTTCACCTTCTTTTCTTCCATGATAGCAGCCATGACCACCAACTTCATCCGAGATAGCTGATTGGAGCTGCCAAACTTCATGTCCACACACTTGGACACAATGTCCATCAGCTTATGATAGTCGTCCTTGATCAACGACTTCTTGGCTGTGTAAACAACCTTAGCAGTAGACTCTGGCTTGGCTATCTCCTACCATGTCGCAGCTAAGTTGATATCATTTTCAATCACTTCCTTCAACCCAGACGAAGGAAGGTTGCAATACTTAGCCAAATCCGTAGCAGTAATCTTGATGTCAGTGTTGTGGACGGAGGACCTTATCTCTCCATCGTGAACCTCAGTATTCACTTAGAACATAACGACTTCTTCAAGGTAAGTATGAGAGAACTCTATGGTGAGAAATCCTTTTAGGCCGGATTTCTCCAACTTATCAGCTATCTTCTTAGCAAGGGCTTTGTCAGCCCCTTTCTTCACCAAACCATCAAAATCCACCATAGAACTGGATTGGATCTTCTTAGCCATCTTCACAAAGTAAAAACTTGAAGCCATTTCAGAAAATGAACTTGAAAACTTGAATTTTGAATACTGTACGAACTAAGGTTTGTGCTTGGTTGCAGAGAAAAACTTTGCCTTGGTTGAGAGAGATGGGTGAATTGTGAGGAGAGAGAAATTTGATTTTTAGGTATATATGGATGTGAGGGTATGGTTTTTGGAATTTTAAATGGTTGATCACGATCAATGATTGAGATTAAAAGCTCGAAACTGCATTAGTTTTCCCGCATTAAAAGCAACAACATTTATATCCAATCATAAGCTAAATGTGTACAAGGTTTATTCTGACACCATAATTACACTGACATAATGCCCAAAAACATTCCCACTCGCAGAAAACGACTGCGTTTTGTTACTTAGCTCATATATAACTCACCTATCTTCCAAAAGTGACTTAACTTTGCTTCTTTCTTCACATGATGATCACTCAACTGTCAGCTAACTCAATACAACTGACTAGCCATCTTGACTATTTCACTTGGTTGGAATATGAAACTTGTTGATTTTAATTTCTTCCCTGACTCTGTTGGTTCAGTCTTATGAGTCTCCTAACTCAGCTCAATCAATCCTAGCTCATTTTGAAGCTCTTAAAACATTGATTCACATAATAGCTTTGTGAATATGACAACTAACTGCTTATCAGTTGAGATGTATTCCAAGGTGATGTCTTTCTTTTCAACATGATCTCGAATAAAATGATATCTGGTATCAATGTGCTTGGTTCTTGAATGCAATACAGGATTTTGAGTAATTGTAATAGCACTTGTGTTATCACACATAATTGGAATATCCTTTTCTTCTATATCATAGTCTCTCAGTTGTTTCCCATCCATAGAACTTGGGCACAACAGCTGCCTACAACTATGTACTCTACTTCAGCTGTAGATGTAGCTATTGAATTCTGTTTCTTGCTGAACCAAGAAACTAATCTTTTTCCAAGTATTTGACAGGTACCTGATGTACTTTTCCTGTCTACTATACATCCAACATAGTCTGAGTCTGAGTAGCCAACTAGCTTGAATCTTTGATCCTTTGGATACCATAAGCCAACTTCTTGGCATCCCTTCAAATACCTTAGAATTCTGTTGGCGGCAGTCATATGACTTTCTTTTGGTGCAGATTGAAATTTAGCACATACACATATAGCAAAGGTGATGTCTGGCCTACTTGCTGTCAAATAGAGCAATGATCCAATAAGGGCTCTATACCTGGTTTGATCTACAGCTTTGCCATCTGCATCCATATCCATATTGATTGATGTATTCATGGGAATGTTCACTTCTAAAGGTTCCATCATTCAATTGCTTGACTTCAATATCTAGGAAGAAAGTCAGCTCTCCCTTCATACTCATTTCAAACTTCCCTTGCATGAGGTTTGAAAACTTGTCACACAACTCTTTATTTGTGGATCCAAATATGATATCATCCACATTAATTTGAACAAGCAATATACTATCCCCATCTTGAATTCTGAAGAGTGTTCTATCAACCTTGCCTTTGGTAAATCCATTGTTAATGACAAACTGAGACAATGTGTCATACCAGGCTCTTGGTGCTTGTTTCAATCCATACAAAGCTTTCTTGATCTTGTAGACTTTATATACAATAGCTTTCTGCTCCAAACCTGGAGGTTGCTTCACATAAACTTCTTCTGCCAAAAGTCTATTAAAAAATGCACTCTTCATATCCATTTGATACACAGTGAAGTTCTTGTGTGCAGCATAAGCAAGAAACATCCTAATTGCTTCTAATCTAGCAACAAGCGCAAATGTTTCATCAAAATCTATACGTTCCTCTTGGCAATACCCTTTGGCTACCAATCTTGCTTTATTTCTCACAACAGATCCATCTTCATTCATCTTGCTCCTGAATACCCATTTTGGTGGGTAGGCCTTTAACCAATTCCCAAACTTTGATTCTTTCTAACGAATTCATCTCTTCATGCATAGCCTGAATCCAATGTGTGTCATCCAATGTTTGTGACACATCTTTAGGCTCTATCTGAGAGAAGAAACAAGTAAACATAGCTTCATGTTGGGCTCTGGATCTGTTTCCTATTACATCTCTAACATTCCCAATAATTAACTCATGTGGATGGTCTCTCAGCGATCTCACATCTAGTTGGAGTAAGTCTGCTGGATTCAGCCATCTTGCAGCTAAGTTGTTTTGAACAACTTCTTCATCATCATTCAGCTACAGACCTTCCAGCTGTCTTTGAGATTCAACTATCTCATCATCATCAAGGTTGAGTGCTTTCACTTCTGCTTCAACATAAGGACTCTTCTGTATAGTTGGTTGATTCTGCTTATCAGCTAACTCATCAATATCTTCTACATTCACATTTGGCTCATCAAATACCACATGAATAGACTCTTCGGTGACCATAGTCCTCTTGTTTATCACTCTGTAGACTTTACTCTCAGTTGAATATCCCAAAACGATACCTTCATTATCTTTAGCATCAAAAGCCTTCAAATTGTCCTTACCATTGTTGTGGATGAAGCATTTACATCCAAATATCTTGAAATATCAATTATTTGGCTTTTTCCCTGTCCAAATCTCATAGAGAGTGTTGGTCATTTGCCTATTAATCATGCATCTATTCTGAGAATAACATGTTGTATTTATGGCTTTAGCTAAGTTGTCTTGAACAATTTCATCATCATCATTTAATTTGCAGACCTTCCATTTGTCTCGAGATTTAGCTATCTCATCTTCATCAGGGTTGAGTGCTCTTACATCTGCTTCAACATAGGGACTCTTCTGAATAGTTGGGTGATTCTTCTTCTCCGCTAACTCATCTATGTCTTCTCCATTAACATTTGGTTCATCAAAAACCACATGGATAGACTCTTCTGTGACTATAGTCCTTTTGTTCAACACTCTATAAGCTTTACTCTCAGCTGAGTATTCCAAAAAGATACCTTCATCAGCTTTAGCATCAAAAGCTTTTAGGTTGTACTTGCCATTATTGTGGATGAAACACTTACATCCAAAGATTCTAAAATATCCATCATTTGGCTTCCTCCTGTCCAAATTTCATAGGGAATTTTGGACAATTACCTATTAATCATACACCTATTCTGAGTGTAACAAGCAGTGTTGATAGCTTCAACACAACATCTCTTTGGCAATCCGGCTTGACTAACATGGTCCTTGCAACTTCCTTGAGAGTTATGTTCCTTCTTTCACCTTCTCCATTCCCGTTTGTGGAGTTCTTAGCGATTGACAACTCATGAGCAATACCATTTTCAACACAAATCGAGTACCCATTCACAAACTCGGTTCCCCTATCGAGACATTATCTTAATAATGGTTTGTCTCTTCTCATTTTGAACTCTTCTCATCACCGAGGTAATTTCTGCAAGGTTTTCTTCTTTTTACAAATGAAGATAGTCCATGTGTATCTTGAATAATCATCCACCACCACTAAGGTGTATTTCTTTCCATTGATACTAGGTGGTTCAACAGGACCAAATAAATCCATATGCAATAGATGCAATATCCTGGTTGAAGAATGATTTGGCTTGTCCTTGAAAGATGATTTAATTTGTTTTCCCATCTGGGATGCATCACAAATGCTTTCCTTCTTATAGACTGAGTCACGCAATCCTTCCATGTAGGTCCCAATGGGTGTGAGTAAGGTTTAGAAGGGGGGTGTTGAATAAACCTTACCGACTATTCAATTTTAGTTCTTTTAAAATATTACAGAGTTAATACACAGCTAAATCCTTGAGGGACAGCTAAGTTAGTTAATCAGCAGAGTTAGCCACTCAATAGACTCGATAGAGTTGTTGATAGAATAACTCAGCTGTTTAGTCTAAACTTTAACTTGGCTGTGATGAGTTTTTCAGCGGAAGACTTAACACCCTTGAATTTGATTTAACTTTGTATTAACACTTGATTTTAGCACTTTGTTATTTATCAGTTGGATAGCAAATTATCAGCATATATAAAATATGTGTGCAGAAATGTAAATATGTTGAAATGTAAATGACACAAGTAAATTTTATAGAGGTTCGAAGATGGGGTAATTCTTCTACTCCTCTATTCTCCAACTCCTGGAGGAATCCACTAAGTAATGATCAAAGTACAAAGTGGTTATCAGTCTAGAGACAAATCTTGATCATGCAGTTGACTTGCTCTTTGGACTCAGTATGGAGATGCCTTGGTCACACAGCTGGCTTCTCGTCCAACTCAGCTTCTTCACAGGGCAGCTACCTTGCTACTTTAGCTTACTTTCTCAAGCTTCTTGGATTTGATCACGAAGCCCTCCAATTACTTGAGATTGGTTCGACCTTGAACCTTCCTACAATCCTCCTTGGAAAGTAGACCCCTTTTGATTCTTCAAAAGTTTCCTCTTCAACAGTTTGAAGTTGTCTTTCCTTCACAGCTTGGTGTTGGATCGATTTCCTTTGAGATTTAGGCTTGAGGATTTTGCTTGAATAACTTGAGAATTTTTGCGGGTTACAGTTTGAATATTGCTTGATATCTCAGGTGTGCAAGGTAATCTTTTCTCCATGTGTTCCCTCAGCCTTTTATAGTGAACTTTCAAAAATCTGCCCGTTGAAGAGATAGGCTGATTTTCAAAAGTCACTTTTGTTCGTTGGCTTGTCTTTTGCAGTCCTTGATGTTGACATTTCCTCGTATTTAATGTCTTGCAGCATTGCAGCATTTCTGACACTTGGTGCAGTGGTTTCCATTGCTTTGTTCCTTTTGCACACAACTGGAACTAACACTTTATCTCTGACAACTTTAATAAGTTACTATTCTGAGTAACATTCTTGACTTTCATCAACGGATCTCGTTCAGTTGTCTTCACTTTACTGCAGTCTATTATTCCCCAGGTGACTTTGAGTTAGCTTCCAATCAATGGATGACTCATCTGTCACTTTAACTTGAGACTTGGCTTCTTGAGTTGACTTGACTGACTCTTCATACAACTGTTTCATAGCCGATACTCCTTCAATCGAGTCCTTGACCTTCTTTCTTGACCATACTCAGTTGTTCCTCAGCGGAGTCTTCACCTCACTTCTTCAGTTGACTTGTATTCCCAGGAATAGCTGACTTGACTCAGCTCATTCAGCCCTATCTATTACAATAAGTATTACAAGGAAAATGGGGTGCCAGCATTCTAATCTAAGTTTTACATGGCATTCATCAAAATAAACAATAAATTTAAGTTTTTGTGATGCCAAAACTTAACAAGATTAAATAAAATGTAAACAAAGACAAACAATGATAAAAACAAAGAATGTATGTGTTGAATAGATCATTTTATTGATCATATCATTCTTGTTCTTTACACAGTTGTTTACAAGGTGTATCAGAGTATACTCATATCTAGAAAATTACACACATATATGCTAGAATACAGATATACAGTGAGATGATTCAAAAACACTTTATACAGTGTACAGATGACTTACAAAAATGTATTTACAAAAGTAAAATACATGAAGTGTTCACAGCAACACTTCATCGCCTTCGCTGCCTCCTTCTTTCCTCTTCAGCTCTGTCATCATCAGCTCTCTTTTTCTTCTTTTCTTCTTCAGTTGCTTTCTTCTTTTCGTAAGCTCTCTTTGCAGCTTCATCTTTTCTTTTTCTTTCTTGTCTTTCTTGCCACAGCTGATCTTGTCTTTTGTTTTCTTCTTCAATTCTCTTCACATATTCAGCATTCTTCCTAGCCACTTTCGATTAGCTACTTCATCATACCCAGCCCAGTAGATCCTTCCCTTCTTTCCTGGATCTACATATTCAATATTGTTGGGTAGAGGTCTAGGTTGAAAACCTCTTCCTCCACCACTTCTTCCTCCTCCTATGGGCGTATATTGTACTGGAGTCTTCTTCTTACCAGCTGAATGGCTGCTGGTAGTCTTCTTCCTATCAGCTTCTTCGCACAGCTTCAGACCCTTCTCCCAGTACAAATCCTAGGCTTGGGCTATGGACATGTTTTTGAAATAACCTTCAGACTCGAGCGTTTTGAATTCTTCAACGGATCTTGGCTCGGTTCCATCATCTGGAATGGCATCTGTGTCTTTTCCTGCCGGAATGCCACCGTAAATTTTTAGTACTTCTAGAACACGGGCATTCGTCTTTCTTTCAATCTCCTTCATCTCTGCTTCCACAATTTTTCTCTTCTCCGACATAGGCACATCAGAGTGTTGGAGCGGCAGAGTCACTGGAAGTTTGCTGATTATCGATGTTGTGACATGACCTTGCTGAGGGGTTTCAGCAAGCATTAAGGTCAAGTCCTTTGATGTTTCCCCCTCAACAGCATTTCCCTTCTCCTTCTTCTTCTCAACAGTTGTTTGCTCCTTCTCCTTCTTCTTCTCAACAGTTGTCTCTTCCTTCAACTTCCTCAGGTATTCCTCTTCCCCCTTTTTGGCATCATCAAAAGAGAGAGGAACCCCTGGAAACATCCCGGCGAGCAAAAAATCCAGTCGGCTGAGAGCGGAGTTCTGCTTGGAGTCTGCTGTGGCATATGTTGTGCGAAATTCTAAGCGAGTGGCTTTCGATTCAATTTGCCACTAGTTTCATTTCAGCCATTAGAAGGTTGAACTTAGTATGCATGTTCTCCTCAACACGCAGAATTTCCTTTTGATGAAATTCACGCAGTAGCTCCATTTCAGTTGTGTGAAAGGCATGCATTCTGTCAATATTGGCCTGCATCATCTGCTTCATATCAGCATTGTCAGCACTCCAAACTAGCATCTTGTTGTACAATGCCTTGAAATATCGGACTTGCTCGTATCGCATTGTACTCTGCTACTGACACCATTCCCTAATCCGTAACACAATCCCTCATAAGTCTACTATGAGGGTGGCATCTCTATTGTCGAGTCGCATATCGAGTGAGGCCTAGTGTCGTTAGATCTTCTCAATCTCTCCACAGAGGCCATGTAGCATCAAAATCAAAGTTTGCTGAAACAATGGAGTCGGTGGGAATTACTGGATCTGCTCGAATGTTGAAACGCCTGCTCTTGAGTTGTTTCTTCTTCAAGGTCGGGCAGCTCAATTGAGAAAGGGAATGTTTGAACAAATGCATCATCTCGCACATATGGGATCGAGTGAACAGTTGTTTGTGCCTTTGATGATCCTGGTTTAGTCGATTCTGCTGCAGCTTTAGGAGCCTGCGTAGGTGACTCGGTCTCAGCTGGGCCTTGTTGAGTGGATTGCCAGATGAGCCTCCATTGTATTTTAAGACTTATTCAACCTTAGTAGATTCTGCTAAATTAATTTTCTTGTCCTGTTTGCTTTTCAAAGATCATCGGAGAATGATAAAACCTGGGGGTTTGGTTCATCATCGAAGTTAAAAGTTTGACGAGCAGCTTTGAAGTCTAGCTTACTCGTGTGTGGAAGAACATCCTCGGTGAGTCTGTGCGGCAGGTGGACTCGACTTCATCTTGAGATCCCGGGAATGTTGTGTCGGGATTGTCACGAGAATCGTGAAGAGCAAGCGATTTCCTCTTCGATTCAGCAATGATGACTTGAGGAATGCTCTTATCTCCTTGATTTTTACCCGGGAAGTCTCAACCTCCTTGGGCCTTCAATACCTCGCAGCGGTCTCAAGCTGCGGTGAGGCCTTGTACATTCTCTTTCACGATCGTGATTGTCTTGGTCTTGGCGGTAGCATCCCAGAGTCTCAACTCCTTGGATTGCACTTTGATGCCAGTGTTAACTCCCGGGCAGTTCCATCTTGTGCCTCTACCGCTTGTGGCGCGGCGTCCTCGGCTGCAAGCGCTGTTATCACTTGATTGGGACAGACTCAATCGTCCGAAGCCCGTCGATGTCAACTTTTGTTGTTCTTTTTCTTTTTCTTTCTCCACTCCGCCTCCTTCCTTCATAATGGAGTCATCGGCAAACATCCTCCAACCTTGCTGCGCGGTGGAGTGAGTTTCTCCTCACCGGTGGCGCACCGGTTGAGTGACTGATGGTGGGGTCACTCTGCTCCAAACTCCCGGTTGCTTCCATTGAGTGCTCAGCCATGGGGACAGGTGGTAAAACACCTTCAATAGGGGTTGGCTCAACTTGGGTGCCCAAATTCCCAGTCTCATTGCCAAGTCCCTTAGACCCATTTTTCGGAGTGGCGGGGATGTTGTTTGACTAAAAGCGTGGCAATGTGCTGCACTACTCCCAAATGGTCTATCTCTAGGAGAGATTTTGAAGACTCTCCTGGTTCTTCCATTGACTGATGTTCGTGCATCAGCCTGGATTCTCGCATGGCTTGCTGCATATCCAACTTCTCCTTCGCAGCAATGGGATCCATATCTTCATCACTTTCCGAGAATGCATTAATGTGAGGATGAGTGTGCTCCAGAGTTCCAGAGAGTGGGCATATATTCGCCTTCTCATGAGCTTCAGCTTCTTCAGCTGCTTTGGCTTGTTCATTCTCCTTGAAGATTTGTAAGATATTGAAGCAATTTTCTACATTAAGGGCCTGAATCACCTTGGTGATGCCAAGGAATTCGAATAATTCCTCCTCTTCTCCGATAAACTCAGGGCGTTCAAATTGCACCCTTGAGTGACTCAGTTACCACGCCCTCCATTCGCGTAGACGGCGCTGGATGTCTGGGTATATTGGAGAATACATGATGACATCATCATCGACATTTCGTTCTTGTCCTTCCTTTTCGGGAATGGAAGGTAGCATACTCTGCTGCTCTTCACCTCAGCAGTATCTGGGGCGGGTGGAGACACATACCTTTTCAGTAGGGGATTTTGATGTCTCCGTTGCTTCTTCCTCCTCAGATGTTCTGTCCACAGTTGGGTCTGCTAATTGCCTCTGCTGATCACCCTCAGCAGACTTGGATATTTCATTAACAACTTCTGGAGACTGCACTTCTTCTGTACCAGCAGTCTCGGAAACTTTTTCCAGCTTAGTTGCGATTCAATTTGTCTTCTCAAGCTCAAAGCTTGAAGATTATCTTTCTTTCTTTGTCCTCACGGAGGAATTTACAGTTGATTCCTCTTCTTCGGGTTCTTGGGCAAGGGCGAGCATCTTTCTTGGATTGAGGAGCTACCTTTCTTGGCTTGACAGTCCTCTTCTTTCTGATGGTCGGAGAAGGTATTTGGGCTTCCTTCTCCACCTCGGCTGCGTGGGCAGGAGACACGGCTGCAGGGGCAGGGGCGTCCATTGACTTTGCTGCAGGGGCAACCTTCTTCTTTGTAGCTTTTTTCTTGGGAGGAGAGGAAACAGTTGTGTCCTCGGGGTCGGTGATTCCCCCTCACTTGTATCCGTTCTCTTTGCATGGGCTCTCTTCTGGGCTCCTGAAAGGTTAGCCCTGAACATCTTCTTGTTTACATGGAAGGGCTTTCCATGTTGAAGGGGAATGCCCTTCGCTTCCATCAAATGCCCAATAACTAGGCCATAGCCAAGTGATCCTCCAAAGGATCCATCTTCCTTGAACGATTTATTCACAACATTCTGGCAGAGTCGATGTATACGAACTCGGCCATTGAGTTAACTTTCTTTCCTTGCATGATCGCAGCCATGATGATGATCGGCTTAGTCTTTGATAGCTGGTTAAAGCTACCAAACTTCATGTCCACACATTTGGAGACGACATCCATCAGCTTATGGTAGTCGTCTTTCGGCAATTTCTTGTCAGTTGTGTAGACCACCTTCGTAGCACACTCGGGTTTGGATACTTCTTTCCATGCAGCAGCCAAGTCCACATCAGCTTTATATATTTCCGGCATACCCCAAATGCGGTGATAAACGAGTGCTCCGCAAGGTCCTTAGCAGTGATCATGATGTCCTTGCGGTGGACAGAGGACTTGATACCTTCGTCCTGCACCTCGGCATTCACATAGACTGCGCCACCTCTTCCAGGTAGGTGTGCGAGTATTCTATTGTCAAAAAGGCTTTAAGCCTAGATTTTTCCAACATATCCGCGTTTTTCTTCACAAGGGTTGCATCCGAACCCTGCTTAACCATGCCTTCAAAATCCACAGTCGAACCAGAATGGATTTGCTTCGATAACTTGATGAAATAAGTCTTTGGTGCCATTTTTAGAAGTTTCTACCGATTAAATTTTGATGAACTTGCTTGAGAACTTGTAGGGTTTTTGAGAGAAATGATCTTGCTTTTGAATGCTTGAAGATGAAAAGTTTTAAGTGAGAGAGAGAAAACTGAAAGAAAAAGTATATAATGGTTATGAAAGGACGTGTTTTCAGTTTTTGGATTTTGATCGAGATCAACGGCTCAGATTTAGCACGTCACACTGCATTTAATTGCTCGCATTTAATGCGGCAACATTTATATCCAATCATATGCTTACTGTGCAGCTTTTGACTGTACCCATCATTATTACGCTAACGTCATCCTTAAAAACATTCCCGCTCATTAAAAACGACTGTGTTTTTGTCACTTAGCTCATAAATGACTCAGCTTACTTCACAAATGACTCAACTCTTCTTCTCTCCTTTCATTAAGCAACTCAGTTGTCAGCTAACTCAATATAGCTGACTTTCCGATATGGCTGTTTCACTTGGCTGATGTGAAAAACTTGTTCATCTCTTACTTTCTATCTTCCATCTCTTCTGATTGAGTCTTCTGAGTATTAACTCAGCTCAATTAACCCTAGCTCATGCTTAAGCTCTTCAAATCTTGATTCACATAAGGGTTTGGTGAATATGTCAGCTAACTTTTTATCAGTTGGGATATATTCCAAGGTGATGTCTTTCTTTTCAACATGATCTCTTATAAAATGATATACGACATCAATGTGCTTTATTCTTGAATGCAACATAAGATTCGAGTGATTTGCAAATGCACTTGTGTTATCACACGTAATTGGAATCTCTTTTTCTTCAATTTCATAGTCTCTCGAGTTGTTGTCTCATCCATAAGACTTGGGCACTTTTGCCCGCAGACTATGTACTGCTTTGGTGTGGATGTGGCTATTGAGTTTTGCTTCTTGCTAAACCAGGAAACCAATCTGTTTCCAAGTATTTGACATGTACTTGAAGTACTCTTCCTGTCAACTCTACATCCAGCATAGTTAGAGTCCGAGTAACCAATAAGCTTGAATCCACCTTCCTTTGGATACCATAAGCCAACTTCTTGGCATCCCTTCAAATATCTTAGGATTCTCTTAGTGTAGTCATATGGCTCTCCTTTGGTGCAATTGAAATCTTGCACATACACCTACTACAAAAGTGATGTACGGCTCGCTTTCGTTAGATAGAGCGGTGATCCAATAAGTGCTCGTATCTTGTTTGATCTGACTTTACCATTTGCATCCATGTCCATCTTGGATCGATGTATTAATTAGTATTTTCACGAGAAGACTTCTCTTCCATACCAAATTTCTTCATTAAATCTCTGGTGTACTTTGTTTGACTTATGAAGGTTCCATCCTGTTTAACTTGAACTCCTAAGAAGAATGTCAGCTCTCCCATCATGCTCATTTCAAATTTGCCTTACATGAGGTTGAGAATTTATCACACAGACTCTTTGTTTGTTGATCCAAAAATGATGTCATCCACAAATATTTGAACACGCATATACTCTCTCCATCTTAATTCTCAAGAGTGTTACTTCTCTTTGCCTTTGGTGAATCCATTGTCAATTAGAAATTGAGACAATGTGCCATACCATGCTCTAGGTGCTTGTTTCAATCCATATAGAGCTTTCTTGAGTTTGTACACCTTATCTCAATGGTCTTCTGCTTCAAAGCCGGAGGTTGCTCAACATAGACTTCTTCTTCCAACAATCCATTTAAAAATGCACTTTTCATATCCATTTGATATACAATGAAGTTCTTGTGTGCGGCATAGGCTAGAAACATCCTTATTGCTTCTAGTCTTGCAACATGAGCAAATGTTTCATCAAAATCTATTCTCTCTTCTTGCAATACCCTTTGGCTACCAATCTTGCTTTGTTTTTTTACCGCAGATCCTTCCTCATTCAAAACGGACCCATTTTGTGCCAATAACATTTTGATGGGTTGGTCTTTGCACGAATTCCCATACCTTGTTTCTTTCAAACTAATTCAGCTCTTCTTGCATGGCTTGAATCCAATGTGTGACATCCAATGCTTGGGACACATCTTTTGGCTCTATTTGAGAAATAAAACAAGCGAACATTGCTTCCGGTTGAGATCTGGATCGGTTCTTATAACATCTCTCACATTTCCAATGACTAGCTCGGTGGATGGTCTCTCGGCCATCTCACATCAGGTTAAAGTAAATTAGCTGGTTCAACTGTCTCTGTGGTTTTGTGTTGTCTTGAGCGACTCTTTAATCATCATTAATGCAGATTTTCAAATTTGTCTTTGAGATTCAGCTATCTCATCTTCATCTTGGTTGATAACTCTTTCTTGACTTCAACGTAAGGACTCTTACGGATAGTTGGTGATTCGGCTTATCGCCTAACTCTTCAATATCTTCTCCATTCACATTAGGTTCATCAAAAACCACATGAATAGACTCTTCGTGACCATAGTCCTCTTGTTCAAGACTCTATAAGCTTTACTTTTTTTGAGTATCCCAAAAAAGATATCTTCATCGACTTTAGCATCAAAAGACTTTAGATTGTCCTTGCCATTGTGTGGATGAAGCATTTATATCCAAATATTCTAAAGTACCCAACATTTGGCTTTCTCCTGTCAAGATTTCATAGGAAGTCTTTGTAGTTGTCTATTAATCATGCATCTATTTTGAGTATAGCATGCAGTATTGATGGCTTCAGCCCAAAATCTCTTAGCGATTCGGCGTCGGCTAACATGGTCCTTGGTGTGACTTCCTTGAGAGTTATGTTCCTTCTTTCGGCTACTCCATTCTCTTTGTGGAGTTCTTTCTTGCTGAGATAATTCATGAGCAATACCATTTTCAACACAATACTGAGTAATTATTCCATTAACAAACTCACTTCCTCTATAAGATCTTATCTTTATAATGGTTTGACTCTTTTAATTTTGAATTCTCTTCATCAGCTGAGGTAATCTTTGCAAGGTTTCCTTCTTTTTGCACATAAAGAATGTCCATGTGTATCTTGAATAATCATCCACTACCACTAAAGTGTATTTCTTTCCACTTATGTTGGCTGGTTCAACAGGACCAAATAAATTCATGTGCAACAGATGCAGTATTCTTGTTGTTCAAGAATTAGACTTTTCTTTGAGCGAAGATTTAATCTGCTTTCCCATCTGGCATGCATCACAAACATTTTCCTTCTTGTATACTTAGTCTGGAAATCCTTCTACAAGATGAATCCTTGCAAGCTTGTTGGTTGTCTTCAAATTCGAGATGACTCGGCTTCTTGTACCACAACCAACTTGATTCGGATGTACTCTTTGCTAACTATGAGACAAGTGCTTGGTGTGGCGATGAGACCGATCTACCACATACATGTTCTTTTTGCGGATCCTTGCAACACTATTTCATTTGATTCAGTATCTTTAATTTGGAACACTCCCATATTGAATCCAACATTATAACCTTTGTCACGAGTTGCCGATGCTTAACGAGGTTGAAGTTGAGGCCTCCAACATATGCAACATCGTGATTTCTAATCCATTTTTTCTTGATGGATCTTGTGCCTCTTATTTCCCCTGGAGCTTCATTTCCTCCAAATATGACTTTTGCGCCTCTAATCTCCTTGAATTGTGACAGATTTTTCTTATTTCCTGTCATGTGTCTGGAACAGCCACTATCCATGTACCAGGTTCCTTAGCACTCAGCTGTTCCTTGAACCTGCAATCAAGGAAATTAGTTTTTAGGTACCCATGTTTGTCTTGGTCCTGAGGGGTTAGTCTTATAAGATGATCCAACCAACCTATAGCCAAATGACTTGACTCTAAGATGTTGCCATCTATCTGTGCCACAATCATAACTCACTTTGGCAAATTTCTCGGGGGCTTTAGGTTCATACAATTGTCTCTTTTGTCTGTATGCATGTGTGTGTGTTTTAGCAATTGTCTTCTTTGTGTAGTTGTGATATTTATGAGTGTAGTGCCTAGGTGCATATGTGTGCTGATGATAGCTCTTTTGCCTTTGGATACACCTTTGCTGAGTTCTAGGTCTTTGCCATTTAGGCTTGTATTCCATAGGTCTTTCTTTGATATTTCATATTATTCCAATCGCTTGGGTTGGGTAGTTTCTACCATTCCCATCATATGTGTTTCTTTGATAAAACTTCTGGGGTTTTTGGTAGCTCTGTTTATTCTTTCAGAGTACTTCCTATTTGAAGTTTCTTTGAGGAACTCTTTGGATTTCTTCTCACTGTCCTCTCGGCATACTCAATGGTTGTTTCCTTTTCCTTTATATCCAAGGCCAGTTTGTTTGTAATTGTGCTTTGGAGTGAATGTGGGTGCAATATTTGGTGTCTTGGATTTCGAGATGCTTCATTACTTGAAGATCCTTTTTCCAAAATCACTCGGGAGTTTGAATGTGCACAAAGGAATCGAATCTATGCTGTCTTATCTCCACACTCTTTTTGGCTCATAATAAGGTCATCCAATGATTTAGATGCCTTTGTAAATGATGCAATCACATTTTTGAGGTCATTTTCCTCTTTTCTATAGCGATTATCTCTGCTTTATTAGTTTAGCATTCTCGACCTTGACTCTTTGTTCTCATCGGCCTATGTGACTCGAGTGCTCAACTCCTTAGTCATTTTGTGAGTTTTTTGGCTTTTGAGTTGGCTGTTTTCCTCGTTTAATAGTGTGTGTGAGGATTTAATGTGCTCAAAGTCTTTCATCATTTTGCCTAATGAATCATAAAGATCAGTGGGTGATGAAGTGTGTGTGTCACAATCACTATCACTAGAATCGAGTGAGAAGAGTTAAAGTGTACCTCATCTTCTTGGTCGGGTTGGTCTTGTTCTTTAGCCATTAGACGGATCATTGCTTCTTCTTCGAGAATCACTTTAGTAGTCACTTCACTACTCACTAAGTCTCTGCCGCTTCTTTCGACTTATTGTCTCGGCGATCTCAACACCAACATAGCCTTTTTCTTTTTCTGTCTTCTTTCTCTCGATTACTCTTCTTTCTTCTTCATTCCTGTATTTATTGACAATGGATATAGACAAAGTCAATAGCAAAGTGTCCTGGTTGTCTAAGTTCCAACACTGGTTTTCGGCTCTTTGATCGACTCTTTTCGCTTCTTGGGTTATCGGCTCTCGATATTCAACCTTTGATGCTCACTCTCTTGGGTGGCACCTTGACTTGGAGGGAGTTGAATGTCTCCTGGAGGATTCACCCTTGTTTCTTTTTTATAGTTCTTATTGAAGAACTTGTTGAATCTTTTAACCATCGGGCAATCTCCCCTGGTCAATGACTTCCTTGACCTCAACTTTCTTCCCATCTTGACTATAAGTGCAACTGTTTTGGGGACTGACTATCTCCTCTTGATCTTTTCTTCTCGGCTCAAACTCGTAGGCTTTGAGATTGAGAATAGCTCATGATTGGATGTTGTTGTGAGGTTCATTGAATGTCTCGGGGCCTTGACCTTCATTTCCCATTCAGGCGGGAGGCTTCTCGGAATCTTCATACACATTTCCTTCTATGTATATTATTTCCCAAGTGCTGACAGCTCATTTGTGATTTCAGTGAATCTAGCATCCAGCTGGTCCAAGGTTTCACCTACAAGCATTTTAAAATTTTCAAATTTTTGTACAGCAACAAACAGTTTGTTTTCTTTAATTTGCTCAGATCCTTCACAAATTAAAGTTAATTTATCCCAGATTTGTTTTGAAGTTTGGCAAGATTTGACTTTATTGAACATTGCTTTGTCCAAGGTTTTGTAAAGTATGTCCTTGGCTACATTGTCCAAGTTGTATCTTTTTCTGTCCTCGTTTGTCCACTCGGTCTTTGGTTTCTCAACTAGGGTTGGTCTTGCCTCGTGCAGCTGACTTCTTCTCCCTTGGTAAATTTTGTTTTCCTTCTTCTTTGTGTTTACTTTCGGTATTTGCGGTGGCTCATCCTCTATCACTACCCACATTTCATCATGTAAAGCTGATAGATGAGCCTGCATACGAATTTTCGAGTCATCAAATTCCTCAATAGTGAACATGAGAATGCGTGTCAAATTTGCTTCCATGATAATAACTTTGCTGAATAAAAATATCTTTTGAAATAGCAAGTGTTAAAAAGTTTCTTTGAAAGATTGGAGATCTAGTTCAGTAACCAGTGCGGAACGCTCAATGAACCAACTTCTCTGATACCACTTTGTAGGTCCCAAGGGATGTAAGTAAGGTTTAGAAGGGGGGGTTGAATAAACCTTACCAACTTTTCGATTTTAGTCCTTTTAAAATATTACAAAGTTAATACACAGCTAAGTCCTTGAGGGACAACTAAGTTAGTTGATCAGCAGAGTTAGCCACTCAATGACTCGATAGATTTGTTGATAGAATAACTTCAGTTGTTTAGTCTAAACCTTAACTTGGTTGTGATGAGTTTTTCAAATGGAAGACTTAACACCCTTGAATTTGATTTAACTTTGTTTTAACATTTGATTTTAGCACTTTGTTATTTATCGGTTGGATAGCAAATTACCAAAGCAGATATAAAATATGTGTGCGAGAAATGTAAATATCTTTGAAATGTAAATGACACAAGTAAATTTTATAGAGGTTCGAAGATGGGGTAATTCTTCTACTCCTCTCTTCTCCAACTCCTGGAGGAATCCACTAAGTAATGATCGAGTACAAAGTGGTTATGAGTCAGAGACAAGTGTTGATCACGCACGCGGTGACTTGGTCTTGGACTCGATCCGGAGATGCCTTGGTCACACGGTGGCTTCTCGTCGACTAAACTTCTTCACAGGGGAATTGCGCCTTGCTACTTTAGCTTACTTTCTCAAGCTTCTTGGATTTGATCATGAAGCCCTCCAATAACTTGAGATTGGTTCGACCTTGAACCTTCCTACAATCCTCCTTGGAAAGTAGACCCCTTTTGATTCTTCAAAAGTTTCCTCTTCAACAGTTTGAAGTTGTCTTTCCTTCACAGCTTGGTGTTGGATCGATTTTCTTCGAGATTTAGACTTGAGGATTTTGCTTGAATAACTTGATAATTTTTGCGGGTTCTGATTTGAATATTGCTTGATATCTCGGGAGTGCAAGGTAACCTTTTCTCAATGTGATTCCTCAGCTTTTTATAGTGAACTTTCAAAAATATGCTTGTTGAAGAGATAGGCTGATTTTCAAAAGCCACTTTTGTTCGTTGGCTTGTCTTTTGCAGTCCTTGATTTGACATTTACTCATATTTAATGTCGTGCAGCATTGTTGCGTTTCTGATGCTTGGTGCAGTGCTTCCCATTGGTTTGTTCCTTTTGCACACAATCGGAACTAAAACTTTATCTCGACAACTTTAATAAAGTTACTATTCTGAGTAACATTCTTGACTTTCATCAACGGATCTCGTTCGATTGTCTTGACTTATTGCATCTATTATTCCCCAGGTGACTTTGAGTTAGCTTTCAATCAATGGATGACTCATCCTGTCACATCAACTTGAGACTTGGCTTCTTGAGTTGACTTGATCGACTCTTCATACAGATGTTTCACAACCGATACTCCTTGATCGAGTCCTTGATCTTCTTTCTTGGCCATACTCGTTGTTCCTCACCGGAGTCTTCACTTCACTTCTTGATTGACTTCTTGTATTCCCAGGCATAGCTAACTTGACTCGGCTTATTGACCCCTATCTATTACAATAAAATTACAAGGAAAATGGGGTGACAACATTCTAATCTAAGTTTTACATGGTATTCATCAAAATCTAAACAATAAATTTCCCAATATTCCACAAGATGACTCCTTGCAAGCTTATTGATTGTCTTGAAATTCAAGTGACTCTAGAACTTCTTATGCCACAACCAATTTGATTCGGTTGTACTCTTGCTTGCCAGACATGTGCTTGGTGTAGCGATTGACCAATCTACTACATATATGTTCTTTCGCCTAGATCCTTGAAGCACAACTTCATTTGATTCAGCATCATTGATTTGTCAAACTCCCATATTAAATATAACATTATAGCCTTTGTCACAGAGTTGGCTCATGCTCAGCAGATTGAAGTTGAGGCCTTCAATATATGCAACATCAATGATTTCCAATCCATTTTTCTTTATGGATCTTGTACCTATGATTTCCCCCTGAGTCGCATTTCCTTCAAATATGAATTTTGCACCTTTGATTTCCTTGAACTTTGACAGATTTCTCTTGTTTCCTGTCATGTGTCAGGAACAACCATTATCCATGTACCAGGTTCCTTTGCACTCAGTTGTTTCCTGAACTTGCAATCAAGGAAATTAGTTTTTAGGTACCCATACTTGTCTGGTTCCTGAGGGGTTAGTGCTATAAGGTGTTCCAACCAGCCTATAGCCAGATGATCTGACTCTAAGAGGCTGCCATCTATTAGTTCCATAATTATAATGCACATTAGCAAATTTCTTGGGGGTTTTAGGCTCATACATGTGTCTCTTTTATCTATATGCCTGTGTATGTTTGAGCATTTGCTTTCTTGGGGTAATAGTGATGTTTATGTGCAATTTGGGTTTTGTGCCTGGGTGCATATGTGTGCTGATTATAAATATTTTGCCTTGGGAATGACCTATGATGAGGTTGAGGTCTTTCCCACTTTGGCTTGTATCCCATAGGTCTTAGCTGATTTCTTATTTGGTTATTCCAATCAGCTTGGCTTGGATAATTTCTACCCATTCCCATCATATGACTTTGTTCATTGAAATCTCTGGGGCTTTTGGTAGCTCTGTTTAGATTTCACAGAGTATTTCCTTTTTGGAGTCTGCTGATGGACTTTTCTGAATTTGATTTGTCTGTCGACAAGATACTCAATCGGCTTCTTTCCTTTTCCCTTATATCCAAGGCCGTATGGTTGTGATTGTCTTTTTCGGTAGGTGATGGTGCAACATATGGTGCTTTGGGTTTTTGGATTCCCCCATTGCTTGAGGATCCTTTTTCCATAACCACTCTTGGGATTTGGGCATGCACATAGGAATTAAATCCAATGCCTGTCTTGTCACCACTTTCTTTTTGAGTCATTATAAGTTCATCTAATGATTTGGATGCCTTAGTGATTGAAGCAATCACATTCTTAAGACCATTTTCTCTCTTTTCTGTAGTAGCTAAGTCTGTTTGGATCTTGGCAATTTGGCCTTGACTTAGTGTTTTCATCGGCTATGTGACTTAGAGTACTCGACTCTTTGGTCCTTTGTAAGTTTTGCACTTAAGTGGCTATTTTCCTCATTTAACAATGTGTGTGTGAGGTTTTTATGTGCTCAAAAATCTTTCATCATTTTTCCAATTGAATCATAAAGATTTGTTGGTGATGAAGTGTTTGTGTCACAATCACTATCACTAGAATCAGAATGAGATGAGTTAGAGTGTACCTCATCTTCTTGATCTTTTGAGTCTTATTCTTTGTACATGAGGCATATCCAAGCCTCTTCCTCTATATCACTTGAGTAGTCTGCTTAACTACTATCTGAGTGTGCTAGTTCCTTGCACTTAGCTGGTTCAACAGTTTCAGCATCCAACATGGCTTTCTTCTTTTCTTGTCTTCTTTCCTTGAAGACTTTTCTTTCTTCATCATTTTTGTACTTGTTGTTGGTGGATAGGGAATGTCAACAAAAGTGTGTCTGGTTGCGTGAAATTCCAACGCAAGTTCTCAGCTCTCTGCAAGTCAGCTCTATCAGTCCTCTGATTATCAGCTCTTTGATACCCAGTTCTTTGATGTTCAACTCTCTTGTGTGGTCTGTCCTCCCTTACCGGAGGGTCTTGAGTGTTTTCTTGAAAATTTACGCTTGTTCCTTTTATAGTTCTTGTTGAACATTTTTAACATTAGGGCAATCTCATCTTGGTCTAATGTCTCCTTGGAATCAGCTTTCTTAGCTTCACTAGCCATGAGTGCAGCTGTCTTGGGTACAACTGTCTCCTCTTGTTCTTTTATTCTCAGCTCAAACTTATATGATTTGAGGTCAGAGAATAACTCATGGTTTGATGTCTTGGAGAGATCCATGGAATGTCTCAGGGCCATGACCTTCATTTCCCACTCAGCTGGGAGAGACCTTAGGATCTTCATACACATATCATCGTGTATACTCCTTTCCCAGAGCTGAAAGCTCATTGATGATTTCTGTGAATCTGGCTTCTAGCTGATCTAGACTTTCACCTGCAATCATTTTAAAATTTTCAAATTTTTGGACTGCAACATTTAATTTATTTTCTTTGATTTGATCAGACCCTTCACAAATCAAAGTGAGTTTTTTCCAAATTTCTTTGGCAGTTTTGCAAGATTAAACATAACCTTATCAAGAGTTTTATAAAGAATATCCTTGGCAACATTGTTAAGATTATATTTCTTTCGATCTTCATTGGTCCATTGACAACAAGGTTTTTCATCCATAGCAGGTATGGGCTCTGCTGGTGCAGCATCATCTCTTTCAGCAAGAAGTGCCCTTCTCACAACAGTGTTGACTTTTAGAATTTGAATTGGCCCATCCTCAATTACTAACCACATTTCATCATGCAGAGCTAATAGATGAGCCTGCATACGAATTTTCCAATCATCAAACTCTTCCATAGTAAACACTGGAATGCGAGTTAGATTTGCTTCCATGATAATAACTTCTCTTTTGAAATAAAAGCTTTTAAAAAATCAAGTGTTGATACTTTTGAAAAAGAATGAGATCTAGTTCAGTAACCTGTGCGAAAGGCTCAATGAACCAACCGCTTTGATACCACTTGTAGGTCCCAAGGGGTGATGTCTAAGGTTTAGAAGGGGGGTTGAATAAACCTTACCAATTTTTCGATTTAGTCCTTTTAAAATATTTTTCGAGTTTCACATAAATCGGCTAAGTCCTTGAGGGACAACTAGGTTGGCTTACTGAGAACAAAGTTACCTACTCAACGGACTCGATCGAAATTTGTTGATAGTATAACTTAGCGGCTTTCAGCTAACACTTAGATTTACAGTTGATTTGGTTTTTTCAGCAGAAGACTTTTCACCCTTATGATTTTTAAACACTTTTTACAACACTTGTTTTAGCAATAGTTATTATCAGTAGAGTTCATCAATTTTAACTTAGCAGCAGATATAGATTAAGTGCATGAATTAAATGTGTTGTAAAGTAAATAAGACACAAGCAAATTTTTATAGTGGTTCGGGGATTGGGTAATTCCTTTAATCCAATCTTCTCCAACTCCTGGATGAATCCACTATGTAACAAGATCTTGGTTACAAAGCGGTCAACGGCTGAGTCGAAACCGATAACACGACCACCCTGCTCCTAGGACTCAGATTCTTCACAAAACAGTTGTCTTGCTACTTCAGCTCCTTTAAACTCTTGGAATTATTCACACAGCCCTCCAATGAGTCTAAAGCCTCTGGTTCGAGCTTGAACCTTACTACTTCTCCTTCAACCTTGGAGAGTAGACCCATTTGTTCTTTAAACAGTTTTCCTCTTCAACTGATGAAGTAATCTTTCATTCACTGATTGTGTTGGATTGAATTCCTTCAAAATTAGGCTTGAGGATTTATTTGAAAAGCTTGAGAGAATTTGCAGGTTATTGCTTGCTTGGATTCTTGATAGTCTTATAAAATTCGTAGCTTGGATCTCCTTCTCTCACTTGTTTCCTCAGCCTTTTATAGTGTAGATTTGAAATTCCGTTGAAGAGATAAACACAAATTTCGAATCACACTCGTAGGTTGTTGGCTTGTCTTGTCTTGCAGTATTAATGTGGATTGTACCATGAATTAAATGCTCTGCTGACCTTTCCTTAATCTCTGCGCAGGTTTTCGGTACATCCTATTGGTTCATTGCATTTTGCACTCTTTCAACAAAACAACTTTATTCTTTGGTAGCCGACACATGCCTATTTCCAGCAAACCTTGACTTGTCTTGACAACAGATCTCTATCAGCTTTCTTCAAGTCTTGTCTGCTGCATACCCATTTGACATGCGATTCCAATCATTTTGGAATGACTTAGTTCTCAGTCAGCTGACTGAGACAGCTTTTCTGTCACTTGACTGAGTCTTCACTTGGTTTCGCACAGCTGACACACAGTTGGGTCTCCTCTTTGATCTTCAGTCGACTCTCGTAATCTTCAACTTAGTGACTCAACTCGGCTTATTCATTTCTATCTATTACAAGTCGAATTACATAGAAAATAGGGTGCCAGCTTCTTAATCTAAGTTTTACATGGTATCATCAAAATCTAAGCATACATTTTCCCAACAAAAGGCTGCAACAATATGCCTATGATTGGGTATAAATTCTTCAAGCAATAAATGTGATATGATTAATGTTTTATATGGTTTAATCTTAACCGTTGATTGCATTTCAAATTCTAAAGATCCCAAAATTGTCTCTTCACTTCTCATATTTATCGGATTTCACTTTATCTCTCTCCTCACTTTACTCTCACAACATTCAAGTATTCAAAAATTCTCTCTGCAAAACTTTTTTAGTTTCTTCAAGTTTCATCAAGAAATTTCTCATGGCACCTAATGTCAAACAATTGGCTGACAAAGATAGGGCAAGAAAGATCATCGGACATTTGGAGAAGTCGGGATTATTGGAGTTCCTCTCCATGAACATGTCTCGAGACCTTTTTAGAGGAGGTTGCTATATTTTATGTGAACGCCGCCGTTCACGATGATGGAATCCATTCTTCGTGAATGGTAAAGAGGTCAAGTTGGATACCAATGACTTAACTAAGCTGCTACACCTTCCAAATAGTGGACTCACCGATCGAAGGATTATGAGTTCTATTTCATGAAGATGTGGAAGGAGATCGCCAAGGAGGAGGTAGGCGATGTTAGGAAATTTATTGTTTAGATTTTGATGAATGCCATGTAAAACTTAGAATAGAAAGTTGGCACCCCAATTCTTCTTTGTAAAATGTATTGTAATAAATAGAGTGGCCAAGGCCGAGTTAAGTCACTACGCCCTAACATGCAAGAAGACAATCAAGACTAAAAGGAAGACTCATTTGGGAGACAGTGAGTATGGCAAAGAAGAGTAGATGGGAACTCTCTTGAAGAAGCAAGCGAGATGCGGTGAGTGGAGTATCGGTCAAGTCAACTCAAGAAAAGCTAAGTCTCAAGTTGAAGTGACGGAAGAGTCATCCAATGATTGGAAGGCGACTCTAAGTCACCTAGGGAAAGCAAGGAAATGCGTCAAGTCGAGATAATCGAAAAGATCCGTTTACGAGAAATCAAGAGAATTACTTAAACAAGTAATATCTCCATACCACCTTTCTCGGAGTGCTCAGTCCCAGAAGCGTGCAAAAGGAATGAACCAATGGGAAGCACTACACCGTGCGAGAACTCGAAAAGGTGAAAGAACAATTCATACGAGGAAATGGCAATTCAAGGACTGCCACAAGACAAGCCAACGATCGCAAGTGACTTTCAAAAATAAGCCTATCTCTTCAACGGACAAATTTTTGAAAGATCACTATAAAAAGGCGAGGAATGACTACGAGAGAAGATGACCCTGAACTACGAACATTCAAGAAATCAATCAAATTGTAACCGAGAAATACTCTCAAATCATTCAAGATTAATCCTCAAGCCTACATTACGAAGCACATCAATCCAACACTCACTGTGAAGGAAAGATAACTTCAATCGAGTTGAAGAGGAAACTTTTGAAGAAAAGGGGTCTACATTCCACGAAGGATTGTAGGAAGGTTCAAGGTCGAACCAAGTCTTAAGCTTTTGGAGGGCTTCGTGATCAAATCCAAAGAGCTTGAGCAAGTGGTATGTAGTAGCAAGGCGGCATTTGCCTGTGAAGAAGGCCGAGTCGTAAGAGAAGCCGGTGAGTGATCAAGGCGTCTCAGATCGAGTCCCAAAGGATCAAGTCATTTGTGTGATCAAGACTTGTATACGACTATTACCACTTTGTAAAGCGATCATTACCTAGTGGATTCCTCGGGGAGTTGGAGAAGAGAGGAGTAGAAGAATTACCCCATCTTGAACCTCTATAAAAATTTCATTGTGTCATTTACATTTCAAAGCATTTTAATTCTGCATTTTTAAGCGCTTATATCTTTGATAAATTTGCTATCCACTTGATAACTTATAAGTACTAAACCAAGCACTAAATTCTTGCTTAATCAAACTTAAGGGTGTTAAGTCTTCCGCTGAAAACAAAGCCACGATCGAGTTAATTTAGAGCCAACGGTGAGTTATTCCATCAACACTCGATTGAGTCTGTTGAGAGATTAACTCTCTTGAGTGACTAAATTGACAATCCATCAAGGACATTTGTGTAGTATCAACTACGAATTTTTAAAAGGACTAAATCGAAAATTTGGTAAGGTTTATTCAACCCCCCTTCTAAACCTTACACTTACACCCCTTGGGACCTACAAGTGGTATCGGAGCGGTTGGTTCATTGAACCCTCATTTGTTCTTGAACTAGATCTCCAAACTTTTTAAAGTCGCTTTAGTACTTAAACTCTCGAAACTCCTTTTATCATTAAAAGTTATTATCATGGAAGCAAATTTGACACGCATCCCTATGTTCACTATTGAAGAATTTGATGATTGGAAAATTCGTATGCAGGCTCATCTATCGGCATTACATGATGAGATGTGGATAGTGATAGAAGATGGGCCTCTGCAAATCTTAAAGGTGAACACGGTATGCGAAAGAGTTGCGGTGAAGGAGAAGAAGATGTTGCTCCCGGACAGTCATGGTTGAAAAACCAAGAAGCGAGTGGACAAATGATGTGAGAAAAAGATACAACCTGGACAATGTAGCCAAGGACATCCTTTACAAAACCTTGGACAAAGCCATGTTCAATAAAGTTAAATCATGCAAAACGGCTAAAGAAATGCAGGACAAGCGACATTGATTTGTGAAGCCTCGAGCAAATCAAAGATAACAAATTATCGGTGGTCATGAGAAATTTGAGAACTTCAAAATGATCTCGGGAGAAAACCTGGATCAACTAGATGCTCGGTTCACGAAATCACAAATGAGTTATGCACTTGGAAAGGAATATACACGAAGGAAATGTGTATGAAGATCCTAAAAAGTCTTCGGTGAATGGGAAATGAAGGTCATGGCCTTTGAGACATTCCATGGACCTATCAAAGACATCCAACCATGAGTTATTCTCGGACCTCAAAGCCTACGAGTTTGAGTGAGAAGAAAAGACCAGGAAAGAGCAGATGTACCCAAAGCAATTTGCTCTAATTGTTAAAGATGTGAAGAGAGAGTGAGGTCAAAGAAGTCATTGACCCGGAAGAAATAGCCACGATGGTTAAAAGATTCAACAAGTTCTTTAATAAGAACTACAAGAGAGGAAAGGGTGAATCTTCGAGGAAGACACTCGGCTCCTCCAAGTCAAGGAAGATAGGCCAACCAAGAGAACGGATCATCAAAAAGTTGAGTATCAAGGGTGACAATCCAAGAATGGAAAGAGTGATCAAAGGTTGAATATCTATCTTTGGAATTGTAGACAACCAGGTCACTATGCCATTATTTGTCCATATCCTGTAGTCAACAAATACGGGGATGAAGAAGAAAGGAAGGTCTTGAGAGAAAGAAGACAAAGAAAGGAAAAAAGGCAATGATGGTGTAGAGAGCTGGAATAAACTTGACCAAGTCGAGAGGCAAGTGATTCGAGGGAGCGATGGCGACTACTCAAGTGACTACGAAGAAGAAGCCCGATCGCTTGATGGCCAAAGAACAAGATCAACTGACCAAGAAGATGAGGTACAATCTAACTCAACAAACTCGGACACTAGTGATAGTGGTGTGACACACACACTTCATCACCCCGATCTTTATGATTCATTAGGCAAAATGATGAAAGATTTTGAACACATTAAATCCTCACACACACTATTGAATGAGGAAAAAACGCCTACTCAAAAGTCAAAACTCAAAGTCGACTAAGGAGATGAGTACTCTAAGTCAAATAGTTGATGAGAATGAAAGTTTAAAAGGCTGAAAATGCTAAATTAATAGCGAGAAATTTGCTATAGAAAAGATGGAGAATGACCTCAAGAATGTTATTGCCTCATTCACTAAGGCATCTAAATCATTGGATGATCTTATTATGAGTCAAAGAGAATGTGGAGACAAGACAGGCTTAGGATTTAACTCCTCGTGCTATGTCAAACCTCAAAAGTAATTTTGGAAAAAGGATCTTCAAGCCATGAAGAGTCGAAAAATCCAAAACTCTAAATGTTGCACACACATTCACTCCAAAGCACAATAACAAGCAAAGCGGCCTTGGTTATAAAGGAAAAGGAAAACGACCGAGTTGAGTCTTATTTGAAAGGGCAGTGAGAAGAGATTCGGCCGAGTTCTCGCCAAACTCCAAACAAAAATTACTCTGTAAAGAAGAAGCGAGCTACCAAAAACCCCAGAAAATCTATAAGAGAAATACATATGATGGGAATGGTAGAAAATATCCAAGCAAGTGATTGGAATAATGTAAACTATCAAAGACAAACTTATGGAATATAAGCCCAAATGGCAAAGGCCAGAACTCAAAGCAAAGGCCATTCCAAAAGTACAAGAGCTTTCATCACACACACATATGCACCTAGGCACTGCACTCAAAGACACCACAATTACCCAAGAAAGGCAATTGCTAAAACACATATGCGGCATATCTGAGACAAAAGAGACAATTTGTATGAACCTAGAATCCCCAAGCAATTTGCAGGATTAATTATGATTATGGGCGATAGATGGCAACCCCTTAGAGTCAAATCATTTGGCTATAGGTTGGTTGGATCATCTTACAATTCTAACCCCTCGGGACCCGAGACAAGTATGGGTACCTAAAACTTAATTTCCTTGATTGCGGGTTCAAGGAGCAGTGAGTGCAAGGAACCTGGTACATGGACGGTGGTTGTTCCGGACATATGACAGGAAATAAGAAAAATCTGTCAAAATTCAAGGAAGTTAAAGGAGCAAAAGTCATATTTGGAGGAAATGAAGCTCTGGTGAAATAAGAGGCATTGGATCCATCAAGAGGAATGGATTAGAAATCACGGATGTTGCATATGTTGAAGGACTCAACTTCAACTTATCGAGCATCGATCAACTCGTGACAAGGGCTACAATGTTGGATTCAACATGGGTATATGCCAAATCAAAGATATTGAATCAAATGAAGTTGTCTTTGCAAGGATGTAGACAGAAAAATATGTATGTAGTGGATTGGTCAAGCATTGCAACTCCCAGGCTTTTCTCTCTACTAGCAAAGAGCTTGTTTGAATCAAGTTGGTTGTGGCACAAAAAGTGAGTCTTTGAATTTCAAAACAATTAACAAGCTGGCAAGAAGTCATCTTGTGGAAGGACTACGGACTCGAGTATACAAAAAGGAGAGCATATGTGACGCATGTCGAAGGAAAACAAATCAAGTCGTCATTCAAAGAAAAGACATGCCCATCCTCAACAAGAATATTGCATCGCTTCATATGGATCTATTTAGCCTTGTGGAACCGGCCAAAGCATAAGTGGAAAGAAATACACCTTGGTGGTAGTAGATGACTACTCAAGATATACATGGACAATATTCATGTGTAAGAAGAAAGAAACTCTACAAAAACTACCACGGTGATGAAGAGGATTCAAAAGCGAGAAGAGTCAAACCATTATCAAAATAAGATCAGAGAGGAACTGAATTTGTCAATGGAATAATAACTCGATATTGTGTTGAAAATGGTATTGGTCATGAACTATCGGCAAGAACTCCCAATGAGAATGGAGTTGCGAGAAAGAAGGAATAGAACCCTCAAAGAAGCGGCAAGGACCATGTTAGGAAGCGGGGTTACGAAAAGATTTTGGTGAAGCAATCAACACGACTTGCTACACCCAAAAGCAGGATGTATGATAAATAGACGGTGACAAAGACTCCCTATGAGATCTGGGTGGAAGAAAACCAAATGTTGCATATTTGAGAATATTTGGATGTAAATGCTTCATCCACAACAATGGCAAAGACAACCTAAAGGCTTTTGATGCTAAAGTGATGAAGGTATCTTCTTAGGATACTCGGTGAAAGCAAAGCCCTGAGGATACTCAACAAAAGAACTATGGTTCTGAAGAATCCATTCATGTAGTATTCGATGAGCCAAATATAAATGGAGAAGACATTGAAGAGTCGGTGATAAATTTGAATCATCCAACCATCGAGAAGAGTCCCTATCTTTGAAGTGGAAAATTTGGAATTATCAATTCAAAAGAAGATGAGATAGTTGAATCTCAAAAGCAAGTGGAAAATCTGCGGCTAAGTGATTACGAGAGAGATGACCAAAGAACAACACGGTACAAGTCATTGAATCCAGCTAACTTACTCCAACTTTGATGTAAGATGGCCGAGAAATCATCCACGAACTTGTCATTGGAGATATAAGAGAAGGTGTCAAAACAAGATCAGAACTCAACAAGAAGCTATGTTCACATGCTTCATCTCACAAATAGAGCCCAAAGACGTGTCACAAGCATTAGGCGACACACATTGGATTCAAGCTATGCAAGAAGAGCTGAATCGGTTTGAAAGAAATAAAGTGTGGGAATTAGTGCAAAGACCCATACATCAAAATGTTATTGGCACCAAATGGGTGTTGAAATAAGATGAGCGAGGAAGGTTACGTAGTAAGAAACAAAGCAAGATTAGTAGCCAAAGGATATTGCCAAGAAGAAGGGATAGATTTTGATGAAACATTTGCCCCTGTAGCAAGATTGGAAGCTATAAGGATGTTTCTTGCCTATGCGACTCATAAGGATTTCATTGTATATCGAGATGGATGTAAAAGTGCATTCCTAAATGGTTTATTGGAAGAAGAAGTGTATGTTGAACAACCTCGAGGATTTGAGCGAGAAGACTCTTGGAGATAAGGTATACAAACTCAAGAAAGCTCTATATGGATTGAAACAGGCACCCGAGCATGGTATGATACTTTGTCAAAATTCCTAACCAAAAATGGATTCACAAAAGGAAAAGTAGATAGAACACTTTTCAGAATTCAAGACAAAAGGAATATCTTGCTTGTTCAAATATATGTGGATGACATCATTTTTGGATCCACAAACAAAAGAAGCTGTGTGAAAAGTTTTCAAACCTCATGCAAAGTAAATTTGAAATGAGCATGATGGGAGAGTGACATTCTTCCTTAGACTCCAAGTGAAAGCAAGTGAAGGATGGAACCTTCATAAGTCAAACAAAATACACGAGAGATTTAATGAAGAAGTTTGGTATGGAGGAGAAGTCTTACGTAAAAATACCAATGAACACATCGGTCAAAATGGACATGGATGCGGATGGCAAGCACTGTAGATCAAACAAGATCTGAGCACTTATTGGATCATTGCTCTATCTCACGGCAAGCGGGCGGACATCACCTTTTTTGTAGGTGTATGTGCAAGATTTCAATCTGCTCCAAAAAGAGAGCCATATGACAAACATCTAAGAGAATATTGAGATACTTGAAAGGAAGTCAAGAAGTAGGCCTATGGTATCAAGGAAGGTGGATTCAAGCTAATTGGCTATTGATTCGACTATCTTTGGATGCGAGTGGACGGGAAGAGCACTTCGAGGCACATGTCAAATGCTAGAAAGCAGACTAATTTCTGGTTTAGCAAGAAGCAAAATTCAATACCCACCTCTCTGGTGAGCGAGAATACATAGGCTGCGGGCATTTGTTGTGCCCAAGTCCTATGGATGAGGCAAGTGAAAGACTATGAAGTTGAGGAAAAAGAAATTCCAATCATGTGTGATAACACAAGTGCAATAGCAATCACTCAAAATCTGTGTTGCACTCAAGAACAAAGCATATTGATGTCGGATATCATTTCATAAGAGATCACGTTGAAAAGAAGGACATCATCCTGGAATATATCTCAAGCGATAAACAACTAGTGACATCTTCACAAAACCATTATGTGAGTCAAGATTTGAAGAACTCAAACATGAGTTAGGGTTAATTGGTGAGTTAACTTTGAGAAGACTCAAAGAAAAGAAATGGAACACAAAAAAGTGAAAAAGAGTGAACACACAAATCATTTCGATAAATCAGTATGTCGGAAAAACTGACTACAAAAAGTCGGTGATGATATTTGAGTCACTAAAAGAGAACGGTGAGAAGTAGAGTTAAATCGGCTAAGGGATAAGTTGAGTCACTTATGAGCAAAGCGACAAAAACGCGATCGTTTTGACTAAGCGGGAATGTTTTAAGGAATACGTCGACATAATGATGATGATGTGTGGACATAAAGCCGCACACCAAGCTTATGATTGGATATAAATCTTTGCCGCATTAAATACGAGACATTAAATGCTAAATAGGCGTGCAAAATCTAAGCCGTTGATTTCGATCACATTTCAAAAACCACCCATACGTCCTTTCATAAACCATATTTAAACCATTTTCTTCCGTTTCTCTCTCACACTTCTAAAAGCTGTTCATTTCTTTCTCTCAAAAGCAAAGGCAAAAATTCTCTCGAAACCCTATCTATCTTCAAATCAATTTCGAGTTTTCTTCGATATAATCCTGAAAAATGGCACCAACTTATGACTTTACCAAGTTAGGAAAGCAAATCCACACCGGCTCTACGGTGGAT
This sequence comes from Rehmannia glutinosa, assembly GCA_016081115.2. Lineage (NCBI taxonomy): Eukaryota > Viridiplantae > Streptophyta > Magnoliopsida > Lamiales > Orobanchaceae > Rehmannia > Rehmannia glutinosa. The sequence continues at coordinate 523,808 of JABTTQ020002079.1, forward strand.
TTCGACGGAATGGTGAAACAGGGTCAAGCGACACCCTAGTGAAGAAAATCGCTGAAAAATTGGAAATGTCCAGGGCTAAAACCGTTTACGGCGTTAGAATATCCGATGACATATGTGGAGGAGGTCGCACAATTCTCGTGAATGTTGAGATTCACGATGAAGGAATAAAGTCATCATTCACGGAAAGCGGTGACTATCTCGCGAGGATTTGGCGAACATTGCTCACTACCGGTGAGAGGAGCATCGAGGATTAAGGTGATGTAAACTTGGTGATGCTTGGAAAGAAATAGCCAAGCCCGATTGTCTTTGATAAAATAGTATACACGACAAACAAGAAGCTCTTTGAAGGAGGATTATCACAAGTTGTTGGACATAGTTGCCAAATGTATCGACATCAAATTTGGCGGCTTTGACCAATGTCAAAGGCAAAGCTGATTGTAATGGCTGCAATCATCGCGAGAAAAGAGGATAAAGCTGGGCTGAGTTTGTCTACAAGCAGACTCTGCCCGAGCGTGGGAACAAATCCTTCAAGGAAGATGGCACATTTGGAGGATCCCTAGGATATGGCCTAGTGATTGGCCCGATGGAGGTGAAAGGAGTCCCTCTTAGACATGGGAAAGCATTCCATGTTAACAAGAGGATGTTGAGCAAATCTCTCGGCGCACTGAGAAGAGAGCTTACGCCAAGAGAGGCGACACAAGTGAGGGGAATCGGTGACCCCGAAGATAAATTGTTTCCTCTCCAACCAAGAAAAGTTGCCCTGCGGCTACTAAGAAAAGCTGCTTTGCCCCTGTGCAAAGAAAACAAACATGCTCCTGCCCCTGCGGATGTGTCACTGCCCCGCGGCCGTGTCTCCTGCCCTGCGGCGCGGTCGAGAAGGACTCACAAATACCTTCTCCGATCGTCAAAAAGAGGAGAAGCGAGAAGCCACGACGGCCCGCTCCTCGAGAAAAAGATACCCGACACGGCCCCGCCGCCCAAGACTCGAGAGGACACCGTCTCGAACCAGAAATCCCTCGGTACAAACTAGGAGACGAAGACGAATTATCAATCGCTCCATTTGGAGAAACCAGGTGAGTCGCCCACTCAACTAGAGTAGATCTGGGAGGCTGCGGAGAAGTAGAGTCTCGGATGTAGTTGATGAAAAATGACCAAGTCTCTTTGAAGGCGATCGCGAGAGGCAACCGAAGACACAATTTGTAGTTCACACTGAAGCACAAGAAGAACCTGCTAGAGCGGATAGTGATGTAATGATCCTATCTCCACCTTACCCGGACATCCAAAATCGTCTGCGTGAGAGTGGAGGAAATGGAAATTGAGTCGATCCAGGGAGCAGTTCCAACGGCTTTGAGTTCATAGAAGAAGAAGAGGCTGTTGAGCTTCCTTGGGTCGACGGCTGTACTCCAAAGCCTTTGGATGAAGACAAGCGCACGGACATCCTGCAGATCTACAAGGACAAGGAGAAAGAACAACAAGCGAGAGGAAGGCGAGGCACGTGAGAAGGCAAGCATCATCTATCTCGGCACCCGAGAACACACACATCCTCTCCTTGATGTCTTCTCGGTGATGATGAGGATCAGGAGAATCTTTCAACGCTCTGAGAAGAGTTGCAAATGCGGCAAGCATTGCATGAATCGAGAATCCTTCACGAGCAAAGAGCGATGGAGGGACCAGGAGAGTCCTCGAACACGGTGAAATTGATCAATGGGAGTGGTTGACAAATCGCCCTTTGTTGTTCTTTGCCACCACTTTGACTCACTCGGGAAGAAGCAATAAGGGTCTTGGCGATGGCGGGATAGTGGGGACCCGGTCGAGCCAACCCCTATTGAAGGTGTGTTACCCACCCCCGGTTTGAACAATCAATCGAAGCAGTAGGGAGTTTGGAGACGAGTGACCCCATTCCAAGTCACTCGGTGGTGCGCCCGATTGGGAAACTCCCTCCCGCTGCGGCAAGGTCGGAGGATCTTTGCGAGATGACTCACAACGAATCAAGAAGGCGAAGTAGAGAAAATACAAACACAGAAGAAAAACTGACAAGTTGCCATCAACGAAGCTCAGGCGATTGAGACTGTCTCGGTGAGATGCCAAGCTGCTCGAAGGCTAATGACTGCGATGCGATCGAGGCCTGAGATGGAACGGCCACGGGAGTTAACACTGCAGGCGATGAAAGTGCAATCCATGGGGTTGAGACGCAATGGATGCCATGAAGAGAAGACCCTAAGGCGGTGACACTTTGTCGAAAGGAGGAGGACCAAGGCCTCGCTGCAAAGAGAGAGGCTTTGGAGGTAATGAAGGCCACGGGAGGTTGAGACTTCCGGGGTAAAGAAAGAAGTAGAGAACATCCCTCCTGCTATCATCGACCCATTTGAGAAGGAGATAAGCGCACTTCATGATTCCCGGGATAATCGATGTAACCTTTACGGGATCGGAAGGCGAAGAAGAAAGCGAGTCATCCCCGTGCCAGATCCAAAAGACTCGGTGCGGATGTTCCAAGCACGAGCATGTCGATCCCAAGACTACTCGTCAAACCTTTAATTTTGATGATGAGCCACCAATGGAAATCTCATCATCGTCGATGACGCTGCGATAAGGCCGAGGACGTCTACTCAATTGGAAAAATCGGCTAAGACCAACGAAGGTTGTTGAGGCAGTGAGGCTCACAAACCGGGACCACTTCACGACAAGACCCCGGTGAACCGAGTCCACCTGCACGGGCTCCTCAAGCTGTAGCAAGATCGATTCCCAAAAAAAGAACTTCACGCGCACCACTCATCATCGAGCGGATCCCGGTTGGCGGTGATGAATCCTTTGTAGAATCTTTTCCTTTTTCCTTTGGAGATCAGGAACTCCATGAAGAGTCGAGGAAAAACGAACAAGCACGCTATCACAGACCAGCTCTGTTTTCAATCGAGGCACCATTGTTCGGTGATTATGATTTTGATCTTTGCATGGCCATCATTGCGGCGGAAGAATCGGTGAAGTCGAAGTGTTCAAGGCATTATTGGCGAGATTGAGCGGATGGAGAGGCATCGAGGCCTCTATGGATATGCGGTTGGACAACAGAGATGCCAATCTCACTTCGCGATTTAAGAGGCATAATGATCGGATCGGGGAATGGTGGCAATGACAAACAATGCGTGTGGAACAAGTGAGATACTTGAGGACATTGTTCAACAAGCTGCTTGTGTGTGGAGAGTCTGAAAATGTTGATGCAAAAACGGTTTGAGAGAACATATTGAGCACATGCATGAAGCTCACATTGCCGAGGGTTAAGTTGCTGCGTGAGCAAAACAAGAGTGATCTACGAGCGTTTGGAAGAGACCATGAATACAAAATTCAGCCTTCTCATGGCATTTGAGATGAAGCTGATTTCAGAGAGTCCAACGCTACTCGATCCGAATTTCGTCTTTGCATACTCTGCGGCGGACTCGAGACAAAACTCAACTATCGTGAGCTTGACTTCCCGCTTGCAAGTCTGTTTCAGGCGTTCCTCTCTCCTTTGATGATGCCAAAAAGGGGAAGAGGAATACCAAAAAGCGCAAGGGGATCGAAGTTGAAAAGGAAGGAAGCGGGTGCGAAGGGAAAATCGGTGAGGAAGTGTTAAAAGCAGGAAGAAAGGAAAAATCTTTGAGGGGGAAGGATCAAAAGATATGACCTTGATGATTGCACAAACCCCTCAACGGGGTCATCACGGTGACATTATTATCGGACAAACTCCTGTAACTCTGCCACTCAAACACTCTGTATCTATGGGGTGAAAAGAGAAAAACAATTGAAGCGGGGATGAAGAAAGTGGAAGGAAGAATGGATGCCGAGTTATGAACATCTTGAAAGAACATGGAGGCATTCCGGTGAAGCGAGAGACACTTATGCCATTTCGGATGTCGGAGACGAGCCACGTCGAGTTGATGAATTTAAAACGCTCGAATCGAAGGATACTTTGCAAATATGTCTATGGCTCAAGCTTGGGACTTATCTTGGGAAAAGGGTCTCACGTTATGCGAAGAAAGGTGACGATGGCGGACTACCGCGATCGCTCTGCTGGTCACTCGCAGTCACTCATTTGGAAAGAAGAAGACCCGATCTGATATCGCCCGAGAGGTAGAGGAAGAAGCGATAGTGGAGGAAGAAGCTTGGACCAGGCCTCTGCCCAAAAACATTGAATATGTGGATCCGGGGAAAGAAAGGAGGGATCTCTTTGGTGGGCTTGACCAAGTAGCAAATTTGCAAGTGGCTAAAACTAAGCTTGAGTATGCAAAAAGAATAGAAGAAGAAAACAAGAGACAAACTCGGCTATGGGAGGAGAGACGAGGAAAGAATAAGAAGAGATGAAGGCTGCCGAGGAAGGCATATGAAAAGAAAAAAAGAAGGAAATTGACGAGAAAAGGAGAAGAAGAGAAGAAGATGTTGAACAAGATGAAAGAAGGAGGCAATGAAGGAGATGAAGTGTTCTTTGTCCAACCCTTCGTGTACTTTATTATGTAAATACATACAATGTAAGTCTTACGTAATAAAGCTACAAATTCTTTATTCTTTTGTAGAAAAATATGTGCTCGATACACCTTGTAAAATTGTGTAAAAGTACAAGAATGATATGATCAATAAAAAGATTGATTCTGCGCATACATTCTATGTCAATACACTATCTGTATGTATCTTTGTTATTTGCATTTTTGAATGGTTTAAGTTTTGGCATCATCAAAAGGGGAAATTGTTAGGAAATTTATTGTTTAGATTTTGATGAATGCCATGTAAAACTTAGAATAGAAAGTTGGCACCCCAATTCTTCTTTGTAAAATGTATTGTAATAAATAGAGTGGCCAAGGGTGAGTTAAGTCACTACGCCCTAACATGCAAGAAGACAATGAAGACTAAAAGGAAGACTCATTTGGGAGGCAGTGAGTATGGCAAAGAAGAGTAGATGGGAACTCTCTTGAAGAAGCGGTGAGATGCGGTGAGTGGAGTATCGATCAAGTCAACTCAAGAAAAGCTAAGTCTCAAGTTGAAGTGATGGAAGAGTCATCCAATGATTGGAAGGCGACTCTAAGTCACCTGGGGAAAGCAAGGAAATGCGGTCAAGTCGAGATAAGCGTAAAAGATCCGTTTGAGAAATCAAGAGAATTACTTAAACAAGTAATATCTCCATACCACCTTTCTCGGAGTGCTCGGTCCCAAAAGCGTGCAAAAGGAATGAACCAATGGGAAGCACTACACCGTGTCGAACTACGAAAAGGTGAAAGAACAATTCATACGAGGAAATGGCAATTCCAAGGACTCGCCACAAGACAAGCCAACGCGCAAGTGACTTTCAAAAATAAGCCTATCTCTTCAACGGGCAAATTTTTGAAAGATCACTATAAAAGCCTGAGGAATGACTACGAGAGAAGGTGACCCTGAACTACGAACATTTAAGAAATCAATCAAATTGTAACCGAGAAATACTCTCAAATCATTCAAGATTAATCCTCAAGCCTACATTACGAAGCACATCAATCCAACACTCACTGTGAAGGAAAGATAACTTCAATCGAGTTGAAGAGGAAACTTTTGAAGAAAAGGGGTCTACTTTCCACGAAGGATTGTAGGAAGGTTCAAGGTCGAACCAAGTCTTAAGCTTTTGGAGGGCTTCGTGATCAAATCAAAGAGCTTGAGCAAGTGAGCTGTAGTAGCAAAGCAATTGCCTGTGAAGAAGGCGAGTCGTAAGAGAAGCCGGTGAGTGATCAAGGCGTCTCGGTCGAGTCCCAAAGGATCAAGTCATTTGTGTGATCAAGACTTGTATGTCGGATCATTACCACTTTGTAAAGCGATCATTACCTAGTGGATTCCTCCAGGAGTTGGAGAAGAGAGGAGTAGAAGAATTACCCCATCTTGAACCTCTATAAAAATTTCTTTGTGTCATTTACATTTCAAAGCATTTTAATTCTGCATTTTTAATCGCTTATATCTCTTTGATAAATTTGCTATCCACTTGATAACTTATAAGTACTAAACCAAGCACTAAATTCTTGCTTAATCAAACTTAAGGGTGTTAAGTCTTCCGCTGAAAACAAAGCCACGATCGAGTTAATTTAGAGCCAACAGCGGTGAGTTATTCCATCAACGGCTCGGTTGAGTCGTTGAGAGATTAACTCTCTTGAGTGACTAAATTGACAATCCATCAAGGACACGATTGTGTAGTATCAACTCGAATTTTTAAAAGGACTAAATCGAAAATTTGGTAAGGTTTATTCAACCCCCCCCTTCTAAACCTTACACTTACACCCCCTTGGGACCTACGGTGATAAGCTTAATCCATCATCTACTAAGACATTTATTAAAGAAGAATACCACAAACTTATGGACGTGGTGGCGAAGTGCATAGATATTAAGTCTAGGTTATTTAATCAGTTGTTACAGACTAAGCTGACTATGATAGCGGCTAATAATAGAGGAACTGGACGTGAACTAGAGTGAGTTAATGTTTGACAAGTTGTGTCAAAATGTCAAAAATGTGAAGTTAGAGGATGGGAAGTTCAAGAATACCCTGGGCTGTGGGATAGTCTATAGGTACCTGCTAGAGAATAAGGGAGTGTCCCTGCACAAAGCAAAGGCATTCCATGTAAATAAGAGGTTGTTTAAAGGGAGCCAGAAGAAGGCCCATGCAAAGAAGAAGGGGCGCTTCTGATGGGGAAACCACTGAGAGTGTTTCAGATGAGAAAACATCTGCCCCGGCACAAGCTCCAGCCCCTGCTCCAGTTCTTGTGCCCCAGTGGTAAAAAAGAAAAGAAGAAGAAACAGTTGCGCCCCGGAAGACAGATATGAAAAAGCAGAAGACTCTAGCTAAGAGTGGCTTGAGAGATGAAGCTGCTCAGACAACTGATGCTAAGGTAACACAATTGGATGAATCAACTCTTGCCAGTTGTTAGATAAATGTTTTTATCATGATTTTGATGATTTTGTTTAAATGAGTTTTTACACCAAAACAATGTCTGAAAATGTTGTCCAAATACTCCCGATTGTTTTAAAATGTTTTTACTAATTTTTCGGAGTTTATTTTCGACAAAAATTGGACAACACTTCTATCTCGTGTTGGACCGGTCGCCCTATAGGGCAACCCGTACCTGAGTTGTGTTTTGAAACAGAAAAATGGGACGGAAGGAAAATAGGGAGGATGACTGGTCGACCTAGAGGGCGACTGGTATGGGCGACCGGTGCCGGTGGGAACAAGGCTTTTGATTGAGAACTCTGTTTCGTATTTTTAGAGTCCAACCGGTCAACACGGGGGCGTGATCGGACCCCGTCGACCGGTCCCCTGTGTATTTTCGTGAAAAATACTTTCAAATCTTATCTCTCTGCGACCGATCGTGCTATCCTTTTTGACAAATTGTAACCATTTGTGCGTGACATCTTTTCCTTAAATTGTGGGGTTGATTTGTAATAGCTATAATCTTGATTTTAATTGCATTTTTTTTTTGTAGAAATCAGTCCCCAAGATGAGCCTATCCATGATCAATCATCTCCTATAAATAGAGGAAGATTTGGAGCAACAAGTGAACCAATTTGTGATACAACACAACAAGACACATTCAAAGAAAACACTTGTTCTTTCATTGTCTATATTCTTGTTGTAATTGCCTAAGGTCTTTTACTTTCAAATCTTGAGATCTAGGCTTATTTCTTGATTACACTTGCACTCAAATATTGTATTATTCATTATCGAGTTGTAATCTTGACTTTGGGTTCATCATTCAACACAAGATATCCTTGTGAGTGTTCTTGTGGTAAGAACACACTTGGATGATCTAGGTGATATGTGCAAGAAGATTGTGGTAATCTTCTTATTAAAGAGTGTGGTGCTCTTTGAGGTGTTGAAGAATTTGGTGTTCTTCAAGATTGAAGATTGTGGTGATCTTCACAATGTGCCATTGAAAGAAGATTGTGGTAATCTTCTAGGGAGATTGTGGTAATCTCCAAGGTGGTGTTGAAGAAGAGTGTGGTGCTCTTCTAGGTGGTGATGTAAAGTGATGTTGTATTAATTGTGGTAATTAATAAAATTCTTTTTCTTTTTTGAAACTCAACCCGGATATACTGGGGTGGTAGAGCATGTAGTCCCTAGGTGGGGTGAAGCTCTATAAATCTACGTGTGTTGTTTACTTCGCGCACCTTTATTCTTGTCTTGGCTTGTTTGACTCGAAAAAGAGGGCATAATAGAGAAAATGGAGATAATCTATCCACCCCCTATAGATTATCGTAGCCGCTTGGACTTACAAGTGGTATCAGAGCCAAACTCTTTGGCAAGCTCGTTCCACATCGCGAGTAAAGGGGAACGATCAATGGCTATGAATGAAGTCTACCTTACCGGCGGCGCCACCAACAAGCCACCATTATTTGATTCCAAAAATTATAAATTTTGGAAAGAAAGAATGGAATGTTATTTACAAAGTTGCGGGTTCGATATTTGGAACACAGTCATAAACGGAGAATCCGTCCCAATGAAAGACGGACCATTCACCTCCAAAGTCCTCAAGGAGCTCAATGATGAAGAAAAGGAAATTCTCTCCATAAATGGTAAAGCTCTAAATATTCTTCATTGTTCACTTACTTCTTCGGAATACGGTCATATTCGAGGAATTCGAACGACACATAAAGTATGGAGAAAATTAGAATCCATCTATGAAGTATATGCAAATGAAAGGAGCTACTCAAAAGCATCTACTTCTCAATTGGATACAACATCAAATCCAACAACATGGGATGAGTCTCTTACAACTTCCGACAATGAAGAAGTCGAACAATGCCTTATGGGCTTCGAAGAAGAAAACGAGGTACGCTCTAAACCTTCTACTTCTTATAATAATGAACTAAAAAATGATTATAGTGATTTTCAAAATGATTTTGATGAGCTTCAAAATGAATTCCAAAACTTGCTTGTTAAATACAAAAATTTGAAAAAGGAATTCAATGTTTTGAAAAATGATAAGGATAGTTTATCTACTTCCTAGGAATCACTTTCTTGTGCTCACACCACCACACTTGATAAGGTCAGAAACCTTGAAAAAGAAAATAGTACTCTTGTTGAGGATATAAATTGCATGAAAAATGATTTATCAAAATTCAATTTGAGTACCGATAAAATGACCAAAATTGTTGATGTTCATAGTTGTGATAATTTGAAACTAGGACTTGATCATAAGCCTAATTTTGTTAAACATATGAAAAAAGGTCAAGTCTTTAAGCGTGTCGGTCATTATATTTCTAGAATTGTTACTTGCTTTTATTGCGGTAAAAAGGGTCACTGACTAACTCTTGTCGGGCTAGAAATAGCTCTAATTATTATTGGAGACCTAAAAGTCTCAAAGTTAATCCCAAAGGACCCAAACACTTGAGGGTACCACAAAACATGTCATATTAGGTACCCGGGGGAATAAAAATCAAGAAAATTCATACCGCCAAGAAGACATCAAATGACCGTTTCATTTGATCAATGAAGAAGAAAACATCACAATGAATTTCCAAGAGAAATACACTATCAAAAATGGGAAGGACACAATACTTGGAAATGGAGCAATTGGAGAAGTTATCATCAACAATATGATTTTCAAAGAGGAAGATATCATCAACAATGGGAAAAACATAACCCTTGGAAATGGCGTAATTGGTAAACTGTATCTCTCTATTTAAATATGCATTTTATTTTGTTATTATGCATGTTTTTATTTGTGCCTTAATTGTCAAAATAAGTTTTCAAATATTTATTTTTAAATTAAGGTCTTCAATAAATAGTTGTGTTTTTAAAATCTTTTGAAAAGAAGACCTTGCATGATGTTTGTAAAAACTCTTGTGAATTTACTAAGATATATGTGTTTTATTATCTCTTGAATTTATAAGCATACTTGTGACATCTCTTTGCTTTAGCCTACACTTGTATCACTATGTTTTGTGCAAGAATCTTTTCTAAGAATTGTGTAGGATATATGTATCTTCACCAATGGCTATTTATGTCAAGATATGTTAAGAGTGACATAAACTATCGAGGTACGCTTATCATTGTTATTTATCTCATAGACTCGATATATTTTGCCATATGCCTTTGTGCTTGATTTTCAAGATGTTTCAAAGTATATTTCTTAAGTGCCATTAAATGGATTTTTCGATTTTGAAAGGCATTATTCGATAAAGCTTGTTTGCACATATTCGATTTTTATCCTTATATTTTATTTTGATAAAACATTCGATTTTTATCCTCCTCTCAAAATTATGCATTTGTTTGCACATATTCATGTCCTTAGTCTTATTTTGCTTTTTATTGAACTCTTGATGACCTTCTTTAAAGCATAGTATGTGTTATTTGTTAGTGTCTATATTATTCGATATTACTATGCTCTTGTGCAAGATATTTTGTTAAGATTTTGCAGAAATTTTTTGGTATAAACTCGATGATCAAGGCAACATTGTTTAAAATAAGGCAAGGTTAGCTCAAGGGTATTGTCAAGAAGAAGGTATTGATTATGATGAAACATTTACACCCGTAGCTTGTTTAGAAGTTATTCGCATTTTACTTGTCTATTCTTGTTTTAAGAAAATTTCAAGCTTTACCATATGGATGTTAAATCCGCCTTTCTAAATGGTTTTATTCAAGAAGAAGTCTATGTAAAACAACCGGGGTTTGAAAAAGTTTCTAGGCCAAATGATTTTATAAAAGGACTTGTATGTTTTAAACAAGCACCCCGTGTATGGTATGATAGACTTAGCTATTTTTTGCCAAATGGTTTTACAAGAGGTAAAGTTGATACTACTCTCCTTGTTTTTTGAAAAAGGGCAAGATTGCTTACTTGTGCAAATTTATATTGATGATTTTATTTTTGGTACTACTAATGAACATTTGTGGAAGATATTTTCTAAGTTGATGCAAGGTGAATTTGAGATGAGCATGATGGAGGAGCTCAACTTCTTCCTTGAACTTCAAGTTAAACAATACCAAGAAGGTGGTTATATTTCAATCAAAGTATACAAAAGAACTTTTGAAGAAGTTCGGCATTGACGAAGGAAGAACCGTCTCTACTCCTATGGAAACCTACATCATGATTGATTAAGTTTGAGAAGGGCATATTGTTTAACAAACATATTCGAGGTATGTTTATCTACGTTTATTACTCCTTTAGACTCGACATTTTTATGCCTTATGTCTATATGCGCGACTACAAAACTATCCCAACGAATCTCATTAAAGTGCCGTTAAAAAAAATTTCAAATATTTGAAAGGCACTTTTTCTTATGGCTTGTTTATCCAAAGTTTTAAAACGTTTACATTTTTCGGGATAACAAGTCAGGTGATAATAATTTCTCAAAATATGGTTCGTTATAACCGAACTAAACATATTGAGATTCGATAACTCGTTCTAAGGGATTGTGTTTCTAAAAACGAAAAATTGAGATGTGTTTAATTTTGTCTCAAGGATAACTTGCGGACATTTTTTTTTAAATCATCAACCGCCGAGTCTCTTATCTCATTCGAGCTTATTAAGACATAATGTATATTGAATGAGGTCTATTATTGCATTTTGTGTTTTTAAAACTTAAGGGTGAAAAATCGCATTTTGAAATCAAATCGAACAGAAACTAATCAAATGCACAGGCTCTCGACCAAGAAAAGGTCAACGATCGACCATGATGTGTGTCGATCGTCGCGTTTCAAATGCCAAAATGTTATAATGTTTTTGTTCTTCATTCGACGTATTTGTTCTATTTCATCCTTTTTACACCCTTCGCTCAATTCACACCCAACTTTCACCCAAAATGATTTCTTTCTTCTATATTATATATTTTGGGTTTATAGTATGTGTATATCATCCATGATACCCAACATCTCCGATTACTTGGTAACAATTCTTTTCTTTATCTCAATTGGGTTGAACACATGAGAATGTGCTTCATCTTTAATATTTTGTTGGAATTCTCATATTTTTGTGTTGGGCATGATGATTGTTGTTGGATGATATGCGTATAATTGTATTTGGTGATGAAAAATTTGGCTTGGTCATTTTTACAAGAGCTATATACATCTTTTTTATGAATTGCGCGGTTTTATTTAGAACTTCATTCAAATCTGACAGAGGGCTAATTGATCAAGTCCGAACGATTTGAAGAACTGAAGTTGTGAGGCAGCTGACTTGCAAAGAATTGAGTCTCAGGAGTGAAACCAGCTGCATGATCAAGGTTTGCTTGGACTATTTGTATTTTTGTCAAAAAGTTAGAGTTGCATTAGTAAATTCCTCCTTGAGTAGGAGAAGAGTGGCGTAGAAGAATTACCCCATCCTTGGACCACTATAAATATTTGTGTCATTTAAAAAAGGGTGAAACGACTTCCGCTGTAAAACCAAGAAACCTAAATTTGTAAAAACTAAATTCATTCAACTGGGTTACTCTATCAACAACTCTATTACAGTCTGTTGAGTTGTTAACTCTTCTGCTGAAGTTTGACTAAGCTGTCTCTCAAAAGGTTTAGCCTTTTTCTTGGGATAAACTCTAATTATTGTTTAAATCAAAAAATTGGTTAATTCTATTCAAACCCCCCCCATCCAGACTTAACTCACACCCCTTAGGACCTACAAGAAATTTGCTTGGCGTGAAAATCCCTCCAAACCCTAGTTGAAGAAGTTGTTAAAGTGCTTTGAGGAATCATGTTGCGGATGCCGGGAGACCTCCCCAAGCTCGCTAGATGTTGAAGACCCCAACTTGGGGAAAGAGATATAAGAAGTGAATGAATTGGAGAAAATTAATATGACCAAGGCGCTTAGGAATGGAGCTCAACGCTCCTAACTCCACACTCACATGCCCGTAGAAAGTCGCGGCGGTCACATTAGTCAAGCCAACTCGCGGGCCACCACATGGGGAAAAGTACACTAGCCATGCCATCCTAGTCGGGCCATTGGCCTCGGGCATCAAGATATCCAACTTACCAAAATATGATGGAACCGGAGATCCTCACAACACTTAGACAAATTCTATGTAAATGCGGATCTCTGTTTCCCAAAATGCAAAGTCTTCGGGACAACTCGAAATTGACTGATTCAATCGGCTCTAGTTGGATCAATCATTGGGATGGACAAGCTCATTGATGATTTCATGCAACAATTCTCTATCAACCGAAAATATCCTATGACCATTGCTCATCATTTTCAAGTGAAATAAAAGGAAGGAGAGTTCTTTGCGAGACTTAATGAATCGATTCTTGTAAGACATCAACACAAGCGGGAACACCAAGAATGAAGATATTTTCCGAGAAGACACTCCCAGTCCCTCTTTATGGAAAGATGCTTGTCACCGGACTTAAGAAGCTCCCTTCACCCAAATTGGCACCCTTTCCCGATTTCCTCCTCTCGAGGAAGTTTAAAAAATCTCCTTGGTTCAACAAGCACTTCAAACTTTAATGAATGAAACCTCCCAAGACACCCGCCGTAGCAAGCCACGATGTGAGATGCATAAAGACCCCTCACAAGGGTACCCTGCCGTAATAGGCAGCAACAAAAGTTGCATGAAGAATGAACCTCACTCAACTAGAATGGAAGAGAGGAACAACGAATGGAGGACAAGTAGAGGGGAAAAACCATCACGCTTCTAGAGAATAAGCAAGCATTGAAGTCAGTCTTTGACATTCACAAATTCCCCGCACTCTGATCAAGAACCATCCAAACTAGTTGAGCTACCTCTAGAGCAAGCAACTCCTTATAGAAGAGCAAAACTCCCAAGAAGACATGACGACGATCCATTCTCAACTGAAAGAAGCTCCAAAAAATCTCCAATCATTGGAAAAGTATCTCCCAACATGGAAAGAGAAAGAAACGCTCAACTCTTTGGAGAAGATAAAGACTCCAAAGATAAAGAAAGTTGAACCATGAAGAAAATCAGCCTAAGAACCCATCGCACGTGGGACAATAAGCGGCTAAGCTCCACTTCCCCTCACACTCGCGCAAGGATGTGGTTGCAATAACCCAACTATGTCATTGAGCATTTCCACTTGGCATTCTCTCTTGACAAAAGGTTCCCTCATATCTCCTAGGAACTCTCAAATTTTGCTCGATTCAAGAGAAATATATACACTCCATAAGGTCATTTAGAGTATCAAGACAAAATCTAGAGCCCCAAGACTTCAAAAATGGAAGCATAATTCGAGTCAACTATATCGGTGAAACTATTCCCTAGAGATGTCAAGACTTCACAACTCATGGAGAGTAACAAAGAAAGCAGATCCCCCGAGTACTTGGACAATAATTCTCCAATTAAACTCACATTAAGAGAGACTTACAGGATCGTGGGAGCCATTAACATCATTTAAAATTCGAGAAAAAGGAGTCTAGGAAATACATTTCCAACATACTACGAGGATATACACCACTCCCGGGCGGAGGAGGACCGAAATTCAAAGAAAGAGGAAAAGGTGATCGCAACACTTGGAATGCAAGGCTATAAAATTTATAAAGACCAAGTGCGGACCAACCGGGGTTCTCTCACCCACCATCCGACTAAAGGTTGAGTTCCTAACAAACATAGCGAGTTGAGAAGCCACTCGTGAAAAGCCCCCAAAAGTGCACCCATCCATATTTTGGCACCCATCACGGGTCACCCCAGCGCTACATAACAACATCGAAGAATGCAAAAGTTAGAGGAGAAAGCTCATCCAAATCAGTCATTAACAAACTCCACCAAAGCTCGAGGCCTTGAAGAGAGAGGCAAGATCTCGGGAAAGATAATGATCAATCACCTTAGGAGCCACGGACCTCACCGACTTCCCCAAACATCATTACTTGCCAAACAATGGTTTGCATCCACGGCTTCACTCTTCTCAACAAAAACTTCCGGAAGGAAGGGTCCCCTCATAATGGATTCTCATAAACTTAATCCTTCTCTAGAGCCCCCGAAGGGGAGGGGTCCCTTTAAAAGGGATCCTCATAAACATAAACCTCATTCAGCGCTTCGAGGGGAAAATATTCTACTCGGTGATGTTACGCGATCTAGAGAAAACGTTTTATCTCTAGTGATGCTACGCGCTCCAGGACACAAAGCTATATCTCTAGTGATGTTACGCGCTCCAGGAGGATAAGTGGTCTCTCTAGTGATTCTACGCGCTCCAGGAGGAAAAGTTATCCATCTAGTGACGATACGCGCTCCAGAATGAAAAGTTATGTCTCTAGTAATGCTCGTTCTCCATGAGAAATAGTTATATCTCTAGTGATGCTACGCGCCGGGAGAAAAAGTTATATCTCTAATGATGCTACGTTCCACGATGAAGAGTGTTTCCTCTAGTGATCTTTATGCACTCGAGGAGGAAATGATGACGCGCTATAGGAGAAAAAGTCACCTTAAAGAATCATTAATAAACTTTCACACCTTCGGCATTCCGGAGGAGAAGGGCTCCCTCACAGGGGGTCCTGATAAATAAACCTCTTCTTGCACTCCCTGAGGGGAGGGGCTCCCTTATGGGAAACCCTCATAAATTAACCTCCTCCGGCGCTCCTAAGGGCTCCCTCATGGAGGGTCCTAATAAATAAATCTCATCTACCGCTCTCGGAAATGAGGGGCTCCTCATGGTAGGATCTCGTAAACAAACCTCCTCTAGTGCTTACGGAGGAGAGGCTCCTAAATGCGGGGATCTAGTAAATAAACCTCCTCTGGTGCTCCCAAAGGAGAGGGGCTTCCTCACGGGAGTGTTCTCGTAAATAAACCTCCTCCAGCGCTCCTGGAAGGGAGAGGGTCCCTCACAAGGGATCCTAAGAAATATTTCCTCCTCTCGGCGCTCCCATGAGGGGAGAGGTCCCCTCACAAGGGTCGTACAAAACTTTTTCTCCTTCGACGCTCCAAAGGGAATGAGTATCCTCACAAGGAGGTCCTAATAAATTTCCTCCTCCGATGCGCCCGGGGGGGGTCTCTGTTTGATAAATGGTTTTATCATGATTTTGATGATTTTGATTTTACACCAAAACAATGGTTTTAAATGTTTTAAAATACTCTAAATGATTTAAAATGGTTTTAATATTTTGGAGTATTTCTTCAAGTTTATTTTCAATATAAATTGGACAACACTTTTGATGATTTTGTGTTAATGTATTTTTACACCAAAACAATGTTTCTAAAATGTTGTCCTAATACTCCCGATCGGTCTAAAATATTTTTACTATTTTTCGGAGTATTTCTTGAAGTTTTTTTTTTCGATATAATATTGGACAACACTTTTGAGGCGAATCGGTCACCCCTATAGGGCATCCGCACACGAAAGTTGTGAAAAACGATGAATAAGCTATTTTTGAAAAAAAGACCCGATTGGCCGGTCAACGGGGTGGTAGACCGGTGCGGTCGGCCGTCGGCAAGGCGTCGACCGGTGGTGGTCATCGGGGTCGGCCGGTGCTGGGAGCAATTTCAAACAGAGCTTCTGGACTCGTTTTTGGTCTTGCTCGACCAGTGCGCATATGGGGTCGACCGGTCGAATACCGGCCGCCTGCGTAAATGTGTTTTCTCATTTTCAAATGTCTATTTGTCAGAGTTGCCAAGTTTGATAGCAAAATTCTAACCGTTGTCACGTGATGACTTTTCCCTAAATTATGGGATTTAATTCTATGACTCTTTTCTTCAATTGTCTTGCAATTTTTCTGAAATTCATGTCCCCAAGAGGAACCTATCATGTACAAGACATCTTCTATAAATAGAGGAAGAATTGAAGCAACACTATAAGAGAGAAAACTACAACACAACAAGATACACTCAAGAATACACTTGTTCTTACATTGTCTTATTTCTTGTTGTAATTTGCCTAGCTATTCACTTTCACACCCTTGAGGTCTAAGCTATTCTTGATTACACTTGCACTTAATTGTATAATTCATTATCGAGTTGTAATCTTGAATTTTTGTGTTATCATTCAACACAAGATATCCTTGTGAGTGTTCTTGTGGTAAGAACACACTTGGGTGATCTAGGTGTTAGGTGTAAGAAGATTGTGGTAATCTTCTTGTTGAGGTGTTAAAGAATTTGGTATTCTTCAAGGTTGAAGATTGTTGTAATCTTCACAAGGTGCCGTTGGAGATTGTGGTAATCTTCAAGTGAGATTGTGGTAATCTCAAAGGTGGTGTTGAAGAAGAGTGTGGTGCTCTTCAAGGTGTTGTTGTAAGTTGGTGTTGTATTAATTTGTGGTAAATTAATAAAATCTTTTTCTTTTTGAAATCCATCCGGATATCTTTGGGGTGGTAGAGGATTAGGCCCTAGGTGGGTTGAACCTCTTTAAATCGGCGTGTGTTGTTTACTTTCCGCACCTTTATTATTGTCTTGGCGTATTTGTTTCGAAAAAGAGGGTATAATCGAAAAGATGGAGATAATCTATTCACCCCCTCTAGATTATCGTAGCCCTTGGACTTACAAGTGGTATCGAGCCAAACTCTTTGGCAAGCTCGTTTCACATCGCGAGTGAAGAGAAACGATCGTCGACTACAAAGAAGCTCATCTATCCTAAAGCACCTCCACCACCAAGCCACCACTATTTGATTCCAAAAATTTTATTTTTGGAAAGAAAGAATGGAATGCTACTTACAAGGTTGCGGGTTCAACATTTGGAACACCATCATAAACGGAGAATCCTTTCCGATGAAAGATACACCACACACCTCAAAAGGCTTCAAAAGCTCAATGATGAAGAGAAGAAAATCATCTCCTTAAACGGTAAAGCTCTCAATATTTTGTATTGTTCATTTACTAATTTGGAATATGAACATATTGTAGGAATAAAATCGGCACATGAAGTATGGCAAAAATTAGAAGCCATCTTTGGAGTATTTGCAAATGAAAGGAGTCAAACAAAAGCATCTATTTCTCAAAGGGATACAAGTTCAAATCTAAGGAACAACCTCTTACAACTTCCAATTATGAAGAAGTTGAATATTGTTTTATGGGCATCAATGAAGAAAACGAGGTATGTCTTAAACCCTCTACTTCCTATGATATTTTCATTCAAAATGATTATAGTGATTTGCAAAATGATTATGATGAACTTCAAAATGAATTCCAAAGCTTACTTGTTAAATACAAAAATTTGAAAAAGGAATTCAATATTTTGAAAAATGATAAGGATAGTTTATTTACTTCCTATGAATCACTATCATGTGCTCACACCACCACACTTGATAAGGTGAGAAACCTTGAAAAAGAAAAAAATACTCTTGTTGAGAATATAGATTGCATGAAAAATGATTTATTAAAATCTAACTTGAGTACTAATAAATTGTCAATATTGTTGATGTTCATAATTATGATAAAGGACTTGATCATAAGCCTAATGTTGTTAATCATATAAAAAGGATCAAGTCACTATGCACGTTGGTCATTATGCTCCTAAAATTATTACATGCTTTTATTGCGGTAAAAGGGTCATACGGTAAATACTTGTCGGGCTAGAAATAGCTCTAATTATTGTTGGAGACCTAAAAGTTTCAAGACTAATCCTAAAGGACCCAAACACTTGAGGGTACCATAAAATAATGTCATATTAGGTACCCGCGAAATAATGATCGAAGAAAACTCATACCGCCAAGAAGGCATCAAATGACCGTTTCATTTGATCAAAGAAGGAGAAACTATTCACAAAGCCAATTTCCAAGAAGAGGATATAATCAAAAATGGGAAGAACACAATCCTTGGAAATGGCAAAGACATCATCAACAAGATGATTTTCAAAGAAGAAGAGACCGTCAACAATGGGAAGGACAAAAATTTTGGAGATGGAGTAATTGGAGAGATTACCATCAACATGAAGATTTTCAAAAGGGAAAATATCATCAACAATGGGAAAACCCATGGAAACGGCATAATTGGTAAACCGTATCTCCCTAATTAAATATGCATTTTATTTGTCTATTATGCATGTTTTTATTTGTGTCCTACTTGCAAAATGAGTTTTCATGTATTTAAATTTTAAATTAAGGTCTTCAAAACTTATTTGTATTTTTAAAATTTTTGAAAAAGAAGACCTTATATGATGTCTTTAAAACTCTTGTGCATTTTTGTAGACTAAAGTGTATTATCATCTCTTATGGATTTTTATGGCATGAGCTTACTTGTGATATCTCTTAGCCTACACTTTTATCATTATGATTTGTGCTAGATTTGTTTTAAGAATTGTGTAGGATTTACATATTTTCACAAATGGCCATTTTGTCAAGAAAGGCATATATTATCGAGTACGTTTACTTGTGTTACTTTTACTCTTATAGACTCGATATATGTATTGCCATATGCCTATGTACTTGTTTTTATAATATTTCATACAAGTGCCATTAAGAGGATTTTTTGAAAGGCACTATTCAATATTTGATTACACATATTTGCTTTGTCAACTTTTGCTTAAATACTTTTCTAAATGAGGTCTCAATTATATGCTATCGGATTTTCAAATTTCAAAAGAGACCTTTTGTAGCTTTCTTAAGCTTATTTGAACTTGCATGATTTATTAGACTCTTGATGATCTTCTAAATGCATAGTATGTGTTTCTTGCTTCATGGTCTATATATAGTGTCTATTTTACTATGCTCTTATGCAAGATATTTTTGTGATTGTTGATTGAGGTATGTTGATTACACTTGGGCTATGTTTTCTTGCTTATATAAGCGATGCGGTAATGAGTTTGTTAAGTTGTGTAGATGAGAAATGAAGTACTCCAAATATTAGTTACCTCAAAATATTTGGATGTATATGTTCTATTGTGAACACCTTAGACATATTGAATGCCCTATGATGATAGTAATGAAGTAGACAAAAAGAGTATTCCGGAACAAACTCGATGACCAAGGCAACATTGGTCAAACTAAGGCGAGGTTAGTAGCTCGAAGGTATTTTCTAGAAGAAGGTAATTGATTTTGATGTAACATTTGCACTCATAGCACATTTAGTAGCTATTTGCATTTTACTTGCACATTCTTGTTTTAAGAAAATTTCAAGCTTTACAAAATGGATGTTTAATCCAATTTTCTCAATGGTTTTATTCTAGAAGAAGTCTATGTAAAACAACCTCCAGGGGTTTAAAATTTTTTAGGCCAAATGTCTTTTATAAAAGGCCTTGTACGGTTGATAGACTTAGCTATTTTTGCTAAACGATTTTACAAGAGTTGTGCAAGATATTTTTCCAAGTTGATGCAAGGTGTACTTGAAATGAGCATGATGGGGAGCTCAATTTCTTGCTTGGACTTCAAATCATTCAATGCCAAGTAGATGGTTATATTTCAAAAGAACTCTTGAAGGAGTTAGGCATTGAAGAAGGAAGAACCGTCTCTACTCCTATGGCAACAAATGTCAAAATTGACAAAGATGAGAAAGGCAAGTCCGTGGATGAATCAAAGTATCGAGGTATGATTGGTAGTTTACTTTATTTAACCGCTAGTAGACCAGGACATTCTTCATGTCGTATGCCTATGTGCTCGTTTTCAAAGCAATCCTAAATAATCTCACATGAGTGCCGTTAAAAGGATTTTTGATATTTGAAAGGCACCATTCAATATGGTTTATTTTATCCAAAGAATGAAAATTTTTGTCTTAAAGGTTATAGTGATTCGGATTATGCGGGAAATATTGATGATCGGAAAAGTACTTAGGATCATGTCAATTTTAAGCGATTGCCTAGTATCTTGGTTTTCAAAGTAGCAAAGCGTGTTTCTCTTTCAAAGGCAGCCGAATATATTTCCGCCACATTTTGTTGTACTCAACTTCTTTGGATGAAGCAAACCTTAGCGGATTACAAATGCTCTTTTGAAAATGTACCTATCTTTTGTGATAATATATCCGCTATAAATATTGCTCAAAACCGGTTCATCATAATCTTACTAAACATATTGAGATTCGACATCATTTTCTAAGGGATTGTGTTTCAAAACGTAAAATTGAGATATCTTTTGTACCATCTCAAGATCAATTAGCGGACATTTTTACAAAACCGCTATATTCGAGACTTTTTCATCAATACGAGCTCGGTTAGGCATAATGCATATTTAATGAAGCTTACGTTTGCATTTACACGTTTTAAAACCTTAGAGGCGAAAAATCGGATTTTTGGATCAAACTTCGGAATTTGCAAAAGCAGAAAAGAAGCGGTGGGCTGCCAGGGCAAGGGTCGGCCGGCCGCCCACCTGCTCGGCCGATCGCCCAATGTGATTTCTTGGCTTAAATCGTCTTTGTTCCTATACTTAGCCATTTTGGCCCCTCCAACTCTATTTTCGTCCCCTTTGCAAATTTCACACACAACTCACTTCAAATGAGTTTTGTTGCATATATTACATATGTTGGGGAGTATAAGGCTCAATTATCATCATCGCTCATCTTTACCGTTCGAATAAAAGAATTCTACTTCTTTAGCTCAATTGGGTTGAACCCTTGAGAACTTAGTTTAAATGTCAAATTCTTGATGTTAATTGTATATGTTTGAGATGAGCTTATTGATTGTTGATGAATGATATTTATTTAATTGCATTTGGTGATGAAAAACTTGGCTTGATTTTATTTACAAGGGTTATATATATCTTTTTTAATTTTTGACGCCCGCCAAGTGTTCGATAAAATATTTCAATGAAAAATTCATCACCTACATGATTCTCTCGATTTCAAAAGTCTTATATATTTATAGAGATCATGTTTTGCTTATCAAATAAGTTTTCATAAGCTTCTTCAAGTCGTATGATTCGACTTTTCCCTCTATTTGGTTTATAAGCTTCAATGTTCAATTAGCTCGGTACATCGGTTTAGTTGTGCACTTTGATATGAATATATGATGTATTTATCGTGCTAACATTCTTTTTGATGATTCCAAAGGGGAGAAACAGGTTATAAGCTCTTTAGCTCATAGAAGCTAAGATAAGCTCAAGCGAAAAAGAAAGCTATAAGCTATGGCTTCCTAAAGCCATAAGTTATAACTTGTATGACTCTTGGTCCATTGGTTGTAGTATGGACTTATATATGTTTCTAATGATGTCTCTTTGACAGGGGAGCTTTTAAGTTATTGATACTTAAGCTCAATATCGAAAAGCTAATATTTTAGCTTATGTTTAAGTTGCTTCTATATAACTCTTGTTGTGCATGTTGATAGGGGAGCATTTGCTATATGTGTTTGAATATCTCTACTCCCATCCTTGTGTTTTTATTGCATGGAATGTTGTCGCTCAATGAGATAGTTCTCTTTAAGGTAAAATTGTTTTGTTTTCAAAATCGACCTCGTTAAAATTGTTTTGGTTTGTAATCATCAAAAAGGGGAGATTGTTTGATAAATGGTTTTATCATGATTTTGATGATTTTGATTTTACACCAAAACAATGGTTTTAAATGTTTTAAAATACTACTAAATGATTTAAAATGGTTTTAATATTTTAGGAGTATTTCTTCAAGTTTATTTTCAATATAAATTGGACAACACTTTTGATGATTTTGTGTTAATGGATTTTTACACCAAAACAATGTTTCTAAAATGTTGTCCTAATACTCCCGATCGGTCTAAAATATTTTTACTATTTTTGGAGTATTTCTTGAAGTTTTTTTTCGATATAATATTGGACAACACTTTTGAGGCAAATCGGTCACCCTATAGGGCATCCGTACACGAAAGTTGTGAAAAAGCGATGAATAAGCTATTTCTTTGAAAAAAAGGTGGTTGACCGGTCAAGGGGTGGTAGACCGGTGCGGTCGCCGTGGCCGATCGGGCGTCGGCCGGTGGTGGTCTCGGCCGGGGGTCGCCGGTGCTGGGAGCAATTTCAAACAGAGCTTCTGGACTCGTTTTTGGTCTTCTCGGAATATGGGGTAAATCGAATCCCCGTCGGCCGTCGCCGTGTAAATGTGTTTTCTCATTTTCAAACGCGTCTATTTGTCTTGGGCTCCTCAAGTTTGAATGACAAAATTCTAACCGTTGTCGTGACATGATGACTTTTCCCTAAATTGTGGGATTGATTTCTAATGACTCTTTTCTTCAATTGTCTTGCAATTTTTACAAATTCATGTCCCCAAGAGGAGCCTATCATGTACAAGACATCTTCTATAAATAGAGGAAGAATTGAAGCGACTACTATAAGAAAACTACAACACAACAAGATACACTCAAGAATACACTTGTTCTTACATTGTCTTATTTCTTGTTGTAATTTGCCTAGCTATTCACTTTCACATCCTTGAGGTCTAGGCTATTCTTGATTACACTTGCACTCAATTGTATAATTCATTATCGAGTTGTAATCTTGAATTTTTGGGTTATCATTCAACACAAGATATCCTTGTGAGTGTTCTTGTGGTAAGAACACACTTGGGTGATCTAGGTGTTAGGTGAAAGAAGATTGTGGTAATCTTCTTGTTGAGGTGTTGAAAAATTTGGTATTCTTCAAGGTTGAAGATTGTGGTAATCTTCACAAGGTGCCGTTGGAGATTGTGGTAATCTTCAAGTGAGATTGTGGTAATCTCAAAGGTGGTGTTGAAGAAGAGTGTGATGCTCTTCAAGGTGTTGTTGTAAGTTGGTGTTGTATTAATTTGTGGTAAATTAATAAAATCTTTTTCTTTTTGAAATCCATCCGGATATCTTTGGGGTGGTAGAGGATTAGGCCCTATGTGGGTTGAACCTCTTTAAATCGACGCGTGTTGTTTACTTCCCGCACCTTTATTATTGTCTTGGCGTATTTGTTTGAAAAAGAGGGTATAATCGAAAAGATGGAGATAATCTATTCACCCCCTCCTCTCTAGATTATCGTAGCGCTGGATCTCCTCATAGGGGAAACAAACATATTCACAATAATATGCACGAAAAGACAGCGAACAATGCTAACACTTGTGTTAAAGGAATGATTGCGCGATTAGAGGAATAATAGAGATAAAGGCTCCGGAAAGGAACCCTAATGCTCCGGAAGGATGCCCCCTTCGGGCCATGAGAAGGCGTCCCTAAGCTCTGAATGGTGCCCCTCCGACCATGGGAGGGCGCCCTTGGGCCCATAAAGTATGCCCCCCTCCGGGCCACGGAGGGCACCCCTGGCTCGGAAAGGTGTCCCATGCCTTCGTACAAACATCTTCGGCCAGATTCGAAAAAGACTAAGGCTTCCTCCCAAATGGAAGGATCCATCTCCACACAAAACACGAATAAGTCCCCACGGACAAAAATCATATGTGAATACTACGAGTAAAGCACAAAGAGGCAAATATGCATAGGGAAAAACATGAATATAAGCATAACATCAAAGCAATGGAACATCATCCAGTCCCTTGTGGGCAATGAAACATCTCAGAAGAATAACAAAAAAAACATCCAAGTGCATAAAGTTAAAGTAAATGCGGAGGTGGGCTGAAAATAGAGGTTGACTAGGCCAGAATAACTATCAGTCTAATCAAGTGTTGGGGGCTCCATCCTCCTCAGAAGCATTGTAACCGCCGATCTCACCCTCATCGTGGGCGTCGCGCAAGCGACTCCCTCACCAACTAGACATGGCTCAGGGGTTAGAAGGGGAATTTCAAAGTCCACGGGCAAAAGTGGAAATGGAATAGCGAGAACTAGAAAAAACGGTCACGCCCGGCCCCAGGAAATGAAGAAAGGCCGAGGATCGAAATCCAGCCCAAAATATAAGAGAACTCCCGAGAATACTGAGAGCAAATTGCAAGGGGATGGGAGGCCCGGAGCATGCCCTCTCATCTCTCTCCTCACTACTTGGTTCATCCCACTCCTCACTCCAACTCTCTGTACACATTATGTCAACTTTCAAGTCCCATGATGACCACTCGCTCACAAGAAATATGTTGCCTTCCAAAAAGGCTAAGTCCCGCGGGAACTCGTCATATGCAAGAAACTCAGTTTATGGGCTCCCACGCTCAGAGAACCTCTCCCCTTTTTGGGGACCACTTCTCTTACGGATACATCGCCCTCTTCAAGAGATTAACTCCTTCACAAATTACATATTCGCAAGACACTCAGCTTCTCCCGCCTTCGCGGCCCAGAAATTAGATCAAGACAAGATGTGGAATAAAACAATCCAAACATGGTGCCAATTTAGCTCCCGCACTACTCCATTCTGCCACAGCACCAGAGCTGGAAGGCTTATGTTGGGAGCAAAAGTGTCCTCTTATTATTAATATTATGGTTCAATTTATATAATTGTTTGATCCCATTAATTATCCAGGAATTAATGGGCTATAGATGGAATAACTCGGCCCACGGGGCCCGGGTCTGGCTCACGAGCCATTTTCTCCTACACGGCCCATGAGGCCCACTACCCAGGTATATAAAGGTCTCTCATCTTCATTTGCAAGTAACTCATTCATAAACTCATAATTCATATTCAGTATTCATTTATTGTCTTATATTTTTCTCTCGTTCACTGTGCTGACTTGAGCATCGGATTGGCTTCCATGGGCAACCTTCAAGGCACGTCTAACGTTTGCGTATGTGCAGAAAAGTTTCCAGTTGAAGACTTCCAGCTTTAGGAGAAGAAGACTTCCCACTTAAAGAGAAGAAGACTTGTACCAATTCGTAAAACCTTGGGAGGTGATCCGCCTAAAAAAGCGAGAATCACTTATATACTAGGTCAATTAAAGAGTCCATTAATCATAATTGATCAATATTGGGTCTCTACACACTGCAAAGGCATACCCATTACATATTTGTAGAGCAGTATCTAGTTAGATCACATAATTGACTATATTAAATTAGGTAATTCATGATATAATTAAAAAAGGATGAACTCCATCCCTAATACTGCTCTTGCCCTAGAGCCTTGTGAATGAGATGAATCACGGGATGTGCCTCAACAAGTTAGGGTCCGAGCAATCGTAGTCGTCACCACACGCATGTAAATCTCCTCCATCCATTCTGTTACGATGGGGATTCATACCTTCACGTTGTGGGTCAAACAATATTTATACATTAAAAACTTGAATTTTGTCCTTGGTCTCCTAAAACTTAGAATATAATGTCCAAATTGCCCTCACGGTTGAACAACTTTATTTCCACATCCCTAGATATCTGCATTCGGGCAACTTTTAGTTTAATTTTGACTTCCACGAACCTAAACTTGGTCAAATAATGAATAATAAATGCGGCATTATTAGAAGCACATCAGAAAGGATGAATGTGACATTATTTAACTTTCACCTTTTGCAAAACATATAATTGAAAATATTTAATGATTAACATTTTAAACATGTCGAAGTTTAAGACAATATAAGGTTTACTTTATGTCGTTTAACTGTCAATTTTTTGAAATAGATTAAATAGTTTTAAATTTTGTTAACCATAAATCTAATAAAATAAAATATGAGGATATTGGCGAGAAATCTTTTTGTTAGAATTTAACCAATAGTCCAATAGAAAGCTTTATTGAAAAATCTCACGCTAAAATCAATAAATATGTCAATTAACTAAGAGTAAGTCTCTTGTAGGACCGTTTTATGGATTCTATTCCATAAGACGGACCTATCCGCCACCCGCCTTGACCAACCCGCAAACCGCATCCACTCCCCTACAACACCTATTATTTAAAAAAATAAAAAAATCACTCGCGCTCACGGGGGAATCAAACTCACAACCTTGATAGGCTTAAATGGTGTTCTACCATTACACCACTAGTGTTTTTTTGCAATTTTAGTATAACAATGTATATAAACCCATTCATAAATATGTCAGTAATTAAAATAAAATAAAAAACGCCTATAAATGTAAAGGATAAGAATCGAACCCAAGTCTATTAAAAAACATGATACATTATCTCAATAAATGGATACTTATAAAAGTGTTACTTTAACTACATCATATTTATTTTTTATTTTTCTCTTTTTTTGTTCCTAGTTTGTAAATGTATTAAGAAATTTGATACTTTATCTCAACAAACGGATATTTTTACTTATAAAAGTGTTACTTTTACTATATCATATTTATTTTTCATTTTTCTTTCTTTCCTTCATTTCTAATTTGTGACTATATTAAAAAACATGATACTTTATCTCAAAAAATAGATACTTTAACGTATAAAAGTGTTACTTTAACTCTGTTATATATATATTATTGTAATATATTCATAATTTGTGACTATATTAAAAATATGTTACTTTATCTCAAAAAACAAATATTTTTACTTATAAAGGTATTATTTTAACTCTAGCATATTTATTATTCATCTTTCTTTGTATTTATTATTAAAAAATGTAATACTTTATTTGAAAAACAGATATATTTACTCTTAAAATATGATATTTTTTTCTCAAAAAATATATATTTTTACTCCTAAAGGTACTTTAACTCTGATATATTTATTTGTCCTTCAATGTAATATAATCATAATTTGTGGTGATATTAAAAAATATGATACTTTATCTAAAATAACCGATATTTTTTTCATATATAAAGCTATTACTTTAATCGAGGAAGGAAAATAAAAAAAAAAAAACCAAAAAAAAAAAAAGTCGGAGGCGATGTTGACTGCGGGACTGGTCAACAGGATCAGTGAATCCGCAGGTCATATAAGATATGTCTTACGGATTGAGACCCGTAAGATGGTCCTATATGGATTTTTGCCATTAACTAAATTTGTAAAAATACTTGTGATAAACAAACATGTAAATCAATCTAATACGTACATGTTTATTAACTCTCTCTCCTATCCATCATTATTCATTTTCGTAGTGTTCCTTCAAAATTAACGGCAAATTTTGTCCTTTCTGTTAGATGGAACGTCACTCTAAAAATAGTATTTCACTACATTAAAATCGAAATAGATTTTTAAAAAAAATCGAATTAGATAATAATTTAAGCAAAACTAAATAATTTATATTTACATCGTTGTAACAATTAATAGTGCAAAAAAAGTTTTGACTTCTGAACCTGCATGCAGGGCCGCTCCTAATGTAAGTCGAGCGAGTCGGTATACTCGGGCCCGAAAAAATTACCAAATTTAGAGGCCCAGTATTTTTGTGTACATTTTATATATAGTACATATATAAAATAAATAAGATTACAAATGGACTGCGAGTTTGGTTTAGTGATTAATGCATTCCACCTTAAAAAGTCTCTAACTACAACACCCAGGTTCGAATCCAATTCATTGGAGGGTTTCTTTATTTTTTTTAATATTTCGTGGTTCAGATTAAAAAAAAAAAGCTCCCCACAAATGAAGGGTCCATATTCCATTGGGCCTTGTAGCTAGAGATTGT
Source organism: Rehmannia glutinosa (assembly GCA_016081115.2). NCBI lineage: Eukaryota > Viridiplantae > Streptophyta > Magnoliopsida > Lamiales > Orobanchaceae > Rehmannia > Rehmannia glutinosa. The sequence goes on from JABTTQ020002079.1 coordinate 551,975, forward strand.
CGAAACGGGCCGGGCGGGCCGGCCCGCGGCCGCCAAAACCCGCCACTTGGCGGGGCGGGGAGGGCTGGCCGAGAAAACCTCAGGCGGGGCGGGCCCGTTTTGACAGCTCTACTTGTAGCCCTTGTTAGTTGCTAACAATGGGAGTGTTTGCAAAAACTCGTTTTTTTTAGAAGAAGTGATTTATTATAAGCAGTAAGTAGAAGTAGTTGAGAATCGAAGTTTGTAGTATTTGAAAATAGAATTAAAAGTTGAGAATGAGAAGTTGAGAGTATTTGGTGAAAAAGTAGTAAAAGTACTTATTTATTTGTAAAATTCAAACTAGAAATGAAGCAAAATCTAAAGCACTCTCTCCTCGCTTTTAGATTCTGATTAAATGAACCATAATTAGAAGCAGAAATTGATATATGCAAACACTAAAAACTGCTTTTTTAAGCAAGAAACTGAAAAGCACTTTTTTTAGTGTTTGCAAACACTCCCAATATATCACATTAAATTTTCATTAAAAGCCTTAAATTAAATTTTCTCAAATGAAAGAAGCAAATAATTAAAAAAAATGGGGTCCAAATTTTAAAGTTCGACTCAGGCCAAAAATTGGTAGGATCGACCCTGCCTGTAGAGATGGTAAAATAAAGCCCGGCCCGCTGGTCGACCCAGCAAGCCCGAGGTTAGGATCGAGTTGGGCCGTGTTTTTTAGACCCTAACCGTTGGCAGACGGGTTGGACCAGCCCGAATTTTTTTGGCCCGACCCGACCCTAATTTTTACAAAAGCCCAACTTGCTAGCTGTACCTGCCTGCATGATTATTGTATGGCATCACAACACAATTCGCAGAGTTTATGCTTGAACGTCAATGTAAAAAATAGTTGGTTTTCAAGACATAAAGACAATTAACAAATATAACAATTAAATACTTATCTTACTGGAAAATGCAAAATTCATAATCCTTTTTCCTTTTCTTTTCTTTTTTTTTTTATAGTGATGATTGTGCATTTGCAATATGATAAATATGGCTGACTGTAATTATTATTTTCCTTTTTCGTGTTCCAAGCAATATTTTAAATACGCCCACCATGGACGACTCCGAAAGGAAAACCAGAGAGTGACAAACAAACTTAATCTGAATAAAAAATGTTAAATAATTTGTTCATATGTTATCCTATTTAAGCAATGATATTGCCTCAAATTTGTCATAAAAATTTAAAAATTTAAATGTGACATCATATCCATATTCCTCTTGGCAATCTCCGACATGACGCGAAAACACGGTCCGAACTTAACACGATATAAGCGGGTTAGGATCAACACATTTATTATTCGTGTCAGACCCAATTAGCCGAATAATAAATGGGTCAATTTTGGTTGACCCGAAATAACCCGTTTAACATCCGTTTGAAGAAGGAATTTATAATAAATTCTACTTTAGTATTTGGTAAGTTAATTAATTGTCTTTTCATTGATAATTGCATCATAAGTGTGTGTAATTTCTTGAGGACCTAATTACGTTTTTTATTTAAATGTTAACATATTGTAGGAGTGCAACTTATTAGGAGTTTGTCAATATTCCTTGGAGGTCTAATCTGATAAGTCTTACATCAAGCCAAATTATAGTTTGCATACTTTGATTGTAATTCATTATGTTTTTAACATTCTACATTTTATCATAATAAAAAGATGGTTTATTCTGAGTTAAAAAATATACAGATCATTCCCGGTCATGTTCGGGTTACCAATATATTAAACAGATCGTGTTCGGGTTGACCTATATGACCCGAATAATTAACTAGATCGTGTTAGGGTTGGCCAATTTGTGTAATTATCGTGTCTCAACAGTGCGACCCATGAACATGACTCGAATTGCTACCCAGCTCTTTTGCGAGCCAAAAATAGAGCACAAAAAGTGTAAAAATTGAGCACAAAAAGAGTTTGAGTTACTTTGACTTACCGAAAGTGAATCAGATGACCAGCCGTAACAAAAGTATCCAAAAAAGTAGTTAGTTGTGATTGCCAACTACAAATAAAGGTTGAATGATGATTATAGGGCAATTGATTTTTGTCATGGTCCTTGCTGTCTCAAGGGATTCTGGCAATGGACTTAGAAAAAGTTTAAAGTTAGACGTTTAAGTAATATTTCATGTGGGAAGCATGTTTCTCACCTATAACATAACAACGATATGAAAACCGGGATATTCTTGGCTCAAGTTCTGATGATATATAGATTAATTATATATAGGATATATATTAAGTCTGGGATGAGATCTCGTATAACAACCTCTTACTGTAAGGCAGTGTGGATTGATCTCATCTATTCATACCTTTTATTCAATGGTTTAGATTCCTATTAAAATTACAAGATAAATCAATTATTTAATAGGTGAAAAGGGCATAATAGTAACTAGCAAAATGGTGTAACAACCTCTGCCATAACCACGCCCCTACAATCAATGATTGATTAATATCACGTTTCCATAACTGAATTGTGCACCATTTAATAATTGAACTATGCACCATTTAATAACTGAACTGTACATCATTTTTATATCTAACAATGCATCATTGTATAACTAATTGTACATCATGTAAAGGAACTATAAAGACAAAATGGCGTAACCATCTTCCCATAATGACGCCCTACAATCATGGATGTGATAAAGATCACGTTTTCATAACTGAACTGTACACCATTTTAATAGCTAAACTGTGCACCATTTAATAACCAAACTGTGCACCATTGTATATCTAACATTGTATCATTTTATAACTAATTGTACATATCTAAAAACTATAAAAACTAAAATGGTGCAACCACCTTCCTATAATGACGCCCTACAATCATGGATATGATAAAGATCGCGTTTCCATAACTGAATTGTGCAACATTTTAATAGTTGAACTGTGCACCATTTTATATATAACAGTGCATCATTGTATAACTAATTGTACATCATTTAAAAAAACTATAAAGACAAAATGGTGCATAATTATTGTGTATGTGATGTATAACTAGACGAAAACGATGCATAAATAGTTTAATTGAACATTGAATCATTTCAAAAAGTTACAGTCAAAGTTCATTGTTTTAAAATGGTTCATAATTATTGTGTATGTGATGTATAATTAGACGAAGACGATGCATAAATCGTTTACATTAAACATTGAGTCATTTTCAAAAAGTTACAGTCGAAAGTTCGTTGTGTTAAAATGGTGCATAATTATTGTATATGTGTTATATAAACTTAGATGAAAACAATGCGTAATTAGTTTACATTGAACATTGAGTTTGAAAGTTTTTGAGGTTCCAAAATATTCGTTTCAGTAAATGTCAGAGAAAGTGTTAAACCAGATGTTGTAACACTTTACGGAACAAGCAGCGAAAAACAAACACACAAAGTAAAATTTATCTACAAAGATAAAATAAACTTGTAGAAGTGTCAATTATGATGAAATCACTAGTTGAAATTATTTGTAGTACAACTCGATCATGAATGATTCAACTAGTCTAGGAAAAACAAACTCCAACTGAGTAGATCTATTCTAAGTAAATCACTTCGCCCAAAATACTCTCAGAATATTCTATGAACTCTAATGAAATAGTGTATTGACAAAAATAACTCACCAAGACATGAAACTAGACAAAATGTTATTCTCAATGTTGCAGACACTTCGAACAACACTCTGACTGCGTAACATGACTGCACTTTGAATCTTGTTTCTTTTTTCTCTCGATTGTATCTATCTCTTATTGCTCTGTAAATTCGTGGTTCAAGGTGTGAGAAAACTGATGGCCGATCCTCTCTTTATTTAGGGCTTGAGTCCTTGATGTCCTTGATGTCAAAGATATCCAAGACTCCTACACGCATAGGGAAACAAGGAAAACACAAATATAGAAGGAGTGGGCTTCTATAAGTTAGGAAAATAAGATGATATATATAAAGACTCCTAATACATCTACAAATTCGAATCCTATTGTGAGTAGGAATCCAAAATAAATCTTTCTCATATTCATTAAAACTCTAAGTTTGGAAATAAGTCTAGAAAGGCAAACTTTAAAATATATTTATTTAAAAACAGAAAATAGTGGGAATTAAAATTCCTAACAATCTCACCTTTTTTGCCTTTCTGGACAAAACCAATCCAGTTAAAACAAGAGTATGAATCACAGTAAAAACTTCCCCTAAATTAAAAATCCCCTATTTTCAAGTGTGAAACACAATGTCGAATCTAATGTTAAAACATTTTTCGCACCACCGCAAGTTAGTAGCGAGAAAAAAATAAAGAGAAAAAACATGTGCAAGTTCGAGTAAATACCCAACCTAACTCCGAAAAAACCATCAGTACTAAAATATCAGTTTAGAACACTATCATAACAAAGCGAAAAAAAACCATCCAAGTACAAATTTTAATCATTAATCATCTCCCCCTCAGTATTAGCACGAACATCTTCATGAGCACTACTTGTGCTTGCACCCAGATCACCAATAGCTGTATTAGCTCCCCCTGCATGTGTGCTTGGAATCACATTCTCAACCAGAACACTCGGACTTTCTTCTCGCCCTTTTTTGTCCAGAAAGCTTGGAGAGAAGGTCTTGAAATTGAGCTTTGTAAGCCACATAATATCCCAACTGCTTCTGAGCATTTAGAATTATTGATTGAGTAGTAGAAATAGTTTGCTGAGCAAAAATGATCTGTTGATCAGCAAATGTGATTTGACCCTGCACAAAATCAAGAGATAGAGGAATAGAGCCTACAGAAGAAAGGTTAGCAGCAGTGTCAACAGAAATATTGGGAACATTTGGCATGACATCTAGAAGAACATCTGGGTGGACATCTGCCGGAGCTGCTGGTTCATCATCCGAAAAGTACATGGGTAGCTCAACTTCCCGTTTCTTTTTATCCACAAGCTTGTGAGACACAAATATCATCTCAGGGAGAAGAGTGAAGGATTCATTTGGCAATTTATCAAACCCTTGAGAGCAGAGGATCAGATAAATGGTACTAGGAAACGACAAAGCACCAGAAACATAAGAGGACTCCACATGCCTCAAAACTTGATCATACACCAGTTGGCCAAAATTCAAAGGTAGCCCTTTCCCAATCAAATAAATCACCCTAGCATGTTCCCTTGTAACACTAGATGTATGAGATGAAGGAACCCAGTTGGATATGGAAATTTTGAACAAGACTCCATAAAAGGAAGTAAGAGCGGAAGAAGAAACCTTGTTAGGATGTGCAGGCCATAGTGTCATTATATTCCCAGTCAAAACTTTCAAAACTAAATTAAAATCCCTTATCTGACGATCTTCCTCACAATCAGGGTACCAAAAAATTCATTAATCACTGAAGGACTGAAATCATAAAGTTTATTCCGAACAAACACCTTCCCAAATTTCGCAGATTGCTTGTTTCCAACATCATAAGTCAAATTAGCATAAAACTCATGAACAACCTCTTCAATATATGGTACAACAGTATCAATGGTTCTAACAAGAGACCTTCGAATAAAAAATTTGTTCAAATTGTACCTTTCAAAGGAAGTGTGATTGCGGACTTTTTCATCAATAAACTTGCGACCCTTAATCAATTGATATCGATCGGCAGCATCTATGGTGTAGAAAAATTCAGAGTAAACATCGGAGAGATCATACTCTGAGTCAGATGTGGGTTCTGGTATTCCAACATTTTCTTCAACATTTTCTGAATCACTTTCGGAGTAATCTGTATCATTGTCTGGTTGGTTTGTCTCCACGGGTTCATCAATATGGGTTTTCTTAGATGTAGCCACACTGGCTTCCACAGCCAGATGAGTCATAATATCCATTAGGACCTGGGCCAATGGAACATCATCACCAAATGGGGAATTTTCTCTTTCAGGCTCAACTGAAACCTGTTCCTGTTTGTCAGCGGGCTCATCTTCTTCGGATAACACAACATTGTGATGTGGTTGTGTTCGTCTGTGGGACACAACAAACTGAGAGTAATCTTCTCCATCGGAATCATTGGAAAGATGCACCGGAGAAGAAGGCATTTCAAAATCGGCTCCCCCTGTCTGTGATCCTTCACCCTTATCGGAACTTTTCTTTTTTGCAACCTCTTCGGTAGGTGAAGTTTCCTCAAAAACACTGGGTGAATAACCCCTTTAATGTTTGAAATTCACGGACAACCAATCGAACCGTGAATTTCTTGAATAATGGTGAAATCAGGAGTGTCTTCAACATCTATTGCATTCCATTCTTCCCCTGGTGTGATTGCATGAACAGGAGATGGAGGTTTTTCATAGATTACCAAAGCAAGGTTCCCCTGTTCTTGGTCAAATGACGGAATCGGTGTCGTGGCAGATGTAGAAACTCCAGAGGGAATGGATTCCCCAATATTCTGAGCAGCAGGAGGTGTTTTGGGTGAGGAAACATCTGAGGCCGCCATGGAAGGTTTTAGTTTAGAGTTTTCAGACGCCGGAGAGGACGTGGGTTTCTCAGGCGATGAAAGCTTCTTTTCGGGCGATGGAGTCGGAGTGTGGGATTTTGAAGGTGACGGTGTGGGAGTTTTGTTGTGTCCATGGCTACACAAAGAAAGTGAGCACTGCAGAGATGATTAGAAAAAAGAGAGAGAGAGAGATGATTAGAGAGAGAGAGAGAGAGAGAGTGATGGAGTTGCAATGCGTGATTGAAATGATGGAAGCATAGGCATAAATAGAGTAGCAAGTAATGAGAGTTCCAATCACATCAAAACACAATCCCCTAGAAACTAGGAAATAAAAACGAAAAAGAAGGGATAAATTTAAATTTAAAAATTCAAATTAAACCTCAGATTTTGGAAAACTCAAATAATTAAGGACATTAGAATTCTACAAACTTGTAACAACTTAACCAAAGATATAGATAACTCTTGCAAGATTTCAATCAATCACCCAAATCTCCATAATGCACACAACTCCACTTTCCATAGGATACCAAGAAATCCAAGATTTTAGAGAGAAAACTAAATATCACATATCTTCTATTATTACCAAAAATCACCAAACATGCAACCTAAAAAAAGTGCCTATACGAAATAATAAAAACGCACACAAAGTGTAAATGGATCATGTCATGATCGTTGTTGTTCTAAATGTTGCAACATTTTGAAGGACACATATACTCTGAGATCCAATGAATTGTCATCCGAGTACCCAACATAAGGGTTTTTGAGTTTTTCATAAGAGAAACATGACATGCATTTGCTTGGTTGGGTAGCTTTCACACTAGTCCAAAGGTAGCTCTTTTTCACTTTGATCATGCATCTTTAAACACTTTTAAACAAATGTGAAAATTGGTCACAAAGAATAGCTTTCACACAGAGGGTAGGTAGTTGTTTCCCTCAAAGGCCTCTAGCCATGATCTGCATTTGTTTTACCATCAACTGGGAAAATAACAAGAATAAAATTCGCATTTGGAAAGATCAACTCACATCAGCTTTGCAAGTGAAGTCCAGTAGTCACTAGTTCGAAACCACAATAGATTGTTCCAGACATCCAAATATTTTCCTATAATGCAGGATATCTAAAACAGAAAAGAGAATAAAAGGAGGAGAGAGAATATGCAGTGTGTGCAGATGTTACAGCGGGTGATATGTGCAATGTTGTAACATTTCGTGGAACATTTTAGAGAACACACAGACCAAGAGATTTTCGCAGATTTGAAAACCTCTCAAAATCTAACGCTTTGGTGAAAATGTCTGCCAACTGATTTTCAGTACTAATATACTCAATGCGAACAATATTTTTCTCAACCAAATATCGAATAAAATGGTGTCTAATGTCAATGTGTTTAATGCGAGAATGTTGAACAATGTTTTTTGATATATCAATTGCACTAGATTTATCACAATAAATGGTTAAAATATCACTGCGTAGACCATAATCCTCTATCATTTGGTTAATCCATAGCATTTGAGAACAACAACTTCCAAGTGCCATATATTCAGATTACACAGTTGAAAGAGACACACAGTTTTGCTTACGACTGTACCAAGATACTAAATTATATCCAAGATAAAAGAAACCACCAGTGGTGCTCTTTCTATCATCAACATCACATGCCCAGTCAGAATCACTAAATCCAACAAGATTAGTGTTTGTATCTTTAGTGTACCAAATCCCTAAATCAGTGGTGCCACCAACATAACGAATAATTATTTTTAAAGCTTTTAGGTGGGTAATTTTGGGATTGGCTTGATATCTACCACATAAACACACACTATACATAATATCAGGACGACTGGCAGTTAAATATAGCAAACTTCCTATCATGCTTCTATATAAGGTGTGATCGACACTTTCAGCAACATCTTCACGACTCAATTTTTGACTCGATCCCATAGGAGTTTTTAAGTGAGATGCACTATCTAAGTTGAATTCTTTACTAAGTTTTTAGCATACTTACTTTGAGAGACAAAAATCTCATCACCAGACTGATTGATTTGTAAACCCAAGAAGAAACTCAATTCACCAACCATGCTCATTTCGCAAGTAGAAGACATGCATTCAATAAATTCATTTAACAACTTTTGGGTTGAATACCTTTGAATGAAAAGGGTTTTATCCACTTCATCTATTTTAAAACCAATTTGAAGAAGATATTCAGTTAACCTCCCGTACCAAGCTCTGGGAGCTTGTTTTAGACCATAGAGAGCCTTTTTAAGCTTATACACATGGTTAGGCTTAGAAGGGTCCTCAAATCCTTTAGGTTGTTCAACAAAAGCTTTTTCGTTTAAAATCCCATTTAAAAAAGCACTTTTGACATCCATTTGGTGAAGGGTGATTCCCAAGTGACAGGCTATCGCAAGTAATAATCGAATAGACTCAATATGGGCTACAGGAGCAAAGGTTTCATAAAAGTCCACCCTTTCAACCTGTGTATACCCTTGAGCAACTAGACGTGCCTTATTACGCACAATTTTGCCTAGCTCATCAGTTTTGTTCTTAAAAATCCATTTTGTGCCAATCACATTCACATCCTTAGGTATGGGAACTAAATACCACACATCATTTTTAACAAATTGATTAAGTTCCTCTTGCATAGCATTTATCTAGAATTCATCTTTCAAAGCTTCAGAGACATTCTTCAGTTCAATGTTAGAAATAAAATAGCAAGTTCTTACCGTAGTACAGATAGGAGATAAATATGCATATCTTACCATATCACGATAATTTACCTTTTCTTTCCTTCTAGTCTGAATTCCTTCAGAAACTTCACCTATTACCTGAGTAGTAGGATGATTTTTCTGAATTTTGCTTGGTATGTCCTTGCTTTGATCAGTTACGTGGTCATCTAATACATGATTAAGTTCAGCATCATGTTCAGAACGCTGGGAGTCGGTTTCTGAGTCAGTCGCCAAAGGTGTCTCAGCAGGTGTTGTGCCCGATGTTCCTTCATCTATTGGAACACCGGGAGTAGCATTTGTTGTGACGTCCTATTCAGGCACAACTTTAATTGTTTAATTTAACTCGATAAGATCAGATACATCATCTTTAGTTTTTATCACTTTCCATAATAGTCCTTGTTCAGAGATTAAATATTCTGTATCCATGACTATTAACAGAGTACCCGAGAAACATACTTTTATCACTTTTAGAATCAAACTTGGCAAGTTGATCTCTATCATTTAGCACATAGCACACACATCCAAAACTATGAAAATACTTAAGGTTGGGTTTTTTGCCTAAAAGGATCTCATATGGAGTCATAGTACTACCTAACCTCAAGTATACTCGATTAGTAATGTGACATGCAGTATTTAGGGCTTTAGCCCAAAAAAGTTTAGTCAAATTTTTGGAACTTAGCATGACTCGTGCCATTTCTTGCAGTATTCGAGTCTTTCTTTCCGCCAACCCATTTTGTTGTGGGGTTTTGGGTGCAGATAATTCATGTGAAATACCCTTTCTATCACAAAAAGCTGAAAAATATGAGTTCGCAAATTCCTTACCATGATCTGTTCTAATCCTAGTAATAGTGGTGTTGTATAGATTACATGTCCTTTTATGCAAGTTTCGAAAAGATTAAAAAACATCAGATTTTTCACGTAAGAAATTAATCCAAGTGTAACGGGAAAAATCATCTATGCATACAAAGGAGTACTTCTTACTACCAGCACTCTCGGCCTCAATAGGACCTATAAGATCCATGTGAAGTAGTTCAAAACACCGTGTTGTGTGAAAGTGTTGTGACATTTGGTGCAACACCCTAGTTTGTTTGCCCTTTTGACACGAACCACATACTGAAGTATTTTTCGTATTCAATTTAGGCATACCTCTCACAGCATCATACTTAACCATTTTATCAATCATACGAAAGTTAGCATGACCTAAATTTTGATGCCACAACTTAGTTTCATTTAAATTCACACTATGATATGCATGTATACCACGAAATTGATAACAATTATCTACATACCTCAATCATGTCAAAACACAAGTGTTAGTGTTATCATAAACTTTGCAGTATTCTTTATCAAACCTCACATGCATATTTTCATCACATAGATGGCTTATACTGAGAAGGTTTGTTGTAAGCCCTTCGACGTGAAGAATGTTTCGAAGCTTAGGCAAGCCATTCACATTCAAAGTACCCTTACCAATAATTAATCCACGACCACCTCCACCATATTTTACCATACATCCTTCAAATTGTTCATAGTTAGTCAAATTCTCAAGAGTACCTGTCATGTGTCGTGAACACCCACTATCAAAGTACCAAGATCCTGCAGTGTTAGATCTTAAAGCGGTATAAACAACATTACAAGTTAATTCAGTTTTGTAAACCCAGACAGATTTTTGAAATCGTTAGGTGTTATTGGAGGTGTTACTGGAAGTGTTAGCAGAGCCGTGAGACATTGTTGGTGACACTGACCCAGAAGACTATTTTAAATCAGATTTTAACTTGTAACTGTAAGGCCTAATGTGTCGAGGTTTGTAGCAATAGTGACAAACGTAATGCCTCCGTTTACGACCCTTTTTATTCAAAGATTTAGATTTTTCAACTGATGAAGTTGAGGGTTCAAAAATTCCTTTTCCTTTGACAAAAACAGGGGTTTTATACCCCAAACCGGTCTTACTATCACTTCCAAGAGACAGAATTTCATCCAGCTTGGCCTTACCAGTATTCAACCTTTTTAATGTTTCAAGAGATTTGTCGAGTTCAGATTTTACCTTTTTCAGTTCTTCATCTCTCCTAGTCAAAAGTACTTCCAAAAGATTTGAAGTTTTCTTAAGTTCTTCATTCTCCTTAGTGAGCCTTTCGTTCTCCTTTGATAGATTTCCAACATGTTGAATATGTTTGCTCCATTCATGATAGAGCTCCTGGTAGGCTTCAACAATATTTTCTTCTTCACCATCGGAGTCTTCAGCACCCTGATTATTTGTTTCAACTACAGAGGTAGATGTTAAGCAAAAATTATCAGAAGTGTCGGATAAAGTGTACCTAGTAGGTGTTGGAACATTTCGTGCGACACCACGCGAGACACCTAAAGGATTGATCTGCAGAGCCCTTGTTTTCTCAATAACTGCCATAAACACAGGGTTTTCATCCTCCTGGCCTGTGTTTTCTTCTTCGGAATCATCATCACTTAAGGTAAAAGACAAATTCATACCTCTTTTTCTCAAGGTGTTAGCACATTCATTAGCATAATGATCAAAACCTGAACAAGCTTTACATTTTACCTTTTCAATATCAAATTGATTTTCGGTTCTATCTTGATTTTTATCAGATGTATTTCTTTGAGGATATTTAGGAGTATTAATTTTAAAAGGCCTTTTGGCTTTTGAAGGGAATTGATTTTTGCTTTTGTTTTTCATGATTCTACTAAAATTTTTAGCAAATAAAGCCATTGATTCTTCTCCTAATTCAGATTCCTCAATTTCTTTAGTCAACTAAGCTAATTCATTAGGTTCATCCGGTAATACCTGTAAAGCGACGCCTTTACCTTGTGGTCTCCTTTTGTTGACGAAGTTTAGTTCCCAAGTCTTGAGAATCCCAGCCAACTCATCTAACCGTAATGGTGTGATATTTGATAGCTCTTCCACAATGGCAATTTTGACGTCGAATCTTTCAGGCAAGGATAACATCATCTTACTAACCAGTATTGAGTTCGAAATAGGTTCACCAAGAGACTGAGACTCATTAGCAATATCGCATAGTCTTCCATGATACGAAGTGATGTCTTCGTCCTCCTCCATCTTCAAGTTCTCAAACCTGATGTTCAGATGTCTCAAGTTAGAAAGTTGAACACTTGCAGATCCTTCACAATGTTTTTGTAAAGCCTCCCACACATCTTTAGCTGCAGCATAGTTGCAAATAATTTTGAAGTTATTAAAATCTACTACACCAAAGATCGCATTGAGAGCTTTTGAATTGTAGTTCGCCCGTTGGATATCATCATTAGACCAGTTGATCTCATCCTGATTTATGAAGTCCCCATCTTTATCTTGAATTTTTGGAGGAGTCCATCTAGTCAGAACCGCACGCCAAGCTTTCTCATCAATTGATTTGATAAAGGCATGCATCTTTATCTTCCAAATAGAGTAGTTCGTCCCATCTAGCATTGGAGGATGGAACATAGCAGCCATCTGATTTTCCATTCCGTAGTTCGAACGTAGGATCAACATTTAGCGAAATCAAGTGGCGGCTCTAATACTAGTTGAAAGTTTTTGAGGTCCCAAAACGTTCGTTTCAGTAAATATCAGAGAAAGTGTTAAACCAAATGTTGTAACACTTTACGGAACAAGCAACGGAAAAAGAACACACGAAGTAAAATTTATCTACAAGTTAAGAATAACTTCTAGAAGTGTCAATTATGACGAAATCACTAATTGAAATTATCTGTAGTGCAACTCGATCATGAATGATTCAAAAAGTCTAGAAAAAACAAACTCCAACTGAGTAGATCTATTCTAAGTAAATCACTTCGCCCAAAATACTCTCAGAATATTATATGAACTCTAATGAAACAGTGTATGGACGAAAATAACTCAACAAGACTTGAAATTGGACAAAGTGTTATTTTCAATATTGCAGACACTTCGAACAACACTCTGACTGCGTAGCATGACTGCACTCTGAATCTTGTTGCTTTTCTCTCTCGGTTGTATCTCTCTCTTATTGCTCTGTAAATTCGGGGTTCAAGGTGTGAGAAAAGCGATGGTCGATGCTCTCTTTATATAGGGCTTGAGTCCTTGATGTCCAAGATGTCCAAGACTCCTACATGCATAGGAAACAAGGAAAACACAAATATAGAAGGAGTAGGATTCTATAAGTTAGGAAATAAGATGATATATATAAAGACTCCAAATAAATCTAGAAATTCGAATCCTATTGTGAGTAGGAATCCAAAATAAATCTTTCCCATATTCATTTAAACTCTAAGTTTGGAACTAAGTCTAGAAAGGCAAAATTTAAAATATATTTACTTAAAAACCAAAAATAGTGGGAATTAAAATTCCTAACAGAGTCATTTTCAAAACGTTACAGTCAAAGTCCGTTGTTTTAAGAATGGTGCATCCATAATTATTATATATATGTTGTATAATTAGACGAAAACGATGCACAAATAGCTTACATCGAAGTTGTATCACGATTTTGTGAAAAACAAAAGGAGGAAAATTGAAAGATGAAATTTTTTCAGACGAGAACAATGGGGGGGAATAAGTGAAATATTTCAAAGTGGAAGAGAGAACTAAAAGGAGGAATCAAATCATAAATCATATCCCTTGAAAACCGATTGACTTTGAACAGTTACCAAAAAAACTGAAAAACTGATTATTCTAAAAGAAACATTTGCCCTTAAATGAGCGAAAACTAAAAAATAAAAAATAAATACCAAAAAAATGGACCATAGAATTAGAGGAATTAATGGATGGGATTAGTCCACACTGCCTTACAATAAGCCCCCTGCCACATTTGATCATATACCTATTTAAACTGTAGGGACGAATCTCAGTCTATGGTAATTAAGATTTAATGGTTAATATTTTATCCTTAAATTTAGGTAGTAGGAGACTAATTTATGATATATTTGTCCTTCTAAGTGTGCATTAATGGACCTCTAAATGTACAACAACGAACTTTTAACTGTGCAGTAAAATTATTGTAGGTTAGCTTGATTAAAGAAAATAATTTTATAATTATTGATGGAGAACAGACATGAAATGTAACATTGTTGCCCTTCTAAGTGTGCATCAAAGAAATTTTAGATGCGCGTTAACAGACGTCTAAATGTATAGCAATATTTTTTGTTCATAAATTTGATTTTTAAAATAAATTCAATTTGAATGCTTAAATGCAGAATTTTGTAGGGTAATGGTATGTGTTTTGTTCCTAGGTTTCAACGAATAATATGGTATAATTTATTTTGAAAAAACTTGTGTTCTGGAAAATATAGAGAAATTTTAATTGAAGTGAGATTTTAATTGCGGAGAGAGAGTCAGATAAAAAAAATTTCAAAAGAAATATAATTTTATTAATTAATTCAGACTACCAATACAGCGATAAAAGACAGAAACAAATCTGTTAAAAACCATATAAGATAAAACTTTGAAAAGATTGAGAGCATCTAGGTTAATAACAAAAATCGGCTTAAAGCCTACAATTTTAAAAAATCTAATCGAAAACGTGTTGCCTGAATCGCACGCACAAGAAAAACACCGCACCAAGATGGCAACAAACCAAATGTTGCACCAGACGGCGAAATCACAAACAATAAAAGAAATAAACAACCCAGGTCTACGTGGAAAAACCACTTATTTAGAAAAAAAAGGAGATTGATCCATATTTAGAGATTTATTGATGCACATTTAGAATGATATAGATGTATATATTCCTACAACGAATTTACATCAATCAGATCTAATTTATTGGATGGTTGTTCCTATATTTTCACGTTAATAAAGGTTCCCATTGGATATACTCCTTATATATATAGATATAGGGCCTCGTGAGACATTCCCTTACCATGAGACCATAAGAACTAATCACAATCGCTCACATTAAATAATTGATGGCTGAGATTAGAATGAATAAAATTAGATTAAATATTTAATTTAATCAAAAAAGGGTAACACTATAAAATCACAATAAAGGTAACATCCTTACAATTAAATACGGGTAGATAAAAATGGAAATAAAGTCAAAAAATATCAATCACGTTCCACACATATATCAATCCCATGAAAATCGTCATCAATCCCTCAATCAAACATCTCTCTCTTTCATAGTTCCACAATTAATGCAGAACATAATTATTATGACTTTAATGCATATTTAGAATAAATATATTGCATAGATAGTTATCAGACACTACATAGTTAGTTGTTGCTTAATGCATACATGGTTATAAGATATTGCACAATCATATTTTGTTTGGTGCATAGATAGTAATACGATAATATTAAATTAATTGTTATTTGATGCATATAGTTATGAGGCAATACATAGTTGTTGTTTGATGCATATATAATTATGAGACAATTCATAGTTAGTTATTGTTTGATGCATAATTATTTGTTGTTTGATGCAATGCATAGTTAGTTATTGAATGATGCTCGATATAATACAAACTTGGTTTGAATAAATTGCATATTTAGAACACATATATTGGTAATATCGTGAAAACTTACTGCATAATTATGTTCATTTTATTGCATACATAAAGGGAACATATTGCATATTTAGAATCAATATGATATATAAGTAAAATAAATTTAATAGCGGGAGTTTTATATCAGATATCCAAACCCTTAAATCACGGAAGTGAACAGTCACATTTGTAAAAAAAGAACCTGCTAAAGAATGAAAGTTCTAAAATACCCTTAATGAAGGAAAATAAATAATTAAATAATTAAAAATTCGAAATAATCTCATCCATTGATTTTGACAAATAAGTGGTTAAGATTGATCCACACTTTGTCTTAAACAGAGACCCCGCCTCATTTGATCAAATCATATATATATATATATATATATATAGAGAGAGAGAGAGATTGGTTCAAATGAGACCAACCTCTTGGTTAGTCCAGTAAGACCGCATATAGACCATTGATTTAATTTTTTAATGGTGAGATCTATTTAGTTATTTTTGGGGTATTAAGGGTATGATTGTATTTTCACCATTTTACGATTTTTTTAGAGATAAAGTTAATTGCTAATTAATAGGAAAATAAGATCTTTCCTTTATGGATTTCCCATTTTTAGGGAAATGGCCATATCTTTTCGATTGTGTCTTTTCAAAACCGATCTTTTGGCTTCCCTCCACTCTACGGTTTTTGACAAGAAAAAAACACTATCTTTTTTTTTTTCCTTCCCAAAATAATTTCTCTCTTTTTCACGTCTTGCAGAACCCAAAGCCCAAACCCTAACCTCTCTCTTTCTTCCTTCCCCTTTCTTCGAGCATCGCGCGCCCAACCCCAAAATTTTTCTCCCCAAATAATCCCTCACTTCCGGTCGAGTAGCGCTCAAAACAAATTCTTTGGAAGGCGGTTGTGTTTGCGAAGAAGAACGGAGAAGTGCCATTTGTAGCGCTAGTTCCTCTGCGTGTGCACGGTGAGTATCATTCTCTTTATTTGGCCCAAATCCAGTCAAATTTAAGTCTTCACATTTGAGCGTCGGGTAAAGTTATTTCTTTTTAGTTTTATGCTAATTTTTGTTGTTTTTTTAACGATTTTTACGGATTCATGGGTAATCTCTCCGTTTACGTTTCAAGAAGTATCTTGTAGAATTTTTATTTTTTTATTTTTAACTTAAACATGTCTATTTATTTTCGTCTTGGTTTTGTCTTCCTTTTTGTTTTGTGTAATTTTTGTTCGGGGTTTGGTGGAAATTGCTTTCTTTTTTATATATTTCGAGTTTTTGTTGGTTTGGTGGGGGGTGGGGTGAGGGGAGTTTGATTTACAGAAGGTCTCGTGTTAAGAAATCTAAGCATAGTCGATTCATTTTTTAGTTTATAACAAGTATGCATATTTTTTTATTAAGTATACCAATATAGGTTGTTAATTATACAACATTAAGTAGTATATAAGCGGACTTTTGTATTCACCTTTTCATACATGAATTAAGTGTTTTTGTATGTCGTGGGGTTGTGGTGTATTCTTGCTATTCTTACATGTAATGCTAAGTAAACGAGATTAAGTAGAATCATTAAACTAGTGTATCCCAAGCAAGAAACACATAACAATTATCATGATTTTTTAATAAGTATCGATATGTTGTGTTAAATATACAACATTAAATTTAATGTAAACAGACTTTTTGTAGGCATACTTGTGTACTAAGTATACAAGTCTGTCATGTTAAATATACAACATTTGTGGGAATATAAACAAATGAGCTTTAAAATCTTGATACGGGGTTCTTTTTATGCGGTGTTTGTGGCTAGTAAAATATCAAGTGAAGAGCGAGGAAATAGAGGTCAATAGTGGGCGAGCATAGTTAGGAGAGAGCAGCCCAAAAAGAGGCGAAGGATTGACGAGTTCATATCCCGACACGCAAGTTAGGGGAAACCGAAGGTTTTGGTTGATGCTCTTGCTTCTATGAAACCTGCACAAAAAGAATGCGAGACGTGAGATGGGTTTTGGGAGTCATTTTCCATGAAATTTGAGGATTTCAATAATAAGCTCACGTCTTGGTTAGTTGAAAATTTCAATCCTCTAAGTAGTGAACTTGTATTTGTGATGGTAGGCGTGTTCACATTGAGAGTGAAGATGTGGGTAGGCTATTGGGATTCCCTAACGGGGATGTGGCTATTGAAAGGAAGAAAAAATCGGGGAGATGTGCGTTGTACGATGAGTGGAAAACAATGTTCCCGAATTTCCAGAGAGTGACTGCGGGTGATTTGGCTGTGAGGATGATGGAGTGCGAGGCGGGGGACTGGTTCAGAAGGCATTTCGTGACGCTTGTTGACAGCGTTCTTATTGGAAATCTACAGTGTGGGTACATCAACCCACTTATCCTGGATTGCCTTGACGATGTGTCAATAATCAGGGACTTTAATTGGTGGGATTATACATTGAACACCCCGATATCTAAAAAGAGTTAGGTGGGATGGGACGAACAAGATTGAGTTCAACGGCCAGTCTTTGTTGCTAACGGTAATTTGCCATTTATTTTCTTTTCAGTTCTTTAGTTTAATGTGGTGTCACTTATTCAATGGTTCGTATATGTAGGTGTTTTATTTGGATAGAGTGTGTGTGCTTGGGAGGGATGTGCCGAGGACTCTCACAGGCTATGGCTTCATGGACCATGAATAAGTTCAAGGAAAGAGTTTGTAAAGAGTTCAAACATGGTGGATTTGGGGCGGGGACCATATTTGGGAGGGCCTACATTTCAACCTCGAGTTGGAGAGATTGGTGGTGGTCAAGAAACTTGATCGTCTCATCCCGGCCCTTCGTCGGCCGCATTAGGCGGTATACAATGTCATATGTTGTATAGTTAGTTGGTTTTTGTTGTATACATAAGTCACATATATTGTATACTTGATATGATACAAAGTTTCTTTAAAAATAATATATGTTGTATATTTAGTTAGTGTGTGTGTTACACTTAAGATGCATACGTTGGATATTCGGCATATTATATACATGGTTTATATATTTTTGTATAATTACTTGACGTATGTGGTGTCTTAGTTTATTTGTAGTTGTATAAGTAGCTCAACATAAGTGTATACATAATGTAACTTTCTTTGTATAGATAGTTATGTTACAAAAATTAGATTTATGTGTAGCATTTGTTATCATACATAGGTCGATTTGTGTATAATTAGTCTACATATATTGTATACTTAGTTTACCATTATTGTATTTTTGGTCTTATGCATACATAGTTTATATTGTAGTATATGTTGCATACTTAGTTTTGTGGGTAGTTAGTCTACATATATTGTATACTTAGTTTACAAAGGTTGTATGATTGTTCATAAGCATACATAGTTTAGTTTGTAGCACGTGTTGCATAGTTGATTTTATATTGACTTTAAATCTTTTACGTATATTTTATATGATTGTTTTTATGTTGTATTCTCTCGGCAGGATTATATTGGGAATATTAAAGGCAAGGATTGCGTGTCTTGCTTCGGATGTGGTAGAAATTATTTCGTTAATTCGGGATGCACCGATGTGGTGGAGGTCCCCGAATTTTTACGAAAGTGGGGTTGTTGCTCGAGAATCTTATATGCCACAAGTCTGTTCAAGTAGAGGGAACACGGGATGGAGAGGATTTAGTTGGAGCGAGACTCGCAGGCCGAGGCATTTTGGAGCAATCCCAGGCAACATAGCATTGCTTGAGAAGATGGAAGTTGCCATTTGCAAGCGGGATGAGTTTGAGAAATGGAAAGTCGACAGGCCTAGTTTTAGTCTTGGTTTAACCCAAGAACAAAACAATGCTAAATGGGATGCCGTGCTTGGGACATCACGTCGTATCAGATGCGCAGGAAGAGGAGGAAAAGGAAGGCGATGAGGAGGAAAAGGGAAGGCGATGAGGAGGAAAAGGAAGATGATGATGAGGAAAAGGAAGATGATGAGCAGGTAATTTGCATTATTTTTTTTGCATAATTATTTATTTTTTTGCTGGACTTATGTGTTTATATTTTTTTTTATCATCAGGAAGAGGCGGCTCTGATTGTTGACGGTGGGAAGAGTGTGGTGTGCACTGGGAATGAGCGAAGAAGAAAAGTGAGAAGTGAATGTTTATCGCCGAAACGAACCTCGTCAGAAAAAGAAGACTCAGACATTGACGTCCCCGTTTGTTGAGCGACAGGTCGATGTGATGTCTAGGTTGAATGAGCAGCAGAACATGATTGTTAAATGGTTGTTTGAGAACCCGGAAGCTGAAAAGTAATTTAATTTTTTTATGGTCAAGTATACTATAAATTTTAGTGTAATTAATGAATTTTAAATTTATTTTTTATGTATTTCTCTTTTTGCAGAGATGAGGCAATTTTAAATTTGGTCATATGACTATTACAAGGAAGACTTTGTGACTATGCGTCTGGAAGTTACTTGAGTGTCTCACGATCGATGTGTGGACGAAGATTCTTAATGCCAAAGAGTACGTCGGGAGCAAGGGTTCGCCATTTCGATTTTTGCTACGACATATTCTACGGTACTCTTTTTTTCTTTCTATTCAGGCATGTATTCGGAAAATAAATGTAAGTGCATGTTTGGAATGCATACCAGTGCATGCAAATGTATGTTTGTACGATTAGGCGCGAGTTGTATAGTTTCTTATGTTGATTTGTTTATTTAGTTCAAGTAGACATAATCGAGGCATACAAGTTGGTCGATTAATATGTTTATTTTTGATCCAGTGGATTGTATATGTATAATTAGCTCGAGTCTTATTTTATATCTATTGTGAAATGATTATGCATACTTAGTAATATTTAGTGAATTTGTACAATTAGGAAGGTTAACTCATTTAATCTGTTTTTGTGTTACTCCGTAACGTTTTAATGTTTATGTATATTTATGTATGTTGTCATCTTTGTCATTGTTTTGTACATATACATGTATAGTTAGTACTTTAGAGTTGTTTACTTAATTGCGAGACCGTGTATAGTTAGAGTGTCGAGTTGTTTATGTAGTTAGTATACATGTATATTTAGTATTTTTGATGTATATAGTTCTTGTATTGGAGTTGGTTATGTAGTTCGGAGGATGTGTGTAGTTACTATTTTTGATTTGTTTATGTATAATGTGTACTTTGCCAAATGAGTCGCATAATAATCTTTTTTATTGTATACTTAGCATTCCTTTATTGTATATTTAGTGTATTGTTTTTGTACATTTTCATTATTCTTATTTGTTTATATTTTTTTTTATATTTGCATGTAGATGTATTAGTTGTTTCACCGCCCGAGCAGGATAGCGATAATAAAAATTTGGCTCTATTTTCTCAAAGTCAAGATCTTTGAGTTTGGTGATGTTAATCCAACAAAGTTGCGGGCGTTTGATATGGTATTTATTTTATATATTCATTTTTAGATTTACAACATTTATTTTCAAACTTAACTAATATTTTCTTACCTTTTTCCAGTTTTTCTTTCCAATATGCAAGAGCGAACACTGTTTGTTGTTGTGTTTGATATGAAGAGAAAGAGTATGCGATTTTGGATAATTCTTGTTGGTGGAACCAAGTTGGACAAATACGAAGACGTGCCCGCTAAATTGGTGAGTATGAACATGTATTTTTGATATGTATATATTTACGTTGCTTTGATACATCATTTTTCTTCATATGATTTTTTTAATTGTTTGTATCTATCGTGGCAGGTTCGCGCCTTTTCTCAGTACATGACAAGCAAAGGTTGCGTGCAGATGGGTCAAGAGATTGGGCAGCTCACTCCAACCAGAATTTCAATGCCGTGGAGAGATGCACGAAACAAGGTCGATGCGGAATAATTTGCAATGCGGCATATGGAAACGTATATGGGTGGAGGTATGAGGGGCTGGACACCTGGCCTACGTAAGGGCGATGCAAATCTCATGTGTACCTTCCGTTCCAAGTACGTCGGCGCTATTTTCTTAGACGACATGAACGAGTTAAGGGGAAAGAATTTGGCCAAGTGCAAGAAACATTGGACTGGCAAGAAGCCAGTGTAGAAGTTGGTTATATATGTGAATGGTGGAATACTCTAGTTTTTTTTTTTTTTTTTGTTAATATCTGGTAACTAATAGTGGTTGTTTTAAATGGTGTTGGATATTTTTTGTTTTGGAATGACATTGGGTCTGTTATGTTTTGGTTGTTTTAAATGACATTGGATCTGTTTTGTTTTGGAATGTTGGTAATTCAAACTTTGGTACAATTTATTAAGTTGTTTTGCTTATTGTGTTTGTGTCATCTCATTTTTTTATCTTGTATGGTGTTGTTAATACCTAGATGCAGAAACTTTGTATAGATAGTTGTACCGAATTGTATATTTAATATGTTTCATTTGCTTACTTCTGGATTACTTTGTGTTGTATATTTTGTTGTATAAATCGAGTTAATATAATTGCTTGATTAGTTAAGAGGATTTGTATTTTTTTATGTGGTTGAATTGTTTACTGGATGGTATGGGCTATTAACTATTCTAGTTCAGTGGATTTGTATAGTTCAGTGACATGTATAAATAGACATATCGGATTGTATATGTAATGGGTGGTTTTCTGATTTTAGTTCAGATGTATTGTTTTTCAGGTTGTTTTGTACTTGTATAAATAGATACATAGAATTGTATATTTAATGTAGTGCATCGTCTATTTATAGTAGTTGAATTGTATTATATGTTGGATAAGGAGATTATGGTATTTTGTATAAATTTTAATGTACTTATTGCGTATCTGATCTTGATTGTTTACAGTAAAACAATTACATTTGCTTAGCGTTTTTACTTGCATATTTAGATGAATGTTATTGTATATTCAATAAATGTCTAGAGAGAAAAAAATAACTTTAAAGATAAATCAACAAATCACTCAATGTATCCAAAAAAAAAAAAGTTTTCATACGAAATAAAGTGATTAATTGTTTTTTTTTTTTTTGCAAAAAATAGAAACATTGCACTAGGGCGTGTCGTCGCGTTTTGGACACGTTCGGCTGTTATGCGTTCCGATCTCACCACATGTTCCACATTTTCTTTTGAGCTTTGTACTTGCTTTAATGGCTTTCTCTCTTTGGCTCTGAATTCTACTTCTCAAATTCATCATTTGCCTTTGTTTTTGCTTGTTTTGGTGGTAACACGAAATATCAAGGCTGTGAGGTTGACCACAATAGGTCTCGATCGACTTCTTGGTTCCAAAAGATCGTACATGCTGCCCATCCTTTAACAATTTCGCCTTTTCTTGGACACAAGTCATGATAAATTTGATAATTTTTCAACATTCCCTTGTGCTAGACCAATGCAGATGTGGAAGTCGGACCAAAGGTTGTTTAGTGTGATTGCGGCTTCATCGCCCCCCGCAAATTGATAAATCTGGCCAGATCTTGTGTATTGTGTTATTGAGGGAGTCTTCATCCATCGTCGAGCTAAAAATTCCATTGGTATTTCCTGACAGTCCTTTAGTATTACGAAAACATGACAACACGAGTAATCCCGTCTGTTTGAACATTTTACATTGCAGTGAGTTTATCATTGTATCCGTCTTATAATTTACGACATCAAAAGTCGACTTGTTTTGTCTCTAATTTTGTAGGAACACTTGTTTGCATCGTCGATTATCTCTGTAATCGTGCACTCATAGCGGTGATTCAATTTTACGTGCTAACATCGGTAAATACGGTGTGTGTGTACACCTTTTGAACATGCATGCTTCTCAATGGTCGAGTTTTGTCTTGCACCTTTGTGGGAATGATGTTTGGAGATGTGGTCCAATTTGTCTATTGTATGGCGTTGTGACTCTATTGCACTTTCAAAGTGCATGAAAAATTCAACCAAGTTCGAACCAGGATTTGTGTAATTCCCAAACCAGCTATTGGTGCTCTCGTAGTGAGGTAGTTTTGAGCAAACCACTCATTGGCACATCGTAAAATAAGTGGTATCCAACCGTCTAATCTCATACAAATCGTGAACCATGGATGCGATTTTAGACTAAAGTCGATCATAATTTCATTCCATTGACTCTCAAAATCGGTATTGAAATCTTTTGCCATCCCACACGATTGAATTTAGGCGATTTATGAAATTTTTATCCTTGAACAAGGTGTGACCGACTTTTACACCTTTGACCTTTTCCATTATGTGCCACATACACAATCGTGTTTCTTTGTCTTGAATCTTGTTTGTATTGCTTTCTTCATTCTTAGGATCTCCGATGTCTCATTCTTATATAGTATGGCTCGCCAACGGCTTCCAAGAACTTTGTGAAGCGAACTGACCACGTATACGACTCTTCATCTTCCTTTAATATAAGTCCAGTTGCAAATGTCACACATCGGGATGGTTATCGACTCCGGTGAATGGGGCAAAAACCATTTTATACTGCACATTTTTGTTACGTTAAGTTTACGGCATAAATCTATCTTGGTAAATTAGAACATGTATACAACCATAATAAACTAAGTATACAACATCAACGAAAATAGATTTAATCATACATTTATAGTAAAGTAAGTATACAACTTAAACTAAACAAGTATGCAATTCACCAAACTATATATACAAAGAAGACACGGGAGTTTGTAAAAGCGATTCGATGTACTCACTAAATTTAGCATATAGTTCATTGAACTTAGTATGTAGTTTCAATCTATGTAGCATACAAAGACAAATGAACAAATAAACAACAAAACAATTATATGTATACAATTTAGATGTATTAATATACAAGTCCACTCTAGAATTTATTCAATGGAAGCAGATTTGCATAAAATTCTTTAATATAAACAATTCTTAAAACTACATATACAATTGCATAAAATTAAGTATACAATTACACCAAAGAATAAACATGAAGATCCATATAACTTTGTTAGTATTGTATGTAGCATCAAATGAAATCACATCACCAAACGTGTCGTAGTTCCTTTTAGCTTTTTGAGTCCGCCCAAAACAGCGGCGACCTTGTCGATTGTTCATCTTTGTCTACATAAATCGAACGCCATCCCTTGATTAACTTCCTTTTGTCTGCGAACAATTTGTCTATTACCAAGCGTGCGTCGCACCTTTTGCGATGTATGCTTTCAAGTCGCGCTTGAAGTTTTTAAAATCAACCTTTAGTGCCCGACTTGTGGATATCCGCCCACCATCTCCTGAATAACTCGTGTTGTTTAGAACTCCCTATATTAGCTTTCGTGAGTTGATGATAAATTGCGATGGCCAAAGTTAAGGTTTCTATTAACTTTAAGCGCTTGAATGTATCCACTTTGCCATTGGGTGAGTGTGGCGCTCTTCAAAGCTGCGTATTTTATATGCGCGTTACGATGTACTCGAAAATGCAACGTGCATTGCATCCGACACGATTTGAAGTCCTTTTTCGTGACCCATGTGCCGTGCCGCTTTCACTCTCTTCCTCGGGTTCTGCGGTATGGTGTTTTTCGTGTTTTTGAAGCCTTCTCTATTGCATAGAACATAATCTTTGGCGAATGACTTCATTCTTGAATCGCTTTGTTATGCTCCTTCGATGTCGAATCCGCTAAGTGCTCCATAGTCCCGGTAAAATTGTATACGGTTTCCAATGTAGCGAAATGCATTCCCACTTGCGGAATCTTTCCGTGTTCCACTTACGGTATCAATATTTTGTTAATCTGGCGAGATCTCGGCGGTTGTCCTACGTTATTTTTGACATCACAAAGGATATTAGTCAATAATACAAAACGTCTAAATTATATATACGAGTTTTATGATAACATTGACACATTTTTAATAGTCTATACAAGCACGTTTTGATTTATAAGTATACAAACTTATTAATTTATTATGACAGAGACAAATCTACCCGAACAACTACGAGATGTACATATACAATTGTTGTCTTATATATATACAATGATGAAATAAATATATACAC
Source organism: Rehmannia glutinosa (assembly GCA_016081115.2). NCBI lineage: Eukaryota > Viridiplantae > Streptophyta > Magnoliopsida > Lamiales > Orobanchaceae > Rehmannia > Rehmannia glutinosa. The sequence goes on from JABTTQ020002079.1 coordinate 577,475, forward strand.
GTTGTAATTGTTGATCAAACATGCAACGAATTTGGTAACTAATGTCCTATAAGCGAGATAAGGCGTAAGTATGCATATCATAATGCTATATACACAAGACTTATATTCTAAACGGGAAAATTCGTACTAAACATACAAATTATCGATTCGGATGCAACCTTCATACGGGTGGGTAATATGCAAACATATAAAACTATATATACAATGTTTGCAAAGTAAGTAAACAAGATGCACACACTAAACATACTAAGCAATTATAATACGTAACTATATTTTTCATACAAAGCAATAATTTAGACTTATACCTAAATACGCAAATTATCCGTTATAAACATACATACTACTAATTGATATTCAACATTCATGGGTGGGTAGTATGCGGACATAACGACTATATATACAATGTTAACACACTAAATAGACAAACATTCATACACTAAACATACAATGCAACAAGAATACATGTATCTATTTTTGCATACAAAGCAAAATTATTCACTTATATTCTAAACGGGCAAATTATCTGTTATGAACATTCAAACTATTAATTCAGCTGCAACCTACATACAAGTGGGTAACATGCAATGATATAAAAATATATATACAATAGTGACACACTATTTATACGACATTAACACATTAAACATACAAAGCAAGAATAATAGAAGTGCATATAGTTTAGCCATCAGTTGCTGATTCACAGGCGTATGAATATTATAACTTCTATCTCTCGGAAATTACCGGGAGGACATTCCTCAGTTGCGTTGTAATCAACACTTTTTTCCATTGTATAATTTTATCAATCAAGCGGATGATGATTCCTTGCCGATTGTTAGATATCCGTCGAGTATTCTATTTTTGTGGATGAATTGCGGGACGAGTTTTGGGTGACAATGGTGATTTGCGAGAGATTTTTGATAATGGCGTTTGTAATGTTGGCGTTGAGAAGGGAGGCATAGTTTTGATCGCATATGCTTATCTGCATGATTTATGGGAACGTGATCAATAACGAGATCACGTTCCTATAATGTAGGAGGAGGTTACAATTAATAATTTTTCGGTTTCCAATTTTACCCTTACTATTGTATAGTTACTTTCGTAAACTTTGTATAGATTGTAACGAATCTTGGCCATTGGTTTACTATTTGGATGGTCAGATTCGGTCTTATGGACTAACCTAAGAGAGTGGTCTCACAGGATCCTCTCCATATATATATATATATATATATATATATATATATAGGGGAGGATCATATAAGACCATGGCTCTAGGTGAGACAGTGTTGACTCATCTCAACCATCCTCCTATATACATCAAAGGCTAGATTAATATAGAATAATAATAGATTAACCAATTAATTAAATCTCAATAAGGGTAAAATTGTCAAACAAAAACATGTGGGGGTCGTGAATTAAGGAATCAGTTATATATATACATATATATATATAGAGAGAGAGAGAGAGAGAGAATCACACTCATTAACATGTGGGGACCGCGTATGTGCTCTGCGAAGATTCTACTGCAGATTTAACATATATGTATTGCAAATTTAACACTATTATACTGCATGTTTAACATATATGTACTGCATATTAAAATTGTCAAACAAAAACATGTGGGGACCCTGAATTAAGGAATCAATTATATGGAAAATGACTAATCTACCCTTATTCGAATTAAAATTAAAAAAATGCTTAAAAATCAATTAAATTTCACACTTTTGAAAATATTAAATAAACGGACAAGATTAGTCCATATTAATTTGGAGCATAAATCTAAATTGTGGGATTTTATGGTAACATTTATAAGGAGGGTTGTCTCATTTGGACAATAATATATATATATATATATATATATATATATATATATATATATATATATATATAGGGGAAGATCCAATGAGACCACATATTATAGTGACACAATGTGGACTCATCTCAACCCTCCTTTATCTATATCAATGGCTAAGATAAATATGGGCTAAAATTATATTAAACAATTAATTAAGGCAAAATAAGGGTATAATTGTCAAAACAAACATGTGGGGACCATCCAAATATGGAATCGAGTTATTAGGAGAGAGAAAATCACGTGGGGAGAGGAAAATCGCGAGAAAATCACGTTGAGAGAGAAAATCATGCATGTGCTTTGTCATGCAAAAAGTATGTTTGTACACTTATCATATATTTGTTGTATACTTAACACTATTTTACTGTATGTTTAACATAATTTTACTTCATATTAAAATGGTCAAACAAAAACATGTGGGGACCGTGAATCAAGGAATCAGTTATAGAGAGAGAGAGAATCACGCTCATTAACATGTGGGGACCGTGGATTAGGTAAATTAGTTAGAGAGAGAGAGAGAGAGAGAGAGAGAGAGAGAAAATCACGCTCATTATTGTATTATATATTTAACATATATTTACTATATATTTAACACTATTATGCTGTATATTTAACATATATGTACTGCATGTTACAATTGTCAAACAAAAATATAAGTGTAAAACAAAACACATATAAGTATACAACAAAACACATATAAGTATACAACAAAAAATATAAGTATACATCAACATAAATACATACATCAAAAATTAACTACTTATACAACAAAACACATATAAGTATACATTGAAAAACATATAAGTATACAGTAATCCATCCACATCAGCATCGTCTTCTTCACCAATCCTCCATCTACAACAACAACTACACCACTGCATCTCTCAGCCACAGTGTAAATACCGCTCACAATATCTCCTTTTCCAGCATTAATTGCACCAATTAAACTATCATTAAGATCAATTTATCTGATTATAAACAAATAATTTCAGGTTTCATTATCGGAAGTAATTCCGATAATATACCTGTCGTCATTGGTTCCTTCACCGCCTACGGCAGACGATGAACTAGTATTTCCATGGTTAATGTCACCTGAAACAAACAGACACACCGCCTCTAGTTTTTTCTCCTCCGTCATCGCTGTCGGACCTTATATTCCCACCACCGTTACCTGATTCCCCAACAGACTTATTCCTCACACCGCCGGCAGATGATGACGTTCTACCGTCGCCACCATTTTTACCGGTGTTCACTTCACCAGAAGAGCCACCCGAAATTCCGCCGCTTTCACCTGAATTTCCGTGATGATTATTAAAATAAAATAAAATGATATTATGTAATTGGGTAATGACAATCCTCGCCCTTTCTTTTGATTTAAAATAAAATGAAAATGATTATTAAATTGGGTAAATCCCAACCATCTAAAATTATAGATTTGTGGCCAGGATTAGTCCACATTGTCTCACTCTAATTGTGTGGACTCATTTGATCCTATTCCTATATATATATATATATATATATATATATATATATATATATAGAGAGAGAGAGAGAGAGGATCCAGTGAGACCAGGGTCTTACGCGAGACCGTAGGGACTAATTTAGCCATTGATTGAATCATTGAGTTTTTGTGATTAGATGGACAAAAAAATATAATTAAATATTTAATTTAATCAAAGAAAAGTGTAATAAGTAAAATCAACCTTAAATGACAACTAATCCCATAAAAAATGGATACACAATTGGAAAGAGAATCGCCATTATCTTCCACAATCCCATAAATAATGAATACAAATTGGAAATAGAATTTGTAATTAAAGCTATGCAACAAAAATTAACTAATTATGCATTGCCTAGAAGTTATCAATGCATCAAAACCAACTAATTATGCATTGTCTAGAAGCTATATATGCAACGTAAAAAAAATATGCAGTAAATTATATTCAACTATGCAATAAGTGTGATAAACTATGCAGCAACAATCAACTAATTATGCACTGTATAGAAACTATATATGCAGTGTATACAAACTAAATGTGCAGTACATTATATCTAACTATGCAGTAAGTGTCATAAACAATGCAACGAAAAATAAATAACTATGCGTTACGATCTATCTAAGAATCAAAAGAAAATTAATTATGCTTATTCTCCACTATGTCATAAAACATTGCGATAGAAAATAACTAACTATGCATTATCTAAAAGCTGTCTAAGTAGCAAAAAACACTAAATATGATGGATTCTGAAAAAAAATAAAAACAATGCCCCTAAGATTGCGCCATTAAATAAGAAAGTTATATTCATACCTCGTATAAAACCGCTGAAACAAAAATTTACTATATTGTCCTTAATGAAAGACAATTATAAACTAGTTACCAAAAAAAGTGAATATATCTCATCCATCCAATATTTTCAATCAATGGCTAAGATTAGTCCCTATCGGTCTTACCCTAGAATTCCTGTCTCATTTGATCCAATCCCTATATATATATATATATATATATATATATATATAATAACATTTAATTTGTATTTATCACTGTTCTGAAATTCTTCACCTAGTCCTACCTAGGCGGGCTCCCCTTGGCGTTTACGTTTTTCTTCTAGTTATGCCTCGCCTAATCCTATTTATACTGCACCTAACCCCCTTAGGTGCTAGGCCTTAATCTGCCACCTGCGCGCCTAACGCCTAACGCTTTCTGGTATTTATAGATTTAGAGGGTGTTTGGCTGAGCTTATAAGCTCTTAAAAATAACTTATAAGATGTTTAAGAGGTTATAAGCTTTTAAAATGTGTTTGGTAATTTTTTTCCAAAAGAGCTTATAAGATCTAAGAAAAAGTTGTTAGAGAGCTTATAAGCTCCTAAAAAAAAGTACCTCCATCTCAACTTTTTTTAAAAGAGCTTATAAGCTCATTATTTTAAACATTCAAAAGAAAAAATATACTTAATAATTTTATAAAATATAGAAATAACTCATAAGCTCAACTATTTTATTTTATCCAAACACTCTGACAACTTATTTTTAAAATAAGATCTAATATCTTATAAGCTCTTAAAACAGCTTATCAGATATTGGAATTTATAAGATGTTTTAAATAAGCTTAGCCAAACACCCTCTTACAAAACTATAGTATGTTTTGATATCATAATATGTTTAAAAAACCTCATATTACATATGCTTGTAATATATCTACAAAAGAAGAATAAAATATTGTGAAAAATGTCGGTCTTTTACTTTTTCCTAGCTTATCTATGTGGACATTATTTCCACTAGTTTGTAGTGTAAATTCTTTCACATTATCGTCATTATTATTATTTTTGACATTGCTATATATATATACATGTGTGTGTGTGTGTGTTTGTGAGAAAGGGAAAAACAATAGTGATGATCACGGTCAAGTTTCAACAATTGAAAAATAAAGAGTGATGAATATTTGTCAAATAGCTAGGACAATTTGACAAGTGAACTGTTTTCCTAAATTTTGAAAATATGAAAATGTATGTGGGCAATTAAGGTTGTTTTTTCAACTTGATGCATAGTATTTTCACTTAACTGGTTCACCATCTTTTTCTTAATCCTTCTTTTGAATTATCTTTAGTCAAATGATAAGGGTCAGATTAGGTGGCTCACAATCTTCTCCATCTTCACTTTTATGTGGCTAATCTTTTCTATTTTCTAATTAAAAGTACCTTTACAGTTCACACCTACTGTGAAATTCCCAAACTTGGATTGACATTATACATGGTAATATGCAAATTGCAAATATACTTAACTGATTTATGACATTTAATTATGGTTTGTTTTGATTGAAGAATTGATCAGGAAATAATTTGAAGTTAAGTTTTTTAAATTGACTTTTGTATCCATTGAGTGTCAAACTCACATAATAAATTTAAAATGAAACTTAAAACTAATGCTAAATAATTTAAAATTCAAAAACCCATATTTATCTAAATAATCACAACAGATTCGCTATTAATGCTAAAACATTTAAAATTCATTACTTTTCAAATCCATTCAAATATAAGCGTTGATAGCGCAGTTAAGGACTCAAGATTTTGCATCTTGAGTTTGAAATTTTCAAAAGAGTGGATATCTTGTCTTCTTACGTATATAATAGTTACTGATTGATTATTGTAGCTTGACAACGATTGTACACTTATTGTTTAATGATATTCAAATACAATAAATAATATGTTTGATCAATTCACTTAAGAAATTAAATACTTAAAAATGATGTGTAACACTAATCTTCATCAACACTAATCTTCATCAACACTAAATCGAAAACGGTGTCGGTTTGGTCTCACACTAAATGAAATATAAAAAGTTCAAAAAAGAACTAGAAAAGAACACTAAAAGGCCATTTAGATTTGGAAGCCTCCTAAGAAGTTCGAAAATTGAAACAATAAATCAGTAAGGAACTGGAAAAAAAAAATATTTTTTCCACATAGGTCGGTTGCCAACTTTTATTCCCAAACACATGGATTATGGATAGAAGGACAATCGTGAAAATTGGAACGTACGGGACAATTTAGGTGTATTGTTCTCGATCTGTCACAAATTTACAATAAAATAAGGAATTGGGCGGTAAAAACTATTGTAATTGAATTATTTTAGTATTTCTACTTACAAGATTGAAGATTATGGAAAAACTAGTCACATATACAATGAGCATATATAAAATATTGAAGATTATAGAAAAAGAAAAAAAATCCTCTGTTCAAATTGCCATATATATATATATATTTTTTGTTCAAATTGTCATAATTTTCTTGTGTACATAAAGTCAATCAATTGCATCTCCAAACTTCAGGAGGAGACAAATGACAAAATACAACAGAACTCTGTCCAAGGAAAAAACAAAAAACACAAAATCATGGAAACAAGGAAATCCACAATTCCATCCATGCTGCTTAAATATTCTCTACAAAAACAAAATTTCCAATAAAAAAAAAGACAAAAAAGGGAGTAAAAAAAAAAAAAGAACAACAAAAACTAACTGGTACTATATATCTATTTATTTACATTAAAAAAAAAATTTATTTTTTCACCTTCCTATTGTTGTTTAAGCATAGGCTTTCTCTCATCATCTATCGAAACAGAATTCCTCTTGATAAATTCCAGACAATCTGCTATGGCTTCAGAGCAAAACGAATTGGAGTGGGCCATTGTTCTTATCCGAGCAGAATTACACAAATACCCCGCTTCGATTTTGTCAACTGAATCCCTTTGTTTCCTTCTTCTTCTTCTTCTTACCAGTTTTCTTCTCAGCTGTCTTAGAGAATTTCTCCATTTCTTAAAAAGCCCGAAAAGATACAAGAAATTTGTACGCAGTCTCCCGACAGAAAATCTTCTAACCTTTATTCCTCCACAGCATTTCTTGCTGATTTTGTCGTAATTTATAGGATTAGATGAAGAAGTGCTCATGTTTTTATTTTTTTGTTGTCCGCAGATTAAAACTTGTTGCAGGTTTATATAAAGGTGCAAGGACAAGAAGGGTTTTTTTGTTAGAGAGAGGGGCAGGGGAGCAATGATTTTTTTCAAGTTGTTGTTGGGGGATGGAAAGTGCGTGGAAAACGATGGTTTAATTTGAGAATTTGTCGGGTCGTACATACGCGCTAAGTAGTAGTATTCAAATAAAGCTTGGGGTATTCATACTGTGTTATAATAAAATATGATATTGAATATTATAATATATTTGATGATGAGAAGATTTTTGCTTTTGGTTTTTATAATATGTAATGAAAGGGGTTGGAAAAATCAGCGCAATTGAGGGGGGGACAACGGGACAAGGACAAAGATAAAATAATATGGGTGCAAGCAAATCAAGTGACTGGAGTTGTTGTAAGATTAGATGGGCATAAGAAAGGAGGGCAATATAGGTGTCATGAACCACCAAGGTGCTACCTAATTGATTTGGTCTGTGTTTTTTTTTATACCTAGGGAGTTAAGTCAATTATTTGGATTTGTGAAGTTTGCGGTAGTAATTTTATGAATTTTGTTATTTTTGTTGGTGATGAGGGGTAAAATTTTGCGCATGAGGTCCAACTCATTACATCAAGCTCAAAAGGTCCACCGTCTCAGATATAAATAGTCTTCCATATTTTTTTGTAAGTTAACTACAATTTAAGCCTTTGATTCCATTACTTATTTCATTGGACGCCACGACATGATCATCGGAGGTGCTTCACGGAAAAAATCCGAGACCTTTCTAATCTTGTATGTCGTGTTGCGGACCAGTTACCACCTCAAGACTACCTTAATTTGTATTAGAGCTACCTTGACTCTTGGATTTGACTTATACTTAGATTTCTTAACTTGGAGGGAGTTGCACTTTTCAAAGAATATCATTTCGGTGTCATCCGAGTCAAAGAACCAAGACATGAAATGCAAGCAAGGTCATAAGCACGAGGAGCTAACTCCCAAGCCCTTAATTCAAGAGCCAACAATGCTAGAGGGAGGGGAGACCTCCTAGAAGACTTGATCTACTATATAATTATTGTAATTTAGGTTTAGGATTTCCATTTTGTTTCAAACTAATCCTGCCACTTTGCTTGCATAGATATGCCTCGTACAAGGAATCAAATAATTCGCCACATGGTCCAACCACTCAGTTGGACACTTGAAGAAGAGGAATTCCTCGATGAATATCTAAATTGTTTCACTCGTGATCTCATACTGTCCAACCCTAGAGAATTCAACTTCTTGTTGCATCTTCTGGATTGGGACCTCAATGCATGTTTCTCAAAACATTTTAATCCGGGAAAAGTTAAGAGTCAGATTCAAGTGTTCCGGAAAAGGTTCAAGGCATTTATGCAGTTCATCGACACTCCTAGTGTGACATATGATCAAGACCGCAACATAGTTTCTGTTACTGGGGTTTACTGGGATCATGTTAGTAGGGTAAGAAATATTTAATTTTCATACGCCACTGTCAATTTGTTCATATTAAATTAATTATACATAATAATATTTTTTTTGTATTTTTGTTCATTACGAGACCATTGAGCATCGATTCTTCAGGACGAATGGGTTCAATACTTCAAAATCGCCAATAATATTTTCGTAGAATCAAATGTCGCCCAGGTTGACTTATCCAATGAAGCCGTCCATCATCCTGGCAATCCATTTTACATTAATGAGGATGGTGATGGTGATGTTCCGCCAGGTTTCGATCGTTTAAACCCAGCTGGTCCTCCGGGATTCAGTGGTGGAGATGGGGTTAGTCCATCAGGGGTCAATGGTGGTGATGAGGATGGTCAACCATGTTTTCCTTGAACAAGTTTAATGACGAAAAATTCCTAAATAATTTTAAATTTTTTGTTTGTGTTGAACAATTTTAAATTTATGTTGATGGTTATGGTTGTCCTTGAACAAATTTAAATTTATGTTTGATGGTTGTCCTAGAACAAAAGCTTGTATAATATGATGTGTAATTTATGTTTACGATTTAATCTGTTAATGTAATGTTTTCATTTTGAATGTGTAATCTATTGTACTGTATGTATGGTTTAATTTGTACATGTAGTGGTCGATTTAGTTGACCATTTGAAGTAAGGATGGCAACGGGGCGAGTTTGGGACGGGTTTGACCAAACCCGGGGACTCGCCTCACTAAGAAAAAAAAAAAAAGACCCTGGACTCGCTCCGCCCAACGTCTGAGCAGGAATAAATTTGGGGTGGGCCGGATAAGATTATAAATAAAAAAATTTAAATTTTATCTTCTAGTGTAATTTTTTTTTTTAAAAAAATTGGGGGGGAGGGGTTCGGGGCCCGGAGTGGCCCCTCTCCATCCGCCCTTGGCCCTGCCCCGCCAAAAACCCCGTCCCGCCTTAGGCCCGGGCCCGACGGGTCCAAACCCGATGGACCCGCAACTATAAAGATGTTTGGTTATCTTGATTTGATGCAGTTCCTGTCAGCACCTTTTATCTTTTTCAAGAATTTATATTTCAATCTTTAACTTTGCTTCCTGCCTAACAGCCTCTAACTGAATATGAGCAACCTCACCTTAAGAGAAAATAAGAAGAGAGTTGCACTTATACTGGATGCACCTATTGCTTTTTGAAGAATGAATACACGTTTATAATAGCAGAATATACAGAGTGAAGGCATGGCTATGGACCTTTCAAACTTGTGGAGATGATTAAATATAACAATAAAAAATATATTTTAATTTGGAGTATTACCAATAATAATATCTAAAAGCTTAAAAAAACCTTAAAAGGTGCTACATAAGCTGACACATTCATAACAAAGAAACACAAGGTGTTGAACTGAATCTGATCTAGTATACTAATACTGCCAATTAAATAAATGGGGTGGGTCCGGGGCGGGTCCAGCTGGACCCGTTACCCGCCCCAAACCCAGCCAGGTCCAACAAAGACAAACCTGTTATCCGCTTAGCCGGGTTTGAACCTGCCCTGCTTGGATGGGTTCATTATGGGTCCGGGTTTAAACCCGCTCTATTGTCATCCCTAATCTGAACGACAACTGAATCGTGTAATCGACCACTGAACGACACGTGAGTAGTGTAGTGGTCGACTAATCGACCATATGTACGACAATTGAGTCATGTAATCGACCACTGAACGACAAATGAGTCGTGTAGTGGTCGACTAATTGTTCGCCAAAAATATTTTGGATCTTACAACTGCAAGTGTACAGTGTAGTTTATAGGATAACGGCAAGCAAAGTCATATTCCTCAGGGATTGATTACAAAACACTTAGGCTATAATAATATCGCATTCTAATTTTATTAAAGCAACCGAATATCAAGTTTTGATAAAAATCAAAAATAAAGAAAATAAAAGAAATAAATTTACGAACCCCACAAGTATTTTCAACAACCACGGAAGCAACCTTAGACATATAATCTCAATATGTTTCTTCAATATTAAATCCAATTAAAGTTTTAAAAACCAAGTCATGCAATTCTATGGGTTCAATTCCTAAGTTAGTCTATTCCCCCTCGTGGGAGGCACATAAACAGTAGATTAATAATAATTGTAGGTCTCTCGACTCGATACAACTATTAATAACTCCTAAAAGATCTATGAACACAAACAGTTGTAGGTCTCCCGACTCGATACACCCGTTTAAATCTGAATTCGATTTCCATCTTTGTTAGAACTCCTGTTCCGAATTTCACACTATCAAATATGACATGCTAATTACTAATCAGATAAAAAGCAATTAGGAATAAGCATTCGAATTCATAAAATAGAACACATGAATTAAGTAAGAAAACAATTAATCAAGATTTAACATAAATCCACGTTTTGATTATGTCCTAAGATCCGAAAGATTAGCCAAACATTGAGAACAAATTCATAGACAAATTTGGAATCAACATTATGACATCGTTTAAGCACAGTTAAGAGATCTAGACTAAGAAAGAAAACCCATTCGTGTCAGGATGGATTTATCTTACAAGCCTTCGAAGCTCTTGTGCTCCCGTAGATGCGAAAGCCCTTGTGGTGTTCTTCGCGACCTAGCCCTCCTTTCTCAGAAGACCTTGGATCTTGTATTCCTGTGTAATTTGATGTGTTGTATGTGGTATGAATGTTGTCATTTTCGTGCAGCCCTTGGGTTCCTTTTATAGATTCTTGGAGAGATCACTTGTAGAGTTGGAGTGGGAAAATGACACCAAAATTCGAAGATAGTGCACCACACGGCCGTGTGGCCTTTACTCAAACCAACCTCACATGCCCGTGTGGGTTCCACATGGTCCGGCCGTGCGGCTTGTTTCCGTCCCTTGCCTTTCCCAACTTCACACGGACATGTCATTTTTCACACGGGTATGTCACACGGCCGTTGGTCCCACATGGTCCGGCCGTGTGATGTATTTTTGTGCGATTTCTTCATCTTTTCGATCTTCTCTTTGCACTCGTCAGTCTATCCAGGCCTTTCAACTGATATTTCTTAAATTAAGCTTCGTTTCCTATAAAAAGTTACAAGAATACACAATATCATGCCCTTCTAAGGAAACAAAGTAAAAACATACTAAATATACATGCAAATGTATTAAATATATATCATTTTAAGCCCCAAAATGCATTTATATTTTACATGTATCAAAATTCCCCAAACTTTAAGCATAGCTCATCCTCGAGCAAATTAAGAAAAATAACATCAAGGGGTAAAAAGAACACAGAAGAACACTATAAATATTTAATCTCATTCTACTTCATATATAAGTGAACCATCCAATTCATTATCAAGAAGTCATCTTTCATAGGCTCGGCATAATTAATACTCTCTTTGGTACTTGACATCGCGACTCACAAGTAGGTAGTACTGTATCACTCGACTCTCAAAGTGTATGGACAGTGTTTACGCTCAAATTCAATTCAATGAAAGTAGAACTACCATAGGCTTGCAAATCGTCTAACATCTCGACCACTTTTGTGTGCACAATCTAAGAATCAAAAAGGACTTTTTATTTAGTTGTAATGCAGGCTCTTTGGTAAGGGTAGGGAAAATTTGGATTAAGTGACTTGACTTGAGCAAATAGAATTTAAGCGCACAGACTTGCAATTCACCAACCCAATTTTATCATAAAAATAATTCTTTCAAGATATATTCTTTTTCAACTCAATTTCACCCTTATTTCTCCTTTTTCATTCTTAGGCCTTTTTGCCTTCTTTTATTTTTTTTTTCTACCCTCAAGCTCTCATTTTTTCCACAATTTTCAGAATTTTTTTCTTTCTTTGCTCGATTTTCTCGATTTTTTCAGAGATTTTCTTTCTTTCTCGAGCTTCATTATTTCTTCATTTACCCAAATATTGATCATCCCTCTTTCTTTTGCCAACTTTCTCTCTTTTTTTCATAAATTGTCACCACATCTCCCCCAAACTTATTCATTTTCTATAAGCCCAAGAAATTTCAGGGACAAAATCATGTTTTCAATTTTAAAGATCAATGTGGCTAACAATAAAAAGGTTTGACTCAAAATTGGCTAATTAGGGAATCATGAGTTCATAGATAGACTTTTTAGGCTAAGTAAGCTAAACAAAGATGACCTTAAATCATTTTCAAAAATTGCACCACACACATGGCTTCAACGAAGATACCAGAGCAAGTTCTAGAGTTCTATCAATCATGAATGACACACTCAAGAAAAAATAAGCTGCATAATATAAAGCAGTTTACGACACAAAAGCTCACATGTTTATTTTTCGCAACATGCTCAACCACCCAATTTTCTCAACTAATGCCAAACAAATAAAAGACATCTCCTCAACAATTCATCACATTATTCCCAAAAGTATGTTATCTCATAAAATTAAATTCTCATAAGCTTTGGGCATTTTTGAAAATCTTGATTAAAAATCACACACAAAAGTAATTAAACATGCTAAAGTGATAAACGTGCTAAAAAGATAAAAAATCAAAAACTTCAAAAGAAATCGAAAATTTTACTGCAAATATGATCTACATGCAATCCTAAATGCAATGCAAAATGCAGGAAAATACTAAATTATGCATTCTTGACAACCCCCAAACATAAAATATGCTTCATCGTCCGAACATATGAGGAAATTATCAAAAGTAAAGAGGAATGCGTAATAAGTACTTACATAGCTCACTGTGGTGGTGGAGATGGAGGGTAGTGGCCTTGTGAAATATGCCACTGATCCATACGAGACATCACCTCATACATATACTGTTGTTGTTGGATGATGGCATCGAATCGCTTTAAGTACTGGTGTGGTACTCATCATTTGTAGTTGTCAATCGATACGTGTCATCTATCAATTTGCCCACATCGCCTTCCACCCTTTCTAGCCTCTCACTCATGGTAAATGGTCGGTTACCCCCCTTGTCTAGAGGATTCCGACACCTCCCTCATAAAGCTCATCCGGTTTTTTTCTTTAGACAGCACCCTGTTCACCTCTTAGCAACCAATTACCTCTATTTCTTATGCATGTAACTTCAAGGTTAGGAAGCTTAACTTTTGTTCTATCCGATTTAGCTTGAGAATCACGCCCATCGAATTGAATCATTTTCATGGCGGATAAAACATTCACATCAATTAGTTTAGTCCTCGCGCCTCCTCATACCCTTCAAAGCTAACATTGAAGTACTCAAGAATAGGAGTGATCATCCCCCAATACAAATTCCTTCCCTTAGATTTTCTCACCCTATCAAATTATCAAGGCTATCATAGCCCCATCGTTTGGTACAACTGTCCCCGACGCCATACACCATATAATAAATAACTCATCTACCCGCAAGGCCCTTTTACTCTCCTCCTTCTCAAAAATCATCTCCGCTAAGGATCTTTGGACATAGCGAGAATCACGGGGTTTTGAATACTAGATGCCTTCGAGGTACCCGCGTGTAGATTCGTTTCCCAATTATTTCTCTCCAAAACTATCTTTATCAAATCCTCGTGCTCCTCAACCCCATAAGCCGGAGTTCTATATATTTCATTCAAATCATCAATAGTCTATAAGTCCAAGTGGCTACGATAATCTAGAGGAGAGGTGAATAGATTATCTCTATCTTTTCGATTATGCCCTCTTTTTCGAATCAAATACGCCAAGACAAGAGTAAAGGTGCGGAATGTAAACAACACGCATCGATTTTATAGCTTCACCCCACCTAGTGACTACGTGCTCTACCACCCCAAAGATATCAGGGATGGATTTCAAAAGAAAAAGATTTTATTAATTACCAAAATTAATACAACACCAACTTACAACAACACCTTGAAGAGCACCACACTATTCTTCAACACCACCTTTGAGATTACCACAATCTCTCTTGAAGATTACCACAATCTCCAACGGCACCTTGTGAAGATTACCACAATCTTCAACCTTGAATAATACCAAATTCTTCAACACCTCAACAAGAAGATTACCACAATCTTCTTACACCTAACACCTAGATCACCCAAGTGTGTTCTTACCACAAGAACACTCACAAAGATATCTTGTGTTGAATGATTAACCAAAAATTCAAGATTACAACTCGATAATGAATTATACAATTGAGTGCAAGTGTAATCAAGAGTAGCCTAGACCTCAAGAATGTGAAAGTGATAAGCTAGGCAAATTACAACAAGAATAATGACAATATAAGACCAAGTGTTTGCTTGAGTATTTCTTGTTGTGTTGTATATTTCTCTCATCTTGTTGTGCTTCAAATCTCCCTCTATTTATAGGAGATGATTGATGCTTGATAGGCTCCTCTTGGAATCTGATATATACAAAAAAATGGCAATTAAAATCAAGATTATAGCTGTTAGAAATCAATCCCACAATTTAGGGAAAAACTGTCTGCTGCACAACAGTTAGAATTTTGCTGTCAAACATTAGGGCGACCGGTCGCGCACAAATAAGATTTGAAAGAATACTCAGCAAAATTACACGGGAGACCGATCTAAAGGGTGATCGACTGTCGCCTTGGGCCCAGGTGCGACGGTCGCCCCTAGGTGGATCGGTCACCCTGACCTATTTTGAGGGTTCTACAAGTTCTGTTTCAAGAAACTCGTTCCCAGGTACCGGTCGCCTCTTTGGTCGACCGGTCGACCTCCGCAATGAAATGTTGTCCGATTTTTGTCGAAAATAAACCTCAAGAAATACTCCGAAAAATTAGTAAAAATATTTTAAATCAATCGGGAGTATTTTGGACAACATTAGAAATATAGTTTTGATAAATTAACACACTACCACAAAATCATCAAAATTGTTGTCCGATATAAACTTCAAGAAATACTCCAAAAAATAATAAAAACATTTTAGATCGATCGGGAGTATTAGGACAACATTTAGAAACATAGTTTTGATGTAAAAACCCATTGACGCAATATCATCAAATGTGTTGTCCAATTTTGTCAAAAATAAACTTGAAGAAATACTCCGGAAAATTAGTAGAAACAATTTAAATCATTTAGGAGTATTTGGACACCATCTAAAAACATTGTTTTGGTGTAAAAACAAAATCATCAAAACCATGATAAAAACATTTATCAAACAATCTCCCCCTTTTTGATGATTACAAACCAAAACAATTTTCACGAGGTCGATTTTGAAAACAAAACAATTTTACCGGTTAAAACGAACTATCCGTTGTGAGCAACAACATTCCACGCAATATAATCACAAGGATGGGAGTAAAGATATTCGAACACATATAGCAAAAGCTCCCCTATCAATATGCACAACAAGAGTAATGTAAAAGCAATCAACCACAAGCTAAAAGCTTAGCTTTTACATATTGATCTTAAGTACAAGAGTTTATAAGCTCCCCCTGTCAATAAAACACCTTTAGACAAGTATATAAGTCCATCAAACAACAATTGGACTGAGTATAGTCCACAACTCATGGCTTTAAGAAGCCATAGCTTATAGCTTCTTTCTCGAGCTTATTTTAGCTTCTATGAGCTAATAAGCTTATAACCTGTTTCTCCCCCTTTGGAATCATCAAAAAGAATGTTAGCACGATAAAAACATCATATAATCATATCAAAGTGCGCAACTAAACCGATGTATCGAGCTATTTGAACATTGAAGCTTATAGACCAAATAGGAGGAAAAATTCGATCATACGACTTGTAGAAGCTTATGAAAACTCATTTGATAGGCAAAAAACATGACCTCTATAAATATATAAGACATTTGAAAACGAGAGAATCATGTATGTGATGAATTTTTCATTGACACATTTTATCGAACACTTGGCGGGCGTCAAAGATTGAAAAAGATATATATAGCCCTTGTAAATGTAATCAAGCCAAGTTTTTCATCACCAAAAACAATTTTGTAAATATCATCCATCAACAATCATCATGCTCAACACAAATATATAAGAATTGTATCAAGAGATACACATATAAGCCAAGTTCTCAAAGGTTCAACCCAATTGAGATAAGGGAGTAGAATTCTTACCATTTAATCGGTGAAGACGAGCAATGATGATGATATTCGAGCTAGATAATCCCCAAAATATGAATTTTATGCAACAAAACACATTTGAAGTGAATTGTGTGTGAAAATGTCAAAGGGGTCGAAATAGAGAAGACAAACACCAAAATGGCAAAAGTCTGGAAACATAACTGATTTTAACTTAAGAATCTCTTAGGGCGATCGGTCCAGGGTATGGGCGACCGGTCGAGCAGGTGGGCGACCGGTCGGCCTGACACGGCAACCCATCGTTATTCGTCTGTTTTGAAATTCGAAATTTGATCCAAAAATCCGATTTTTCGCCCTAAGTTTTAAAAACGTGCAAAATGCAAACATAGACATCATTCAATATACATTATGTCATAATCAAGCTCGAAATGAGGTAAAATACTCGGCGAGTGATTAAAAATTGTGAGTTATCCTTGAGATGGAATTAAACACATCTCAAGTTTTTGTTAAACATGCAATCCCTTAGAAAAAGATATTGAATCTCAATATGTTTAGTTCGACATTCTGATTTAACCATATTTTGAAAAATTATTATCACGGACTTCTTATCCCGAAAATAAGAACGTTTTAAGACTTTGGATACAACAAGACAAGAAAAAAATGCCTTTCAAATATTTGAAAATTTCTTTTAATGGCACTTTTAATGAGATTCGTTGGGATTGTTTTTTTGAACTCGAGCATATATACATAAGGTATAGAAAATGTCGAGTCTAAAAGAGTAATAAACGAAGATAAACATACTTCGATTTTGTTTGTCGACCGATATGCCTTCCTCAACCTTTGTCAATCTTTACATGGTAGTCATAGAGGTTGAGTTGGTTCTTTCTTCTTCAATGCCTCAATTCTTCTTTTGTATACTTTAAGTGTAGAATATAACCACCTTCTTGGCATTGTTGAACTTTAATTCCAATGAAGAAATTGAGCTCCTCCATCATGGTCATCTTGAATTTACCTTGCAACAACTTAGAAAATATCTTGTACAAAACTTCATTAGTAGCACCATAAATGATATCATAAATTTGTACAAGTAAGCATTCTTGCCCTTTTTCAAGAAACAAAGAGAGTAGATTAACTTTACCTCTTGTAAAATCATTTTGGAAAAATAGCTAAGTCTATCAAACCATATATGAGGTGCTTGTTTTAAACATAATAAGGCCTTTTATACAAATCATTTTGGCCTAAGAATTTTCTAAACCCCGATTGTTTTTCATAGACTTCTATTTGAATAAAACCATTTTAGAGAATTGGATTTAACATCCATTTGGTAAAGCTTAAAATTTTCTTAAAACGAGAATAAGCAAGTAAAGATGCAAGTATCTTCTAAAAGAGCTATGAGTGCAAATATTACATCAAAATCATTACCTTCTTCTTGACAATATCATTGAGCTACTAACTTTGTCTTGTTCATCAAACTTGTTGCAAAATCTCAACAAAGAATCTTGCACAAGAGCATAGTAATATCGAATGGTAGAGACACTATAGCAAGTAACACATACTATGCTTAAAGAAAATCATCAAGATATACAACATGTAAGTTCAAACAAGTTTATAGAAAGCTATATAAGGTCTCTTTTGAATTTGAAAATCCGAGAGCAAATAGTTGAGACCTCATTTAAAGGAAGCATTTGAACAAGAGTTTTTGACAAGAATGAATATGAGCAATCAAATATCGAATAGTGCCTTTCAAAAAAAAAAAAAATCCTTTTTAATGGCACTTGTGTGAAATACTTTGAAATAACTTGAAAAACAAGCACATAAGCATATGACAAAATTATATCGAGTCTAAGAGATGAATAAATAGTGAGCGTACCTCGATAGTTCATGTTACTCTTGACATATTATGACGTAAATGGCCATTTGTGATGATATATGAATCCTACACAATTCTTAAACAAGACTTGCACAAAACAAAAATGATACTGGTGTAAAGCTAAAAAACAATAAAAGATATCGCAAGTAAGCTCATGCCATAAAAATTCATAAGAAATGATAAATCAATTAAGTCTAAGTAAATACACAAGAGTTTAATATAAGCATCATACAAGGTCTTCTTTTCAAAGAATTTTTATAAAAACACAAATATATGTTGAAGACCTTAATTTTTAAAAATAAATATTTTGAAAACTCATTTTGAAAATATAGGCACAAATAAAGACATGCATAATAACTAAATAAAATGCATATTTAAATGGGGAGATATGGTTTACCAATTACGCCATTTCCATGGGTTTGTCGTTCCGTTGTTGATGATATCTTCCCTTTGAAGATCATCTTGTTGATGATGGCTTCTCCAATTGCTCCATCACCAAGCATTGTGGCCTTCCCATTTTTGAAAGTGTCTTTCTCTTGGAAATTCATTGTGGTGATATCTTCTCCTTTGATCAAATGAGACGCTCATTTGATGTCTTATAAAGCGGTATGAATTTTCCTTGATTTTTATTTCACCGGTACCTAATATAACATTATTTTGTGGTACCCTCAAGTGCTTGGGCCCTTTGGGATTAGTTTTGAGACTTTTAGATCTCTAAAAATAATTAGAGCTATTTCTAGCCCGACAAGTATTTACCGTATGACCCTTTTTACCGCAATAAAAGCAAGTAATAATTTTTGGAGCATAATGACCAACATGCATAGGGACTTAATTTCTTTTCACATAATAAACAACACTAGGCTTATGATCAAGTCCTTTATCACAATATACTTCATGAATGGCTCCTATCATTTGCATATACTTCATGAATGGCTTCTAATTTTTGCCATACTTCATGGGCCGATCAATTCCTACAATAAGATCATATTCCAAATTGGTAAGTGAAAAATATAAAATATTGAGAGCTTTACCATTTAAGGAGATGATATTCTTTTCTTCATCATTTAGCTCCTTGAGAGCTTTGGAGGTGTATGGTGTGTCTTTCATCGGAATGGATTCTCCATTGATGACGATGTTCCAAATATTGAACCCGCAACCTTGTAAATAGTATTCCATTCTTTCTTTCCAAAATGTAAAATTTTTGGAATCAAATCGAGGTGGCTTGGTGGTGGAGGTGCCGGAAAGGTGAGCTTCATTCGTAGCCGACGTTCGTTCCTCTTCCCTCGCGATGTGAAACGAGCTTGCCAAAGAGTTTGGCTTGGATACCACTTGTAAGTCCAAGTGGCTACGATAAACTAGAGGGGGGTGAATAGATTATCTCCATCTTTTCGATTATGCCCTTGTTGGGAAATTATTTTGTAGATTTTGATGAATGCCATGTAAAACTTAGAATAGGAAGTTGGCACCCCATTCTTGTTATAAATTGCATTGTAATAGATAGGGCCGGTAGAGCTGAGTCAAGTCAGCTATGCCCGAACATGCAAGAAGACAACCGGAGACTAAAAGGAAGACTCCACTTTGTGAGGCGGTGAGTGTGGCAAAGAGAGAGAAGACAGAACTCGATCAAGCGTGAAGGTGCGGCTAAGATGCAGCTGAGTGAAGTATCAGTCAAGTCAACTCAAGATAGCCAAGTCTCAAGTTGAAGTGACTAAATGGGTGTTCAGAAACAAGATGAATGAGGAAGGCTCTGTGGTAAGAAACAAAGCAAGATTGGTAGCCAAAGGGTATTGCCAAGAAGAAGGAATAGATTTTGATGAAACCTTTGCCCCTGTGGCAAGATTGGAAGCCATAAGGATGTTTCTTGCCTATGCAGCTCACAAGAACTTTATTGTATATCAAATGGATGTAAAGAGTGCATTTCTTAATGGTTTATTGGAAGAAGAAGTGTATGTTGAACAACCTCCAGGATTTGAGCAGAAGACTCTTGGAGATAAGGTATACAAACTCAAGAAGGCTTTATATGGATTGAAACAGGCACCCAGAGCATGGTATGATACATTATCACAATTCCTCACTGAGAACGGATTCACAAAAGGCAAAGTGGATAGAACGCTCTTCAGAATTCAAGATATATGTGGATGACATCATCTTTGGATCCACAAACAAAGAGCTGTGTGATAAATTCTCAAATCTCATGCAAATCAAATTCGAAATGAGCATGATGGGAGAGCTGACATTCTTCCTTGGACTCCAAGTGAAACAAATTGAAGGATGGAACCTTCATAAGTCAGACAAAATACACCAGAGATTTAATGAAGAAATTTGGTATGGAAGAGAAGTCTTCTGTGAAAATACCAATAAATACATCAGTCAAAATGGACATGGATGCAGATGGCAAGCCTGTAGATCAAACAAGATACAGAGCACTTATTGGATCATTGCTATATCTCACAACAAGCGGGCCGGACATCACCTTTCTTTAGGTGTATGTGCAAGATTTCAATGCTCCAAAAGAAAGCCATATGAATGCAAAATGCAAGAGGATCTTGAGATATTTGAAAGGAAGCCAAGAAGTTGGCTTGTGGTATCCTAAGGAAGGTGGATTCAAGCTAATTGGTTATTCGGACTCGACTATCTTTGGATGTAGAGTTGACAGAAAAGCACCTCGTGCACATGTCAAATGCTTGAAATAGGCTAATTTCTGGTTTAGCAAAAGCAAAATTCAATAGCCACCTCTAGTCAAGCAAAATACATAGCTGGGGTGTTGTGCCCAAGTCTTATGGATGAGACAAAGTGAGAGACTATGAGGTTGAAGAAAAGGAAATTCCAATTATGTGTGATAACACAAGTGCGATTGCAATCACTCAAAATCCTGTGTTGCACTCAAGAACAAAGCACATCGATGTCGATATCACTTCATATGAGACCATGTTGAAAAGAAGGACATCACCTTGGAATATATCTCAACCGATAAGCGCAAGTTAGGCGACATATTCACAAAACCATTATGTGAATCAAGATTTGAAGAACTCAAGCATGAGTTAGGGTTAATTGAGCTGAGTTAACACTTAGAAGACTCAAGAAAAGAGATGAAACACGAAAAGAGGAAAAAGAGCTGAACTCCTAATTCAGTTAAGTGAATCAGCCATATCGGAAAGTCACTGTACCGAGTTAGCGGCAGTGAGTCAAAAGGAGAGAAGTGAGAAAAGGATTGAATCAGCTAAGGAGTAAGCTGAGTTATTTATGAGCAAAGTGACAAAAACGCGGTCGTTTTTACTAAGCGGGAATGTTTTTAAGAATGACGTCAACATAATTATGACATGTACTGTCAAAAGCTGCACACCAAGCTTATGATTGGATATAAATCTTTGCCGCATTAAATGCGAGAACTTAAATGCAAATCGGCGTGCAAGATCTAAGCCATTGATTTTGATCATATTTCAAAAACCACCCGCACGCCCTTTCATAAACCATACTTATACCATTTCGCCTCGATTTTCTCTCACTTTACCAAAAACTGTTCATCTCTCTCAAGGCAAAAGCAAGAAACTTTCTCTCAAAACCCTACAACTTCTCAAGATCATTTTCTAAGTTCCGTTCGGTAAAACACTGAGAAATGGCACCTACTCATGATTTCGTCAAGCTAGGAAAGCAAATCCACACTGGGTCTATTGTGGATTTCGATGGTATGGTTAAACAGGGTCCGACGACACCTCGTGAAGAAGATTGCTAAGAAATTGGAAATGTCTGGGTCAAGTCGTTTTTGACAATGGAGTTTCCGATGACCTATGTAGAAGAGGTCGCACGCGGTTCTACGTGAACGCGAAGTGCACGATGAGGGCATCAAGTCCTCTGTTCACGAAAAAGAGTTTACCATCATCGCCAAGGATTTGGCGTAACATCGCTTGTTTTTGCCGCGGAAGGAGTGCAGGAGATTC